>JBBDGP010000897.1:647500-1247500 GCA_037952835.1 Lithobates septentrionalis | reverse complement strand
CCGCTCGGGATAGGACGCAGAGATCACAGTAGTAACATTGCCTACTACAGTGATTGCCAGTTCCACTGGGGTTCCACAGGCATGGTACATACAATACATACTTATATTGGCCTAAAGTATTAAAGACCAATTCCATCCAAAAGTAGTATTTTTTTTTTTCGTTGCCACCGGTTGCAGTACATAACTGTGGAAGCTGAAACTACCAGTCCTACAGAAAATATACTGGTATTTACACTTGTGTAAGGAGGTGAGGAGGACTTATGTCACCTCTTTACCACCTGTTTTAACCCCTTAAACCTCACGCATGCGTGCCCCAACTGCATGCATTGCACATGGATGTGGTACTGCCTGCTGAACCCAACAGAGGGGATCATTTTTGTGGCACTGCTCTGCTTTGCCGCGGTATATGTACACTGCCCTACACTGCCTTTGCAGCTTAAAGGGGGGGGGGGGGTAAAATTCGCAGTTGAGCCTCCAACTGCAAGTATAAACTCAGCCCTACGATCTTGACATTGAAACCTCCTGATCTAGTCCATTGTAGAACTCACCAACTTCTTATATATCTGGAAGACTTCACTGGTGAGAACTATTTTCTGTAGTTTGTATCTCGGCCCATCTCATAATGATATCTTCACTTTCTAGCAGCCAAATTGCACAATTGTTTGTTTTTTTCTACAAAACTTAGAATCTTTCTTGGCAGCAGGACATTATTATTTGGCTTTAAACCACTGAATAGGTAAACAGCAAACAGTTTCGATCCTCTTAATGTGGAACTTTAGTCATTTTTTCATCTTTCCGTCTATTAAATCTTCTGTCCTTGTTGTTTTAACTTTGGATAGTAAAACATTTTTTTTCTGCCAGTAAATACCTTATACAGCCCACTTCCTGTTTCTTGTCTGGTAAAAAGCCTAGGCTTATGACATCATGCACAGCTCTCTCTCTCTCTCACTCTCGTGAGAGTTTGCCCTGAAGGGGGGGGGGGGAGTCATAAGAGGGCCAATGAGAGCTGCAGAGCTGGAGGT
This sequence comes from Lithobates septentrionalis, assembly GCA_037952835.1. Classification (NCBI taxonomy): domain Eukaryota; kingdom Metazoa; phylum Chordata; class Amphibia; order Anura; family Ranidae; genus Lithobates; species Lithobates septentrionalis. Next base: position 1,246,478 of record JBBDGP010000897.1, on the reverse strand, counting down.
GTGCCTCTGTGTAAATCCAGGAAGTGAACAGGCAGCAGCTTCAACTGCCCACAGTTAAAATGGCTGCAGCCAGACTCCGTGGAAGGAGATTTCTGCAGCATATTTGGAATAGTACAGAATCACAGTATATATAAAATAATATGCAAAGTGGTTGGAGGGAAGCTTCAGGGTGGCAAAGATATTTTTATTAGAAATTATGTGAGCAGACTGCAGTTTCTCTTTAAAGACAATCTATGATAGTAGCAGGAGGGCCTGTAATACCCCTATTATTGCCAAATGACCATCCTGGCAGGCAAAGCTCAGACAGATAATTATATAGATAGTACCAAAGCTTACCCATTTTTTTCCTAATTCCACAGCATTTCTATTGGACATTAGGCAGCCCAGCACAATGATAGGCCAATAGGATTGGGGGGGGGGGTAGTGGAAAACTTTGATATTATCTCATGCTGCCATTGGTTGATAACACAGAAGTCATATCTTCAGTTTTCTTAAATACGGGGGCTGTACCGAAAGTAATGTAAAAGGAGGCATAACTTTTTTTATTAACTTACTTACTGTAGATCGTTCAAATTTAACATGTTGGTAGAGTAACTCTTATTCTTCTTTTTTTTATGGCTTTTCAATAATGGAGTAGAAGCAACCTGCCATCACTGAGTTCTTGACAAAGGAGGGGTGCAGGATGTCCAACATCCACAGAAGGCTACAGAATGTTTATGGAGATGACACCATGGACAAGAACGATGTCTTGTCATTGGTGACTTATCAATGGTCTCATCTCCATACACATTCTGTAGCCTTCTGTGGACGTTGGACAGCCTGCACCTCTCTTTTGTCAAGAACTCAATGGTGACACTTTGCTTTTGCTTGGAATCCATTATTTACCTGCCGTAAAAAAGAAGAAGCATATGTAAGTTTAATAAAAAAGTTATGGCCACTTTTGCATTACTTTTGGTATAGCCCTTGTAACCTAACTCATAAATGTAACAATAAACACCACTCACTGTAGCTGGAGCACCATCTAACTGGCGTGCACCATGATTTGACACCAGGATGCCACTTACTCCACGTTTAACAGCTTCTTTAGCATCATCAGCTGGAAAATATAGACATTGTTTTACATAAAAAAGTGTAATAGAAAAGGACATAGCATGCCGAAAAAGGTACAAGTAGGGTGTGTGGCCCGGTTGTTACTTTACTAGCATGGTTTGTAAAAACGAGACTTGTCTCCGGTATTATATAAATAGGAAATAGATCATAAGGCTGGTACTCCTTCCTAGGAAAGGTGGTAACTTTGACACAATAAAGTCAAATGATGTGGATTGAATCTTATGGGACAGGAAATTATAAAATATCTAATCACACCTTGGATTATAAACTTCTATTTGTACTCTTTAGGGTTGATTCACTAAAGGATGCTGATTTTGCAAGAGAATTTGCCCCAGAGTGAATGTGGTGTATAGCGATGGTGGACTATAATCGTAATACAGTATGTTTCCTCGCCATTCCCTATCTGTAGTTTTATTTCTTTAATGCTGGGCGCCAGTGACTGTCATCATATTGGTGAGCCCAACCCATTGGATTGTGGGATTAGTAGTCTTTCTGCCAGCGACTCCATTGCCTAATCACATACCGGAAGTACACATCCCAGGGATCTTTGCCACCAGCCCAGGAGACTTCTGGGAAAGTCTATAAAGGAGACCGGAGATCCGCCCCACGGTCTCTTCTTCCTGGGCCTTGTGGAATGCACACCTCTCCGTGACGGGGAGAGAGAGGTTGAGGCTTACCATGCGGTGTTCAAGTGATTCCGGCCCAGTCCTGGAAGGCCCAACTCTACTTGCTGTTCCTCAGACATCTACAGGGCACCAACTCAGCAGCTCGACATCACGCTCATCCACACTCTGCACCTGTGGGTCATCGCTGGCGGTTCCATTGACGGACGTCTCTTCCCGGGTTGCTGTCTGCAATGCATCTAGTTCGGTTCAGTCGTTGTTTAGAGGGCAAATGCCCATCTTCTGCAATCTTTCCCTGGTTCCTTTATTGGAACACTGTGTACAGACACCTTTACCTTGGGAACACTTTACTGCAATTCTATTTGAACACTGTACATAGACACCTTTACCTACAACTGTTTCAAGGAGTACCATTAGAGCCCTTGCACACTGGGGCGGGGGGCGGCGTCGGCGGTAAAACGCCGCTATTATTAGCGGCGTTTTACCGCCGGTATGCGGCCGCTAGCGGGGTGGTTTAACCCCCCGCTAGCGGCCGAGAAAGGGTTAAATACCACCGCAAAGCGCCTCTGCAGAGGCGCATTGCCGGCAGTATAGCCGCGCCATCCCATTGATTTCAATGGGCAGGAGCGGTAAAGGAGCGGTATACACTCCGCTCCTTCACCGCTCCGAAGATGCTGCTGGCAGGAGTTTTTTTTACCGTCCTGCCAGCGCATCGCTCCAGTGTGCAAGCCCTCGGGGCTTTCACACTGGAATGCAAGGAGCGGCACTTTCGGGTCGGTTTGCAGGCGCTATTATTAGCGCAATAGCGCCTGCAAACCGCCCCAGTGTGCAAGGGCTCTTAGCCTGTATAAGCCAGTCAGTCTGTTAACGCATCACTGTGCCTTATTGGATACATTCTAATGAGCTCCAACTGCCAGTGAGGATTATTAGGCCTGCACCTCAGACATTGCTGTTGTTACTATATATAGGGCTCTACACCATCCTCATTCTGTCTAATCTCTCATTAGGATTCAATGGTTTAATAGGTCGGCCCGGGGTTCCCCTTTAGAGTGTAACCATCTTGCATTAATCACCCAACCCTTTATTGTCCTACAGGTCATGCTTCAGGTGGTATCTCATTGTACATACGTGTGTATTGTATTCTCCCGTAAATTATAAACACATACATTAAACGTGTTCCATACGGAATTACGCTATTTGCCTTCTTTCTTCTTTTAACGGTGGGGAAGATTGCCCATATCTATTGACCCCACTCACATCCCATATCCACCTGGAGGTCCATCTGGAGGTCATACCTGGATTGTGAACCTGATCCCCTTGGTATATTATACCACAAAGTTTGATTGACTCACTAGGTGTAGACCTACCTGAGCTCAATCCCTCTGGTATACTGCTTCTGGTGTCTTTGGTGGTGGATCTACTAGCAATTGTTAACACACCTTATGCATACATCTGAAGTTAAAGACTGTCACCATATTATATGCACCTATATGTGGTTGAGGATTATCATTATATTTTTTATATGAAGTTGAAGATCGTCGCTGATTTTTTTTTTTGGACATTGCACTTTGAAGTTTCCTTTTTATTGACATTATATGTCCTATTAGAGAACTCTTTGGATTCACTTGTGCACATTATTCATTTATTTCATTCATATTGCTTGTCATGGTTTATATGATTGTTTAAGTGCTGCACATTTCACCCATTTATTGTATTCTCTCAATTGTTCTTAAGCTGCCTTTGGGGGAATTCCTCTACCGAGTCTGGGCTGTTATCCAGAACTTGGTTGATCTATTTCCCTTTTGTAAACTAATACTACTTTGCTTACTTCAGTAAAAGCTGAGATAATACAAATATATTTGTGTGTGACGTGTCATTTAAAGGTGCTTGTGAAAGATGTCTGAACCCAGAGTGTCAGGTGGTCGGAAGTTTCACAGGGTCATGGCAATGCAGACGAGCAGGTAAATCCAAGCAATCCTCAAGGGGACTGTGCTACAGGTGCAATCTCACTTTGCAAAGGGTACCCAATCACATGCTTTTTTGCTGACATGTGATTGGATGATGGAAGTTATCAGAGCTTCACCTATCTCACAGGCTCTGGGGAAAATTTCCTTGCAAAGTGCAACTTCCCTTGCAAAATGATCAGCTTATTTGCCTTTAGTAAATCAACCTTTATACAAATTAACTCATTAAGTTAATCTTAAACTGTTGTAAATATATTCATTGACAATTCTATCAATAATCTTTTGTAATTCTATCAATCACTTGTCTGTCTATAATCTACTGTATTTCTATTAATAATCTATTGCAACTCTTTTAATATTCAATCTATACTGTATTGCAGTTCTATCAGTAATTCATTGTAACAGCAAAATGGGACAACTTTATCATATTATGTGAAGTAAGAACTGTATTGTCCCATACAATATGCGAGCAATCAGATTAAACCTAAACCAGAAAATTGCATCTGGAAAATAAATTAATCTGATCATTGAATAATATTACTGACTGTTCTTATAGCTGACATTTTAATAATTTAAGCCCAGTTTAAAAAAAAAAAAACTTTAAAATGATACAATTTTAATTTTGTTTTACTACATTCCATACCTCTTAATATGCCTTTAGCTACAATAGGAAGGGAAGTAAGTCCCCTAAGCCACTCTATGTCCTCCCATGTGATAGAGGCATCAATAGCCTGTGATACATAGACGGCTAGACCACTGTCTTCCCCATAGCCTTGTTTAGATGAAAAAGCCAGCTCTTCAGTGTCAAAGTTTTTCATTCTGGAAATAAAACAAAGAAGGTTATCTTTGCTATCACAGCTTCCACACTATGTATAGTAAATGCCTGGTGTGCAAAGTTAGCCTTTTCTGTAACATACCAAAGTCCAAAATGAGTAATTTCAAATGGGCCTTTACTTTTCAAATTCACACTATCAAATGATCAGCAGCGAAATCGGCAGTTTTGGTGTCTACTTTTACTGAAAGCTGCCGCAGGCCAATACGGTGCAATACGGTGACCCCCAAGGTAATGCGCTCACCTCAGAGCGTGTGACTTAGTCGCTAAACAAAGTAAAATCACGCTTTTGAACCACCCCAGGGCTCTATTCTGATCACAGGATCCCAGACTCCATTGCAGTGTGTACAGATGGATGAGAAGAAAAAAATATATAGTATAATATCGTTTTTAAAATTTATTCAGAAATTAAAAGCACTCCCCCAAATGGGGTACTCACAATCGTTAGGTGCGTCAGTGCACCGCTCTATGTAAAGCAAACAGTTGCTGTAACATGAGGGTATGGTGTGCGTCTCGTCAAACAGCAGATACACTGCCTCTTGCTCCGTCCTGGCCCCTCCCCTACGCGTGTTCGACACAGGGATCACGTGTCTTCATCAGGGGGATTTCCTTGAAACCACTTTAAGGGGCCTAATACCCTGTAACATGTGTGCTCTCTAGCACTGATACTGCACTGGTACTGCCGCCAACACCTAATGTATGATTAGTCCTAAACACCCCCTTACCATTATGAAGAGAAAGCTAAGGTACCTAAACTTCTTCACAAAATACAATGTGCATCCATACAATCAAAGAAAGTGCTCCAGTCTATGTTGAGAGATAGTCTACATCTTCATCATACTGTTTACATGGCAGGACTTTATTTTTACTTTTAAAACTATTGGTCAGAAAAATGTGCTGATCTTATTAAATTATTCAAGCTCCCAAATATGTATTCAAGTGTAATGGTGTTAAATAACACATAACTATCTAAATAATAAATAGAGAAAAGAAAGAAAACTTGAAGATAATAGAATAAAATAACTTTCATAATGGTTTTCCAAATTAGAATGGGTGTTCTATCAGAAAGCTGCTACCCATCAGAATATGCAACCAAAGTGACGTTCCGTCGTGGCCATCTTGGTACACCCGCACCTGTCCGTACTAAGCCTATAGTGAGAAGATGGCAAGCAGATATCTTTTTACACCCACTGAAGTCTTGCATTTCACACTTAATTTTACCAGTAAACTGAGCTTATATAGTGAAATACAGTCTTTAGAAATCTGATAGTTTGACTGTTTTGATGTTGAATTTTAAAAGCAGCGGTGTTCTGTCAGATCAGCAAACCTGTGAGATTAGCATGCTTGCCGATGCTTTTAAAATTCAACATATATAGTTACATAGTAGGTGAGGTTGAAAAAAGACACAAGTCCATCAAGTCCAACCTATGTGTGTGATTATGTGTCAGTATTACATTACATATCCCTGTATATTGTGGTCATTCAGGTGATTATCTAATAGTTTCTTGAAGCTATCAATGCTCCCCGCTGAGACCACCGCCTGTGGAAGGGAATTCCACATCCTTGCCGCTCTTACAGTAAAGAACCCTCTACGTAGTTTAAGGTTAAACCTCTTTTCTTCTAATTGTAATGAGTGGCCACGAGTCTTATTAAACTCTCTTCTGCGAAAAAGTTTTATCCCTATTGTGGGGTCACCAGTACAGTATTTGTAAATTGAAATCATATCCCCTCTCAAGTGTCTCTTCTCCAGATAGAATAAGTTCAGTGCTCGCAACCTTTCCTCATAACTAAGATCTTTCAGACCCTTTATTAGCTTTGTTGCCCTTCTTTGTACTCGCTCCATTTCCAGTACGTCCCTCCTGAGGACTGGTGCCCAGAACTGGACAGCATACTCCAGGTGCGGGCGGACCAGAGTCTTGTAGAGCGGGAGAATTATCGTTTTATCTCTGCAGTTGATCCCCCTTTTAATGCATGCCAATATTCTGTTTGCTTTATTAGCAGCAGCTTGGCATTGCATGCCGTTGCTGAGCCTATCATCCACTAGGACCCCCAGGTCCTTTTCCATCCTGGATTCCCCCAGAGGTTCTCCCCCCAGTGTATAGATTGCATTCATATTTTTGACACCCAAATGCATTATTTTACATTTTTCTACATTGAACCTCATTTGCCATGTAGTCGCCCACCCCATTAATTTGTTCAGGTCTTTTTGCAAGATTTCCACATCCTGCGGAGAAGTTATTGCCCTGCTTAGCTTAGTATCGTCAAAACATCAAAACAGTTTCACAGACTTCCAAATACTGTATTTCACTATACAGTGGGGATCGAAAGTTTGGGCACCCCAGGTAAAAATGTGTATTAATGTGCATAATGAAGCCAAGGAAAGATGGAAAAATCTCCAAATGGCATCAAATTACAGATTAGACATTCTTATATGTCAAAAAAAGTTAGATTTTATTTCCATCATTTACACTTTCAAAATGACAGAAAACAAAAAAATGGCGTCTGCAAAAGTTTGGGCACCCTGCAGAATTTATAGAATGCACTGCCCCCTTTGCAAAGCTGAGACCTGCCAGTGTCATGGATTGTTCTCAATCATCGTCTGGGAAGACAAGGTGATGTCAATCTCAAAGGTTTTAAATGGCCAGACTCATCTGACCTTGCCTCAACAATCAGCACCATGGGTTCTTCTAAGCAGTTGTCTAGAAAACTGAAACTGAAAATAGTTGACGCTCACAAAGCTGGAGAAGGCTTTATAAGCCTTCTTATAAGCCTTTATAAGCCTTGTATAAGCTCAGTTTACTGGTAAACATAAGTGTGAAATGCAAGACTCCAGTGGGTGTAAAAAGATGTCCGCTTGCCACTTTCTGACTGTAGGCTTACTGCAGATGAGTAAGGGGTGTACCAAGATGGCCGCAATGGAACGTAACTTCCGCTGCATTTTCTGATGGGTAGCAACTTTCTGGCAGGACACCAGCATAAATGTGTGGTTAAAGCACCAGTAGAATTTAGTTTTCAGAAAGTTTGTTCAAATTTCTAATAGTTAATGGGGTCAAATCAACAACTGAATTTTCACTGTAGTGATGAGAAAATTGAAGGAACAGGTTGGAAATTTGTGCAAAGTTTAACAGGGAACATGGTTTTCATTCCATTCATTCCAAAATTGAATGATAAAGGCATTCACATTTTCAAGTCATTTTGAATTCATCACGTCTCAAGGGTATGGCCAGCTTTACATCCGCATTTAAAGTGTTTCTAAAGGCAGCAGTTTTTTTTTTAATCTTAATGCATTCTATGCGTTAAGATAAAAAACCTTCTGTGTACAACAGCCTCCCTCAGCCCCCCTAATACTTACCTGAAACTCATCTCAATACAGCGATGTTGCCACGAGAGACTTGACTGTCCGGGACTCTCCCTCCCCATTGGCTGAGACAGCAGCGGGGTGCCATTGGCTCCCTGCTGCTGTCCATTAAAGTCAGTGAGCCAATGAGGAGAGAGAAGGGGCAGGGCCGAGCCTCAGCTCCGTGTCTGAATGGACACACAGAGCAGTGGCTCGGCTCTGGTGCCCCCATAACAGGCTGTTTGCTGTGGGGGCACTCGGCAGGAGTGAGGGGACAGGAGCGCCGACGGGGGACCCGAGAAGAGGAAGATACGGGGCTGCTCTGTGCAAAACCATTACACAGAGCTGGTAAGTATAACATGTTTGTTATTTATAACCAAATAAAAAACAAGACTTTATTATCACTTTCGTTTTCAAAGATATTAGTATTACATCAGATTTGTGTGATCTTCATCAAATAAGTAAATCTTATTATCTTTACAATTTACAGTAAATTCTTGAATATTATAGCCAAGCTTTTATTAGAAGTAACGAGTACCTGAGATGTGGGGGGAGCTGAAACTTGTTCCGCACATCGTCATGTCTTCTCCCCAGGTACGGTGTGTCCACTGTTAAGAAGATCCCTTTGTAGCCCATTCGTTCTGCCCTTTGTACCAGAGACTTCGTCAGGTTACGATCTTTGTAGATATACAGCTGCATCCAACGTAAGCTGTCCGGAGCAGCTTCTGCCACTTCTTCAATGGAGGAGGTAGCCCAAGAGCTCAACATCATTCCAGTCCCAACAGCTTTACACGCTACCAAATAAAAATTAGATCAAACTATTAAAAATTATTATATTATATTATTATACTATTTATATGGTGCCATCTTATTAATGTGAACTTGTACTTTCCAATGCAGAGCAAAGCAACAGGCTACATAGCTGCGATCCTTACTGGATGCACATGATCGTTCTTCCTTCACTTACCAATCACTGGTAGAAATACCCCATACTTCCAGGTGTAGTGCTACCCCTGTGGGGGGCGCTGTACATGTACACAGGTTCTCTCCCTAATCAGTGCAGAGCAGCCAGGCACACAGCAACATTTCATCCACTCAGGCTCAATAAACAGTCCAGGGGTGTCTCTTTGAAGTTTTATGGCTAAGTAACTGGTAACTTGATAGGGTATGGGATGCTCCACGATGCTTGATGCTCCAGAGGACTCTTCCCTATCTCTAGTCAGCAGCAAATGCAGTCATTCACTCTCAGCTGAGGACCAGGAGAATTGCTAGTCACAAGTAGGAGAAATAGGCTAACGTAGTCTAGATTCTTGCAACAGGGTACCACAAGACACTGCAGTACAGGGGCCTGGCTTTACTTACAAATTCTGGCAATGATCAGGCAAGGGATGCAACCACCCGCTAAGTAGTCTAGCTTCTAGTCCAAGAAGGTGGGGGGTCTAGGAACAAGTAGTCCCCCTTCCCTTGAGAATGTGGATCCCCATGGGGGGGGGGGGGGGGACTAGACTCTCAAGGTTCCAGACTGTTTAACAGCATTCCCAATCACCATCTGAGCACACCTCCCCAGGGATTGGCCAGGTCCTGCTAAATATTCAGGCTGGTTATTTGAATTCTCCCTCCCTAATCTCTAGAAACTTCTTCTAGAGGCAGGGAGAGGAGTAATCAAACTCCCAGCCTGTGAAACCCTGAACAGACTAGACTAAACAATCACTGCTCCTATGATTACAGAGCAAGCCAAAAATGTAATTTACCTAGCAGCCTAGCTAGTAGGGGGCTACGCAGGTGTAATAAACATGTGCCTTATCCTCTTCTTCCATCATGACACCCTGGTGCGTGGTGATTGTCAGCTCAGTCACCCAGTGCTGTCTCATGGAGGTGGGGTAAACTCCCTGAGCGCTATGTGAGTTACCATCTTGGGCTTCCTTCTTTTCCAATTGGAGCAACCAGGAAGAGAAAGAAATGTGTTATTGAGGAGGGCAGCAGTTAGGGGAACCTGTTTTGCTTTATCTCACATCGGCAAAGCAAACATTCTTTTTGAAAGGTTACATAGTTACATAGTAGGTGAGGTCGAAAAAAGACACAAGAGACACAAGTCCAACCTATGCGTGTGATTATATGTCAGTATTACATTGTATATCCCTGTATGTTGCGGTCGTTCAGGTGATTATCTAATAGTTTCTTGAACTTCTATCGATGCTCCCCGCTGAGACCACCACCTGTGGAAGGGAATTCCACATCCTTGCCGCTCTTACAGTAAAGAACCCTCTACGTAGATTAAGGTTAAACCTCTTTTCTTGTAATTTTAATAAGTGGCCACGAGTCTTGTTAAACTCCCTTCTGCAAAAAAGTTTAATCCCTATTGTGGGGTCACCAGTACGGTATTTGTATATTGAAATCATATCCCCTCTCAAGCGTCTCTTCTTGAGAGAGAATAAGTTCAGTGCTCGCAACCTTTCCTCATAACTAATATCCTCCAGACCCTTTATTAGCTTTGTTGCCCTTTGTACTCGCTCCATTTCCAGTACATCCTTCCTGAGGACTGGTGCCCAGAACTGGACAGCATACTCCAGGTGCGGCCGGACCAGAGTCTTGTAGAGCGGGAGATTTATCGTTTTATCTCTGGAATGAATCCCCTTTTTAATGCCAATATTCTGTTTGCTTTGTTAGCAGAAGCTTGGCATTGCTGAGCCTATCATCTACTAGGACCCCAGGTCCTTTTCCATCCTAGATTCCCCCAGAGGTTCTCCCCCCAGTGTATAGATTGCATTCATATTTTTGCCACCCAAATGCATTGCATTGAAACCTTCATGCCATGCCAGTCCCATGCAGTGACCCCAATACTACAAGGCCACAATACACACCCATCACAGGTCAACCCTTATCCTTCCATTCCCCTTGTGATTCCAGGGGGCCATATCATTACTGTAGAAGAGTGTTCCCTGTAGCACATGAACCACTGGCTGAGCACCATTGATCTCAATGAAGTCTCTTACCTCTGACAGTGGCAGTTTCCCCTTCGGGATGAGCCATTCTCTGCATTGCAGTGGCCGCTACACATATAGGCATGCTGACTTTCTGTCCAAGTATGGTTGTTGAGAGATCTGTGTTTGAAACATCTCTTAGAACACGAGGATACAACCTGTATCTAATAAGAATGACATGTCAGTACAGCAAGCATGGCATTAAAGTCCCAACCTGGACTGCTGTAAAATTTACCCATGCAATGTGGTCCCCCCGCACCGCACTTCAGGCATAGCTCCCAACTGTCCCTTATTTCTAGGGACTGTCCCTGATTTGGAGCAATGTCCCTCTGTCCCTCGTTCCCCCTCATTTGTCCCTGATTTTGGTCTGATCCTCATAGTTGTATATAAAATGCACTTTTTATCTTCCAAAAAGTGTTTCCCAGTGCTAAACCTTTCATCTGATTTCTAAATTGCTGCATTTGTAAATTTTAAAAGCCAATATAAAGGAATAGTAGTGGTAAAAAAAAAAGCTCTTATGGATTTTATTAACCTTTTGTTTTGGTTAATTCTCCTTTAAGAGGGTGTGGCAGGGGGCGTGTCCTATGCCTACATACATTTGCTAGTAGGTGTTCCTCATTCCCATCTCAAAATGTTGGGAGGTGTGCTTCAGGGGTTAAATGCTCATTTGACTAGGGGAAAAGGATTGAGGTAATATACACCCATTATTCCTTGTTCCTGCAGGCTTCCTGCTCTCCATGCATAGTTACATAGTTGAAAAAAAGACACAAGTCCATCCAGTTCAACCAATAAAAGTGGGGGAGGGGGGTAAATCATACAATCCTATATACACAATCCTATACCCACAGTTGATCTAGAGGAAGGCCAAAAAAAAAACAGCAAAGCACGATCCAATTTACTCCAGCAGTAGAAAATAATCCTACCTGATCCCCCGAGAGGCAATCGGATTTTCCCCGATCAACTTTACCTATAAATGTCAGTATCCAGTTATATTCTGTACATTTAGGAAAGTATCCAGGCCTTTTTTTTTAAAGCAATCTACTGAACTGGCCAGAACCACCTCTGGAGGGAGTCTATTCCACATTTTCACAGCTCTTACTGTGAAGAAACCTTTCCGTATTTGGAGACGAAATCTCTTTTTCTCCAGACATAAAGAGTGCCCCCTTGTCCTCTGTGATGACCTTAAAGTGAATAACTCAACACCAAGTTCACTATATGGACCCCCTTATGTATTTGTACATGTTGATCATATCCCATGCAATCAGCCCCCACCACTTAAAGTGGAACTAAACTGTATCTGAGCACTAGGGATGAGCCGAACACCCCCCGGTTCGGTTCGCACCAGAACCCGCGAACGGACCGAAAGTTCGCACGAACGTTAGAACCCCATTGACGTCTATGGGACTCGAACGTTCGAAATCAAAAGTGCTCATTTTAAAGGCTAATTTGCATGGTATTGTCCTAAAAAGGGTTTGGGGACCCGGGTCCTGCCCCAGGGGACATGTATCAATGCAAAAAAAACTTTTAAAAACGGCAGTTTTTTCGGGAGCAGTGATTTTAATGATGCTTAAAGTAAAAAAAAAAAAGTGAAATATTCCTTTAAATATCGTACCTGGGGGGTGTCTATAGTATGCCTGTAAAGTGACGCGTGTTTCCCGTGTTTAGAACAGTCCCTGCACCAAATGTCATTTTTAAAGGAAAAAATCTCATTTAAAACTGCTTGCGGGTTTAATGTCATGTCGGGTCATGGCAATATGGATGAAAATCAGTGAGACAAACGGCATGGGTACCCCCCAGTCCATTACCAGGCCCTTTGGGTCTTGTATGGATATTAAGGGGAACCCCGCACCCAAATTAAAATAAGGAAAGGTGTGGGGCCACCAGGCCCTATATACTCTGAACAGCAGTATACAGGCAGTGCAAACAAGACAGGGACTGTAGGTTTGTTGTTAAGTAGAATCTGTTTGTAATTTTTAACATTTTTAACGTGTTTAGCTCCAGCCAAAAAATCTTTTCTAAGCTTTCTGGAAAACATAGGGAAGGGTTATCACCCCTGTGACATTTGTTTTGCTGTCTTTCCTCCTCTTCAGAAGATTTCACCTCACTTTTTTGTCCCAATGAAAAATGTTTTTTGAAAATTTGGGTTTTTTTGTGGAACAAGGATTGGAAAGCATCAGTGGAAAGGAGAAATTGTTTTCCCATATTAACTCTTACAGGAGAGAATTTCCCTTCCTAGGGGTAGATTTCATCTCACTTCCTGTTGTCTCCTTCCGTTTGCAAGTAGGAGTCGTTTGTAAGTTAGATGTTTGAAAGTAGGGTCCTGCCCTATATACTCAGCAGAAATTTGGGCCTTAGGTGTTGCTGTGGCCACAACACTGTAAGCCCTCACAGGGCCCTGCTGTGAAATATTAGATCAAGAATTGTAATTACATGCCCCTGTTGAACAGGAGCTGAAAAATTAGGCCTTAGGCACTGGTGCTGGTGCCACAACACTGCAACCCCTCACAGACACTCTAGTTGGAACGCAGGAACGAGCCCTGCTGCAAAGTATTGCATCAAAAATTGTAATTACACGCCCCTGTTAGACAGGGGCAGAAAAATTGGGCCTTAGGCACTGGTGCTGGTGCCACAACACTGCAACCCCTCACAGACACTCTAGTTGGAACGCAGGAACGAGCCCTGCTGCAAAGTATTGCATCAAAAATTGTAATTACACGCCCCTGTTAGACAGGGGCAGAAAAATTGGGCCTTAGGCACTGGTGCTGGTGCCACAACACTGCAACCCCTCACAGACACTCTAGTTGGAACGCAGGAACGAGCCCTGTTGCAAAGTATTGCATCAAAAATTGTAATTACACGCCCCTGTTAGACAGGGGCAGAAAAATTGGGCCTTAGGCACTGGTGCTGGTGCCACAACACTGCAACCCCTCACAGACACTCTAGTTGGAATGCAGGAACGAGCCCTGCTGCAAAGTATTACATCAAAAATTGTAATTACACGCCCCTGTTAAACAGGGGCTGAAAAATTGTGCCTTAGGCACTGGTGGTGGCGCCCAGAACCAAAAATGTTCTTACAAGCTATCAGCGTGATGATTGAGGAGGAAGAGGATAATTACTCAGGGATAGTCACTCAGCATCAGCATAGGCAGTCTTTGAAGGGATCTGAGATTTCAAAAAAAATTATTCGGTTACATCAGCATCAGGTGCTTGGTAGCTGGTGGTGATCCAAGACTGATTCATTTTTATGAAGGTCAGCCGATCGACCGAGTCAGTGGACAGACGCACCCTGTGATCGGTTACCACGCCTCCAGCAGCACTGAATGTGCGTTCCGAAAGAACGCTGGATGCAGGACAGGCCAGTAGCTCAATTGCATACTGTGCAAGCTCTGGCCAGTGATCCATCCTCAAGACCCAGTAACCCAGAGGATTTTCGGTGGGAAAGGTGTCCAAGTCTGATCTTGCCCCTAGGTATTCCTGCACCATGTAAAACAGACGCTGGCGATGGTTGCTGGAACCGATCATACCTTGGGGCTGCGGACCAAAATATTGTCTGAACGCATCGGTCAGACGGCCACCTTCTCCACCGCTCCTTCTTTGACTGACCGAAGCCTCAGCAACACGTTGTCCAGAAACAGGAGTTTGTAACCTCCCAGTCTCTGGGAACGCGTTGCACAGACCTTTCTGCAAGGCCTCCCGAAGATGTTTCATCCTCTGCTCCCTCTGCGATGGCAAGATAAGGTCCGCAACCTTACCCTTGTAACGTGGATCAAGGAGGGTTGCCAGCCAGTATTGGTCCTTCTCCTTGATACCACGAATACGAGGATCCTTACGCAGGCTTTGCAGGATCAGGGAGGCCATGCAGCGTAGGTTTGCTGAGGCATTCGGTCCGGAGTCCTCTGGGTCACTAAGGACAACAACGTCCGCAGCCACCTCCTCGCAGCCACGTACAAGTCCATGTGTTCCTTGGGACTGATCCTTTAAAGACTGCTGCTGATGCTGAGTGCCAGGCTCCACCTCCATACTGACACAATCTTCCTCCTCCTCCTCCTCCTCCTCGTCCTCTTCCTGTGTGATCGGCGGGCACGCAGGAACACTGTCTGGATAAAGGGGGCCTTGAGAGCTAAGGAAGTCCTCTTCCTGCCTCTGTTCTGCCTCAAGTGCCCTGTCCATTATTCCACGCAGCGTGTGCTCCAACAGGTGGACAAGGGGGACAGTGTCACTGATGCATGCACTGTCAGTGCTCGCTATCCTCGTGGCCTCCTCGAATGGTGACAGGACAGTGCATGCATCCCTGATCATGGCCCACTGGCGTGGGGAAAAAAAAACAAGCTCCCCTGACCCTGTCCTGGTGCCATAGTCGCACAGGTACTCATTGATGGCCCTCTGCTGCGTGTGCAGCCGCTGCAGCATGGCCAACGTTGAGTTCCACCTGGTGGGCATGTCACAGATTAGGCGGTTCTTGGGCAGGTTAAACTCCTTTTGGAGGTCCGTCAGCCGAGCACTGGCATTATATGACTGGCGGAAATGCACACAGACTTTCCTGGCCTGCCTCAGGACATCCTGTAAGCCCGGGTACCTGCCCAAGAACCGCTGCACCACCAAGTTAAGGACGTGAGCCAAACAGGGCACATGGGTCATTTGTCCCTGTCGGACGGCAGAGAGGAGGTTGGTGCCATTGTCGCAAACCACCATTCCTGCCTTAAGTTGGCGTGGCGTCAACCACCTCTGAACCTGCCCCTGCAGAGCTGACAGAACCTCTGCCCCAGTGTGGCTCCTGTCCCCCAAGCACACCAGCTCAAGCACCGCATGGCATCTTTTGGCCTGCGTACTTGCGTAGCCCCTTGAACGCCTATGGAGCACCGCTGGTTCCGAGGAAGAGGCCATGGAGGAAGAAGAAGAGGAGGGGGTGGAGGAGAGAGGTGTGTCACAATCAGCATTTTGGAGGCGTGGTGGCGGAACAACCTCCAACACTACTGCACCTTGTCCTGCATCCTTCCCAGCTGCCAGCAGAGTCACCCAATGCGCCGTGAAACTTAGGTAACGTCCCTGTCCATGCCTGCTGGACCATGAGTCAGCGGTAATATGCACCTTACCGCTGACCGCCCTGTCCAGCGAGGCATGGACATTGCCTTCCACATGCCGGTAGAGAGCCGGAATCGCCTTCCGTGAGAAAAAGTGGCGTTTGGGTACCTGCCACTGAGGAACCGCACATTCCACAAACTCACGGAAGGGGGCAGAGTCTACCAACTGAAAAGGCAGCAGTTGAAGTGCTAGCAATTTTGCCAAGCTAGCATTCAACCGCTGGGCATGTGGATGGCTGGGAGCAAACTTCTTTCGGCGGTGCAGCAGCTGGGGCAGGGAAATTTGCCTGGTACAATCTGACGTCGGTGTACCAAAAGCAGATTGCCCACACGTACTTGGCTGTGACACACCTAATTCTACACCTTCATTCCTCTCACTGCAGGTCTCAGAAAGGACTGAAGGTCTAGTGGGGTTGGAAATCTCAGCTGATGAGGAGCAAGGAGAGATCCTCTTTGTTCTTTGGTGTGGGTCTTTTAGATACGCTTGCCAACGAACTGCATGGCAGGTCAACATATGTCTGGTCAAGCATGTGGTACCCAAGCGGGAGATGTTTTGGCCACGCGAGATACGCTTGAGACATATGTTGCAAATAGCAGCGGTGCGATCTGATGCACTCGTCTCAAAAAAGGCCCACACCAAAGAACTTTTTGAATAACGTGCAGAGACTGCAGCGCCCTGCACATGTGGAGCTTTGGGGTGTGATGCAGTCAATGTGCTGCCCTTAGGCTGGCCCCTGGAGGGCATCCTGCCTCGTTGGTGATGTGCCACCTCCTCCTCCTCCTCCTCCTCCTCCTCTCTCCTATCAGGCACCCACGTTGAGTCAGTGACCTCATCATCCCCTCCCTCCTCATCACTGAAGCGAACCTGGCAGTATGCTGCAGCAGGGGGAGCATGACTGCCAGATTGCTGTCCTTCTTGGGCACCCCCTCTGTCCGTGCTCATGTTACTGCCTTCATCGAGCTCAGTATCATCATCAGAGCCTTCCAAACGCTGGGCATCCTCCTGGAGCATGTACCCAACACTGTGGTCAAACAGTTCGAGGGAATCCTCAGGAGGACATGGTGGAGCTAGGGAAGGAGTCACTGATGACATTGAGCTGAGGGAAGAGGCCGCTGCTTTGCCAGACAAAGCACCCTGGGCATGGGTGAGAGAGGATGAGGAGGATGAGGACAGCTTGGTCATCCACTCGACCAAGTCTTCCACATGTTGCGGCTCAACACGGCCAGCTGCCGAAAAAAAGGCCAAGCGTGTCCCATGGCCACGTGCTGATGAGGATGCACCGTCTCCACGACCAGCACTAGACACAGAGCCTGCTTGCCCTCTCTTATTGGCTTGTGACTGTCTGCCTCTCCTTCTTGGCCTTCCAGACATACTAATGGCCTGTAGCTGCACTAAGCTGGGATAGAACACCAGTAATTTTCTTCAGGTAGCTTTATATACTGTAACCAGACAAGCCTGCCTGTCAGTAGGAAGATAACAGGAACGGATCTAGCTGAACACTGTGAGCAGGACGCACTGTACTAAATGTAAATAGTCTAGCTGCCTGACCGTGGTACTAATAGGATCAAATAGAACACCTGTAATTTTCTTCAGGTAGCTTTATATACTGTAACCAGACAAGCCTGCCTGTCAGTAGGAAGATAACAGGAACGGATCTAGCTGAACACTGTGAGCAGGACGCACTGCACTAAATGTAAATAGTCTAGAAGATAACAGGAACGGATCTAGCTGAACACTGTGAGCAGGACGCACTGCACTAAATGTAAATAGCAGGAACGGATCTAGCTGAACACTGTGAGCAGGACGCACTGCACTAAATGTAAATAGCAGGAACGTATCTAGCTGAACACTGTGAGCAGGACGCACTGCACTAAATGTAAATAACAGGAACGGATCTAGCTGAACACTGTGAGCAGGACGCACTGCACTAAATGTAAATAGTCTAGAAGATAACAGGAACGGATCTAGCTGAACACTGTGAGCAGGACGCACTGCACTAAATGTAAATAGCAGGAACGGATCTAGCTGAACACTGTGAGCAGGACGCACTGCACTAAATGTAAATAGCAGGAACGGATCTAGCTGAACACTGTGAGCAGGACGCACTGCACTAAATGTAAATAGCAGGAACGGATCTAGCTGAACACTGTGAGCAGGACGCACTGCACTAAATGTAAATAACAGGAACGGATCTAGCTGAACACTGTGAGCAGGACGCACTGCACTAAATGTAAATAGCAGGAACGGATCTAGCTGAACACTGTGAGCAGGACGCACTGCACTAAATGTAAATAGTCTAGAAGATAACAGGAACGGATCTAGCTGAACACTGTGAGCAGGACGCACTGCACTAAATGTAAATAACAGGAACGGATCTAGCTGAACACTGTGAGCAGGACGCACTGACTGCACTAAATGTAAATAGCAGGAACAGATCTAGCTGAACACTGTGAGCAGGACGCACTGCACTAAATGTAAATAGCAGGAACGGATCTAGCTGAACACTGTGAGCAGGACGCACTGCACTAAAT
Organism: Lithobates septentrionalis; assembly: GCA_037952835.1. NCBI lineage: Eukaryota > Metazoa > Chordata > Amphibia > Anura > Ranidae > Lithobates > Lithobates septentrionalis. The sequence continues at coordinate 1,228,018 of JBBDGP010000897.1, read as the reverse complement.
GTAAATAGCAGGAACAGATCTAGCTGAACACTGTGAGCAGGACGCACTGCACTAAATGTAAATAGCAGGAACGGATCTAGCTGAACACTGTGAGCAGGACGCACTGCACCAAATGTAAATAGTCTAGATAGAAGATAACAGGAACGGATCTAGCTAAACTGAATACAGTGTATATATATATATATATGCAACACCTGGGATGCATATATATACACAATACACTGTAAGTGCAGCTAACTGACTGACTGTTCTGCCTAATCTATCTAACTCAAATCAAATGACACTGTCTCTCTCTCTCTCTATCTCTCAGCACACCGGAACACACTACACAGGGCCGCCGTGCAGGCGGCCTTATATAGTGTGGGGCGTGTACTAAATCCCCTGAGCCATAATTGGCCAAAGCCACCCTGGCTTTGGCCAATTACAGCTCTCTCTACTGACGGCGCTGTGATTGGCCAAGCATGCGGGTCATAGTGCATGCTTGGCCAATCATCAGCCAGCAATGCACTGCGATGCCGCAGTGAATTATGGGCCGTGACGCGCCACACGAATTTGGCGCGAACGGCCCATATCGACGGATGGTCGAACAGCCGATGTTGGAGTCGAACATGGGTTCGACTCGAACACGAAGTTCATCCCTACTGAGCACCACATTCATTTTTTTTATTCATTTTTAATATTCATTTCATTTTTTTCATTCCTTTTGTAATATTCAAAGCAAAGAAAACTCCCCTTCCATCCATGTCTCCATGCTTTATTCCAGGTGATAGGCGACCTCGGCCCTCCAGCTGTTTTGAAAATACAAGTCCCATGAGACATTGCAAGACCCTGACAATCACAGGCATGACTCCTAGAGGCAGAGGCATGATGGGATTTGTATTCTCGCCACAGCTGGAGGGCCGAGGTTGCCTATCTGTGCTTTATTTTGTTGAGAAATCACTTTGAAACACCCCCCCCCCCCAGCATTTCCATCTGTGGCCATCTTGAGGAAGCGCAGAGGATTCATGTAGCATTTACTTCCTCGAATCCATCTGCCCTTAGCTTAGGCATGCAGACAGGAGGGTGTGCTTAGCTGAGAAAGCCCCTCCTCCCCTCCTGAAGACTCCTGGGTTGTATGACATCATTTTGGCCTAGGCCACAAACCAGGAAGCAACTGAAGAAATGTAAAAAAATAGGTTAAAAACAAGTACCGTATATACTCGAGTATAAGCCGAGTTTTTCAGCACATTTTTTAGTCTGAAAACCCCCCCTCAGCGTATCCTCGCATGGGGGTCTGGAGCGAGGGTAGCCTCACTGTGCCCATCTGCAGCTGTACCTTTGATAACCAAAACAGCCGGTGTCTCCCGCTGTGTCATGCAGTCTGTTCGGCGGCCGTCCATTGTAACAAAGCCCCGCCTCCTCCTCGTCTGTGATAGACAGAAAACTGATACAATGCTGGGAAACTGTATCAGTGTTCTGTTTTGGTTATCAAAGGTACAGCTGCAGATGGGCACAGTGAGGCTGCAAATGGGCAAAGTGAGGTTGCAGATGGGCACAGTGAGGCTGCAAATGGGCACATTGAAGCTGCAAATGGGCACAGAGATGCTGCAAATGGGCACAGTGGGGCTGCAAATGGGCACAGTAAGGCTGCAGATGGGCACAGTGAGGCTGCAAATGGGCACAGTGAGGCTGCAAATGGGCTCAGTGAGGCTGCAGATGGGCGCAAATGGGCACAGTGAGGCTGCAAATGGGCACAGTGAGGCTGTAGATGGGCACAGTGAGGCTGCAGATGGGCACTGATGATACAGGTGGGCACAGTGAGGCTGCAAATGGGCACAGTGGGGCTGCAAATGGGCACAGTAAGGCTGCAGATGGGCACAGTGAGGCTGCCGATGGGCACAGTGAGACTGCAGATGGGCACAGTGAGGCTGCACATGGGCACAGTGGGGCTGCAAATAGGCACAGTAAGTCTGCAGATGGGCACAGTGAGGCTGCAAATGGGCACAGTGAGGCTGTAGATGGGCATTGTTTACCCAGTAGCTGCTGCATTTACCACCCTAGGCTTATACTCGAGTCAATACGTTTTCCCAATTTTTTTGTGGTAAAATTAGGTGTCTCTGCTTATATTCGGGTCAGCCTATACTCGAGTATACACGGTAAATATAACATACCTTCCTATTTACTAAAGCTAGGATTAAAAATAGTTCATGTTGATTGAGAGAATAAAGTTCCACTTTAACTTCCATGCCTGCCCACAGCAGTCTGATGTCATCACATACAATGCAGGACCAACAGCCCTTCATTGTATAGGAGGATAGCGAGGTTCCGCCACATTCTGGAGCACCAGACAGCGGAGAGCACCAGCTGTTGGTGGAATGAGGAATAAGGTAAGTATTTGTACTTACCCCCTCAGGCCAAACAATCAATTAACCCATGGGGGGACAATGTACTACATAGAGGACAATGTACTACATGGGGGGACAATGTACTACATGGAGGACAATGTACTACATGGGGGGACAATGTACTACATGGGGGGACAATGTACTACATGGGGGGAAATGTACTACATGGGGGACAATGTACTACATGGGGGAACAATGTACTACATGGGGGGACAATGTACTACATGGGGGGACAATGTACTACATAGAGGACAATGTACTACATGGGGGGACAATGTACTACATAGAGGACAATGTACTACATGGGGGGACAATGTACTACATGGAGGACAATGCACTACATGGGGGGACAATGTACTACATAGAGGACAATGTACTACATGGGGGGACAATGTACTACATGGAGGACAATGCACTACATGGGGGGACAATGTACTACATGGGGGACAATGTACTACATGGGGGGACAATGTACTACATGGGGGACAATGTACTACATGGGGGAACAATGTACTACATGGGGGGACAATGTACTACATGGGGGGACAATGTACTACATGGGGGGGACAATGTACTACATGGGGGGACAATGTACTACATGGGGGACAATGTACTACATGGGGGGACAATGTACTACATGGGGGGACAATGTACTACATGGGGGACAATGTACTACATGGGGGACAATGTACTACATGGGGGGTCAATGTACTACATGGGGGGGACAATGTACTACATGGGGGGACAATGTACTACATGGGTACATTTAACAGCAACCCTGAGTGGGGCTTTACACTAATGAAGTTATTCTATACACGAGGTAAATGTAATTTATAGTTGTTTCATTGTTGTTTAGATATACATGTAAAATAGATCAGCTCGATGTAAGTAATCTTATCCATGTGTACTGAAGCTTTCAGAATCTTTCCCCTATGTAAGATTTGTAAATATGAATGTAGACTCCATGTTTGCACATTACATATGCAGGCTCTGCTTCCTTCTTAGTAGTATTACACAGTGCCTGTTCTTTAGGGCTCCTTCACACTGGGACACACAGGGCTTTTTTTCAGCGGGTACGCCGGAAATGCAGTTCCAACACCTCCAGCACTAAATGTATGTAATGTCAAGGGGTGTGGAGTGTCCTGGACGGTCTATTGATGCAGGCTGCTAGGGGATCTATTGTCACTGTTGGGGATCTGTTCTTCTGTGAAGGTCTATTGTTGCTGGGGGAGGTCTTATGTTGCTGGTAGCGATCTACTGTTGAGGAAGAGGTCTATTGTTGAGGGAGAGGTCTATTGTTGCTAGCTGCTGGGTGATCCGTTGTTTCTGCTGGGGGGTACAATGTTGCTGGGGTGGATCTTTTATTGTGCATGGTCTGTTGTTGCTGAGGTATGGTCTGTTGTTGCTGGGATAGGGTTTATTGTTGCTGCGGGGGGGGGGGGGTCTATTGTTACTGGTGGGTCCTTTCGTTGCTGGGATCCATTGTTGCTGGGGGGAGTCTATTGTTTGGAGGCTCTATTATCGCTGGGGTGGGGTCCATTTTTGTGTGAGGGGTCTATTGTTGCTGGGGGGGGGGGGCATTGTTGTGTGGGGGACCTATTGTTGCTGGGGTGGGGTCCATTGTTGCTGGGGGAGTGTTTTTTATTTTGTGGGGGATCTACTATTGCTGGGGTGGGGTCCATTGTTGTGTGGGGGATGCTTTGTTGCTGGGGTGGGGTTCATTGTTGCTGGGGGGAGTCTTTTGTTGTGTGGGGTATTTATTATTGCTGGGGTGGGGTCCATTGCTGTGTGGGGGTCTATTGTTGCTTGGGGGGGGTCTTTTGTTCTGTGGGATCCATTGTTGCTGGGGAAGTCTTTTTTTGTGTGGGGGTGTTTTTTTTGCTTTGGTGGGGTCCATTGTTGCTGGAGTCTATTGTTGTTTAAGAGATCTATTAATGCTGGGGTGGGATCCAATGTTGTGTGGGGGATGTTTTGTTCTGTGGGGGATCTAGTGTTGCTGGGGGAGTCTTTTGTTGTGTGGGGGATCTATTGTTACTGGGGTGGGGTCCATTGTTGTGTGGGAGATGTTTTGTTGCTGGGGTGGGGTCTATTGTTGCTCGGGGGTCTTTTGTTCTGTGAGGGATCTATTGTTGCTGTGGGGGGGGTCTTTTGTTGCGTGGCTGATCTATTGTTGCTGGGGTGGGGTCCATTGTTGTGTGGGGGATGTTTTGTTGCTGAGGGGGGTTATTGTTGCTGAATGCAGGGCATCTATTTTACTGCTTTTCTTGTTATCATTAACAAATTCCATACAAATTATTTTAGCACCACAAAATAATACTTGGTTCTGTCTTCTCTAGAAGGGGCTGTACTGGGAAGTGGGTAGGAGATTGAACCAAGGAACGGTGCTCAGAGGTACACTATAAAAATGTTTTCCCTTTCTTATAAGTGACTACATACTCTCTATTCTCAGTTGAATTAGGAGTTCATAGAGCTGGGAGAGGAGAAACAGCAGCACACTGGTATTCCCAGTGAATGGTTGTGCAGGGGAGGGAGCGTGTCAGGGCAGGCTAAGACCTCAGCACAGCTAGTGAACCGACCACGCTGTGCTTTCATGCCTAGTGTGGTCAGTTTTTTTCAGAGGAAAGCAGAGAGACTGGCAGGAACACCAGGGATTTCAAACAAAGGAAAGAGAACAGGAGTCTTTCTCATACAAGTACATGGTACAGCAGACACATATCAGGAATATGAAATGTTGGGGTGAAATATTCTTTAAATCCAATGCAACTACTCATAAATTATTGTAAGGAAATCAAATATAATTAACAGTGTATGGCAGTGGCGTATCATAAATGTGTTCAGGCCCCAGGTGGGATGGGGCCCAGTGTGTCCTCATTGACTGCACACATTGAGGATTAGCAGGGGCTGCCTGTGCTCTCCGTGTCTGCTGTCCCCCTGCAGTCTCCAGTGCAGACCACTGCCTCCCTTCACATTGTTGGTCGCTAGAAGCTGACTGCCACTCGCCTGCCATTGTCCTAGCAACCAATGACATGCTTGCTCTGGCATTCACAGGACACTGGAGCTTCCTGTGCAGGAATAACCCCCTGAGGAAGTCATGTGCCTTGTGACGAAACACGTAGGAGTGGGCCTTTTGGATGACATTGGCACATATGCGTGGACCCCATCTGAAGTCTGCCTGCAGACCTGCTCTGCCTCCTTGCTTTGCTCTCTGCCCTCTTGCAGCGCCGTAAGGTATATGAAGGTGAATGCTCTGATATTTATGGGACTCTGATGTGAACAGGGGGCCCCTAATAAGACCAGGTACCCCTGACATGAGCAGAGAGAAAAAAAAAATTTGTTTCGTTTTGATCCATTATTTACATAAATTGGTTCAAATAGATTTGTTTTAATTAGTTTTGTTTATTCAAATTTGAATCGATTTAAATTTTTCGAATTCTATTCAAATTTATTCTATTCGAAATTCGAATTTTGGAAGACGGTTATATTCTTTCTATTCCATTCTATTCTATTGTTTTTTCTATTCACTTATTTTCTTTTCTACTCTATTCAAATTCAAATTTACTATGTTCAAATTTTGTAAAATGGTTATATTGTTTTATTCTTTTTATTCTATTATTTTCTATTATCTATTCTATTCTTTTATTTTCTATTCTATTCTTTTCTGTTATTTCTATTCCAATTCAAATTTATTATAATTGAAAATTGAATTTTGTAAGATGGTTATATTCTTTCTACTCTATTCTATTATTTTCTATTCTAGGCAATTCTAGTCTTTTATTTTATATTCTATTCTAATCAATCCTTTTCTATTCTATTCAAATTTGAATTCATGTTCTTCATATTTCGCGAAATTGTTATATTCTTTTATTTTCTATTCTATTCTTTTCTATTCTACTCTTTTCCATTCTAATCCATTCTATTCTATTCGAAATTTGCATTACAGAAGATTATTATAGTCTTTCTATTCTAGTCTGTTCTATTATATTGTTTTTTTCTACTCTTCTAGTCAATTATATTATTTTACTTTCTATTCTATTCTATTCGAATTTTAATTGATTTTATTCAAATTTCACGAAATGGGTATATTCTTTTATCTTCTATTCTTTTCTATTCTATTCTATGCAAATATATTCTATTTGAAATTTGAATTTCAGAAGATGGTTATATTCTTTCTATTTTGTTCTTTTCTATTCCTTTATTTTCTCTTCTATTTTATTCTGTCCTTTTATTTTCTATTCTATTTTGTTCTGTTTTACGCTATTCTTTTATTTTCTATGATATTTCTTTGTTTTTCTATTCTATTTTGTTCTTTTATTTTCTATTCTTTTCTATTCTATTCCTTTTTTTTCTATTCTTTTATTCTCTTCGGAAATTGGAATTTGATTCGAAAACTATTCTAATTTGATTTGAAAACTTTGAATTCCATTCGCATTTTGATTCATTTCAGATTTGTTTAAATTCATTACTTTTGTCATTCGGAAACTTGGACATTCGAATTTCTGACTAACGAAAAATGTGTCCGAATTTCAGTTTGTAATGAAACAAACTTCCCATGTCTACTCCTAATGAATGGGGAGAATCGGGAGTGAACATGGGACTCTTGATAGGACCAAGGTGCCATCTAGTGGCCATATTGCAGTACTTTTTTTCGTTAATACAGTATCTCAATCAAGCAAAAAGTACATTATAGGCATTGAATGTCACTTACGATCATAGGAGATAATTACTGTATATTATTAAAGAGGTTGTAAACCTCCATGGGGAAGTTGTACCTAAAGGTAAGCCTATAATAAGGCTTACCTGTAGGTACTGTAAATATCTCCTAAACTTGCACCGTTTAGGAGATATTTACTATATGCTGCCGCCGACGTCATTGGCGCGCATGCGCACTGAAGGAGCGGCCTGCTCGTGCCGTTTCTTCAGGGCCCGTGCCGTGACAGGGCCCTGAATGTACTGTATGCATGCACTGTAACTGCTCAGATGAGCACCAGGGTTTCCCCTTACATTAGAGTCCCCAATCAGAGTTCCCGCTTTACATCAACTGTGTTCATCAGAACGCCAGTTACACCAACTGTTAGCGTAAGAGTGCCTCCTTACAGCAACTATCTCCATGAGAGTTTCTGTCAGGGCTGGGCTCAGCCCTTCCTTCTCTGAGCTGGCCGCTCAGCTGTCGGCTAATTGCCAGCTCCCATCTCTCTCCACAGTTACTCAGCTGTTGATGATATCCTGCTCGTCAGTCCTGCCTAATTAAGCCGTCCAGTCCAGACAGTCCAGAGGAGCTTTGCCTTCGCTTTGGTCATCACCAGGGGCATTGCTAGGTCTACAAAAGATCTGGGGCTAGAGCCCATAGCACTGTAGTAAAGAAAATCATACACTTGGGCGGGCATACACATTTATATAATATATGTGTGTGTGTGTATATCCCCAGAGAGGCCCCTTTCATCAGGGTCCCCAGAGAGCCCCCCACTTACATCAGGGTTCCCAAAGAGCCTAGCTTACATTAGGGTCCCCAGAGAGCCTCCTCCTTAAATCAGGGTCCCAGAGAGCCTCCCCCTTAAATCAGGGTCCCCAGAGAGCCTCCCCCTTAAATCAGGGTCCCTAGACAGCCTCCCCCCTGCATCAGGATCCCCAGAGAGCCCCCCACTTACATCAGGGTCCCCAGAGAGCCTCCCCTCCCCTTGAGGACCCCTGCAGAGACTATGGGCTATGGGCCCCAGATTCTGGGCTATAGCCCCAAAAGCCACCCCCTAGCGACACCACTGGTCATCACAGAGACATTCTCCTGTGTTCCTGTTTAAAGACTTGCTTCACTGACATCCCTTTTGGCTCCAGATCCTGCTTGCTGTTCCACTACATTGATTCCTGACTTCTGGCTTGGCTGACTATCCGTTCCAGTTACTGAACTTTGACTTTGTTTTGACTATGTTTGTTCTTTTTACTTTTATTATTAAACAAGCGTGCTTTAACTGTACTTCTGTCTCGTTCTGATCTCATGGTTTCTGACAGTTTCCTCTTACATGAAATGTCCCCATCAGACTGGCTTTATGGATCAGCGTGTAGGCAGGTGCAGTTAGCTACTTTGCCACTAGGTGGCTCTGTAGCAGAATAGTGCCTGGTTACAGCAAATAGGGTCATCAAGGTGCTAGGCCCCTTTTAAGCAGCGCCCTCCTGCATTGATGTCATGGGTGAGTTAGCGCCCTGGTATAAACCATGTTAGGTGGAGACCTAGCAGCACTTGGGGGATGTGAGCTAAACACCCCACACCTGTATGGATGAAGTAGCACATGTAGGTCCAGGATAGGACAGGAGGATAGGAGGAGTAGACCTGCACCCAGGAAGAACCAGCTGAAGTCTTTTTTGTCCATTTTAGAGGTGGGTGCTAGGGCGGGTATGCAAAAGGCCTTTCAAGCCAGGCCCTGAGTGACGCTGCATCCCTGGAGGGTGTACATAAGAAGGAGGTGACTACAGAAAGCACAGTTCTGTGAGTGCTGATTACCCCGGGGGTAAAGGGGAGACTGTACAAGGAAGATGGCTCCCAAGGTGCTTCATATGCTTTCACATGTGACTACTGCAGACCATCCACTAAGTGTAATTGCCTGTGTAAAGTCAGGTGACTCTGGATTGTATGTCCTAGTGATGTGACTGTTATAGCATTTCCGGAATACCATCATTAAAGTGCAGCAAACTACTTTATGGGTGAAAGTTCCTTCCTATGGGGATGTAAAGGTCAACAGCCAGGAATGCCATGTCATGGCATAGAGTGAGGCACAAGATGGCCGAGGGTTTGGCCTCAGCAAGGGAGGACAGTGCTCTAGCAGGACAGGAGCAGGGGTAGGGACTTGTGCTCTTGGCACCAAATCTAGCCAGCCATGAAGCCCCTCTTACAAGCGGATGAACTGAAAGGCATACACTATATTGTTAAAAGTATTGGGACACCTGCCTTTACACGCACATGAATTTTAATGGCATCCCAGTCTTAGTCTGTAGGGTTCAATATTGAGTTGGCCCGCTCTTTGCTGCTATAACAACTTCAATTCTTCTGGGAAGGATGTCCACAAGGTTTAGGAGTGTGTCTATGGGAATGTTTGACCATTCTTCCAGAAGCGCATTCGTGAGGTCAGGCACTGATGTTGGATAAGAAGGCCTGGCTCGCAGTCTTCGCTACAGTTCATTCCAAAGGTGTTCTATCGGGTTGAGGTGAGGACTCTGTGCAGGCCAGTCAAGGTCCTTCACCCCAAACTCGCTCATCCATGTCTTTATGGACCTTGCTCTGTGCACTGGTGCTCAGTCATGTTGGAACAGGAAGGGGCCATCCCCAAACTATTCCCACAAAGCTGGGAGCATGAAATTGTTCAAAATGTCTTGGTATGCTGAAGGCTTAAGAGTTCCCTTCACTGGAACTAAGGGGCCAAGCCCAACCCCTGAAAAACAACCCCACACCATAATCCCCCCCTCCACCAAATGATTTGGACCAGTGCACAAAGCAAGGTCCACAAAGACATGGATGAGCGAGTTTGAGGTGGAGGAACTTGACTGGCCTGCGCAGAGTCCTGACCTCAACCCGATAGAACACCTTTGGGAATAATTAGAGCGGAGACTGCGAGCCAGACCTTCTCGTCCAACATCAGTGCCTGGCCTCACAAATGCTCTTCTGGAAGAATGGTCAAACATTCCCATAGTCACACTCCTAAACCTTGTGGACGGCCTTCCCAGAAGAGTTGAAGCTGTTATAGCTGCAAAGGGTGGGCCAACTCAATATTGAACCCTACGGACTAAGACTGGGATGCCATTAAAGTTCATGTGCGTGTAAAGGCAGGCGTCCCAATACTTTTGGTAATATAGTGTAGGGGGATAGGTACTGCCCACCCTAATACCCCTTGTTTAGACCTGGGCCTGCATTTCAGCAAAAAGCTATTTTTTAATTATATCTTTTAATGGGATATTCATGTTCATCTTCCTTTTCTTTGGCTGGGGTTCTGCTTTGGGAGTTTGCTGAACACACTATGACATCTGCAAATTATTCTAAAAAAAAAAAAAAAATTGTAATGTTTTAGTAGAAGAATTGGACACGATCCAGACAAATTTCAAGCAGTTAATGACTCCCGATCATTATAATGTCTGATTAATCCCTCCATGCACACTCTTGTTTCCAGCAGGAACAGAGCGCCATTATTCAGGTATCTATGAACTTACTTACTTATACATTTTTCGGAGATTAGTTCCCGGTAGATTAACCTCGTTACAGTAGCCTAATTTTTTGAGCAATTAACCTTGAGAGGAATTGTAAAGACTAACTACTTCCAGTGCAGATCAGTCGTCATCAGATCGTTTATTTTCTCTTTATGGGGCTGCTTTACTAAAGGAGTCATTTTTACACTTTCCTTTGTGCATTTTATTCTGGAAACGTCTTAAAGGGAACCTGCATGGAGAAAATACATAGGCTGCCATTGCAATGCTTTTGAAAATGATAATTGACTGGCTGTAATAGTCTTCCAAATGCCATAAGGGCTGCTTCACATCAGAGGCAGTCCAGTGCGTTTTTATTCTTCATCAAAAAACGCATCCACAGCTTTTTTCATGGATTCCAATGACATAGTTCACACCATCCACAGCAAAGTGGGGGAGGGGTGTGGGATTTAACGTTTAATGCCATGACCACCAAAGCGGAATAGCAGGGTTAACTTCCACTGCCATGACCACCAATGCAGGAGGGGGGGGGGGAGTTGGGGGAGGTGTGGTAACTTTCACTTCCAAGGCCGCTGACCAACAATGTATTGGGGGTGGCGGACTAAACTTTACTGTTAGTGACCACCAATGAGGGGAATGTGGCAAAAGAGGAAGGAGGTAATAGTACAGACACCAGTGCTGGGGGTTATTATTGCAGCCACTGATACCAATGTTGAGGGTTATTATTGCACTAATTATCACTAATGTTGGGGGTTATTATTGCACTAATTATCACTAATGTTGGGGGTTATTATTGCACTCATTATCACCAATGTTGAGGGTTATTATTGCACTCATTATCACCAATGTTGAGGGTTATTATTGCACTCATTATCACCAATGTTTAGGGTTATTATTGCACTCATTATCACCAATGTTGAGGGTTATTATTGCACTCATTATCACCAATGTTGAGGGTTATTATTGCACTCATTATCACCAACGCTGGGGGTTATTATTGCACTCATTATCACCAACGCTGGGGGTTATTATTGCACTCATTATCACCAATGCTGGGGGTTATTATTGCACTCATTATCACCAACGCTGGGGGTTATTATTGCACTCATTATCACCAACGCTGGGGGTTATTATTGCACTCATTATCACCAACGCTGGGGGTTATTATTGCACTCATTATCACCAACGCTGGGGGTTATTATTGCACTCATTATCACCAATGCTGGGGGTTATTATTGCACTCATTATCACCAACGCTGGGGGTTATTATTGCAGTCATTATCACCAACGCTGGGGGTTATTATTGCACTCATTATCACCAACGCTGGGGGTTATTATTGCACTCATTATCACCAATGCTGGGGGTTATTATTGCACTCATTATCACCAATGCTGGGGGTTATTATTGCAGTCACTGACACCAATGTTGAGGCCGGGTTCACATATGTACGGCTGCGGTTCCCAGCATGGGGTCCGGTGGGTCCTTGTTCACCGGTTCAGGTGTGAATCAGGTCCAAATTTTTGCCTGAATTTGCACCTGGACCAGACCCAAACACGCACAGGACCCATTAGGATTGCGGACCCAGGCCACCCCGGAGCTGTGTGAACTGGCTCCATTGAGAGCCAGTCACACTCGCATGTCATGCGAATTGGATGTGGGGAAACCCGAATCCAATTCGCACATATGTTAACCCATCCTTATGCCCCGTACACACGGTCGGATTTTCCGGCGGAAAATGTGTGATAGGACCTTGTTGTCGGAAATTCCGACCGTGTGTGGGCTTCATCACACATTTTCCATCGGAAACAAAGTTTGAGAGCAGGATATAAAATTTTCCGACAACAAAATCTGTTGTCAGAAATTCCGATCGTGTGTACACAAATCCGACGCACAAAGTGCCACGCATGCTCAGAATAAATAAAGAGATGAAAGCTATTGGCCACTGCCCCGTTTATAGCCCCGACGTACGTGTTTTACGTCACCGCGTTTAGAACGATCGGATTTTCCGACCACTTTGTGTGACCGTGTGTATGCAAGACAAGTTTGAGCCAACATCCATCGGAAAAAATCCTAGGATTTTGTTGTCGGAATGTCCGAACAAAGTCCGACCGTGTGTACGGGGCATTAGGGTTATTATTGCCCTCACTGACACAATTGATGGGGGTTGTTGTACTCCAATTTTTTCAGTGATATGCTGCAAAAAATGCAACTTGACTGATTTTATCCTTCGGGTTGAGAGGTAGGTTCTAGCTCATTCAATTTGAACCTTAATGCATGAAAATGTGCTGTTATTGTTTAAAAATCTCACCATACATCAGCCTGCATGCGCCTTCTGCCCGTCTAGAAGCATCCCGAGCTTTATTTTCAATGAAGTCCTTGCCATGTGTGGCCCAGGCTTGGTATCCAACTTGAGTAAAGTGGAACCGCACTGGCAAAGACGGGTGGCTTGAACGTGATACGTCACTTCCGTCGTTTGCAACGCAGCTTGGAACGCTAACAGCGTTTTCCAACACGTGGATGTGTAAGCTGCCTGGAACGTTTTGATTTTAAACTTTTTTTTACCTGTTTCTAATGGAATTTTTGGAATAAATCGTGACATACTTCACCATGGAAGCCCTCTTTTTCTTTCTTATCCCCCACTTCACCCTGGAAACTTGCTGAGGCTATGGTAATTATCATTCACCTTGTGAAATACCTACAGAAAGTCCGGCACAAATCTACCGATTGAATCCCGTTTTACCATCCGTTTGAACAAGTGCTCATAGCTGTATGGAATTTCCATCTGGATTGCCGTTTAAGCGTATATGACTACCTATGATGGGTGTCATGGGATTTCGGTGAGTAGGATGTGTGGCAAGTGTTGATGGTGGTGGAAAGATCCTTGTTTTACCAAGACCCGAAAAATTCACAGAGAATTCACAGAGAATGAACTTTTTTGTATATCATATACCTAATTATATGCACTTAATCACTTTATATTGTGGCTGTCACATATAATCTACACAACAGATGAGTATAATTTGATGCCGAGTTTACATATATATATATATATATAGTTTTGTTTTTTGAATTTATATATTTTGAGCTGGTTTGCATGAGACCACTTGCACTTTAAATCACTTTCGAATGTATTCTTTAGGGAGCACGGTTTAATTAATTGTTTATTAATTATCTTCGTTAATTCCACACTTGTTTACAACGAGCTGCTCTCACATAATTGTTTATTTATCACCATTTGCGCAAGTTGAGTGATATCTTCACTTACCGGTACATATTTTCTGCTTATAATTTGGGCCTTCTAAATACTGCATATCAGTAAATATTAGGGTTGTCCCGATACTGATACTAGTATCGGTATCGGCACCAATACCAAGCATTTGCCCAAGTACTTGTACTCGGGCAAATGCTCCCGATACTTCACCCGATACCTGGACAGTCAGCGGTGATCGGTGAGTGGGGGAGTTACAAGCCTCTCCCCCCCTTTCAGCTGCTTTAGTAAAATCTATACAGCGGTGATCGGTGCTTGTAACTCCCCCACACACGATCACCGCTGACTGTCACCGCATCCTCCAGTCCCCCTCCGTTCTGCTGTCCCCCTCCTTTCTTCCTCCGTATCCCCCGTCGTTCTGCTGCTGTCCCCCTCCAGTTTTCCTCCTCTACGCTCCCGTAGACGTCCTAACGACGAAACGCGTAGGGCGTGGCCTAATCTGTGCTTCCCAAACATCACCTCCTGTACCAGCGCTGAAGGATATTAATGACGGTTTTGACGTTTTTACCATTTCGCTTGATTTTTACCGTAAAAGTGTGAGTACCCTTTCATTTTGTGTAATAAAACTTTTTTAAAGCAATTTTACGCTATGGGCACTCCCTCTCTTTTTATATATGATATACCACGATCCTGAGCCCGCCAGCGATCGCTGTACAGTGGCGATAAAACTGTAACTGCCTACTACCCCCGCAGGGGTGAAGTGATCTGGTGAGTGGCTGCACTTTTAGAGCAAAGAGATATTATAAGTGAAGGATTATCACCACAGCACAAGAATATGACACAAGAGACTTACTAAAGAATTTTGAAGCACGTTTGCACTTTTATCTTGTCACTGTTGCCTTTTGGATCGCACCAGCACATTTGCACTTTATTTTGTTATTGTAATTTTCCTTAGGAACAGATTTCCTACACCCCTCCCCACCTCCCTAACTCACTCCCTTCTCCCTTCCCCCCCCCCCCTTTCCTCCTCCCCCCCCCCTCCCCCCCCCCTTTCTTCCCTCCCTAGCAATATTACTATGTAAGCATTTAAGTTATGTCTATGTATCATCTATGATTGCACAATATTGCAACAGAATATTTAATTGACACATGCACGGTATACTTGGGAATTCATATTGTTAATTTGTATTTAATATTTGATATATGCACGGTGCACCTAAGAATTTATTTTAATCTAGTAACCTATATGGAGGTAGGAAACTAAATAGGAACAGCGCCAAACCCTTCTATCATTTCTAATATATTCCAGTTTTCCTCTGTGTCCCCCTCCGTTCTGCTGCTGTCCCCCTCCAGTTTTCCTTCATGTCCCCCTCCGTTCTGCTGTCCCTCTCCATGTCCTCCTCCTTCTTTTTATTGTATGGATAGAGTCAGCTGACTCTGTCCATTCACATAACTGAAACATTGTAACCTCCTGTGATTACGATGTGTCAGTTTATGAATGGAGAGGAGCCGCTGTCTTCTCTCCATTCATTTTCAGTGCAGCTGAGGCTGCAGAGAAAGGGACTGGGGAATCTCTATCCTCGGTCTCTTTCTCTGTCTCAAGGGGAAGATTTCAGGGGTCTATTATGACTCCTCATATCTCACCAAAGCCCCCCAACAGGGCTGATTAAAAAAAAAAAAAAAGTATAGCAATAAATAATAAAAAAAAATTATTGTAAAAAATAATAAAAATTTAAATAAAAAACACACAGACACCATCCCCCCCCCCTCCCTCCCTAAAAAAAAGAAAAAAAAGAAAAAAAAGAAGGCATTGTAAAAAAACAAAAAAAAAAAATTGTAAAAACCCCCCCCAAAAAACACTGTCATGTGACATTAAAAAAAGTATCGGTAATCGGTATCGGCGAGTACTTGAAAAAAAATATCAGTACTTGTACTCGGTCTTAAAAAAGTGGTATCGGGACAACCCCAGTAAATATACAAAGCTAAGACCTCTGTGTGTCATAGTACTATCAAAAAGTGTACCCGTCCATCAAACAAAAAGCAAAAATGCAAAAAAAAAAGGCCCCCTGGGTCCCTGCAGACACTAATCTTTATTTTCTGCCTTTCTCTATTTATCAATAAAATCTTTTGGTAATGGAAAAAAAAAAAAAAGCTGTGACGTTGTAACTTACCTTGAAAATGCTGCTACATTGTCTGTCAGCGTTTGCTGACCGTCCGCTCCCGATCGGTAATAATCAAATACCGACTTCTTAAGATGATATTTGGCGTGTTTCTCGAAATCTTCCACTGTTATTAACTTTCCAGACATTTTGGGTCTTTCTGGAAGCTGCTCAGCGCTTCAAATGATGAGCTATTTGTAGCTGTAGGACGGGGGGGGATGTGGATAATAAATAACCATTTCTCTCTCTTATGTTTGCATGACCTGTGTTTGGTTTCTCTGTCAATGTATAAACGCAGGTTTCACGTGCGTGGCTTTGGGACTGGACTTTCTCCTGCAGTCTGCACGGGACGTTTGTCATTTGGAAATGGTACAGTGTCCATTACATGGGATTACGGCCTTGTTAATGAAGACATTGAAATCTACATACAGAAAGTGTGGCTGTTAACCACTTCAATACCGGGCACTTTCACCCCCTTCCTGCCCAGGCCAGTTTTTCAGCTTTCAGCACTTTCACACTTTGAATGACAATAGCACAGCAATGCAACACTGTACCCATGTGACATTTTAATAATTTTCTTCACACAAATAGATAAAAAAAAGTTTCTGTCAGAAAAGTTTGTAAATAAGCAATTTTTCTCCTTCACCGACGTTAGCTGATGAGGCTGCACTGAAGGGCACTGATGAGGAGGCACTAAAATGCAGCACTGATGGGCACCAGTGTCGGCCCGCCCATTGTAGGCGCTCGGGTGCCGCCCCCCCTATCCATGCCCTGCCACCTTACCTATCCATGCCCCCAGCGTCCTGAAAGAGGCATGAAGTATAGCGGCGGTTTTTTTTTCGAAGCACCTGATTAGAGCCAGAGGCTTCAAAATAGGGTAGGCTCGGGATGCAGAGCATTGCGTCTGGAACCCACCCAATTGTGTTGCAACAGCGAATGGATATGATCCTCCTCCCGGCCAATCGGGAAGCAGGTCGGATACCCGTCACCCGACGCCTAGGAGGAGGGTAGGAGACGCACGGTGGAAGCGAGGAGGAGAAGAGCCGCTGGCCGATGCCGGGATGCCCGATCCCCGCCACTGCTTGGTGCCCTGATTCAGGAGGTTCGGCAGGTGAAAAGGTATACATTCCAAACGCATATCTTCACCCGCCTCCCAAATTTATGGAGGCACTTCCCAGCTCTTTTCTCCTGCATGGCACAACCTCATATCAATTAGACATTATCTTCAAACCAGGACATCTTTGAGTTTTCTGTACATCATGAAGGTGTCTCTTAACAAGGGAAATATCTAAATATCCGGGGTGGAATGTTCCATCAGAATTTTTCCAATTCTTTATAATATCAAAAAAAAATAAAACATCAATGGTCACAAATACACTCGCAGCATATTCCAGTGACCGGGTCTTCATTAATAATTACATAGTAACCTGAACAGCAATAATTAACACAGGGGGTTATTTACGAAAGGCAAATCCACTTTGCACTGCAAGTGCACTTGGAGGTAAAGTCACTGTAAATCCGAGGGGGACATGCAAGAAAAATAAAAAACAGCATTTTAGCTTGTACATGATTGGATGATAAAATCAGCAGAGCTTCTCCTCATTTCAGATCTACCCCTCAGATTTACAGCGACTGCACTTCCAAGTGCACTTGCAGTGCAAAGTGGATTTGCCTTTCGTAAATAACCCACTCAGTGCACCTTATTGGTAACCATTAGGATTTACGGCACCCAAAAGTATGAGAAAAGGGGTCAATGTAGAGCAGGAAGGGCCCCCCCCCCCCCTCGTGTTTCCGATCCGTTATCCTAGTTGGATGAATGTCATAATATCTCATCTCTAATGCCGTGTACACACCACTGGACTTTTCGGCATTAAAGGTCTGACGGAACGAGTCCGCCGGACATTTCGACCGTGTGTGGGCTTCAGCGGACCTTTTCTGACGAAAAATCAGACGGATTTTAGAAATAGAACATGTTTCAAATCATTCCGATGGACTTGAGTCCGGTCGAAAAATCCGTTCGTCTGTATGCTAGTCCGATGGACGAAAAACGACGCTAGGGCAGCTATTGGCTACTGGCTATCAACTTCCTTATTTTAGTCGTACGTCATTACGGTCGAATCCGTCAAACTTGTTGTGATCATTTGTAGGCAAATTCGATTCGACAGAACTCCGTTGAAACTCCGTCGAAAAGTCCTTCAGGGTTCAGTCCGTCGAAAGTCCGCTCGTGTGTACACGGCACAAGAATGTTGGAGAATGTTCATGTTGATTGAGCCTGAGTACAGGGGGAATCCAGGGCAAATGGAGGGTTTTTTTTTTTTTTAATCACTTTTATTGCTGTCACAAGGAGTGCAAAACATCCTTGTGACAGCAATAGGCATGTGACAGGTACTCTTTATGGATAGATCTGGGGTCTATAAGACCCCAAATCTCACCTCTGCACTTAAACGCATTCAAAACACCAAGATTGGTGTCTTTAAATGCTTTAGATTTTAAAAAAATGACACAGATTGTATCAGAATAAACCAGAAGCGCTTATTTGTTTTGGTGCTGGTGCTCAAATTTTTTTATGATTTGTGCCCATCATTTGCAGCCATTTGTGCCCATCATATGCAGCCATTTGTGCCCGTCATATGCAGCCACTTATGCCCGCCATATGCAGCCACTGTGCCCATCATATGCAGCCACTGTGCCCATCATATGCAGCCATTTGTGCCCATCATATACAGCCATTTGTGCCCGTCAAATGCAGCCACTGTGCCCATCATATGCAGCCAGGCGCGTCCCCCGGCTCGGCTGTCACTTCACTAACCCCCCCACGCACGGCCTGTCTGGCGGCACTTACCGAGTGATGGGGCTTCCTCCTCCTCTTATGTAGCGGCGGCTGGGGCTCCCGTGTCCGCTCGGCTCCTCAGGCTTCTTCCGCCGTGTCTCCTCTTCCGCCAAAGCATTAGGCATCCAATAGGATTGCCTAGTGCTTTGGCCAACCGGGAGACAGGTCTCACTGATCTGCCTTCTGATTGGCAGGGAGGAACGTTAGTGTGAATATAGCAAAAATTAATTTGCTATGCCAAAAACAGGGTGGTATAGGGACACAGTGCCCTGCACCCTGAGCCCACCCTATTTTGAAGCCTATTAGAGCCTCTGGCTCTAATCCCATGCTTCAAAATACACCCCCCCCCGCTCTATCCCCGCCATAGTAATTCATGTATCCAGCATCCTGAAAGGGGCAGGGCACATGAATAGGGAGGGCGGCACAGGTGACAGGAGGCGGTACCTGTGCGCCCACAATGCACGGTCCGCCACTGGTCTTGATCTCTGTCAAGTGCTGGGGGCTGGATCGCCTCCGCTGCTTTTCCTCCAATCAGGGGCCAAAGAAGCTAAGTGCGAGTTTACCTGTAGCCACTGGAGACTTGTACACCATCATAATGGCGTCCCAGGACAATGGGTATCGGGTCCTTCGAGGGAAGAGTGCATGTGTGACCCACTTTGGGATCACTGGTGGCTTATGGAGAAGGAGAGGGCCTCTGGGTGGACGTGGGAGAAGGAGAATGCTCCTGGGTGGACGTGGGAGAAGGCGAGGGCTCCTGGGTGGATGATGGAGAAGGAGAGGGCTCCTGGGTGGTCCGTGGAGAGAGCCCTCAGGTGGCCAGTGGATAAAGAGTAAGCCCCTGGGTGGCCGGTGGAGAAAGAGAGAGCCCATGGGTGGCCGGTGGAGAAGGAGAGAGTACCTGGGTCTTTGGAGGAGGAGAGGGCCCCTGGGTGGCCATTTAGTCGACAAGAGGGCCCCTGGGTTGACATGGAAGAAGTAGAGGGCATTGGGTGTTTGGAGGAGGAGAGGGCCCCTGGGTGTTCATTTAGTGAAGAAGAGGGCCCCTGGGTGGCCGGGGGAGAAGGAGAGGGCACCTGGGTGGTTGGCAGAGAAGGAGTGGGCCCCTGGCTGTTTGAAGGAAAAGGAGATGGCCCCAGGGTTGTCCAAAATTGGAAGAGTTGGTCCTTGGGTGGTTGGAGGAGGAGAGGGTGCCACCCTTCTCCCCTGAGGACGGGGACACCATTCTCTCCCCGGAGGATGGGGACACCCTTCTCTCCCCCGGATGATGGGGACACCCTCCTCTCCCCCAGAGGATAGGGACACCGGAGGACGGGGACACCCTTCTTCTCTCCCTTGGAGGATGGGGACATCCTTCTCTCCTCCAGATGATGGGGACACTGGAGGACACCCTTCTTTCCCCCGGAGGACGGGGACACCCTTCTCTCCCCAGGAGGATTGGGACACCGGAGGACGGGGACATCCTTCTCTCCCCCAGAGGCTGGGGATAGCGGAGGACACCCATCTCTCCCCCAAAGGACGGGGACACCCTTCTCTCCCCCGGAGGACGGGGACATCCTTCTCTCTCCCGGAGGACGGGGACATCCTTCTCTCTCCCGGAGGATGGAGACACCCTTCTCTCCCCCGGAGGACAGGAACACCCTTCTCTCCCCCGGAGGATTGGGACACCCTTCTCTCTCCCAGAGGATGGGGACACCGGAGGACGGGGACACACTTCTTCTCTTCCCCGGAGGACGGGGACATCCTTCGCTCCCCCAGAGGATGGGGACACCGGAGGACACCCCTCTCTCCCCGGACGGGGACACCCTTCTCTTCCCTGGAGGACGGGGACATCCTTCTCTCCCTCAGAGTATGGGGACACTGGAGGACGGGGACACCCTTCTGCTCTCCCCCAGAGGATAGAGACATCCTTCTCTCCCCCAGAGCATGGGGACACCAGAGGACACCCTTCTCTCCCCCCGAAGGACGGGGACATCCTTCTATCCTCCAAAGGATGGGGACACCGGAGGACGGGGACACCCTTCTCTCCCCCAGAGGATGAGGACACCCTTCTCTTCCCGGAAGATGGGGACACCAGAGGACAAGGACACCCTTCTCTCCCCCGGAGGACGGGGACAGAGGACGGGGACACCAGAGGACGGGGACACCTTCTCTCCCCGGGAGGCTGGGGACATCCTTCTCTCCCCCCGAGGATGGGGACACCGGAGGACAGGGACACCCTTCTTCTCTCCCCCGGAGGACGGGGACATCCTTCGCTCCCCCAGAGGATGGGGACACTGGAGGACACCCTTCTCTGGGACACCCTTCTCTCTCCCGGAGGACGGGGACATCCTTCTCTCCCCCAGAAGATGGGAACACCAGAGGACGGGGACTCCCTTCTCCTCCCCCTGGAGGACGGGGACATCCTTCTCTCCCCCAGAGGATAGGGACACCAGAGGATGGGGACACCCTTCTCCTCTCCTGCAGAGGATGAGTACACTGGAAGACACCCTTCTGTCCCCCGGAGGACAGGGTCACTCTTCTGTCCCCCGGAGGATGGGGACACCAGAGCACGGGCACACCCTTCTCTCCCCTGGAGGATGGGGACACCCTTCTCTCCCCAGAAGATGTTGACATCCTTCTCTACCCCAGAGGATGGGGACACCGGAGGATGGGGACACCAGAGGACGGCGACACCCTTCTCTTCCCCGGAGGACGGAGACACCCTTCTCTCCCCAGAAGATGGTGACATCCTTCTCTCCCCCAGAGGATGGGGACACCGGAGGACGGGGACACCCTTCTTTCCCCGAAGGACGGGGACACCCTTCTCTCCCCCAAAGGACGGGGACACCCTTCTCTCCCCCGAAGGACGGGGACACCCTTCTCTCCCCCGGAGGACGGGACACCCTTTTTCCCCCGGAGGATGGGGACACCGGAGGACAGGGACACACTTCTCTCCCCTGGAGGATGGGGACACCCTTCTCTCCCCCGGAGGACAGGAACACCCTTCTCTCCCCTGGAGGATGGGGACACCCTTCTCTCTCCCAGAGGATGAGGACACCGGAGGACGGGGACACACTTCTTCTCTCCCCCGGAGGACGGGGACATCCTTCGCTCCCCCAGAGGATGGGGACACCGGAGGACACCCTTCTTTCCCCGGACGGGGACACCCTTCTCTTCCCTGGAGGACGGGGACACCCTTCTCTCCCTCAGAGTATGGGGACACTGGAGGACAGGGACACCCTTCTGCTCTCCCCCAGAGGATGGAGACATCCTTCTCTCCCCCAGAGCATGAGGACACCGGAGGACACCCTTCTCTCCCCCCGAAGGACGGGGACATCCTTCTATCCTCCAAAGGATGGGGACACCGGAGGACGGGGACACCCTTCTGCTCTCCCCCAGAGAATGGAGACATCCTTCTCTCCCCCAGAGCATGAGGACACCGGAGGACACCCTTCTCTCCCCCCGAAGGACGGGGACATCCTTCTATCCTCCAAAGGATGGGGACACCGGAGGACGGGGACACCCTTCTCTCCCCCGGAGGATGAGGACACCCTTCTCTCCCCCGAACGACGGAGACACCCTTCTCTCCCCCGGAGGACGGGACACCCTTTTTCCCCCGGAGGATGGGGACACCGGAGGACAGGGACACACTTCTCTCCCCTGGAGGATGGGGATACCAGAGGACAGGGACACCCTTATCTCCCCCAGAGGATGGGGACACCGGAGAACGGGGATAGAGGACGGGGACAACGGAGGACAGGGACAGCCTTCTCTCCCCCGGAGGATGAGGACAGAGGATGGGGACACCGGAGGATGGGGACACCCTTCTCTCCCCGGGAGGATGGGGACATCCTTCTCTCCCCCCGAGGATGGGGACACCGGAGGACGGGGACACCCTTCTTCTCTCCCCCGGAGGATGGGGACATCCTTCGCTCCCCCAGAGGATGGGGACACTGGAGGACACCCTTCTCTGGGACACCCTTCTCTCTCCCGGAGGACGGGGACATCCTTCTCTCCCAACCCTAACAGGCGCTGCCATGATGGATCTGAAATGACAGGTGCTCTTTAAATGTAAGGACTTATTCTTACCGGTAGTTAGAATCTTTAATATTTATAAACAAAATGAAGGTTTCCTATTTACAATAATAATCTGTCAGGTTAGTAAAACTGTGATACCAGAAGTGATTAATCATACAGTTTGTAGTGTACATAGATTTGCAAAACAATGGGCTAAAAAGGAATATTCATGAACTTTGTTTTATCTCATGGTTCCTGAGATAACAGAGCGTGCGTCGCACTCTGTTATCAGCGAGTCTGAGACTCGCCTGATCACAGATCGGAGTAAAGGGTCGATCGCGACCCCTTACCACGTGATCAGCTATCAGCCAGTGACAGCTGATCATGTGATGTCAACAGAGCCGGTAATCGGCTATTTTTTCTCCTCGCGCTGACAGCATGAGGAGGAAAAAAAAGCCGATCACCGGCGGCCGTGAGAGGGACATCAGTCCCGATCACGGCGATCATCAGTACCCACCTGTGCCCTTTGCCAGTGACACCTAACAATAGGCAGCAGTGCCGCCTACCAGTGCCCACCAGCGCCACCCATCAGTGACCACAGTGCCACCCATCAGTGCCCACAGTGCCACCCATCAGTGCCCACAATCAGTGCCACAACAGTGCTGCACTACAGTGCCACCTATCAGTGCCCATCAGTGTCACCTACCAGTGCCCATCAGTGCCCCCCATCAGTGGCCATCAGTGCCGCCTTATCTGTGCCTATCAGTGGCGCCTTAACTGTGCCCATCTGTGCCCATCAGTGAAGCCTATTAGCACCCACCAGTGCCGCCTCATCAATGAAGGAGAAAAATTACCTGTTTGCAAAATTTCATAACAAACTATGAAACATGATTTTTTTTTTTCAAAATTTTCCATCTTTTTTTGTTTGTTAAGCAAAAAATAAAAATCCCGGCTGTGATTAAATACCCCCAAAAGAAAGCTCTATTTGTGGGAAAAAAATAATAAAAATTTAATTTGGGTACAGTGTTGTATGACCGCGCAATTGTCATTCAAAGTGCATCAGCGCTGAAAGCTGAAAATTGGTCTGGGCAGGAGGGGGGTTTAAGTGCCCAGTAAGCAAGTGGTTAATCACCGCTGGGTTTTTTATTTTTTGCGCTATAAATCAAAAAAGACTGAAAATTCGTTAAAAAAAATAAATCTTTGTTTCTGTTAAAATGTATGGGCAGAGTATGGGCACTGAGCAGCGCTGTGGACACTACAGCTCCAGCCCACAGCGCTGCTGCAAACGATCTCTCCCCCTCTCCCCTCGCACTGTACAGATTGGTACAAAGAGGGGATGGAGGAACCGGCGACATGACGCCAGTTTGTTTATAAGCGATTGCTCCGTCATTTGATGGAGCGATCACATGGTAAACGGCCGCTATCAGCGGCCGTTTACCCTGATCCGTGATGCGCCAGGTCTTCCAGACCCGGCGGTCACGAATGTTACCAGGTGCGCGCCCCAGGGGGCGTGCGGGAGCAAGATTCTGGGAGGACGTCCATGTAGCCTGTAAGCCAAAGGCAAAATGAGCTAGTACGCATCCCATACTAGCTCATTTTGCCTTTGTCTTACAGGTTTTTGTTTTTTTGGGGATTTTTTTTTTTTACAACCTCTTTAAGTGTTGTATGGGCAAGACACCTTAAACCATATGTCTATCATCATTTCATCTCGTTGATTCGCATATTTGAGTCCAATTACCCTGTTATCAGGATGTCATGGACCTTTAGAATTTCTCTGCTGAGTCCCTAGCTTGGCACTCAAGATAAAATATAAAGGGTTATGTGCCCCAAATCAGCACAAAAAATGGAATAAATAATTACTAATAAAACAAATAATAATAGGAGCAGCTCATTGTAAAGAAAATGGTGTAAAAGAAAGAATCAATACTAAATTGATTAAAACGTGCTCCCTAGTGACTTGTGAGGATTCAATAGTGCAACATAATCAAAATAATCTAAACGCCAACATAAACCCACAAAAAAACATACATTATATGAGTGCAAAAGTCCAGCACAAATATCCAGTAACATGAACAGTATCCACACCTAAAATTGTGATAAAGTGCAAATGCAATAGGATCTTCAGATTCTTGATGAGCAGTACATGTTATGTAGATCTTCCATCACCAGCCACACATCCTACTCACCAGACTTCCATGACCCCTATTACAGGCGCTCAAAAACGCTTAGAGAGTAACACTGACTGGAGTTTTCAAGGTCACAATGACGATCTCAATGAGCATCCGCCCTCCAGGAACCTCCAACAGATGGATGCAGACACTTGGCGATATTGCCAATCAATGGGAAAGCTCCAAAAAATGGTGCAAACAGTTGTCCAGTAATTAATGGAAAAAGATAAGGGAAAATGCTTCCATGGTGAAGTATATCACGATTTATTTCCAAAAGAAATCAATGAAAAAACGCAAAAAACCATGTAGTTTGCAGCTTAAAAGTCCATGTGTGTTTGGAAACGCCGTTAAGCATTCCAGCTGCTCTCCAAACGGCGGAAGTAACGTATCGCGGTCAAGCCACCCTACTGGTTTTGTCAGTACACACCAACGTCATCAGGGGTCATGACCTGAAGATGTTGGACTGACGAAACTGGTAGGGTGGCTTGACCGTGATATTGCATTTGCACTTATTATTTTATTTATTATTTCAGGTACTTGTATAGCGCCGTCAATTTACGCAGCGCTTTACATGTACATTCACATTAGTCCCTACCCTCAAGGAGCTTACAATCTAAGGTCCCTAACTCACATTCATACATACTAGGGACAATTTAGACAGGATCCAATTAACCTACCAGCATATCTTTGGAGTGTGGGAGGAAACTGGAGTACCTGGAGAAAACCCACACAGGCACAGGGAGAACATGCAAACTCCAGGCAGGTAGTGTCGTGATTGGGATTCGAACCAGCGACCCTTCTTACTGCTAGGCGAGAGTGCTACCCACTACACCACTGTGCCACACTTTGTCACACTTTCAGTGTGGATACTAGAGGTCGACCGATATATCGGACGATATTTGGCATTTTTTAATTAATCGGCATCGGCCGATTGTGCTGATAAAAAAGGCCGATTTAAAGCTTCAGCGCGACTTGCAAATGATTTCTGTAATAGAAGTCAGTGCAAGTTGCCTGAAGTCTTCCCTTGGAGCAACTTGTTTCTCCTCTCTGGGCAGCCTGCCAAGTCTGAGAAAAGAAGCTAAAGAGATTCAATGTTTAAACTCATCAATGGACTGAACTCTGTGTGTAGGAGTTCGCAGTTTAACCATTTAAAGGCTAAATCTTTTCTGACACTTGTTGCTTACAAGTAAAAATCCAGTATTTTCTGCTAGAAAATCATTTAGAACCCCCAAACATTATATATATGTTTCTTTAGCAGAGACCCTAGGAAATAAAATAGCGGTTGTTGCAATATTTTGTCACAAGGTATTTGCGCAGCGGTCTTTCAAACGCAATTTTTTTGGGAAAAAATACACTTAATTAATTTTAAAAAAATAAAAACAGTAAAGTTAGCCCGTTTTTTTTCATCCAAAAGTTTTGACTACCTGTTTTTGTGTACTTAATATGTAACATATAGTTTTTTTATATGGACATCAGCCAGAGAGAAACCCATATCGGTCGACCTCTAGTGGATACTATTCACATTACTGGATATTTGTGCTGGACTTTTGCACTCATATAACGAATGTTTTTTATGCGTTTATGTTGGCGTTTGCTGAGATTATTTTGATTATGATGCACTATTGAATCCTCACAAGTCACTAGGGAGCGTGGTTCAATCAATTTAGTATTGATTCTTTCTTTGGCACTCAAGATACTTCTTAAGCTTCACCCCACTGGCCTGCTCGCTCCCTGGCTTGACACACAAGGCTGCTCTGCAAGCGTCACCTCCGCTGGCTGGGTCCCTGGCTTAATACCCACTGAAGTTTTCAGATTCTTCACCGTCCCCGGTTGGTGAGAAAACTGCTCCGGCACTTGCTTCAGCTACTCACTGTGGTCCCTGGTAATAAGGAAGGACAGTCCCTTACTGGCGACAGCTTCCCCTCTACCTCCGACCATGACAGGTTCTCCGGGCCGGCAGAACCGTCACTTCTGGTTGGACTGCAAGGCGCAATCCCAACCCTGCACTGCTCTCTTGCTTCTGGATAGGCCCTCAGACAGCCTAGCAGCTAGATGTGCCCAGGATAGGCCCAAACTCTGGCCTAGCAGCCCGGGGCAATACAACACACATCCACCCACACAGCCGTCCAGGTGGCACCGAACGCTAATCACCTGACTCCACCCAAATGTATAGGTTCTCCCAGCAGGCCAACGGATTTAAGAAAAACCTTGCCCATTGGCTGAGATACCCCATATACCCATAATCTGACCTTGCATTGCCCTTCTCATATCTTTTTTGTTTTCAATTTTTATTATTGTAAAAGGTCATAGTTTAGTACAAGTGTGTAACAGAAACAAAGGTACATCCGATATATCAAGCATGTACTTCATATGAGGTGGATGGTACCAGAAAAAGAACATAGCAATGTAACATAACAATAATGATGCAATCCAAGTACAAATATTTTCTGGCAGGTTATATAATTTAAAACACAGTTTTTTTGTTTTATAATGATATGTATTATTAGGCTATATAAGGTGGTATTTAAAGTGGAGTTCCACCCAAAAGTGGAACTTCCACCCATCAGATTCCTCCCCCCCTCCGGTGACACAGTTGGCACCTTTCAGGGGGGAGGGGGGTACAGATACCTGTATATTACAGGTATCTGTACCCACTTCCGGCATAGATAGCCGCAGAATCTGCGGTTATTTATGCCACTTCCTGCTCCCTCCCCGCTGCCTGCTGGGAAACACACGGGTCCCAGAGGCAGCAGGGAGCATCCTTATTGCGCGTCGCGACTCGCGCATGCGCAGTAGGGAACCGGGAAGTGAAGCCGCACGGCTTCACTTCCTGATTCCCTTACCGAAGATGGAGGCGGCAGCACCTGAGGACGGAGAGATGCTTCGGCCTCGGGTGCCGACATCGCGGGCGCCCTGGACAGGTAAGAGTCAGCAGCTGCAGTATTTGTAGCTGCTGACTTTTAAAAAAAAAAATTTCGGCGGCGCTCCGCTTTAAGGAAGTGGTATGTCCCAAGGGGACCTTTTTTTTTTTTTTTTAATGTGCATGGTGTCAGAGAGTGTAGTTGGTTGATCCATTCTACTCAATACCTGGGACCAAGGGACTGTGAAAGAATGCCAACTAAAAGCTATCATCCAGTGGATTGAGTTAAACATTAGTGTATTAGTCTAGTATGCTGTGTGGGTACATTGGGTATAGGTTCAAACAATAAACACATCTTAGGGGTGAGGGAAATTTTGCCTGTAATATGTTCAATCTTAGCAGCTGCTTGAAGTCATATGTTCAAAATTTTGCAGTTCCAGAATGTATGTAAGATGGTACCTTGATCTGGGCATCCTCTAAAACATGAGGAAGATACTGATGGATAAAATTAGTTTATTTTATCCGGGGTTTTTAGGTACCATCTGGTGTGTAACTTAAAGGGGTTGTAAAGCTTTGTGTTTTTTCACCTTAAAGTGGAGTTCCACCCATATTTTAAAGTAATTTCCATACAAATCTGCTGTGTGTGCTGTAGCATTGCGTTATCCCCAAACTGGAAATGACGCGATGCAAGGCGGTGGTCAGCCCCATTTTAAATAAGGGCAACCAGGCTTTTGTTGCCATTGTTACCTTGGCTTCCAGAGGATCGAGATTGGCGGCACTGGATACAGTGATTCGTTCGGAAGATAAATGGCTTCATTTGAAGGGGGAACAAGTGGGGGCTGCCTATCCACAAATGGGTGCATATGAAGGGGCACAAGTGGCTGCATTTGATGGGGACAAAATATTACAGCGCACACATGCAAAAAAGACATTTACCTCCTGCAAGGCTTATTTAAAACACCTAGACATTTTCAAAAAATATGGGGATTTGGTCACACCATATTGCTATATGGTGCTTAAAGCGGTGGTTCACCCACACCGCCAAAAAAAAAAAATATTAAAAGCCAGCAGCTACAAATACTGCAGCTGCTGACTTTTAATACATGGCCACTTACCTGTCCCGGGGTCCAGCGATGTCGGCAGGGGACGCTGAGAACCCGCTCGGTTCTCGGCAGCTACCGCCGCCATCCTAGGTGAGGGAATCAGGAAGTGAAGCGTTGCGGCTTCACTTCCCGGTTCCCTACTGCGCATGCGCGAGTCGCGCTACGCGTCCCTAGTGGTCCCCGCTCTCTGCTGGGAGCTGTGTGTTCCCAGCAGACAGCGCGGTGGGGACGGGAACAGGCATAGACTCCCATGGGAGTCTATGCCGGAAGTGGGTGCAAATACCTGTCTTTGACAGGTATCTGCCCCCCCCTCCCCCCTGAAAGGTGCCAAATGTTACACCGGAGGGGGGGAGGGTTCCGAAAAGCGGAAGTTCCATTTTTGTGTGGAACTCGGCTTTAAGCCAACGCTGTATCCTGGCCTAGGCCGACAAGGCCCAAGCCTAGGGCAGCACTTTGCAGGGGGGCAGCACGGAAAGAGTCCTCGCCGGCCTGCACTGTTAGTGTAGTGCCAGTCTTATGGGGCAGACTGGGCTGAGAGGCAAATAAGTCTAGCGCCCCCATAAAGCGGCCACACTGCTTCCAGTATGTGGGCGGCCGGCATTCCGCAACTATGGGGGGGGGGGCCACTTCTAATTTTGACTATCCTGTCATCCTGGACCACAAACCTTCCTCACTGTCCTATATGTTTTCTGCTGCACAATTGGCATTATTATATCTTCTTAGTCTTCTCCATAAAATTATCAGAAATTTGTGCTTATAGTAGAACTATGGGCAACACTTTTTTTTTTTTCATTTTGGAAAGCGTAAGGGAGGATTATAGCCCCTGTCAGTTTATTTTTTACCACCCCTGTCCCATTGCAGAGATTTCTCTTCACTTCCTGCCCCATAGCCAAACAGGAAGTGAGAGGAAATCTATTCAAATTAAAGGAATCCATCCCCCCCCCCCCCCAGGCCCTTAGAACTAGTGTCCCCACTCGAAAATTTCAGGACGGGTTTTAAACAGCAAGGGGTGTGGCCTTGACAGGAAGGGGTGGGTCATATTTAAATTAGGGGGTGCGTGAGTTTAGTCAGGCCTAGGGCAGCACAAAACCTAAATACACTACTGGCTTAAGCCCACTTACTGCGACAAAGTACCCCATGATTAGTGGGTCCTACACTATCCATAGACTGGGAGATCCTGGTTCTCTGAACCATGGGAGTCATACACTCCTCTATATGAGAGAACTAGAGGTCTCCACCCATGACACAGGTGGACACTAATGAGAGGTACTGGCAGGCGCGCCCACAAGCCACCTCTTAAAGGGCCACGTACAGGTACATTAATCTGCCTGTATGTGCCTTTCTGCTGCAGTATATCTGCGTGAGGTGGTCGGGAAGCGGTTAAAAGGTTTATTCTTGTTGTAATCTAAATACTTTTTAAAAATTGTTGTCTCGTAGTGTATACACTCGTAACCTCCTTTCTCGCTCTTTTTCTCTTTCTTTTTCTCTCTTTTCTTCCCTTTCTTTCTTTTCCTCTGTCTTTCTGCGATGTACTTGGGGCAATGCGATGTTATGTGTTGGGGGCAATGCGATGTTATGTGTTGGGGGCAATGCCATGTGATGTGTTGAGCCAATGCCGTATCTTGTGGGCAGCGTGATGTGCTGCTGGCAGTGTGATGGGGCAGATAGATTTTATCGTTCTATACCCCTCCCTCGTTGTCACCCTCATCTGCTCTCCCTTTCCCACCCACCCTCTACCCCTTATCACAGAATGATATTACAAATTCAGTCATTTTAATTTTTTTTTTTTTTAATTACAGAAGGTGAAGGACTATCATAGAAATTCATCCTTACTACGCCATCTAAGTTCATTCATTTGCCATCTACGTTCATTCATGCAATAAAAGAAATAATGCAATTGTAATGTATTTGTAAACTATTTTTTTTTTTACTTTCATTCATGTTTATTGTTTTAATCCTCTAGGTTGAAAATCCAAGTGGTTATGAGAATTTAAAAAATTTAAATTTTAAAATTTAAAAATTTAAAATTGTTGTCTCATTGTAATGTATACACTCATAATCTTTTCTTTCCTTCTTTTCTTTCTTTCCTTCCTTCCTTCTCTCTTTTCTTTCCTTCCTTTTTCTTTTCTTATATTTTCCTTCCTTCCTTCCTTCCTTCCTTCCTTCCTTCCTTCCTTCCTTCCTTCCTTCCTTCCTTCCTTCCTTCCTTCTTTATATTATATATAAATGTTAAATTTATTAAAAATACAAATAAAAAAAATTCTATATTCTAATTTTTGTTTCTGTGTCTTTTTTAATGTTGTTTTTAACCAGTTGCCATATGACAGCGGCACAGAATGGCCGCTCTCGCGCGCCCACGGGGGCGCGCACCGCGGCAATCGTGGCCACCCCGTGTTGCTAGGACATGGTGCAACACCGATCTGTGTAAAGAGCCGCGTCTGCGGCTCTTTAACCATGTGATCGGCTGTGTCCAATCAGAGCCGGTCACATGTAAACACGGAGATGCCGGTGTTCGGCTCTCCTCGCCTCACACTGACAGAGTGCGAGGAGAGGAGAGCTGATCAGCGGCATCTCCTCACAGGGGGACAGCTAGGTATGTAATCAGGGCACTGATCATCAGTGCCCTGATTACAATAGAAAAATAAACTGCCATAAATAAATAAAATGCCATGCCCACCAATGCCAGCATACAGTGCCCACCAATGCCAGTGATCAGAGCCCACCAGTGGCAGCAATCAGTGCCCACAAGTGCCACAAATCAGTGCCCATTAGCCATGCCAGTCAGTGCTGGCAATTAGTGCCACTGCCACCTATTAGTGCTGCCCATCATTGCCCATCACTGCTGTCCATCTATCAATGTATCTATCTCTCACACACACAAGTTAGACTGAGAATATA
Organism: Lithobates septentrionalis; assembly: GCA_037952835.1. Taxonomy (NCBI): domain Eukaryota; kingdom Metazoa; phylum Chordata; class Amphibia; order Anura; family Ranidae; genus Lithobates; species Lithobates septentrionalis. Next base: position 1,196,227 of record JBBDGP010000897.1, on the reverse strand, counting down.
TACATATTTCATAGTATATATATAATTTTTTTTTTTTACATATTTACTCTCTCTCCCCGTGATATTAAATGTATGTGTGTGTGTATGACAGATGCTCGCTTCACTTTATTAAAAACATTTTTTTAAAAGTTTACATTTCCTAAGGTACTAATAAAATAGCAAGGCTAAAGATATTTAAACAAAAAAAAATTTAAATAACCTTATTTTATAATTTTGCATTTTCTCTTTGTCTAAATTAGACATCACCAAAAACTAACGCTTTAAGAATATTTAATTGGTTTTAAAGATCCCTTTTTGAACATTAACTTTACGTTAAATAAAAAACGTAAATCTTTTATTTGCCTCATTTCCCAATTACACTGACATATTATGCATCGTTATCAGGAAAGAGTATCTTTTTCTACACAGGTACGCGTATCCATCTCATAATCATTCTCCAGTATCAAAGAAAAGTTTCTTTATCCACCCACCTTCTTAGAACACTTCCTGGTTCATTAAAGAAAAGGACATAGTGATTCATGCAGGCATAGATGGTTACCAGCACTTTAGACGCATATTTTCTCTTACAGGAATAATGTTTGAAGCTTGCATCTTCATATACATATATTCTTTTTTTTTTCTCCATCTTGTCCCCATCTTCTGATAGCTCCTTCCAGTTCTGTACTCAAAGCGGTTTACATTTTACACATTATAAGTTTGTTTTAGAAATTTAAAAAGTTACTTACCATTATTTTTTTTCCAGCAAACTCTGTTTATATATAAGAATAATAAAAAAAATTATTAGATCACCACAAATGAATTAGGTTAAACGAGATAAAAAAAATACAGTATATATATTTTGTATAGTTAGTAAAAGAAATTGTATATGTACACACATAACTACCCTGTTTCCCCGAAAATAAAACCTAGCATGATTATCAGTGATGGCTGCAATATAAGCCCATCCCCCCAAATAAGCCCTACCCTGTTTCCCCGAAATTAAGCCCTACCCTGAAAATAAGACCTACAAGGACTTTAACTAGGGCTTATTTGGGGGGTAGGGCTTATATTGCAGCCATCACCGACAATCACGCTAGGTCTTATTTTCGGGGAAACAGGGTATATGTACGCACATATAATGAAACAAAATGTGGGCACACACACACGCCACTTTATTATGTACAGCTTTCATAGCACTGTTTTGAGTACAGAACTGGAAGGAGCCATCAGAAGATGGGGACACTGCAGTCATAAAGGGATGGACATGGTCAGCAGCAATACTCAGGTAGGTCGTGGTGATTAAACCATGCTCAGCTGGTTCTAAGGGGCCCAAAGTGTGCCCATCCCCCACACCATTACACCCTCACCACCAGCCTGAACCGGTGATACAAGGCAGGATGGATCCATGCTTTCATTTTTTTCAATGCAAAATTAAAAGACCCTGCCATCTGACTGTCACAGCCGAAAATGAGACTCATCAGACCAGTCAACATTTTTTTCAATCTTCTATTTCCAAAATCTGGTGAGCCTGTGCCAATTGTAGCCTCAATATCATGTACTTAGATGACAGGAGTGGCACCCGGTGATGTCTTCTGCTGCTTCAGCCCATCTGCTTGAAGGTTCAATGTGTTCAGCATAAAGAGATGGTATTCTGCATACCTTGGTTGTAAAATAGTGGTTATTTGAGTAACTGTTGCCCTTCTAAAATCTCTAATCAGTCTGTACCATTGAAAACTCTGAACTCAGATATCAAGTTGGGATTTTAACACACACATAACCAATGGCATACAGTCCATAAGGGGAACACACACACACCGCACCCCCTATCCATGCGTCCCTGCCCTGATATCTACATGCAGGGCGACGGATGCATTGATTACAATGTGGGGTTTTTTTTGGTTTTTTTTGTAAGCACGTGATTAGAGCCAAAGGCTCTAATAGGCTTCAAGAAAAGGCGGCCATGGGGCAGAGAGCACTGTGCTCAAAGCCCACCCACTTGTGTGACATTAGCAAATTTATATTCGCTATTGTGACACTGATACTCCTCCTGGTCAATCAGTGAAAAAGGGTCCTGAGACACGATTGGCGGTGATGAGAAGCAAACGTCAGGACTCGGGAGGAGATGCAGGGGTAGGCCACAGTAGCCATGACATGGATGGGGTAAGTGCGGGACTGGCGGGCAGCTAACGGGCGAGCAAAGTGGCGATCGAACGATGGGGTGGGTGGAGTGAGATTGCCAGGTTTTTGGACCACCCCACCCCCCAAAAATATTTTGAGCGAAAGCCAACCAGGCACATAGATGACGCTCAGTGAAGAGTTATTCAATTTTAACATGTTTATCTATACACAGTGGGGACGGAAAGTATTCAGACCCCCTTCAATTTTTCATTCTTTGTTATATTGCAGCCATTTGCTAAAATCATTTAAGTTCATTTTTTTCCCTCATTAATGTACACACAGCACCCCATATTGACAGAAAAACACAGAATTGTTGACATTTTTGCAGATTTATTAAAAAGAAAAAACTGAAATATCACATGGTCCTAAGTATTCAGACCCTTTGCTCAGTATTTAGTAGAAGCCCCCTTTTGATCTAATACAGTCATGAGTCTTTTTGGGAAAGATGCAACAAGTTTTTCACACCTGGATTTGGGGATCCTCTGCCATTCCTCCTTGCAGATCCTCTCCAGTTCTGTCAGGTTGGATGGTAAACGTTGGTGGACGGCCATTTTTAGGTCTCTCCAGAGATGCTCAACTGGGTTTAAGTCAGGGCTCTGGCTGGGCCATTCGAAAACAGTCATGGAGTTGTTGTGAAGCCACTCCTTCGTTATTTTAGCTGTGTGCTTAGGGTCATTGTCTTGTTGGAAGGTAAACCTTCGGCTCAGTCTGAGGTCCTGAGCACTCTGGAGAAGGTTTTTGTCCAGGATATCCCTGTACTTGGCTGCATTCATCTTTCCCTCGATTACAACCAGTCGTCCTGTCCCTGCAGCTGAAAAACACCCCCACAGCATGATGTTGCCACCACCATGCTTCACTGTTGGGACTGTATTGGACAGATGATGAGCAGTGCCCGGTTTTCTCCACACATACCGCTTAGAATTAAGGCCAAAAAGTTCTATCTTGGTCTCGGCGAGGAGATGCAGATTTGTTCAAATTGGGAATAAGGGGGTTGTGGTGTTAAAGAGAAGTATTTTTGATAGAATTTTTTCAATTTGAGTATAATGGGGTAATTCTGAAATTGGGATATTGTATAGTTCACAGACGTCTGAAAAAGGGCGAAATGTATTATTTAGGGATTTCAAGGTAGTGAGGTTGTATTGTTTCTATATATAGAAAGAGCTGCTATTTCTAAAGGCTGGGGAGAAGCGGGAGTCTCCTATAAATGATGCGGGGGGGGGGGGGGGGTGATAGAAATCAAGTCAAATTTATCTTTATAACGGTGCCACAGCTGATATGAATGAGCCACCACCATGTATAAAGGATAGATCTCTAAGGGGTGGAATCGACTTGGACCATAAAATGCCTTGAAGATGGAATGGTAAGATTGATTGTTCTTCTAAATGTAACCAAGACACTGGATTTGAAGGAGCGAACCATTGAGCTAACTGGGAAAATCTTGCAGCTAGATAATGGCACCATAGGTTAGGGAGGCTTAAACCACCATTTGAATGAGATCTGTGCATGAGAGAGTAACCAAACCTCGTTTTTTTATTGAGCCATATAAATTTGTTAATCTCTCTTTGAAGGGAGTCTAAAGTTCTTTTTGGGATTAGTGTGGGTAAAGCTCTAAAATAAAAAGTAATTTAGGTAAAATCTCCATTTTGGTAGCTGTTATTCTCCCCAAAAAGGAGATGTCATAGTTAGACCATAGTTTTAGTAATGTTTTAATGTTTGTTAATAGTGGTGGATAATTGGTTTGAAAAAGCGTTTTATAAGATGGAATAAGGAGGATGCCCAAATATTTAAAAGAGTGTGAGGTTCAGGTAAGGCCTCATGCACACGAGACGCCGGTGCAAACTCTGCTGAACACGTTTTTAAAAGCTGAAAGGGGCGTTTAGAAACGCCTGTTTTGCCGCGTTTGCATGCCGCGTTTAGCCGCGTTTTACTGAGTTTGCGTCTAGAAGCGTCTGCAGAGCAGAGAATGACATTTTGCAACCCAACTTTGGGGCCCCATATCTCGGGGCCACTTGGTGCTAGGAACCCCAAATTTGGGGTGCTAACACAGTGGAACTAGCACTACATCATATCCAAATGTGTTAGCACACCAAATGTGGGGTTCCTAACACCAAGTGGCCCCGAGGTATGGGGCCCCAAAGTCGGGTCGCAAAATGTCAAGCACTTCTGCAGCAGAGAATGACATTTTTTGATCCGAATTTGGGGCACCATATCTCTGGGCCACTTGGTGCTAGGCACCCCAAATTTGGATATGTTATAGTGTTAGTTCCACTGTGTTAGCACACCAAATGTGGGGTTCCTAGCACCAAGTGGCCCAGAGATATAGGGCCCCAAATTCGGGTCGCAAAATGTCAAACACTATTCTGCAGCAGAGAATGACATTTTGTGACCCGACTTTGGGGCACCATATATCAAGGCCATTGGTGCTAGGAACCCAAGTGCCTGAGACCCGAGATATGGGGCCCCAAATGTTCCTTTAAAAACACTTATAAACGCAAACGCGGCTAAACACGGTACCAACGTTTAGCCGCGTTTGGCGTCTGAAACGTGGTAAACGTTTGCGTCTGAACCAATTTTTTTGCTTCTGGAAAAACGAGGTTAAACGCAACTGCCTAAAAATGCCAAAAAACGAGACTGTGTCCATGGACACATAGGATAACATTGAATGGGTTCAGGTGCAGTTGAAAAAAGTGTCCAACTGCCTCTGAATGCGAGTTTAACAGCGTCTCGTGTGCATAAGGCCTAAAAGAGAATCTCTCCTGCAACGATGCCGCTGACAATGGTGGAATATTTATAGGCATGGCAGTATATTTGGATAAATTAACCCCTAGCCCGGAGAGATCTTGAAATATTTCTAATTCTTCGATAAGGTTTGGAAGGGATATTAATGGGTCTGAAAGGAACAGCAAAATCTCATCGGCGTATAGGCTCATTTTGAAGTCTTTAGGGCTTTTGGAATAGCCTTTTATATTAACATTTCGAATGGCACATGCGAGGAGTTCTATGGCCAAGGCAAAACGGAGGGGGGAAAGGGGGCACCCCTGTCTAATGCCCTTCTCATATCTAATGCCACCAAGTACCCGACCACCTAGCGGCAAAAAGAGAGAAGTGCAGAAATTACAGACTTAAGCCCCATACACACAGTCGGATTTTCCGACGGAAAATGCTCGATGGGAGCCTTTTGTCGGAAATTCCGACCGTGTGTTGGCTCCATCGGACATTTTCCATCGGAATTTCCGTTGCACAAAATTTTTTGATCTGGTTCTCAAATTTTCTGACAAGAAAATCCGTTCGCGTAAATTCCGATCGTGTGTACACAATTTCGACACACAAGGTGCCACGCATGCTCGGAATCAAGCAGAAGAGCAACACTGGCTAAAACTTCATTTTTCTTGGCTCGTCGTACGTGTTGTACGTCAGTCACCACGTTCTTGACGTTCGGAATTTCCGACCAACTTTGTGTGACCGTGTGTATGCAAGACAAGTTTTAGCCAACATCCACCGGGACGAAAACATGGATTTTGTTGTCGGAATGTCTGATCGTGTGTACGGGGCATAAGAGTGAAATCAATTGATCCTCAACAATTAGCCAAGGCAGTTATACCTGGCAGGTAAATTTAGGAGAAACCCTGCCTAAACACCAGGGTGCTACACCTAGAGCAGCTGCTGGCTCAGCCTCTCAGTGAGCAAGCAAGCAAGCATTGCTCCATTGACACAGACAGCAGGACTCAGCCCCGCCCCCCGCTCTCATGTCACTGGAATTGTTTGACAGCAGCGGGATGGAGCCATTTCCTTCAATGGCTCCTGCTGCTATCAATCTATGCAATGAGGACAGAGACAGTGGCAAGAGCTGCTGGGCTAGTGCTTGTCACTGGAATAATCAGGTTCAGGTGAGAAAAAGGGGGGGCTCTGGGGTGCAGCTGCAGCACAGAATGTTTTTTACCTTAAAGTGTTTAACCCCCCCAAATTTTTTTGGATATCCTGGTCCCTTAAAGCAGATTAAACAGCACAGTGCTTGTGCTGTGTAATTTGCCCCCACTAAACTGTAAAAAACCTGCCTGAACCTGCCACTTCCTGTATCCCCCTCTCTGTACTGACCACGATAATCAGGGCACCATGGTCAGAGTACGTCCCTCTGTCCTTCACAGCCTGCTCTCAGCTCTCCTCTCTACCCCTCACCTCCTCTCTGCCTGTCAGCTCCTTGTGTTGTGTCAGCTCTGTCTCCATCCCCCTACCCCCCGCCGCCATACGAAGAAATACAAAACTTTTAAATGGTCACTGCCAGCCCCTCCATGATACTCAGGCATACCACACTGTATGTTTTTTTCTAAAAACGAGGCTTATAAATACCTATATAGAGTTATCCTCAGGCTGGTCACGTGAATCGTGGCAGCTTTACAGCCCTGAGAGAGGGCTTCTGCAGGAGGGGTTGAGCAGCCACGTGATTTTCCCGGCTGACGTCAGAGGGAGATCTCGGCCCCTCCTGCAAAAGCCATGTTTCGGAGCTGAAAGGTGGCCGCAAGTCACATGACCGGCCTGAAGATTGCTCTAAATAGGTATTTACAAGCCTTGTTTTTAGAAAAGACATATACAGTGTGGTATGCCTGTGTATAATAGAGGGGCTGCCAGTGATTTATACTTGTGCCTTAACAAATACTTGAATGCATAGAATGCATTAAAGTAGAAACCTTGAGACATTAAAACTCCTTTAATCTTGAACAGGTTAATGGTCAGAGGGAATATGGTGGCCCTCCTGCAGACTGGGTTGGAAAGGTTCCTTCAAATGGGACAGAAAAATTTATCAGCAATATCCCTCAAGGAGTCTATGAAGATAAATGAATTCCACTGTATCAGTCTGCTGGAATGTTGTTTGTCTTCTGATGACTTATCTAGTGGACAGAATACACAAGTTTATGTCTCTCCCATTGTGTGAATTTCCATTGGTAATTGGGTCACCTATTGTTTCTGTCTGTCTGCTATTGAGCCCACTTCACCTTGTACCAAACAATTGTGGGATGCTATATGTTTGTTAATTAGATTCCTGTTTAAATAAGATCACTGTTAAATGGTTGGTGTTTGAAGTTTTCATTGTTATGCTAATATCCTCAAGAGGGGGATGTCCTTCTGTGGGGTATAAAGTGTCTGAGTTTTAATAAAGATTCATTCCTTTGATTTTACCTCAACATCAACATCTTGTCTGTGTACGATGCTTGGGGTAAAAGGGCTGGTATTAGCTTGTGGTCTGCTGGAAGGGTTTGGAGAGCAGGAGGCACTGTTTGGCGGAAGCATCCAAGCTGGGTGCTGGATGGTTCTGTCACACCCCCCTAATACTTACCTAAGCCCCATAGTGATCCAGCGATGTGCATGAGAGCCTCGGCTCTCTGGGGAATCTCCCTTCTCATTGCCTTAGACAGCAGCAGGAGCCATTGTCAGTAATAGCCAGTGAGCCAATGAGAAGAGAGGGGGTGGGGTCTGTGTCGGCTCTGTGTCTCAATGGGCACACATCGTGGTGGCTTAAGAGCGAGTCTGCTTGGGTGCACCCAAAGCATGCTGTTTGTTCTGTGGGCACTTGGCAGGAGGAAGACGCCAGGGGCGCTGGCAGGGGACCCAAGAAGTGGAGGTTCAGGGCTGCTCCTTGCAAAACCACTGCACAGAGTAGGTAAGTATGACATGTTTGTTATTTAAAAAAACAAAAAAAACTTGCCTTTTAACATCACTTTACACCTGAAAATGAATGCTAGAAGCTAATTGGATGCCATGCACAGCTGCTCCAGATTCTGTCTGCTCTAATCTCAGCGTGTGATCCCCAGGCCTCAGCAGTAATATTTTGAGTAGGAGAATTGATTTGTAATGGGGTGGTGATTACAGGTATTTGGTAAGTACCCTTGCATTGTGGGTGTCAATGGGTCAGTCAAAAAGGTTGAAGCATGGCTTCTTTATGGTTTCCATTCTTTTTCTAATATGAACATTATCAAAACAAAAAAATAATTTATGGCAACAGTACATAGTCCACTCAAAAAGAAATTGTGGCATTACAATGTGATATACAAAAAGGCAGAGCGTGAGTATGGGCATCCTCTAAACCACAGCTGGAGCCTCAGAGCTACTCAATTAAGTAGGGAAAAAAGTGGTTCTCTAGATTTGCATGCATAAAATCATGTTGTCTGTTAAAAAGGAGAAGGAGACCACACTAGAGGAAGGAAAGTGTCTGCAAGACCAGGCATTAAGGGAATTGACCAACGGAAAGGTGAAAAGGAGGAAGAGATCTAGGGTAGGGTGTATATGTAAGAAGGGAGGAAAAACGAGAAGGGAGAGGACAGGATATGCCAGATGGGAGGGGTCATTAGCCTTTATCACATGATGAAAATGGTAAAGGAAGGGTAGAATATGGGGTCAACATGTAGGAAAAGTTAGGACAGGGTCCGAGGGGGTGGCAGGAGAAGGAAGGCAGATAGGAAGATGTACAGGTAAGCAGGTGAAAGAGTTGGATGCATAATCCTGGGAGGTGACAAGTAGTAGGGCAGGGTCAGCCAAGGCTCAGCCACAGAATAGCTGTTGAAAGAGTATTCCATCCAGTAGAACCTGGAATCCGTTTCCTTCAAAGAGCTGGCTGGGTTTTCCATCAGCCTAATGTAGTTTCTCAGCCTTTTTTCGGTTAAGGCGCTCTTTAAAATTATTTATAGTTCTGAGGCACCCCATTCTAAAATGTAAGAAACTAAACAAATAGTTTTACAAAATGCAGCGGCATCTACACGTATTCCAAACTTTAGAGGAGATTTTTACTTTTATACAATATACCTTTGCGCACTGGTGCTGACTAGTATTCCAGCACTTCCCTTCTCCCCCAGTTTCTCTCTTTCATTCAGCTAGCGAGACCCCAGTGCTGACAGAAAAAGGCAAGGGAGGGGCAAACAAGGATGTCCTCCATATGAACCTATGATGGCATTAGTTGTTAGAAAACCGATGGGTGGCCCACACAGTTCCCAAGGCTGTAATGCTGCAGAATTAAAAGCTAGATTTAGGAAATTAAAAAAAAAGACTTGATCCATCTGCTGGCCTGTTGACAATTTTTGGTCAATTTGGGGCAATTTTTAGGCATTTTGCAAAGGCTCCCCTGAAGAACAATGAAAAGGCTGGCCTAATGTCCTTGACATGGCTGAGCTACTGTTGTACCAATAGTGGAGTAGAAGACTTCCACATAGCTGAGATACCAACACTGGGGAGCAGGCTGAATGAACTAAATGGCTTATAGACTTTTTTATGCTCTCAGGGGCTCTGTGTCTGTGGTGGAGGGCAAAAATGGCTGGTGTCATTGGGACAGTGTGATCAGTACATTTTTGGACTATGGTGTGGCTTTTATTTTTTTTAAGTGAATGGCTCTCCCTTTTGATAAGAATAATAGAAGAATAGGTGTGTGCACTTTTAAAAGAAGAAACCTTATCTTATTTGTACTAATATATGTGTCCACAGGTAAGAGGAAAGTATATAGTAAATGAGAGAAGAGTTGGCAGGTGGAAGAGTTGAAGGTGTAAATCCTGGGGAGGCAACAAGTAATAGGGCAGGGTCAGCCAAGGCTCAGCCTGAGAGTAGACGTTGAAAGAATATTCCATCCAGTAGAACCTGGAATCCATGGGCTGATGTGAGCTGATTGGGTTCTCCATCAGCCTAATGTCCTTGACATGTTTGAGCCACTGTTGTTCCAATGGTGGAGTAGATTTCTACATAGCTGGGATAGCATTGTTGGGGAGCTGGCCAAAAGAATTAAATGGCTTACCACAAATATTTTGTACACTTTCCAGGGCTCTGTATTGGTGAAGGAAAGAGATCATTGGTTACATTAGGACAGTGCAATCAGTAATTTTTTTGACTATGGCATGACTTTTTTTTTATACACCAGACAGCAGGTGACATTAGCCCTCATTTTATGACAAAAGTGGAAAAGGAAGGGTGGAATATTGGGTCAGCATGAAGGGAAACGTACAACAAGGTCAGAGGGGTGGCAAGAGCAAGGAGGCAGATTGGAATATGTAAGAAGCCACTAATTCGGGGTACTTTGTCGCAGTAAGTGGGCTTAGCACTATATGACCATATAGTGTGACCAAACCCCCCGTATTTTTTGAATATGTTCAGGTGTTTTTAACTAGCCTTGCAGGAAATGTCCTTCTTGTATGTGTGCGCTGTAAAATATTTTGTACTGTTTGTAGGTCTTATAGCAGCACCATCTTGAATTTAAACGCATTGTATGGTGTGCCCCCCAAATATGTTCTTGTATATTGTAATAGGCCCTGACCAGGTCTTTTGGGCTGGAGCACCCCTCCCCCTCCTCATTACCCCCTATTTAGTGGCCACCAGTGTATAGGATGTATCCCCTTCAGTTCTCCCACATAGAGGAGTTCAGCTCCCATGGTTGAGACAAAGGATCTTCCATTCTATTACTAGTGTAGGACCCACTAATTCGGGGTACTTTGTCGCAGTAAGTGGGCTTAGCACTATATGACCATATAGTGTGACCAAACCCCCGTATTTTTTGAATATGTTCAGGTGTTTTTAACTAGCCCTGCAGGAAATGTCATTCTTGTATGTGTGCGCTGTAAAATATTTTGTACAGATTGGAATATGTGATTACAAAAACATTGCCACCACCCTCACTTATAGCTGGCTATCGCAGTAAGTTGCTTTGGAAGGCCACAAACAGATAACAACAAAACCTGGGGAATGCCCAGGAAAAAACTCCAAGCCTACTTACCACCAGCTCGCAGACAACCAATTAACCTGTCTAACAGTACGCGTTATAAACAAAATTTGGGTGTCCCCACAGTGGAGGCACATGCATTCTGATGGTTAACTGAGGGCAGGAGGACTGAAGGGAGCCCACCCCTTCTTTAAGGTACAGGGCATACCAGACACCCAGCAAATAGCACAATGGCTGCAAAGGTGCTGGTGCGTTGCTGGACCAATACACATCCCAACGTGATTACAAAAACATTGCCACCACCCTTACTTATACTTATGCCCTGTACCTTAAAGAAGGGGTGGGCTCCCTTCAGTCCACCTGCCCTCACTTAACCATCAAAATGCATGTGCCTCCACTGTGGGGACACCCAAATTTCTAGTGTTAGGACCACAGATTACAGGGTGCCGTGACGTGGCTCTGTGGCTTATGCATGCGTTTGTAAATGCGTGCGGACTGAACCCCTGTTTTTAACGCGTACTGTTAGACAGGTTAATTGGTTGTCTGCGAGCTGGTGGTAAGTAGGCTTGGAGTTTTTTCCTGGGCATTACCCAGGTTTTGTTGTTATCAGATTGGAATATGTGTAGATAGGCAAGTGGAAGAGCTGAAGATGTAATCCTGGGAAGTGACAAATAGTAGGGCAATGTCAGCCAAAGCTCAGACAGAGGGTAACTGGTGAAAGATGATTCCATCCAGTAGAACCTGGAATCTGTTTTCTTCCAAGAGCTTATTAGTATCTCCATCAGCCTAATGTCCTTGCCATGGTGACGCCACAGTTGTACTGATGGCGGAGTAGAAGATTTCCACATAGCTGGGGTAGCATTGCTGAGTAACAGGAAAGCATACATTAAACGTGAGAAGAGTTGGCAGGTTTTCTGTGAGCGATAAAGATCGCTAATTGTACCTTAACCTGTTATTCATACTGCTAAACCTACGATGTATGTACAATATTTCTGTACAATGACACATGTTAACTTTTTTGTTTGACTAAGAAAATAAAAACCTTTTGAAAAAAAACAAAAAAACAATTGTATATTTATCAACACCTTAAAAATCCCTAATTTTCTGTACTTACCTTATTAATCTTTGGGATGCTAGAAATTAAATGCTCTTCCATCTAGGACTGGTTATACATGCACTGTTGTACCGATGGCGGAGTAGAAGATTTCCACATAGCTGGGACAGCATTGCTGGGTAGTAGGGATGAGCTTCGTGTTCGAGTCGAACCCATGTTCGACTCGAACATCGGCTGTTCGACCGTCCGTCGAATTGCGAACGATATGGGCCGTTCGCGCCAAATTCGTGTGGCGCGTCACGGCCCATAATTCACTGCGGCATCGCAGTGCATTGCTGGCTGATGATTGGCCAAGCATGCACTATGACCCGCATGCTTGGCCAATCACAGCGCCGTCAGTAGAGAGAGCTGTAATTGGCCAAAGCCAGGGTGGCTTTGGCCAATTATGGCTCAGGGGATTTAGTACACGCCCCACACTATATAAGGCCGCCTGCACGGCGGCCCTGTGTAGTGTGTGTTCCGGTGTGCTGAGAGATAGAGAGAGAGAGAGACAGTGTCATTTGATTTGAGTTAGATAGATTAGGCAGAACAGTCAGTCAGTTAGCTGCACTTACAGTGTATTGTGTATATATATGCATCCCAGGTGTTGCATATATATATATATACACTGTATTCAGTTTAGCTAGATCCGTTCCTGTTATCTTCTATCTAGACTATTTACATTTAGTGCAGTGCGTCCTGCTCACAGTGTTCAGCTAGATCCGTTCCTGTTATCTTCTAGACTATTTACATTTAGTGCAGTGCGTCCTGCTCACAGTGTTCAGCTAGATCCGTTCCTGCTATTTACATTTAGTGCAGTGCGTCCTGCTCACAGTGTTCAGCTAGATCCGTTCCTGCTATTTACATTTAGTGCAGTGCGTCCTGCTCACAGTGTTCAGCTAGATCCGTTCCTGCTATTTACATTTAGTGCAGTGCGTCCTGCTCACAGTGTTCAGCTAGATCCGTTCCTGCTATTTACATTTAGTGCAGTGCGTCCTGCTCACAGTGTTCAGCTAGATCCGTTCCTGTTATTTACATTTAGTGCAGTGCGTCCTGCTCACAGTGTTCAGCTAGATCCGTTCCTGCTATTTACATTTAGTGCAGTGCGTCCTGCTCACAGTGTTCAGCTAGATCCGTTCCTGCTATTTACATTTAGTGCAGTGCGTCCTGCTCACAGTGTTCAGCTAGATCCGTTCCTGCTATTTACATTTAGTGCAGTGCGTCCTGCTCACAGTGTTCAGCTAGATCCGTTCCTGTTATCTTCTAGACTATTTACATTTAGTGCAGTGCGTCCTGCTCACAGTGTTCAGCTAGATAGGTTCCTGTTATTTACATTTAGTGCAGTGCGTCCTGCTCACAGTGTTCAGCTAGATCCGTTCCTGTTATCTTCTAGACTATTTACATTTAGTGCAGTGCGTCCTGCTCACAGTGTTCAGCTAGATAGGTTCCTGTTATTTACATTTAGTGCAGTGCGTCCTGCTCACAGTGTTCAGCTAGATCCGTTCCTGCTATTTACATTTAGTGCAGTGCGTCCTGCTCACAGTGTTCAGCTAGATCCGTTCCTGCTATTTACATTTAGTGCAGTGCGTCCTGCTCACAGTGTTCAGCTAGATCCGTTCCTGCTATTTACATTTAGTGCAGTGCGTCCTGCTCACAGTGTTCAGCTAGATCCGTTCCTGTTATCTTCTAGACTATTTACATTTAGTGCAGTGCGTCCTGCTCACAGTGTTCAGCTAGATCCGTTCCTGTTATCTTCCTACTGACAGGCAGGCTTGTCTGGTTACAGTATATAAAGCTACCTGAAGAAAATTACAGGTGTTCTATTTGATCCTATTAGTACCACGGTCAGGCAGCTAGACTATTTACATTTAGTGCAGTGCGTCCTGCTCACAGTGTTCAGCTAGATCCGTTCCTGTTATCTTCCTACTGACAGGCAGGCTTGTCTGGTTACAGTATATAAAGCTACCTGAAGAAAATTACAGGTGTTCTATTTGATCCTATTAGTACCACGGTCAGGCAGCTAGACTATTTACATTTAGTACAGTGCGTCCTGCTCACAGTGTTCAGCTAGATCCGTTCCTGTTATCTTCCTACTGACAGGCAGGCTTGTCTGGTTACAGTATATAAAGCTACCTGAAGAAAATTACAGGTGTTCTATTTGATCCTATTAGTACCACGGTCAGGCAGCTAAACTATTTACATTTAGTACAGTGCGTCCTGCTCACAGTGTTCAGCTAGATCCGTTCCTGTTATCTTCCTACTGACAGGCAGGCTTGTCTGGTTACAGTATATAAAGCTACCTGAAGAAAATTACAGGTGTTCTATTTGATCCTATTAGTACCACGGTCAGGCAGCTAGACTATTTACATTTAGTACAGTGCATCCTGCTCACAGTGTTCAGCTAGATCCGTTACTGTTATCTTCCTACTGACAGGCAGGCTTGTCTGGTTACAGTATATAAAGCTACCTGAAGAAAATTACAGGTGTTCTATTTGATCCTATTAGTACCACGGTCAGGCAGCTAAACTATTTACATTTAGTACAGTGCGTCCTGCTCACAGTGTTCAGCTAGATCCGTTCCTGTTATCTTCCTACTGACAGGCAGGCTTGTCTGGTTACAGTATATAAAGCTACCTGAAGAAAATTACAGGTGTTCTATCCCAGCTTAGTGCAGCTACAGGCCATTAGTATGTCTGGAAGGCCAAGAAGGAGAGGCAGACAGTCACAAGCCAATAAGAGAGGGCAAGCAGGCTCTGTGTCTAGTGCTGGTCGTGGAAACGGTGCATCCTCATCAGCACGTGGCCATGGGACACGCTTGGCCTTTTTTTCGGCAGCTGGCCGTGTTGAGCCGCAACATGCGGAAGACTTGGTCGAGTGGATGACCAAGCCGTCCTCATCCTCTCTCACCCATGCCCAGGGTGCTTTGTCTGGCAAAGCAGCGGCCTCTTCCCTCAGCTCAATGTCATCAGTGACTCCTTCCCTAGCTCCACCATGTCCTCCTGAGGATTCCCTCGAACTGTTTGACCACAGTGTTGGGTACATGCTCCAGGAGGATGCCCAGCGTTTGGAAGGCTCTGATGATGATACTGAGCTCGATGAAGGCAGTAACATGAGCACGGACAGAGGGGGTGCCCAAGAAGGACAGCAATCTGGCAGTCATGCTCCCCCTGCTGCAGCATACTGCCAGGTTTGCTCCAGTGATGAGGAGGGAGGGGATGATGAGGTCACTGACTCAACGTGGGTGCCTGATAGGAGAGAGGAGGAGGAGGAGGAGGAGGAGGAGGCGGCACATCACCAACGAGGCAGGATGCCCTCCAGGGGCCAGCCTAAGGGCAGCACATTGACTGCATCACACCCCAAAGCTCCACATGTGCAGGGCGCTGCAGTCTCTGCGCGTTATTCAAAAAGTTCTTTGGTGTGGGCCTTTTTTGAGACGAGTGCATCAGATCGCACCGCTGCTATTTGCAACATATGTCTCAAGCGTATCTCGCGTGGCCAAAACATCTCCCGCTTGGGTACCACATGCTTGACCAGACATATGTTGACCTGCCATGCAGTTCGTTGGCAAGCGTATCTAAAAGACCCACACCAAAGAACAAAGAGGATCTCTCCTTGCTCCTCATCAGCTGAGATTTCCAACCCCACTAGACCTTCAGTCCTCTCTGAGACCTGCAGTGAGAGGAATGAAGGTGTAGAATTAGGTGTGTCACAGCCAAGTACTTGTGGGCAATCTGCTTTTGGTACACCGACGTCAGATTGTACCAGGCAAATTTCCCTGCCCCAGCTGCTGCGCCGCCAAAAGAAGTTTGCTCCCAGCCATCCACATGCCCAGCGGTTGAATGCTAGCTTGGCAAAATTGCTAGCACTTCAACTGCTGCCTTTTCAGTTGGTAGACTCTGCCCCCTTCCGTGAGTTTGTGGAATGTGCGGTTCCTCAGTGGCAGGTACCCAAACGCCACTTTTTCTCACGGAAGGCGATTCCGGCTCTCTACCGGCATGTGGAAGGCAATGTCCATGCCTCGCTGGACAGGGCGGTCAGCGGTAAGGTGCATATTACCGCTGACTCATGGTCCAGCAGGCATGGACAGGGACGTTACCTAAGTTTCACGGCGCAATGGGTGACTCTGCTGGCAGCTGGGAAGGATGCAGGACAAGGTGCAGTAGTGTTGGAGGTTGTTCCGCCACCACGCCTCCAAAATGCTGATTGTGACACACCTCTCTCCTCCACCCCCTCCTCTTCTTCTTCCTCCATGGCCTCTTCCTCGGAACCAGCGGTGCTCCGTAGGCGTTCAAGGGGCTACGCAAGTACGCAGGCCAAAAGATGCCATGCGGTGCTTGAGCTGGTGTGCTTGGGGGACAGGAGCCACACTGGGGCAGAGGTTCTGTCAGCTCTGCAGGGGCAGGTTCAGAGGTGGTTGACGCCACGCCAACTTAAGGCAGGAATGGTGGTTTGCGACAATGGCACCAACCTCCTCTCTGCCCTCCGACAGGGACAAATGACCCATGTGCCCTGTTTGGCTCACGTCCTTAACTTGGTGGTGCAGCGGTTCTTGGGCAGGTACCCGGGCTTACAGGATGTCCTGAGGCAGGCCAGGAAAGTCTGTGTGCATTTCCGCCGGTCATATAATGCCAGTGCTCGGCTGACGGACCTCCAAAAGGAGTTTAACCTGCCCAAGAACCGCCTAATCTGTGACATGCCCACCAGGTGGAACTCAACGTTGGCCATGCTGCAGCGGCTGCACACGCAGCAGAGGGCCATCAATGAGTACCTGTGCGACTATGGCACCAGGACAGGGTCAGGGGAGCTTGGTTTTTTTTCCCCACGCCAGTGGGCCATGATCAGGGATGCATGCACTGTCCTGTCACCATTCGAGGAGGCCACGAGGATGGTGAGCACTGACAGTGCATGCATCAGTGACACTGTCCCCCTTGTCCACCTGTTGGAGCACACGCTGCGTGGAATAATGGACAGGGCACTTGAGGCAGAACAGAGGCAGGAAGAGGAGGACTTCCTTAGTTCTCAAGGCCCCCTTTATCCAGACAGTGTTCCTGCGTGCCCGCCGATCACACAGGAAGAGGAGGAGGAGGAGGAGGAGGAAGATTGTGTCAGTATGGAGGTGGAGCCTGGCACTCAGCATCAGCAGCAGTCTTTAAGGGATCAGTCCCAAGGAACACATGGACTTGTACGTGGCTGGGAGGAGGTGGCTGCGGACGTTGTTGTCCTTAGTGACCCAGAGGACTCCGGACCGAATGCCTCAGCAAACCTACGCTGCATGGCCTCCCTGATCCTGCAAAGCCTGCGTAAAGATCCTCGTATTCGTGGTATCAAGGAGAAGGACCAATACTGGCTGGCAACCCTCCTTGATCCACGTTACAAGGGTAAGGTTGCGGACCTTATCTTGCCATCGCAGAGGGAGCAGAGGATGAAACATCTTCGGGAGGCCTTGCAGAAAGGTCTGTGCAACGCGTTCCCAGAGACTGGGAGGTTACAAACTCCTGTTTCTGGACAACGTGTTGCTGAGGCTTCGGTCAGTCAAAGAAGGAGCGGTGGAGAAGGTGGCCGTCTGACCGATGCGTTCAGACAATTTTTTGGTCCGCAGCCCCAAGGTATGATCGGTTCCAGCAACCATCGCCAGCGTCTGTTTTACATGGTGCAGGAATACCTAGGGGCAAGATCAGACTTGGACACCTTTCCCACCGAAAATCCTCTGGGTTACTGGGTCTTGAGGATGGATCACTGGCCAGAGCTTGCACAGTATGCAATTGAGCTACTGGCCTGTCCTGCATCCAGCGTTCTTTCGGAACGCACATTCAGTGCTGCTGGAGGCGTGGTAACCGATCACAGGGTGCGTCTGTCCACCGACTCGGTCGATCGGCTGACCTTCATAAAAATGAATCAGTCTTGGATCACCACCAGCTACCAAGCACCTTATGCTGATGTAACCGAATAATTTTTTTTGAAATCTCAGATCCCTTCAAAGACTGCCTATGCTGATGCTGAGTGACTATCCCTGAGTAATTATCCTCTTCCTCCTCAATCATCACGCTGATAGCTTGTAAGAACATTTTTGGTTCTGGGCGCCACCACCAGTGCCTAAGGCACAATTTTTCAGCCCCTGTTTAACAGGGGCGTGTAATTACAATTTTTGATGTAATACTTTGCAGCAGGGCTCGTTCCTGCGTTCCAACTAGAGTGTCTGTGAGGGGTTGCAGTGTTGTGGCACCAGCACCAGTGCCTAAGGCCCAATTTTTCTGCCCCTGTCTAACAGGGTCGTGTAATTACAAGTTTTGAAGCAATACTTTGCAGCAGGGCTCGTTCCTGCGTTCCAACTAGAGTGTCTGTGAGGGGTTGCAGTGTTGTGGCACCAGCACCAGTGCCTAAGGCCTAATTTTTCAGCTCCTGTTCAACAGGGGCATGTAATTACAATTCTTGATCTAATATTTCACAGCAGGGCCCTGTGAGGGCTTACAGTGTTGTGGCCACAGCAACACCTAAGGCCCAAATTTCTGCTGAGTATATAGGGCAGGACCCTACTTTCAAACATCTAACTTACAAACGACTCCTACTTGCAAACGGAAGGAGACAACAGGAAGTGAGATTAAATCTACCCCTAGGAAGGGAAATTCTCTCCTGTAAGAGTTAATATGGGAAAACAATTTCTCCTTTCCACTGATGCTTTCCAATCCTTGTTCCACAAAAAAACCCAAATTTTCAAAAAACATTTTTCATTGGGACAAAAAAGTGAGGTGAAATCTTCTGAAGAGGAGGAAAGACAGCAAAACAAATGTCACAGGGGTGATAACCCTTCCCTATGTTTTCCAAAAAGCTTAGAAAAGATTTTTTGGCTGGAGCTAAACACGTTAAAAATGTTCAAAATTACAAACAGATTCTACTTAACAACAAACCTACAGTCCCTGTCTTGTTTGCACCGCCTGTATACTGCTGTTCAGAGTATATAGGACTGGGGGGTACCCATGCCGTTTGTCTCACTGATTTTCATCCATATTGCCATGACCCGACATGACATTAAACCCGCAAGCAGTTTTAAATGAGATTTTTTCCTTTAAAAATGACATTTGGTGCAGGGACTGTTCTAAACATGGGAAACACGCGTCACTTTACAGGCATACTATAGACACCCCCCAGGTACGATATTTAAAGGAATATTTCCCTTTTTTTTTTTTACTTTAAGCATCATTAAAATCACTGCTCCCGAAAAAACGGCCGTTTTTAAAAGTTTTTTTTGCATTGATACATGTCCCCTGGGGTAGGACCCGGGTCCCCAAACCCTTTTTAGGACAATACCATGCAAATTAGCCTTTAAAATGAGCACTTTTGATTTCGAACGTTCGAGTCCCATAGACGTCAATGGGGTTCTAATGTTCGTGCGAACTTTCGGTCCGTTCGCGGGTTCTGGTGCGAACCGAACCGGGGGGTGTTCGGCTCATCCCTACTGGGTAGCAGGACAAATGAACGAAATGGTCTACCACCAATTTTATGTACGCTTTCAAAAGTGCTGTGTTGTGGTGGAAGCAGGTCTGAAATCACGGGGCCCCATACAGCCTACCTGACAGGACCCCCCCCCCCCCCCCCGGCACAAAGTGACTGAGGACATAGATTTTATCAGTCCCTTTATTTGTAGCCTCAGTTCCAAAGATAAATGAATTGAAAGCGCTCAGAATCTTCTTACTAATTCACAAACTGAAGCATAGTAAACACCGTTTACTATGCTTCAGTAATAAATGGACACAGGCGTAATTGGTACCGATCACTCACTGTGTTCATTCAGGAAAGGAAGGGGCCAATAAATTTTATATTTGCTGGCCCCTTTCCCCGCTCTCCACCCTAAAACATCCTTCTGTGTGCCGGCAGCAGCTTCCGGCAGGAGAGGAGGGAAACCAGCAGCACTGCGGGGGGAAAGGGGCACACAGCGGGGCCCAGACAGCAGATGGAGGGGGTGCATGTGCTAGAACCACTCCCCTGCAGTCCAGCCAGAGGAAGAAGCTTGCAGCGTTGAAGGGGAAGGGAGAAAAGGATTGGTGTCTGCAATAAGACAGTACAGCTGGCCCTCTTGCTCAGCAGGTGCCTGGACCTCCCCCCCTTTTGAACTGGTGGGGCCCGGGCCCATTACAGTAGGGCTGGCTGTACTGCCTTATCAGCGGCCCTGGGTGGAGGTTAAAAGGACACCGCTGTCATTGGCTTTTTCTTTTAAGTGAATGGCTTGACCTTTTGATAAGGCTAGGCCGTATTCCACTCTTACAAAGTGTAGAAGATTGGGTGTGTGTGCACCTTTAAAAGAAGAAACCTTATCTTATTTGTTCTAATGTATGTGCCCACAGGTAAGAGGAAAGCATACAGTAAATGTGAGAAACATAAGTACACTAGTAAACCTTGGCCGTCATGCCAACTAATCACAGAAAGGCTTTTTATACCCTTTGAACAACACAAACTAAATGAACCCCTGTTGGCCTCCGCATGGTAATTCCCTTGGAAGTGGTGAAAAATGCCAGCGAACCATCTCAAAAGACTTAACATAGCACAGCCTCTGGCTCTGTGCAGAATGCAAGCGGATTAAATAAGGAAACTCTTCAATGTTACCGGGGCTGGAATAGGCATGCTTTCATTGGCATCTGTCAAGGGCTCAAATCAAACACTGCATGCATGCAGAATGCTGGACTATGAAGTCATGATTGTGCGCGGAGACTCAATGTAAGGATATCTGTTATGAAGCTGCTTTTGAAGTGAAGCTGGCTCTCAATTTATTGAAAGCTATTATAAATAGGCTGTTCATAACAGGAACCACAGAAGCTGGCTCCCTGTTAAGTACTTCAGCAAGGTTGGGACAGAGTTTAAAGCTATTATGTTACAATATGTCAAAGCTTTACATTTTCTTATGAGGTGTTCACTAAAGCTGTTAGCCAAGATTTTCCTTATGGACGTTTAGATCGTGCTAAACTGACCCGAAATAACAACATTCAAATATTTATTATGTATTTCCATCTTCCATACAATATAGAGATTGTACTGGGGGGGTGGACAATGAAAACAAGCGATGGAAATGTCACTGGAAAATAAATAGTCGTGGCGTCTTCATTTCATATAGATTATTTTATTAAATATAAAAAGGGAATTCCTGCTTATGACATGTTGATTTAAAATAATTATTAAAGCACCCAAACTAACATTTTGCTACATATAAATGTAGTAGATGCGGTCGTTCTCTACAAACGTACAATGTTGCTATCAGAGGGATCACTGGAGGACAGGAGACTAAGGAAATGCTTCTGCCAGCCTGTAGCAAATTGATGACATCATTTTCCCAGATTGCACCTCATTGCTTGGGGACAGTTTCCTGGTGACAAAATAATATTATTTATTAGAAAGTGCTTCAAGTTTATATTTGTGGGAAAGAGTGCAGTAAACGTAAAATGTGTGAGCACTAGGGTATCATCCCGATAAAGTAGCAAAATGACAGAGTTTCTTGGGACTTTAAAGTGGTGTTCCGGCCGAAATGATACTTTTTAAATAAAAATAAACATTCAATCCGGAATCTTATCAATAATAATTGGCATTTCCTCTCGGAGGATCCGATCATCTCGAAGTATGTAGCTAATGCACCACAAATTACCTACAGAAGGTCACGGCCCATTAGAGACACTTTAGTTCACAACCACTTGCAGCCCTCGACATTTGTATTGGGGGCGGAGGGTGGGAACGGTACCTTTCGATGTGGACACTGCGAATTTTGCCCGTGGATAAAAGAAGGTATAGGATGTTCCCTCCCAAGAGGAGGCTTCCATAAGCTAAAGGGCTATGCAGATTGTTCCACGACAGGCATTGTATATCTCGCCATGTGTCGATGCGGCATGGTGATGATGCATTTTATATTGGAAAAACCAAACGCCCGTTCGCCAAAAGAATCCAAGACCATCTATATTATCTGGATGCAGGGCTACTGTACACCCCCATATGCAAGCATATTGGCCTTCACCATAGCTTCGATCCTAGTTTTGTATCCTTTTTTGCCCTAGAAGTCATCCCTAATTTTGAAAGGGGAGGAAATGTAGACAAAAAGATACCTCAGAAAGAAGCCAGGTGGATTTTCAGCCAACAAGCTACTTACCCACCTGGCCTCAACACAGCACTCTCCTACAAACCTTTTTTTGTGATGGTGTGGTTTGGGATGACATGGCCATTATATATAACCATTACTCCTAAATAAGCCTTATATTCTTATATTCTCATATTCTATCATATAAAGTATTCCCCTGTGATGATATCTAGCTACCCTCTGTTCACTATCTCCTCATGCCTTATATCTCCCCACTCCATTACACCACATATATAGAGATTGAGTTGCTATAATGCATTTGTATTTTATTTTGAATTATGCCTATACATGCCTGTTTTGCTTTAAGGGAAAGATCCCTGTATAGGCTACTGTATAAAATTATGTATGTATATCGAGCTAGATGTATATCTTTTACAGTCTTTGCAGGACTGACTTATGGGCCCCCTCATGCCATAGTTGTTGTGTGCTCTATTGGTTGCAATTGCCATAGACAGGGGGACTCGGACGTCCCTCCTCTAGGGGGCGGAGTCCTCCATATCCGCCCTCACATGCCCTTCACGCCTCTGAGCAGAGTATGGGCAATGCGCGCGCATCTCCTGGAGTGTGCGCGCGCATCATGTGCAGGGACGTCCGGACCGGAAGTGATGCCGGAGGTCATCTCTGACCTTTTCACTTCCAGTGGGACCGCGCAGTTTAAAGATGGGAGCGCCGGTGTGCTGTCTGACAGACGCACCCTGCGGCTACCCATCGCTACTGGCAGGAACTGGCTTTCCCGGTTAGGAGCTGTATCACTGACATTTCTTCTCTATAGGTAAGCTGTATGCTGTACGCTTTCTATATACTGGTGGGGGCATCTGGTTGTTATGGGGGATATCCAGTGGCATCTATACTTATTATTTTTTGATATTTTTTGATCTTTTGATGTTGTGGCCACTCTGTTGCTCTGCTGGAGTTTGGTGTTCCCACTATGTTACACCTTCTGGCTGTACAACATATATATGTACTTGTTACAGATATCTTGATGTTAACCCCCTTCCCTTCCCCCTATGGACAACACATTCAGTGATGCCCACAAGTAGGGATGAGTCGAACACCCCCCGGTTCGGTTCGCACCAGAACCCGCGAACGGACCGAAAGTTCGCACGAACGTTAGAACCCCATTGACGTCTATGGGACTCGAACGTTCGAAATCAAAATTTGCATGGTATTGTCCTAAAAAGGGTTTGGGGACCCGGGTCCTACCCCAGGGGACATGTATCAATGCAAAAAAAACTTTTAAAAACGGCCGTTTTTTCGGGAGCAGTTATTTTAATGATGTTTAAAGTAAAAAAAAAAAAAGTGAAATATTCCTTTAAATATCGTACCTGGGGGGTGTCTATAGTATGCCTGTAAAGTGACGCGTGTTTCCCGTGTTTAGAACAGTCCCTGCACCAAATGTCATTTTTAAAGGAAAAAATCTCATTTAAAACTGCTTGCGGGTTTAATGTCATGTTGGGTCATGGCAATATGGATGAAAATCAGTGAGACAAACGGCATGGGTACCCCCCAGTCCATTACCAGGCCCTTTGGGTCTTGTATGGATATTAAGGGGAACCCCGCACCCAAATTAAAATAAGGAAAGGCCCTATATACTCAGAACAGCAGTATACAGGCGGTGCAAACAAGACAGGGACTGTAGGTTTGTTGTTAAGTAGAATCTCTTTGTAATTTTGAACATTTTTAACGTGTTTAGCTCCAGCCAAAAAAATCTTTTTTAAGCTTTTTGGAAAACATAGGGAAGGGTTATCACCCCTGTGACATTTGTTTTGCTGTCTTTCGTCCTCTTCAGAAGATTTCACCTCACTTTTTTGTCCCAATGAAAAATGTTTTTTGAAAATTTGGGTTTTTTTGTGGAACAAGGATTGGAAAGCATCAGTGGAAAGGAGAAATTGTTTTCCCATATTAACTCTTACAGGAGAAAATTTCCCTTCCTAGGGGTAGATTTCATCTCACTTCCTGTTGTCTCCTTCCGTTTGCAAGTAGGAGTCGTTTGTAAGTTAGATGTTTGAAAGTAGGGTCCTGCCCTATATACTCAGCAGAAATTTGGGCCTTAGGTGTTGCTGTGGCCACAACACTGTAAGCCCTCACAGGGCCCTGCTGTGAAATATTAGATCAAGAATTGTAATTACATGCCCCTGTTGAACAGGAGCTGAAAAATTAGGCCTTAGGCACTGGTGCTGGTGCCACAACACTGCAACCCCTCACAGACACTCTAGTTGGAACGCAGGAACGAGCCCTGCTGCAAAGTATTACATCAAAAATTGTAATTACACGCCCCTGTTAAACAGGGGCTGAAAAATTGTGCCTTAGGCACTGGTGGTGGCGCCCAGAACCAAAAATGTTCTTACAAGCTATCAGCGTGATGATTGAGGAGGAAGAGGATAATTACTCAGGGATAGTCACTCAGCATCAGCATAGGCAGTCTTTGAAGGGATCTGAGATTTCAAAAAAAATTATTCGGTTACATCAGCATCAGGTGCTTGGTAGCTGGTGGTGATCCAAGACTGATTCATTTTTATGAAGGTCAGCCGATCGACCGAGTCGGTGGACAGACGCACCCTGTGATCGGTTACCACGCCTCCAGCAGCACTGAATGTGCGTTCCGAAAGAACGCTGGATGCAGGACAGGCCAGTAGCTCAATTGCATACTGTGCAAGCTCTGGCCAGTGATCCATCCTCAAGACCCAGTAACCCAGAGGATTTTCGGTGGGAAAGGTGTCCAAGTCTGATCTTGCCCCTAGGTATTCCTGCACCATGTAAAACAGACGCTGGCGATGGTTGCTGGAACCGATCATACCTTGGGGCTGCGGACCAAAAAATTGTCTGAACGCATCGGTCAGACGGCCACCTTCTCCACCGCTCCTTCTTTGACTGACCGAAGCCTCAGCAACACGTTGTCCAGAAACAGGAGTTTGTAACCTCCCAGTCTCTGGGAACGCGTTGCACAGACCTTTCTGCAAGGCCTCCCGAAGATGTTTCATCCTCTGCTCCCTCTGCGATGGCAAGATAAGGTCCGCAACCTTACCCTTGTAACGTGGATCAAGGAGGGTTGCCAGCCAGTATTGGTCCTTCTCCTTGATACCACGAATACGAGGATCCTTACGCAGGCTTTGCAGGATCAGGGAGGCCATGCAGCGTAGGTTTGCTGAGGCATTCGGTCCGGAGTCCTCTGGGTCACTAAGGACAACAACGTCCGCAGCCACCTCCTCCCAGCCACGTACAAGTCCATGTGTTCCTTGGGACTGATCCCTTAAAGACTGCTGCTGATGCTGAGTGCCAGGCTCCACCTCCATACTGACACAATCTTCCTCCTCCTCCTCCTCCTCCTCCTCCTCGTCCTCTTCCTGTGTGATCGGCGGGCACGCAGGAACACTGTCTGGATAAAGGGGGCCTTGAGAGCTAAGGAAGTCCTCCTCTTCCTGCCTCTGTTCTGCCTCAAGTGCCCTGTCCATTATTCCACGCAGCGTGTGCTCCAACAGGTGGACAAGGGGGACAGTGTCACTGATGCATGCACTGTCAGTGCTCACCATCCTCGTGGCCTCCTCGAATGGTGACAGGACAGTGCATGCATCCCTGATCATGGCCCACTGGCGTGGGGAAAAAAAACCAAGCTCCCCTGACCCTGTCCTGGTGCCATAGTCGCACAGGTACTCATTGATGGCCCTCTGCTGCGTGTGCAGCCGCTGCAGCATGGCCAACGTTGAGTTCCACCTGGTGGGCATGTCACAGATTAGGCGGTTCTTGGGCAGGTTAAACTCCTTTTGGAGGTCCGTCAGCCGAGCACTGGCATTATATGACCGGCGGAAATGCACACAGACTTTCCTGGCCTGCCTCAGGACATCCTGTAAGCCCGGGTACCTGCCCAAGAACTGCTGCACCACCAAGTTAAGGACGTGAGCCAAACAGGGCACATGGGTCATTTGTCCCTGTCGGAGGGCAGAGAGGAGGTTGGTGCCATTGTCGCAAACCACCATTCCTGCCTTAAGTTGGCGTGGCGTCAACCACCTCTGAACCTGCCCCTGCAGAGCTGACAGAACCTCTGCCCCAGTGTGGCTCCTGTCCCCCAAGCACACCAGCTCAAGCACCGCATGGCATCTTTTGGCCTGCGTACTTGCGTAGCCCCTTGAACGCCTACGGAGCACCGCTGGTTCTGAGGAAGAGGCCATGGAGGAAGAAGAAGAGGAGGGGGTGGAGGAGAGAGGTGTGTCACAATCAGCATTTTGGAGGCGTGGTGGCGGAACAACCTCCAACACTACTGCACCTTGTCCTGCATCCTTCCCAGCTGCCAGCAGAGTCACCCAATGCGCCGTGAAACTTAGGTAACGTCCCTGTCCATGCCTGCTGGACCATGAGTCAGCGGTAATATGCACCTTACCGCTGACCGCCCTGTCCAGCGAGGCATGGACATTGCCTTCCACATGCCGGTAGAGAGCCGGAATCGCCTTCCGTGAGAAAAAGTGGCGTTTGGGTACCTGCCACTGAGGAACCGCACATTCCACAAACTCACGGAAGGGGGCAGAGTCTACCAACTGAAAAGGCAGCAGTTGAAGTGCTAGCAATTTTGCCAAGCTAGCATTCAACCGCTGGGCATGTGGATGGCTGGGAGCAAACTTCTTTCGGCGGTGCAGCAGCTGGGGCAGGGAAATTTGCCTGGTACAATCTGACGTCGGTGTACCAAAAGCAGATTGCCCAGAAGTACTTGGCTGTGACACACCTAATTCTACACCTTCATTCCTCTCACTGCAGGTCTCAGAGAGGACTGGAGGTCTAGTGGGGTTGGAAATCTCAGCTGATGAGGAGCAAGGAGAGATCCTCTTTGTTCTTTGGTGTGGGTCTTTTAGATACGCTTGCCAACGAACTGCATGGCAGGTCAACATATGTCTGGTCAAGCATGTGGTACCCAAGCGGGAGATGTTTTGGCCACGCGAGATACGCTTGAGACATATGTTGCAAATAGCAGCGGTGCGATCTGATGCACTCGTCTCAAAAAGGCCCACACCAAAGAACTTTTTGAATAACGCGCAGAGACTGCAGCGCCCTGCACATGTGGAGCTTTGGGGTGTGATGCAGTCAATGCGCTGCCCTTAGGCTGGCCCCTGGAGGGCATCCTGCCTCGTTGGTGATGTGCCGCCTCCTCCTCCTCCTCTCTCCTATCAGGCACCCACGTTGAGTCAGTGACCTCATCATCCCCTCCCTCCTCATCACTGAAGCGAACCTGGCAGTATGCTGCAGCAGGGGGAGCATGACTGCCAGATTGCTGTCCTTCTTGGGCACCCCCTCTGTCCGTGCTCATGTTACTGCCTTCATCGAGCTCAGTATCATCATCAGAGCCTTCCAAACGCTGGGCATCCTCCTGGAGCATGTACCCAACACTGTGGTCAAACAGTTCGAGGGAATCCTCAGGAGGACATGGTGGAGCTAGGGAAGGAGTCACTGATGACATTGAGCTGAGGGAAGAGGCCGCTGCTTTGCCAGACAAAGCACCCTGGGTGAGAGAGGATGAGGAGGATGAGGACGGCTTGGTCATCCACTCGACCAAGTCTTCCGCATGTTGTGGCTCAACACGGCCAGCTGCCGAAAAAAAGCGTGTCCCATGGCCACGTGCTGATGAGGATGCACCGTCTCCACAACCAGCACTAGACACAGAGCCTGCTTGCCCTCTCTTATTGGCTTGTGACTGTCTGCCTCTCCTTCTTGGCCTTCCAGACATACTAATGGCCTGTAGCTGCACTAAGCTGGGATAGAACACCTGTAATTTTCTTCAGGTAGCTTTATATACTGTAACCAGACAAGCCTGCCTGTCAGTAGGAAGATAACAGGAACGGATCTAGCTGAACACTGTGAGCAGGACGCACTGTACTAACTGTAAATAGTCTAGCTGCCTGACCGTGGTACTAATAGGATCAAATAGAACACCTGTAATTTTCTTCAGGTAGCTTTATATACTGTAACCAGACAAGCCTGCCTGTCAGTAGGAAGATAACAGGAACGGATCTAGCTGAACACTGTGAGCAGGACGCACTGTTCTAAATGTAAATAGTCTAGCTGCCTGACCGTGGTACTAATAGGATCAAATAGAACACCTGTAATTTTCTTCAGGTAGCTTTATATACTGTAACCAGACAAGCCTGCCTGTCAGTAGGAAGATAACAGGAATGGATCTAACTGAACACTGTGAGCAGGACGCACTGCACTAAATGTAAATAGTCTAGAAGATAACAGGAACGGATCTAGCTGAACACTGTGAGCAGGACGCACTGCACTAAATGTAAATAGTCTAGAAGATAACAGGAACGGATCTAGCTGAACACTGTGAGCAGGACGCACTGCACTAAATGTAAATAGTCTAGAAGATAACAGGAACGGATCTAGCTGAACACTGTGAGCAGGACGCACTGCACTAAATGTAAATAGTCTAGAAGATAACAGGAACGGATCTAGCTGAACACTGTGAGCAGGACGCACTGCACTAAATGTAAATAGTCTAGAAGATAACAGGAACGGATCTAGCTAAACTGAATACAGTGTATATATATATATATGCAACACCTGGGATGCATATATATACACAATACACTGTAAGTGCAGCTAACTGACTGACTGTTCTGCCTAATCTATCTAACTCAAATCAAATGACACTGTCTGTCTCTCTCTCTATCTCTCAGCACACCGGAACACACACTACACAGGGCCGCCGTGCAGGCGGCCTTATATAGTGTGGGGCGTGTACTAAATCCCCTGAGCCATAATTGGCCAAAGCCACCCTGGCTTTGGCCAATTACAGCTCTCTCTACTGACGGCGCTGTGATTGGCCAAGCATGCGGGTCATAGTGCATGCTTGGCCAATCATCAGCCAGCAATGCACTGCGATGCCGCAGTGAATTATGGGCCGTGACGCGCCACACGAATTTGGCGCGAACGGCCCATATCGTTCGCAATTCGACGGACGGTCGAACAGCCGATGTTCGAGTCGAACATGGGTTCGACTCGAACACGAAGCTCATCCCTACCCACAAGCAGTCAGCATTTTTTCAGCTAAAAATGGTTTCCATATCTGCTATAGCTCTTTAGCTTTTATCTCTATGTAGTTGTTACCATGCCTCTTATTTTAAAGTTTTTTTCTGTTAGTTATAATCTTGCCTGATATGGCACTTTCTCCAAACTTAAGGATGGGCTCCCCAGCCTGCTCTCTGTTACTATACTATATCAAATCAATTCCCGTTTCAGTATGATCTGGGATAAATGATTTACCATTACTGTTGTTATATATATTTATTATTTTTCTCTGATAAGGAACTTAGCAGTGTCCTTTTCTCTTTATTATATGTTATGCTAGATTCTTGCCCTGCTACTGTGCGGTCCAGTTCCCTTGTTGGCATTATCCTGTTTGGACCTGGCACCCATGGATATTATGCACCAGTTGGTACAGTGAATGAAGTCTGGCAATGATGGTGATTGCTCTGTTCTTTAGACCTGTACTAGTAGGTGAGAGCTATTGGAATTAATCCTTTATTAGATTTTTTGTACCATGTTCTGATGTATAACTATGCATGGCCACCATGTAATTATAGTCTATCTGTTTTCTATACAGGTAAAATTAATTAGTGATGTCGTTTTATGCCCTGATGAAGTGAAAAATTCTTTGCGAAACATGTTGGCTGACAGTCACGAATGAATTCTGAATATACTACTGGATGGTCATGTTTTCTTACATGCTATGTCTGCTATGCATATTTTAATTATTTTTCAATAAAAATTCTTATATTTGAATTAATCAGTGTGATTTTGACCTACTATCAATAGATGCATTATCTCCCTTTAAAAATCCAACTTCTTTTTGAAAGAGCATTATCTTTCTTTTTATCTGTGTAACACATGCTTAATGTATTCTAGTAAAGTTAGTCTGTAAACCAAGGTCTGTTTTGTTAGTTTATAGCAGTAGTTTGTTATTTTATAAACTTATAGCAGGCCGTGGCCATCTTAAGTGTGGGCATCTGAAGCCAGACTGCATTTCTTCCTGGATCTCATCCTTGCAGATCTCGCACATGCTCAGTGCAGCACAAGCAGTGTAATAGGTTTCAGGTCAGGTTTCCATAGCAACGGCAGTGTCAGAGGAAGTTGTCACCCATTCCCAGAAGGCATTGCAAACAGGAAATGATGTGATGGGCCACGGCCAGGGAGGAGGAAGTGAAAAATGAATACAGCAGATATACAGTAGGTGCTGAGAAAAAAAATATCCAATTTGTTTACAGTGCACAGTTTAGTGAGGGATGCTGAAGAGTTGTAAAAGTGGGTGGAACTCCACTTTAAATATACCCCAGTGTGCACACTTACCATGCAAAAACATAAATTATCCTATATATTTTATACAGTTTGTATAAAAATCATTTTTTATTACATACCATATTAGAACACATATTGTTGTCTGTGAAATACAGATAAGCGCATTAAATCTTCCTAGAAGGTCAACGCGTTTCACAGATTATCCGCTTCATTGGGACCAACAGAATTGGGTATATTGAGAACAAGTAAATCACAGACAGTTAAAAACAAATCCAGGATGGATGCAATATAGCAGGGGTAGGAAACCTGGGGCCCTCCAGCTGTCGTGGAACTACATTTCCCATGAGGCATTGCAAAGGCTGGCAGTTACAATTACTCCCAGAGGCATGATGGGACTTGTAGTTCTGCAACAGCTGGAGGACCGCAGGTTGCCTACCCCTGCAATATAGTGTGCTCAATGCATTCCTCTTTGATTGGCTCACTGGTCTTCTCAGAGATTTGCACTAAGATGCAAGTAAAACTTTGTAAATCATTTTTGTTAGCAAGACTGAGCATTGAAAGTGGGATAAGCTCAAGGTTCAATCCAAATGCATGTTTGGACCCAACTGTTCGGGCGTTTGTCAAAATGCCGTACTTTTTGCTTTGAGTCAGGTATCATATATAATAGCAGTATTTCTGCCACTACTATATATGACCGCTTCCTTCCTCTCATTGGTTGTTAAGGTAGTGGCAGGTGCCAGCACCTGCTGCATCCCTAGCAATGAGACCCCATTCATTTATCATCTGGGAAGACTCAGTAAACAAAGGGGCAGGGATGGTGCTGACATCACCGAGCAAATATGGCCATATTTGGCAATGGCATTGACCAAACAGATCATGTTTGGTCAATTACATTACCCAGGAGACCCCTCCCTTTGTTTACTTTTAGCAGTGGGATAATGGGAGATGTCATTTGGAGGCGAGTGAACAATAGGAGTAGATCTTGTCAGCGGTTGGCGTTTTTAAAAAAAACTTTTATTGGGTGTTGTTCATCATGATTGGCAAAGTTCTGCATTGTTGGATGACATGATTGGCAATGGATGGATTTTTTTTTAATATTATTAAAGGACTGTCAAAAAGTGTGGTGTTTATTGCTTACATTGCTTACACTTTTTGTGAATTCACATGGGAAGCCACTTATCTACACCCACAGAATCCCACAGCCACCAGATCAGGGTTGTGGGGAAGAGGCCCTTATACTTATCAACGTGGAGAAAAAGTGTTTGCCCTCCCCCTCCCCCCACCTTTCTTAGCCTTTTAGGCTGCATGATTGGATAAGGGTCTGGTATGGAATTTTGGGGGACCCCATTTTAGTGTGAAGTCTCCTTTTATCAGGGATAAGGGTCTGGTATGTATTTTTTAGGACTGACCCCAAGCTGTTTTTTTTTTCTTTTTTGAGTTGGGTTTCCCATTGACATCTATACCAGACCTTTATCTATGATAAAGATCTGATATAGATAAAGGGGATCCACGTCCATTTGTTTGCAGACAGAAATTAAGTGGCTGGAACTGTCATGTTATGGCAATTTAATTGGCCACTTCATATACAGGTTCATTGTACCCCTAGGCATGTTATTTAAAAGGATATTATATTTTTAATGTTGCCCTTTAAGAATCATTAAGAAATTGCTGAACCCCATCAAATGGATTTTTTAAATAAAATTTTGCTTTGGCCATGTTCCTCAGGACAGTCCCCATTCCCCAATGCTATTTATTTCACAAACTTCAGCAATGTTTGCCAAACCCACCTTGAACTGAACCCAGGAATTCCTACTGAATACATGAAATTGTCAGCAGACCAGTGGTGCACCCAATCAGATGCAGCTATTGTTTGGATGTTCTCACAGCCACGGGTGTCGGCTGTCAAAATGCAATAGCGGGTGTGGGCAGGGCTTAGAGCACCCTAGTGGGGACACTGCAGAACTGCACCTGCTAACGTCTGAGCTGCTTTCAAGTGAAATCAACATTAGGGCAGCACTCCAATTTAGAAGCTAAACAGTTAACTTTCTCTTGTTCCATGGCTGTTATACTTGACGATTCTATCCTTAGAGGAAACCACTTCCCAGGTGTGCAGCATTCAGGGACCGGAACTGCTGGGCCTGTATTGGTCTCCACTAATCCAGCAATTCACGTCACCTCTCTCCCAGTGACTAATCCCACTGTTGGTACAGGATACAGCAAAAGCTCCCACTCTCTCTCCATTCTCCATGCTTGCTCACTCTCCTAGGCCGCTCTGCATCTCTCCTTCATCCATGAATCCAGGCTGGGTTCCTAGGCACTCTGTACTAAAGGTTCGATCCAAAGCAGTGGGGAACAGGCTGCTAGTGGAGGTGCTAAGCACTTAACCCCCTTCACTATCAGAGTGACTGTCACCTATGCCAGCCCTCAAAATTTCCACTCGCCTGCTCGCATTTGGCGAGTGGAAATTAGTGGAGGGCGAGTGTGGAGCAGGGGCAGACTACGCTGACAGTTTCCTGGCTGATCGCTTCTGGCAGAAGTGATGCGACGATTAGAGCGGCCCAGGTCACTCTGATGTTCTGTAAAAAAGGCTGCACCGCTTCTGCCAGAAGCGATCATGCCAGGAAACTGCCAGAAGGATCTGTCGGCCAGATCACATGGCTTGTATATGTATAGCCGGTTGCTGTCAAAGTCCCGCCTCCTGGACCTGCATTGGACCAGTGTGCTGTCTACTAAAGTAGTCCATCCTGGAGGCGGGACTTTGACAGCGGACGGCTATTCATATACAAGCCATGTCACAGTGGGAGATTCCCGCTCTGTATGATCTGGCCGGCAGATCCTTCTGATTCCTCCCTGTTGCAGTACTGGGCACTGATGTGGCTGCACTTATAGGCAATAATAGGCAGCATTGATGGGTATTGATATGCTGCACTGATGGGCAATGATATGCTGCACTGATGGGCAATGATATGCTGCACTGATGGGCACTGATATGCTGTACTGATGGGCACTGATATGCTGCACTGATGGGCAATGATATGCTGCACTTATGGACACTGATATGCTGCACTTACGGGCACTGACATGTTGCAATGATATGTTGCACTTATGGGCACTGATATTCTACACTGATGGGCAATGATATGCTACACTTATGGGCATTGATATGCTGCATTGATGGGCAATGATATGCTGCACTGATTGGCAATGATACACTGCATTCATGGGCACTGATATGCCTCCCTTATGGGCACTGACATGCTGCACTGATTGGCAATGGTATGCTGCACTGATGGGCACTGATAGGCTGTACTGATGGCCACTGATTTGCTGCACTGATGGGCAATGATAGGCTGCACTGATGGGCAACGATATGCTGCACTGATAGGCAATGATAAGCACTGATGGGCACTAATAGGCTGCACTGATGGGCACTGATGGGCTGCACTGATTGGCACTGATAAACCTGCACTGATGAGCAGATATGCTGCACTGATAGCCACTGATGAGGTGGCACTGATAAGCTGCACTGATGGGGCTGCACTTATAGGGCAGCACTGATGGGACTGCACTGATGGCCACTGATGGGACTGTACCGATAGGCACTGATAATCTGCACTGATGGGCATTAATGGGACTGTACTGATGGGCACTGATAGGCTGTACTGATGGGCACTGATAAGGCAGCACTAATAGGCACTGTGATAGGCAATGATAAGCACTGATGGGCACTAATAGGCTGCACTGATGGGCACTGATAGGCTGCACTGATTGGCACTGATAAACCTGCACTGATGAGCAGATATGCTGCACTGATAGCCACTGATGAGGTGGCACTGATAAGCTGCACTGATGGGGCTGCACTTATAGGGCAGCACTGATGGGACTGCACTGATGGCCACTGATAGGACTGTACCGATGGGCACTGATAATCTGCACTGATGGACATTGATAGGACTGTACTGATGGGCACTGATAGGCTGCACTAATGGGCACTGATAAGGCAGCACTAATAGGCACTGTGACGGGAGGGCCCGTGGAACCCAGAATCCCTTGGAAAGTATGGGATACCCTTGTTTCAGCTCCCCATGCACCTCTTATGTCTAAGTCAGCCTGTGCTATCCTGGCACAGGGTGACTGAGAAAATATATCTTGGATTACTTAAAATGGGACAGTAATATTTATCCACAGTATCTCCCAGGATATATGTAAAGATTATTATTGGTTTGTTTGATTCTGAACTCAACATGTTAATTGAGAGAGCTGATCACATTGACCTCTAGAGCTGAAGCGCTGGCAACCGGGCAGAGTGCTACTAACCTCTGCCCAGCACCGGCAACAACTACAGAGTTCCAGGGAGCCGGGGCAGGCGACCTCCCTCCCCAACAGTTAGCAGATGGTGTGGGGTTTCCAGCAGAAGGGCTGGCAACAGGGCAGAGTGCTGCTGGCCTCTGCCCTCAACTAACAGAGGACAAATTTCCTGTAAAGATGGATGGGGCTTCAGACCCCACCTGTATACCCCAGGGATGCTGAGCAGTTGGACCAGATCCCCAACAACATGACGGAGTGAGCCCAGCCACCCTGTCTTCTCTCCAGCGGCTGAAAGGACTCCAGGGAGAAGGGCCAGTCCAGGCCTCTCCCCAGTGGTGGCTATGTTCTCTGAGAGAGGCAGAGGTTGGCTGGGTGAGTAATACTCTGGATCAATTTGTTTGGGGTACTATGTGGATACCAGCATTAGAGGACTGAAACTATAGACTAACTTCGGAGTCAACCGTCTGGGGTCTCCTCCTGTGTTAGTCTCCTGCCGAAAAGGGGAGAGATGTAACAGGAGGGCCCATGGAACCCAGAATCCCTTGGAAAGTATGGGATACCCTTGTTTCAGCTCCCGATGCACCTCTTATGTCTAAGTCACCCTGTGCTAGCCTGGCACAGGGTGACTGAGAAAATATATCTTGGATTACTTAAAATGGGACAGTAATATTTATCCACAATATCTCTCAGGATATATGTAAAGATTATTCTTGGTTTGTTTGATTCTGAACTCAACATGTTAATTGAGAGAGATGATCACATTGGCCTCTAGAACTGGGTAGGAGCCGGACAGTCTACTCTTACTATAGTTTGTTGCCTACTAGGCTGAGGAGAGGGGGGGGATCACTGTTTGTATTGTTAATTGTAATTAGCTTCTGCTATTGTGAGAAGGTGTCCTGTATTTATACTAATGTATGAAGCTCAGTGACCACAAGTCTGTCCTAAAGATCATGTCTCTGAGTCACCTAGTCTGGGTAAATGATTTAGTAAACTAGCTCAGGTTTCTGCTTACAGTTGTATTGTTAGAGTAATATGAGCAGGAGGGGGAACTGCCTCTTTAACTGTATATAAAGACTTGTAAGTTTGGTTCTAATAAAGATTCATTCCTGTTTGACCCTCAAGACAGAGCCTCGTCCCGTACTTGGGGGGAGAATTATTCATATAGGTTTCTCGTTCGGCTGATTGGAGTGTTTGGTAGCTGCCTTTGTGTTCGAAAATGGAATGTTCTAAATGACTTTAACCCCTTTCATACTCGGGTGTCATTACAACTGGTGGCAAGCAGCGGGATCATTCCCACAGCCCAGAAGGACAGCTGCAAGAGGAAGTCACAACAGCACCAACTGAAAGGTGAGGAGAGGTACAGATACCAGCCTCCATGGAAGAGGAATTCAGAAGGAGGTTTGCGAGAGATGCAGATACAGCATAAAGGATCAGTATCAGAGCAGGTCCTGCTGGGATGGTCTGATTCTATCCGCTGCAAACTCTGGAGGAAAGCGCTAGCTCTCGAGCAGCAACACCAGGGAAAAGTTCTCCCCTCTATCCATGTAAGGTACTGGTCGCAGTATGAAGTACAAATGCTGCTATTGGGGAACAACCGAAGCAGGAGTGAGTTAAGCAGGCTGATCCGGGCAGAGATGCGGTTGGACGAGAGCTACAGAGCCCTCCAGTGGTAGGTAGCCCAAGAGTGCCCGTGGTCAGCAGAGGACACCCCCCGGAAGGCTTTGACTATGATGGCCTGGGATTGTTGTATTGGAGGCTGTCCAAGGACCCCTGACTTTGGGAGTAATCGGGAGTGGGGTTTGGAGGAAATAATGGAGCACAGAGAGCGAAGACTGAATGTCTCTGAAGGGCACTGGGCACAGAAAGATTTGGAGTTTAAAGCCGTTCAGGAATGGGGGCTGGAGATCGCCTACAGACAGCTGCTAGACTCTGCTCAGTGTCAGGGTGGGGCTCCCTTTGCCTGGGACTATCAGGAAATACCAGTTGACAACTCTGAAATCCTGGCTGAAGAATCTGCAGTGGAAAATCTGGAGATTGTCATCCCCAAAGCTGAAGTGCTGACAACAGGGCAGAGTTCTGCTAACCTCTGCCCAGAACTTATAGCATCTTCTGGGTTCCACGGACATGAGATTGTGAAATTCTATCCCCAGACACCAGTTGCATAGACAAGGGATTTGGTAGACTTTTCTGCTGAGGAAAAACAACCTGATGAGGCTCCAGCAGAAGAGCTGGTATCAGGGCCAAACTTCAGTGTGCTCTGCCCAGCACCAACAGCAGTATCTGTGGAGTTGCAAGGAACGTCCCCAGCTGAGGCGTTGGTCACCTGACAGAGGGTCCAAGACCTCTGCCTCACACCTGTGGCAGTTCCGGAGGCTCATGGTGAGAAAGTGGCAATCACTTCCCAGCAGCCAGATGAGGGAACGGAAAAGGAAGCAGCCAGCTCACCTCCCCAATGGCAGCTGCACAGTTTGGGAGGGGAGGAATTTAGCCTCCTGCCCCAACAGTCAGCTGAAGCAGATGATGTGGAGTCCCCAGCAAAAGTGCTGGCAAGAGGGTAGAGTGCTACCAAACTCTGCCCATCAATGGCAACAACTCTGGAGTTCCAGGGAGCTGGGGCAGTCGGCTTATCTCTCCAGCCACAGATTACAGAATGTATGGACTTAATGGACTGTTCAGAGAATGTTATAGATTATGCATCACCTGCTCAAGTACTGGCAGCAGGACAGAGGACTGCAGTCCCCTGCTCTACACCGTGGCAGTTTCGGAGGCCTGAGGTGAGAAGGTGATGATTCTTCTCTCGCAGTGGATTTCAGAGATGCAGGGAGGAGAAGCAGCCATTTTACCTCCTCAACAAGGGTTTGTGCACCTGGGAGACAATACCAGTGAAAGGGAGTTCCAACAGCAGACGGTGCCCCAGAATGATGACACCAACCCAGCTGAAGCGCTGGCAACCGGGCAGAGTGCTACCAACCTCTGCCCAGCACCGGCAGCAACTACAGAGTTCCAGGGAGCCGGGGCAGTCGGCCTCCCTCCCCAACAGTTACCTGGAGCAGATGGTGTGGGGTTTCCAGCAGAAGGGCTGGCAACAGGGCAGAGTGCTGCTGGCCTCTGCCCTCAACTAACAGAGGACGAATTTCCTGTAAAGGTGGATGGGGCTTCAGTCCCCACCTGTATACCCCAGGGATGCGGGGCAGTTTGCCCAGATCCCCAACAGCATGACAGAGTGGGCCCAGCCACCCTGTCTTCTCTCCAGTGGCTGAAAGGACTCCAGGGAGAAGGGCCAGTCCAGGCCTCTCCCTAGCAGCAGATATGCTCTCTGAGAGGGGCAGAGGTTGGCTGGGTGAGTAATACTCTGTTTGGAACAATTTGTTTGGGGTACTATGTGGATACCAGCATTAGAGGACTGGAACTATGGACTAACTTCGGAGTCAACCCATCTGAGGTCTCCTCCTGTGTTAGTCTCCTGTCGAAAAGGGAAGAGATGTGACGGGAGGGTCCCTTGGAAAGTATGGGATACCCTTGTTTCAGCTCCCCATGCACCTCTTATGTCTAAGTCACCCTGTGCTATCCTGGCACAGGGTGACTGAGAAAATATATCTTGGATTAATTAAAATGGGACAGTAATATTTATCTACCTTATCACCCAGGATATATGTAAAGATTATTCTTGGTTTGTTTGATTCTGAACTCAACATGTTAATTGAGAGAGCTGATCACATTGACCTCTAGAACTGGGTAGGAGCCGGACAGTCTACTCTTACTATAGTTTGTTGCTTACCCCGCTGAGGAGGGGGGGAGATCACTGTTTGTATTGTTAATTGTAATTAGCTCCTGCTATTGTGAGAAGGTGTCCTGTATTTATATTAATGTGTGAAGCTCGGTGACCACAAGTCTGTCCTAAAGGTCATGTCTCTGAGTCACCTATTCTGGGTAAATGATTTAGTAAACTAGCTCATGTTAATTAGGTTTCTGCTTACAGCTGTATTGTTAGAGCAATATGAGCAGGAGAGGGGAACCACCTCTTTAACCACTTGAGGTCCGTGCCCTAGCCGAATGACGGCCACAGCGCGGACCTTAATTTCCGGGAGGCCGTCATGGGACGTCCTCCCCTGCAGGGCACGCGGTGCATGCGCTGTGATCACAGAGTCACAGAGACTTGAATGATCACAGATCCGAGTAAGGGGCCGATCCCGGCCCCTTACCATGTGATCAGCTGTCAGCCAATGACAGCTGATCACATGATGTAAACAAAAGCTCGGTAATCGTTTTTTTTTCTCCTCACGCTGTCAGCGTGAGGAGAAAAAAAAGTCAATCACCAGCTTATGTTAAAGGGACATCGGTCCCGAAGAGGAAGGAGGCACATATGCCTCATCTGTGCCTGCCATTGCCACCTGCCAGTGCCCACAGTGCCCAGCAGTGCCACCTATCAATGCCCAGCAGTGCCACCTATCAATGCCCACCAGTGGTGCCAATCAGTGCCACCTAGCAGTGCTGCCATCAGTGTAAGCAATCAGTGCCCATCACTGCCACCTATCAGTGCCCATGACCTGACCATGATTGTCATTCAAAGTGCGACAGCGCTAAAAGCTGAAAATTGGTCTGGACAGGAAGGGGGTTTAAGTGCCCAGTAAGCAAGTGGTTAACTGTATATAAAGACTTGTAAGTTTGGTTCTAATAAAGGTTTATTCCTATTTGACCCTCAAGACAGATCCTCGTCTTGTACTTAGGGGGAGAATTATTCGTATGGGTTTCTTGTTCGGCTGATCGGAGTGTTCGGTAGCTGCCTCTTGTTCGGAAATGGTATGTCCTAAACGACTTTAACCCCTTTCATACTCGGGGTATCGTTACAGGCACTGATGAGGCTGCACTGATGGGCACCGATATGCTTTCTGTTAATATTGTTAAAGTGTTAATATTGAACTGTTATGCTGTATCTCTCCAGTAAAGTTACATTAACCAAAAGGACCAGGGTCTGTAACAACACTATGAGGTATAAAGTAGCACTGTTATCTAAGGATTAACTCTGCAAATCAAGAAGAGGAGTGTAGTTGCTAAGAGTAACCAAGTACAAATTCAAGAGACAAGCAACCATTTGTTAGGAGTGGTACCTGGTAACAATCCTTCTCTCTTCTCTTTACTATCTGAGGTCCTTTTTTAGGTGTCCACATCACTGCCTGCATGATGTGGACATAGTTTATTGGTGGAGACAATGCTTGCAGTGGCTGGGTCCTTTCTCATAGGCTTCAGAGCCAAGAGAACTCAAGGGGTGGTGAGGGGGGTACCAGTGCTCACAAAGATAATGAGTGAGGAAAAATGTTATGTTCCCAGAGCAGGATATTAGCTTTGCTCATAGAGGAAACTGTGATTTTGTTCCATTACTCTGCAGGATGGCTTAGGAAGAGGTGTTTGAAATCACGACTGAGGAGTAAGGCAATTGATGCACAATGCACTATAAAAATTACATTTTTTCCTGGAGTTGATCTTTGCATCTAGACTATATATCTATATATATAGCGTCTAGTTAGAAATCATGTACCCTATTGTTTGTAAGAACATCCTTTCTCTTTTCCGCCCCTCTGTAGAACATGTGCACCTGATGCTGTTCTTTATCTTTGCAAAATCTCACATAAATAAATAAAAAGGAGTGTGACTACCGCTAATATAGAG
This sequence comes from Lithobates septentrionalis, assembly GCA_037952835.1. Lineage (NCBI taxonomy): Eukaryota > Metazoa > Chordata > Amphibia > Anura > Ranidae > Lithobates > Lithobates septentrionalis. The sequence goes on along the minus strand of JBBDGP010000897.1, from coordinate 1,155,919 downwards.
GGTTCTTCCTCTTCGTAATTAGAGTAGGCAAAGTTTAGAGGTGCATTGAGGTCATAGTGTTCCAACCACTTTTGTTTTGGCCCTGATAAACACAGATGTGCTGATCTATAGCTTAAATAAAAAAACATATTATTCTAGCTTAAAATTCCCTGCAAAACAATCTGCGCAAGAATTAAGGCTCTCTGGGCTCCACTCAATCACATCAAACACCAAATGAGGCTGCTCTACAGCTGACAACATGGACAGATACGAGAAAACAGACTGGTTACGTCAATCAACTTTTTCTTACATCTTCTAATGTTCTCCATGTGCTCAAATTCCATCAGCTTTGTAAAATTTCTGAAACGAAATACACCCTCACTAATGAGTCTGAACTAGGTTAACTATTTCACTTCTAGAGTAAGTAGTATGCATGGTTGACCAAGCATCACAGTATTGTATACAGTCCCAGTACCAAGCCGAAAAAAAATGAGCCATTTCCAGCAGGTCTGTTAGAATTTCCGTACTGTAATTGTGCATGTCTAGACTTCCCTATCCTGGCTACAGGTGGTAGATGGGATAAAGTTGAAACACCTGAGTAAATAAAGGGCTCCATAGTGTGTGAATATATCGCAGACTATAGAGTCCTCTCACAGTAATGAGATGCAAATTCTATGCAAATGACCCTGCTTTCGACTCAGATGTCTTTTCTGCTCTCACATATTGTTTCCATCATATAAATTAGTGTTGTCCATGTATTTCCATGGAGAGTGATATGCGTATGTTATTTTTGGGTGGTCACAGGCCAAATATTTTTACTAACAAAGATCGTTGTTATAAAAATGACGGGTACAAAGTACAAAGAGGAAAGTCCAGAACAAAATGTTTTTTATGGTTTTACTTGGAATTGAGTTTTATATAGTATGAAAGATGAGATGGTTAGTCCACCTAAATCTCAATCTGCCCCAGATTGTATAATTTATGATTCATCGTTAATAATATTATTATACCGGTAAGTAGTAGTGTAGTGTAGCAGGGGATCACATCTACTTTGTAGCCTGTTGAGACCAGGCTGGGTGATCCACCTGGCACACTGGAGTCCGAGGGCTTGTGGAACGTGGCACAAGGCTTCACAGGGTTCCACTGGTCCAACTGACAGAGGGACACCCCAAAAGTGACTGAGCCTGGCGTATCTGAGACCCATGTGTCCTATTCCAGCCTGTCAGCCTTGCCCTCCAACAGACCCCACTAAGCCCTAGGGCAAAGGATTATTTCTAGGAGAAGTCCCCACAAAAATGAGGGCATTCCACACTAGGAAGTGATTTTTTCAATAGTTTACTAAATTAATAACGTAAAGTACAGGTCAGCTTCCAGCACAGCTTTAAGGTTGATAACAATCTATAGTAGAGTTCACAGAGAGTAAAGGCAAAAGGAGAGGTTCACACCTACAACAGAGGCGCCCAGGAGTACAAAATCCCCAAGAAGAAGATGTGAGTAGTCAATAATGCAAAGTCATGTCTCACGCCCCCAACTTTCCCCGGAAGGGGTAAGCACCCCAGTAAAAGTCTTGAGACTACATACAGAGCTTTGTTGGTTAAAACACAGGTAATACAGGAGATCACTTCTCCCACCTCTTGCTTCCCACCAAGCCATATACAGTACCTATAATGAAATATCTATGGTGCCCCCCCCCCAGCAAATGTCAGGGCTGGCACTTAACCCTAATGATTTCTAAAGTCACAGTTCACACTCTACCTATGGAGTATCTAGTGGCCAACCACAGTAACTACCTAACGCCACATCCTTGCCGTAGCCTACAGTAGCAAGAGTATTATGTTGGGTCTGCTATATATCCTCTTTGAAGTGAACTCAATGTAAAATAAAACCATACTAAAACCAATTCCGCACTACATAGCAGGCATCTCCAGGCTGGGAGAACTAGGCTGGAGGACAGGGGGCATTTGACCCCAGGGCCTGTACTAAAAGTATACTCTAGTCTAGTGGCCCTGAGTGGAGATACTTTACTATTCAGACATTGATTAGAGTGAGACCTGCAGAAGTGGTTTATACTGTAACTACCTGGTCCCAATTCAGACCTGTGGTCACAGCATCTCTTGGCATATTACTTATTACTGAGGGTGCAAAGAATGCTGATAAAAGACGATATGTCACATTAAACTATATCCTTTGGAACACCCACCTTTCACTTTGACTATTAAAAACTGTGTTACCATGGTACACTTTGCAAGGTAACCCTCCTTTAGCCAACATAAATATGTCCCTACCATAAAAGAGCCCACTGACTGTCAGGTAAGTTCCCATACTCAGTGCTTGGGGTGTCCCGAATCCCCTGGTCGATGATGTCACAAGGGGATGGGGTCCCCCGGTTGCCCCACCAATTAATTAATTAAGCAGGATTTGGGGGGGCCCATGCTGTTTTTTTATTACCAGAGTGACGAACCACCTTGCACCCAGCCTGGGTGCCTCCATCAAGATGCAGCTTCCTCCATTCTGGAACCAGGTCTTATCACTGAATATTGCACCCAAGAACTGGATGAAACTAGCTTAGATGCAAACTGGAACTCACTTTATTGTAGACTCACTCAGAATATATACCACACAAAATCAAATAAGAGCTTGATCACATTATGTAAACAGTAAGATAATTAACATGGCTAAGGAACAGCCAACATAAACAGTAAACTAGACAAGCCTAGGTGACTCAGTGCCCATCCAGACCGTTCGGGACCAGTTCCCCAGTAAGAAGATGTAGGCAGTGGCATAGCGTGGGTTGTCAGCACCCGGGGCAAGGCAAGTAATTTGCGCCCCCCCCCCCCACTAACCTGCGGACTTTTAGCTATCCCTGAGTCCCTTCAAGTACAATAGTACTGACCTACCTGATTCCTATACTGACCACTACACTGAGAACTACACTGTCCACTACACTACATTGTCCACTACACTGACCACTATACTATACTGTCCACTATACTACACTACACTGACCACTATACTACACTATACTGACTACTATACTACACTATACTGTCCACTATACTACATTGTCCACTACACTGACCACTATACTATACTGTCCACTATACTACACTACACTGACCACTATACTACACTATACTGACCACTATACTACACTATACTGTCCACTATACTACATTGTCCACTACACTGACCACTATACTATACTGTCCACTATACTACACTGACCACTATACTACACTACACTGACCACTATACTAATCTATACTGTCCACTATACTACATTGTCCACTACACTGACCACTATACTATACTGTCCACTACACTACACTACACTGACCACTATACTATACTACACTGACCACTATACTACACTGACCACTATACTACACTACACTGACCACTATACTACACTACACTGACAACCATACTACACTACACTGACCACCATACTACACTGACCACTATACTACACTATACTGACCACTATACTACACTATACTGTCCACTATACTACACTGTCCACTACACTACATTGTCCACTACACTGACCACTATACTATACTGTCCACTACACTACACTGTCCACTATACTACACTACACTGACCACTATACTACACTACACTGACCACTATACTACACTGACCACCATACTACACTATACGAATCACTATACTACACTACTCTGACCACCATACTACACTACACTGACCACCATACTACACTACACTGACCACCATACTACACTATACTGACCACCATACTACACTATACTGACCACTATACTACACTATACTGACCACCATACTACACTGTCCACTATACTACACTACACTGTCCACTATACTACACTATACTGACCACCATACTACACTGTCCACTATACTACACTACACTGTCCACTATACTACACTACACTGACCACTATACTACACTGACCACTATACTACACTATACTGACCACTATACTACACTACACTGACCACTATACTACACTGACCACTATACTACACTACACTGACCACTATACTACACTGACCACCATACTACACTATACGAATCACTATACTACACTACTCTGACCACCATACTACACTACACTGACCACCATACTACACTACACTGACCACCATACTACACTATACTGACCACCATACTACACTATACTGACCACTATACTACACTATACTGACCACCCTACTACACTGTCCACTATACTACACTACACTGTCCACTATACTACACTATACTGACCACCATACTACACTGTCCACTATACTACACTACACTGTCCACTATACTACACTACACTGACCACTATACTACACTGACCACTATACTACACTATACTGACCACTATACTACACTACACTGACCACTATACTACACTGACCACTATACTACACTACACTGACCACTATACTACACTGACCACTATACTACACTATACTGTCCACTATACTACACTGTCCACTATACTACACTACACTGTCCACTATACTACACTGTCCACTATACTACACTGTCCACTACACTACACTGACCTCCATACTAAACTACACTATACTAACCACTATACTATACTACACTAACCACTATACTGACCACTATACTACACTGACCACTATACTACACTGTCCACCATACTACACTGTCCACTATACTACATTACACTGACCACCATACTACACTATACTGACCACCATACTACACTGTCCACTATACTATAATGTCCACTACACTACACTGACCTCCATACTAAACTACACTATACTGACCACTATACTACACTATACTAACCACCATACTACACTACACTGTCCACTATACTACACTGTCCACTATACTGACCACCATACTACACTTCACTGACCACTATACTATACTGACCACTATACTACACTACACTGACCACCATACTACACTACACTACACTACATTGACCACTATACTACACTGTCCACTATACTGACCACCATACTACACTACACTATACTGACCACTATACTGTCCACTACACTAAACACCATACTAACCACTATACTACACTGACCTCCATACTAAACTACACTATACTGACCACTATACTATACTACACTAACCACTATACTGTCCACTATACTACACTATACTGACCACCATACTACACTGTCCACTACACTACACTATACTGACCTCCATACTAAACTACACTATACTGACCACTATACTATACTATACTGACCACTATACTACACTGTCCACTATACTACACTACACTGCCCCCCATACTGACCACTACACTACACTGACTGACCTCCATACTAAACTACACTATCCTGTCTATAGTCTCTCTCTCGCCCCCCCCAGTAACAAGACTCTCACTCACCTTCTTATCTTGGCCTGCATCAATCCGGAGGAGGAGGAGAAGACAGCGGTGGCTCACATTCTTCTCTCCCCTGCGCTCTGGCTGCAGCCATGTTCAGTGTCCGGCGCCCTGTGATTGGGCGTATGGGGGGTCATGTGCGGGACTTCAGGAGCAATTTAGGACAGGCCAGCCCTAGGCCTCACATGACCCCCATACGCCCAATCACAGGGCGCCGGCCACTTAACATGGCGGCCGGGCCGGGGACACAGGATCGAGAAATTAGGAGGAGGAAGCCAGTGACACATACTGGCGCCCCCCTAAATGTCGCGCCCGGGGCCACGGCACCCCCTGCACCCCCCACGCTACGCCACTGGATGTAGGGCTGTCCAAATATCTAAAGGATTAGCAGACAGACAAAAAAAAATAGCTGACTCAATTAACAATTAGAATTCCCACCTAGGAAGCACACAATATTGCAGCAGAACCCCAGAATCAGGTTGTTTTGATCTGATTATAATAACGTCTGCTCTGAGTCTCACAGTCTGAAGCAGTCATTGCTGGTTTAGGCACACAGGTCACAATTCTGTATCCAGGTCCTAGATTCCCAAAGTCTGTGTGTATCGTGGAGACATGGACCTGAATATGAAGCAAGACCACTACAAGGGTCCACCAGGCACACATCTCCCAAAAATAGAGCCCCCTCAAAAGCCAGGGCCCATAGTCAGTAGGCAAGAGGCTACCCTGCAGTCCCCACCAAAAGCCTCTGTCCTGTTTGAGTCTGTCACAGCTGGCAATTGTTTTGCTTTTTACATTCAGCTGTTGGGAGTGGGGGGTACATGCTCGCTCCCTAAACCTGGAAACAGGCAGCAACGTACCAGTACATTTTGGGCGGTCCGCAGATGCATAATACAGCGAGTGAAAAAAGTATTTGACCCCCTGCTGATTTTGTACATTTGTTTGCCCACTGACAAAAAAATGATCAGTCTATCATTTTAATGGTCGGTATATCTTTACAGTGAAGAGACAGAATAACAACACAAATATCCTGAAAAACACATTTAAAAAAAGTTATAAATTGATTTGCATTTTAATGAGTGAAATAAGTATATGATCCCCTATCATTTAGCAAGATTTCGGGCTCCCAGGTGTCTTCTATACAGGTAACGAGCTGAGATTAGGAGCACTATCTTAAAGCGAGTGCTCCTAATCTCAGCTTGTTACCTGTATAAAAGACACCTGTCCACAGAAGCAATCAATTAATCAGATTCCAATCTCTCCACCATGGCCAAGAACAAAGAGCTGTCCAAGGATGTCAGGGACAAGATTGTAGACCTACACAAGGCTGGAATGGACTACAAGACCATCGCCAAGCAGCTTGGTGAGTTAGTGCAATTATTCGCAAATGGAAAAAACACAAAATAACTGTCAATCTCCCTCAGTCTGAGGCTCCATGCAAGATCTCACCTCGAGTTTCTGTAAACATGAGAACAGTGAGGAATCAGCCCAGAACTACATGGGAGAATCTTCTCAATGATCTCAAGGCAGCTGGGACCATAGTCACCAAGAAAACAATTGGTAACTCACTACACTATGAAGGACTGAAATCCAGCAGCGCCCACAAGGTCCCGTGCTCAAGAAAGCCCATGTACAGGCCCATCTAAAGTTTTCTAATGAACATCTGAATGATTCAGAGGAGAACTGGGTGAAAATGTTGTGGTCAGATGAGACCAAAATCGAGCTCTTTGGCACCAACTCAACTCGCCGTGTTTGGAGGAGGAAGAATGCTGCCTATGACCCCAAGAACACCATCCCCACCATCAAACATGGAGGTGGAAACATTATGCTTTGAGAGTGTTTTTATGCTAAGGGGACAGGACAACTTCACTGCATCAAAGGGACGATGGACGGGGCCATGTACCATCAAATCTTGGGTGAGAACCTCCTTCCCTCAGCGAGGGCATTGAAAATGGGTCATGGATGGGTATTCCAGCATGACAATGACCCAAAACACACAGCCAAGGCAACAAAGGAGTTTCTCAAGAAGAAGCCAGTCTCCAGACCTTAATCCCATAGGAAATATGTGGAGGGAGCTGAAGGTTCGTGTTACCAAATGTCAACCTTGAAACCCTAATGACTTGGAGAGGATCTGCAAAGAGGAGTGGGACAAAATCCCCCCTGAGATGTGTGCAACCCTGGTGGCCAACTACAAGAAACGTCTGACCTCTGTGATTGCCAACAAGGGTTTTGCCACCAAGTACTAAGTTATGTTTTGCAAAGGGGTCAAATACTTATTTCACTCATTACAATGCAAATCAATTTATAACTTTTTTGAAATGTGTTTTTCTGCCTATTATTGTTGTTATTCTGTCTCTCACTGTTAAAATAAACCAACCATTAAAATTATAGACTGATCATTTCTTTGTCAGTGGGTAAACGTACAGAATCAGCAGAGGGATCAAACACTTTTTCCCCCCTCACTGTATAGATGAAAACATATCTCAATCTACGTTAAAATGTAACTAAAAATCAAAACATTTTTTTTTTAGGTTTGGATGGATTGGAGAGGGATTAGATTTTACTGGGGTGTCAAAATAGGCGGCCCTCCAGTTGTTGGGGAACTACAAGTCCCATCATGCCACTGCCTGTGGGAGTCATACTTGTAACTGTCAGCCTTGCAATGTCTCATGGGATTTGTAATTCTGCAACCGCTGAAGAGTTGACACCTATGGATTATAAAATCAGTTTTTATTACTGTCTGTGCCCCGGTTAGGGATAGTCACCCTTTTTATTAGTTTACCTTATCAGTGAGTGAAAGTAAAATCCCAAATTGTGGGTTGTCACCAGAAAAGCAATAGGGGGGAAATCTTCCAATGGGGACACAAATTCTGGTGACAACAGAGGGAATTCCTTACACTTCCTGTATAGGCTGTGAAAAGCAGTGAAGGGAAATCTCCCCAATGGGACACAGATAGCAAAACAAAATGTCAGGGGGTCATAACCTCCCTTACGCTATCCAAACTAAGAAATCAATTGCCTTCAGTTCTGCTTTAAATTCATCATATACAGTGCCTTAAAAACGTTTTCATACCCCTTGAAATTTTCCACATTCTGTCATGTTACAACCAAAAATGGAAATGTATTTTATTGGGATTTTATGTGAAACAAAGTGGCACATATTTGTCAAGTGGAAGGAAAATGAGAAATGGTTTTCAATTTTTTTTACAAATAATTATTTGAAAAGTGTGGCGTGTATTTGTATTCAGCCCCCTTTACTCTGATACCCCTAACTAAAATCTAGTGGAACCAATTCCCTTCAGAAGTCACCTAGTTAGTAAATAGAGTCCACCTGTGTTTAATTTAATTTCGGTATAAATACAGCTGTTCTGTAAAGCCCTCAGAGGTTTGTTAGAGAACCTTAGTGAACAAACAGCATCATGAAGGCCAAGGAACACACCAGACAGGTCAGGGATAAAGTTGTGGAGAAGTTTAAAGCAGGGTTAGGTATAAAAAAATATCCCAAGCTTTGAACATCTTACGGAGCTCTGTTCAATCCATCATCGGAAAATGGAAAGAGTGCAGGCCCAAGTGTGCACTGAAGGTCACCACCACAAGCAAGGGCAAGGCGACAAATAACCCATATTCTTATCTCCCACAACAAGGTCTGCAAAATCAAAGAGGTGAGTAACTTGGAAGACCACGCATAATTGGCATGTGACATCATCAATAACCCAAGGACAGATATGGGAGCAGACGCACCCCCCCCCCCCCCCCCCGCCTCCTGCTCCAGACTAGTCAGAGAAATGTTGTGAAAATGGATTACCCTACAGTCACCATGTCCAGAGACATTATTAATAAAGCTGGAAAGAAATTGGGGACACATTCGGAGTTGAGATGGAGAACATCTTTCCTTTAAAATTGGGGACAGTCCCCAGAAACAAGGGATGTCTGGTCACCCTGCATTAGATGCCAGCGATCATTCATCCCACCTGCCTCCTCCCATAACTGAGACATTAGTTGTGGACCAACAAGCCCTTTAATCCTTGAAAGAAAAAGTGGAAAAGCCACATTTGCTAGATTAAATCGACCAAGATCTTAGCTGTCTGCACACTTCTCTGTTACATCAAGGCTTTAAATGGAAAGTGATGTATTTTATTCTGTAATCCCAGGGCAAATATAAAGGAGACAGGATTTCTGCTTTACATGTAAAAGTCTGACGGAGTCTCAAAGCCTCGGAGTGCACTTAGGGGATTTCGGAAATTGTTGCTTGGCTGTGAGTTAACACCAGAAGCTGCCATTTTACAAATGGAGTGGCAGGGAAGCCGTATGGCCTCATTCATAATTTCACAACTACTGCAAATATCAGCTGATGAATATTTATGTTATACCTGGCAAAAGCCAGAAAGGAAAACAGGAAAACAATCCAAAGTTAGGAAAAAGGTCATCTAAACTCTGTGGGATTTTTTTTTTCCAGCTCTTTCCATGCTTGGCCAGGAGCTACTGAATGAAATCATTATATGTACGCACCCCGAATGACTGAGAAGAAACGGGTTAAGGTTGTGTTCATAAGAAATTTGCTCAGTGATCAGATCCTGAATGTGGCTCAAGAGGTTCATGACAAACTGATTAAAGCATTTCAGGAATATGGGAAAACATAAGCAGCATTGTAGTGTGTGCAATTCAAAAAAATCAAGAGACTTCACTGCAATAAAATGGATTCAGTACATATATACTATATTAAAGAAATAGAAAATAGGCGTGCACAGCCTATTACATTAGGGTGTGCACCCCAAAGCTCAAACACATATGCGTGGGTATAATTATAGATAGATAGATTTATATCTATATATATTTATATTTATATATATATATATATATATATATATATATATATATATATATATATATATATGTATGTCTACAGTCAGGTCCATAAATATTGGGACATCGACACAATTCTAATCTTTTTGGCTCTTTACCCCACCACAATGGATTTGGAATGAAACGAACAAGATGTGCTTTAACTGCAGACTTTCAGCTTTAATTTGAGGGTATTTACATCCAAACGGTGTAGGAATTACAACAGTTTGTATATGTGCCTCCCACTTTTTAAGGGACCAAAAGTAATGGGACAGATTAACAATCATCCATCAAACTTTCACTTTTTAATACTTGGTTGCAAATCCTTTGCAGTCAATTACAGCCTGAAGTCTGGAACGCATAGACATCACCAGACGCTGGGTTTCATCCCTGGTGATGCTCTGCCAGGCCTCTACTGTCTTCAGTTCCTGCTTGTTCTTGGGGCATTTTCCCTTCAGTTTTGTCTTCAGCAAGTGAAATACATGCTCAATCGGATTCAGGTCAGGTGATTGATTTGGCCATTGCATAACATTCCACTTTTTTCCCTTAAAAAACTCTTTGGTTGCTTTCGCGGTATGCTTCGGGTCATTGTCCATCTGCACTGTAAAGCGCCGTCCAATGAGTTCTGAAGCATTTTGCTGAATATGAGCAGATAATATTGCCTGAAACACTTCCGAATTCATCCTGCTGCTTTTGTCAGCAGTCACATCATCAATAAATACAAGAGAACCAGTTCCATTGGCAGCCATACATGCCCACGCCATGACACTACCACCACCATGCTTCACTGATGAGGTGGTATGCTTTGGATCATGAGCAGTTTCTTTCCTTCTCCATACTCTTCTCTTCCCATCACTCTGGTACAAGTTGATCTTGGTCTCATCTGTCCATAGGATGTTGTTCCAGAACTGTGAAGGCTTTTTTAGATGTTGTTTGGCAAACTCTAATCTGGCCTTCCTGTTTTTGAGGCTCACCAATGGTTTACATCTTGTGGTGAACCCTCTGTATTCACTCTGGTGAAGTCTTATCTTGATTGTTGACTTTGACACACATACACCTACCTCCTGGAGAGTGTTATTGATCTGGCCAACTGTTGTGAAGGGTGTTTTCTTCACCAGGGAAAGAATTCTTCGGTCATCCACCACAGTTGTTTTCCGTGGTCTTCCGGGTCTTTTGGTTTTGCTGAGCTCACCGGTACGTTCTTTCTTTTTAAGGATGTTCCAAACAGTTGATTTGGCCACACCTAATGTATTTGCTATCTCTCTGATGGGTTTGTTTTGTTTTTTCAGCCTAATGATGTCCTGCTTCACTGATAGTGACAGCTCTTTGGATCTCATATTGAGAGTTGACAGCAACCGATTCCAAATGCAAATAGCACACTTGAACTCTGGACCTTTTATCTGCTCCTTGTAAATGGGATAATGAGGGAATAACACATACCTGGCCATGGAACAGCTGAGCAGCCAATTGTCCCATTACTTTTGGTTTCTTAAAAAGTGGGAGGCACATATGCAAACTGTTGTAATTACTACACCGTTCACCTGATTTGGATGTAAATACCCTCAAATTAAAGCTGAAAGTCTGCAGTTAGAGCACATCTTGTTCGTTTCATTTCAAATCCATTGTGGTGGTGTATAGAGCCAAAAAGATTAGAATTGTGTCGATGTCCCAATATTAATGGACCTGACTGTATATCTATATATGCACACAGGGGTTAATTTACTATAGCGCGAATATGCAAATGTACGAATAAATACTCTCAAAAGAGTAAAATCGCGCTAAAATTTAATTCACTATAGCGCTCGGGAAAAAATACTCCCAAAATCAAATTTACTATTGTTCACAGACAATAGAGACCATTCAAATCATTACTCCTGCTAGAAACACGGGAATTGCACATGGAAATAATGTTTAGAGCATGATATGATAGCCTAAATGCTTCTTAAATATGCGTTATATTGTTTAAAGATAATCTGCATTTAAACTGCTGAAAAAATTGATGTATAAACTGAAATATCACTGAAAGTCTGAGAAAAGTTAAATGCCCCTTCTTTCCAGGGCCATCTTTAATATTGATTGGACCCTGGGCAAACATTTTCATGGGCCCCCCTTCATGCAATTTCTCCACCTGCTCCAAGACATACAATAAATAGCAGCTAGACGCAAAATCAGTTTACTGCAGCAGATCAGGCAACATTTGCAATTGGTTGCCAGAGGTAACAGCATATCATTACCACTCACTGATTAGTATCTAGAAGTTACAGCACATCATTACCGCTCACTGATTGGTTGCTAGAGGTTGCAGCTCATCATTACTGCTCAATGATTGTTAGCTAGAGGTTGTAGTTTATCATTACTGCTTACTGATTAGTTGCTAGATGTTACTGCACATCAATAGCACCCATTGATTGGTTGTTAGAGGATATTGCACATCATTACTGCTCACTAATTGGTTGCTATTGGGTACTGTTCCTCATTACCACTTACTTATTGGTTGCTAGAGGTAAGAGGCACTAATATGCAGCACTGATGGGCACTTATATGCGGCACTGATATGCAGCACTCATGGGCACTGATAGGCGGCACTGATATGTGGCACTGATGGGCACTGATAGGTGACACTGATGGGCACTGATAGGGTCCTATGGGCACTGATAGGCGGCACTGATGGGCACTGATAGGTGGCCCTGGTGGGCACTGATGGGTGGCAATGATGAGCACTGATGGGTGGCACTGATGGACAAAGGTGGGCAATGATTGGCATTACTACTGAGCACTGACTGGAATTACTGATGGGCACTGATTGGCATCACATGCGGGTACAGGTGGGCACTGATTGGCATTCTTGGCAGGCACTGGTGGGCATCAATGGTGGGGCACTGATGGGCATCACTGGTGGGCATCACTGATTATCAGCGCAGACCTCCCCTGTCAGGAGACCCACTGATCATCTCTCCTCTATCCGTGCCTTGTCAGCGTGTATAATCACGTGGTAAAGAGCCTATGTCATTGGAAAAAAGACACCTTCATGAATTAAAAAAAAAAAGTTAGCCCGATTTTTTTGTATAATGTGAAAGATGATGTTATGCTAACTATATAGATACCTAACATGTCATGCTTTGAAATTGCACACACTCGTGGAATGGCGACAAACTACGGTAAAAAATCTCCATAGGTGACGCTTTAAAAAAATGTAACGGTTGCCAAGTTAGAGTTACAGAGGAGGTCTTTTCCTATAATTATTGCTCTCACTCTGACGATCACCGCAATTCCTCACATGTGTGATTTGAACATCGTTTACATTTGCGGGTGCGACTTACGTATGCGTTTTCATTGCTGCGCGAAAACGCGGGGACAGGGGTACTTTAGAAAAAATAAATACATTTCTTATTTATTTTATTTTTTGTTTTTAACATTTTCCCTTAAAAAAAAAAATCGGATCACTTTTATTGCTGTCACAAGGGATGTAAACATCCCTTGTGATAGTAATAGGTGGAGACAGGTACTCTTTATGGAGTCTAAAAGACCCCAAATCTCTCCTTTGCACTTAAAAGAATTTAGATCTCCAAAATTGGCGTTTCTGAATACTGCCATTTTTTTTTTAAATCGGCGCCATTGGCGGCCAAGGAAAAACAGAAGTGAGGTTGTGACGTCGCTTCCGGGATTTTACATCAGAGACCCGATGAAAGCCGAATCCTGCTTTTCGTACGGGTCTTAGCCTAGGTGGCGGACGCGCCGAATGGTGACTCGGGACTCCCGGTGAGGCCCCCCCCCCCCCCGCTCCTTTAGGATAACAGCCGTGCAGCTTTTAGCCGCATCGGTTATCACTAAAAAGCCTACCGCTGGCTCTAAAAAACAGCTGCAGGCATCACCCCGGTATAACCCCTTCAAGCCATGGACATATATTTGCGCACGGTCGGCGTGAAGGGAGTACAGTATGAGCAGAAACGTTGTAGTCACTGATTCACCAGCAGATGGTGCTGCTGATAAATGATGAGATAGCTGCTTCAGGTCATTGACAGCCAGGGAGATGCAAGTGGCAGATATTCTTCGGTACAGGAAATGCATAGATTTTTTTTTTAATTTTTATTTCTTTATTTATTTTGGTTAAAATGAAAAAATACAAATTTAAATATGATTTTTCTTTTCTTTTTTTTTTTATTTGGGGAAATTTTCCTTATGCACATCATTTATGTTTATGTTTAGATTCAGCTAACATATGGCTGATGCATTTCTTGTTTTCTAGTTTCTCCCATACACCCTGTAGGGAAGGATGAATTTGCTGAGGTTCACTTCATTGGGATTCATTAAATCTTGTAGGAATTCTGTGGAAACCTGAATTTAGCAACACAATTCTGTTAACCCCTTCCCGACCGGCGCACGCCGATGTACGTCGGCACAGCTGGGCAAATGGGCGTACCTGTACGTCCCTTTGAATTGGCCGCCGTGCCATCGCGTGCACGCCGCCGGCAGCACGCACGCCGGCTGGGAGCTCCGTAAGTAGGATCGTGGGTCCCCGCGGACTCGACCTCCGCGGGGATACCCGCGATCGTCTCACGAAGAGGAAGAACGGGGAGAGGCTGATGTAAACAAGCATCTACCGGTTCTGCCTAGTGACAGGACACTGATCATAGCTCCCTGTGATTGGTAGCTATGATCACTGATGTGTCACAGCTAGCCCATCCCCCCTACAGTTAGAAACACTCCCTAGGACACACTTAACCCCTACAGCGCCACCTAGTGTTAACCCATTCACTGCCAGTCACATTTACACAGTAATCAATGCAATTATTTTAATCGCACTGATCGCTGTATAAATGTGAATGGTTCCAAAATCACACCAAAATTGTCCGACGTGTCTGCCATAATGTCGCAGTCACGATAAGAATCGCTGATTGCCGCCATTACTAGTAAAAAAATTTTTTTAATAAAAATGCCATAATACTATCCCCTATTTTGTAGATGCTATAACTTTTGCGCAAACCAATCCATAAACGATTATTGCAATTTTTTTTTACCAAAAATATGTAGAAGAATACGTATCGGCTTAAACAGAGGAAAAAAAAAATGTTTTTTTATATATTTTTGGAGGATATTTATTATAGCAAAAAGCAAAAAATAATGCGTTTTTTTCAAAATTGTTGCTCTTTTTTTGTTTATAGTGCAAAAAATAAAAACCAGGCGGAACAATGGTGTAGTGGGTAGCACTTTCGCCTAGCAGTAAGAAGGGTCGCTGGTTCGAATCCCAACCACGACACTACCTGCCTGGAGTTTGCATGTTCTCCCAGTGCCTGTGTGGGTTTCCTCCGGGTACTCCGGTTTCCTCCCACACTCCAAAGACATGCTGGGAGGTTAATTGGATCCTGTCTAAATTGTCCCTAGTATGTATGAATGTGAGTTAGGGACCTCAGATTGTAAGCTCCTTGAGGGTAGGGACTGATGTGAATGTACAATGTATATGTAAAAGTGCTGTGTAAATTGACATCGCTATATAAGTACCTGAAATAAATAAAAAAAATAAAAAACTACAGAGGTGATCAAATACCACCAAAAGAAAGCTTTTGTGGGAAAAAAAGACGTCAATTTTGATTGGGAGCCACGTCGCACGACTGCGCAATTGTCAGTTAAAGCGACGCAGTGCCGAATCGCAAAAAGTGCTCTGGTCTTTGGCCAGCGAAATGGTCCAGGGCTTAAGTGGTTAAAGTCTAGGGCGGCCTCTTTCAACCATGGTGCCCAGGCACCTTGGGGCGCCTTGAGGTTTCTTTAAAGATGCCTTGGCAAAATGCTTAAAAATACCAAAATTTGCATACAAGATGGCATATGGATGAAACCTTTGAGTTACACTAAGCCACAGATTTTCCCTGTGCACCTTCTAGCTGCCGATGTCCTAATGACCAATGGCATCCTCATGTGATAAGGAGGATGTCAGTCACCTGTATATCATCCTTGTTTGACCCTCCCCTGCCCCTCTCCATCAGCATTGGGGTCACATTAGCTGAGTTAGGGAGAAAACTTAGGGAGAAGAGAAACATTGGAATACTAGTCAGTGCCAGTTTTCAAAGGTGTATTTGCTTTGGAAGAAACAATCACCTCTAACGTTGGGTGTCCTTCATGTGGATGTTGCTGCATTATATCAACCTATTAGAATATTTTTTACATCCTTCTGTTAAAAAAAAAAAAAAAAGAATATTTTTTACATTTTAGAATGGGGTGCCTCGAGACTGTCTATCATTTTTAAAGGGTGCCTTGACTAAAAAAAAGGTTGAGAAACACTGGTCTATGGATTGGTAAGCAAATCTTAATACTAAATTCTGGCCATTATTAAAGCTAATAGGTAAACTATCGGGGTACTTCCATGGGGAAATGTCAAAGCAATAGAACGTTTTTAAATATTGCACAGCAGGAGGTCCGGTTAAACCAGAATCAAACTTTCTCAATAAACATTATCTATTTGCCTTCACCCCTCGGAGGTCTAAGTGTGTGGCTCCTTGTAAGTCTTCTGGACCTGGATTTTGCCTTCAGGAGGTGGGAATGGCGCGTGGAGATTACTCGATCAGTGAAATTTCTTTTAAACAAATTCTGGTTATAGGATATAATTCCAAATGCTGACCAGTAATTATCGTCCCATTTTATCATATTATATGTATAAATGTTTGTAAATTATGAAGCATTAAGCTCATGAGTATTTTGACATATTTATTTAGAATAAAAACTCCCTGAAGAAGACCATGACTGAATAGGTCGAAACGCGTTGGGGTGCTCATGTGGATGGCAACTTTGTAATGTATTGTCAACTGATAGTTCCACTGTGTGATATTCACTACCCTAAATGGAATGTGCTCATGTATGTCTGAAACCAGAGCTCATATTTTAACCGCTTCAGCCCCGGACCATTTGGCTGCCAAATGACCAGGTCACTTTTTGCGATTAGTCACTGCGTCGCTTTAACTGACAATTGCGCAGTCGTATGACGTGGCTCCCAAACAAAATTGACGTCATTTTTTTCCCACAAATAGAGCTTTCTTTTGGTGGTATTTGATCACCTTTGCGTTTTTTATTTTTTGCGCTATAAACAAAAATAGAGTGACAATTTTGAAAAGAAAGCAATATTTTTTACTTTTTGCTATAGTAAATATCCGCAAAAAAGATATAAAAAAACAAATTTTTTCCTCAATTTAGGCCGATACGTATTCTTCTACATATTTTTGGTAAAAAAAAATCGCAATAAGCATTTATTGATTGGTTTGAGCAAAAGTTATAGCGTCTACAAAATAGGGGATAGTTTTATGGTATTTTTATTAATCTTTTTTTTTTTTTTACTAGTAATGGCGGCGATCAGCGATTTGCATCGTGACTGCGACATTATGGCGGACACATCGGACACTTTTGGAGCTATTTTGGGACCATTGTCATTTATACAGCGATCAGTGCTAAAACAGAAGCACTGATTACTATGCAAATGTGACTGGCAATGAAGGGGTTAACCAGTAGGGGGCGGAGAAGGGGTTAAGTGTGTCCTAGGGAGTGATTCTAACTGTTTGGGGGATGGGCTAGTAGTGAGGTGACACTGATCGCTGCTCCCGATGAGAGGGAGCAGATGATCAGTGTCCTGTCACTAGGCAGAACGGGGAGATGCTGTTTTTACAATGGCATCTCCCCGTTCTTCAGCTCCGTGACACGATCGCGGGCACCCGGCGGACATCGAGTCCGCGGGTCCCGCGGGCACGGTGACGGAGTTTGTGGCAGGTGCGCGCGCGCGGGCGCATGGCGGCAAATTCAAAGTGACGTACAGGTACGTTACTTTGCGCAGCCGTGCCATTCTACCGACGTATATGTGCAGGAGGCGGTCAGCAAGTCTCTATCACTATATTTGAATCTCATTTTGTATAATAAAAGATTTCAATAAATCCAAAACTTTTTTTGATTGAAATACTTTGATGTTAAAAAACCCCTTGGGGGGAACCGTCCTATTTTGCAATTTTTCTGGGGTGTACAGCCTGTCTGACTCTCGGAGTTGCTTTTTCCTATTTATATATTATCTATTTGTAATCCTTATACTGCCAGCATTAGTAAATAGATAGGAAGGTATATTATAATTACTTGTTTTAAACTTTTTTTTTACATTTCTTCAGCTGCTTCCTGGTTTCTGTCGTAGGCCAAAATTATGTCACACATCCCAGGAGTCTTCATGGGCATTTTATTTCTTTCATCTAGAGGAGGCTCAGTTAAGCACACCCTCTTGTCTGCATGCCTGAGCTAAAGGCAGGTGGATTCCTAGAAGTAAATTCTACATGAATAATCTGCCCTTATTCAAGATGTCCATGGCTAGAAACGCTAAGGTGTTTGTTTTTTAAAGTGATTTCTAAATAAAATGAAGTAAAAATAAAATAAAATATAATAAAATAAAATAAAATTTAAAAATAAAGCATGGAGACATGGATGGTTGAATAAAAAAATTAATAAAATAGTGTTTTGAGTTTGTGCTGTTCAGATACACTTTAATCCTGCTTAAACCACTTGATAAATGAAAAGGAATGCAGCGCTCTCAAGATAGTCTCCTGAGTATAGAAGTAGATTCCATGATAGGGTGCTCAGGCTGTTGTGTCCTCCACACAACACTTAGGCAACAGTCAAAATAGGAAAATCCGGTAACTCCATGTCCATATCCAAATGTAAACGTTTATTGGTACATGTAAAGAATATACAAGTGCTGACATGTTTCGGCACACTGCCTTGGTCACAGTGCTGTGACCAAGGCGGTGTGCCGAAACGCGTCAGCACTTGTATCTTTTTTTACATGTACCAATAAACGTTTATAATTGGATATGGACATGGAGTTGCCGGCTTTTCCTACTTTGACTGTTGTTTTAACCACTTGCCGACGCCTAACTGGGAATTTACGTTATGACTGTGACGTTAAATACTGGGGTTATGGCTGCAGCTAGATGCCATAATGCCGGTATTTTCTTTTCACTTAGGTGGCTGGCTTTCAAAAAATGCATAGATGTGAACCTGGCCTTACTGGCTGAGTCCATGATGGTAGTATCCATGATTGGCTATAGGGCAGACTGCAGGTCCCAGCAATCTCCCTATGCTGTACAAGGCTCCTGAAGCCTGTTGTTCATTAGCAGGCACTGCGGTTTTGGCATGATTCAGCAGGCTAGCAAGATGGACTCCGGCAATGATGACAACGAACAGCAAGCAGTGACAGCTCCAGGGTCCGGGCCCTTTTCCCGACTTATAATACACAAAACCAGTGGGTCGAACCCAAAAAAGCCTGCCAAGGAAGACCTGAGAACTAGGCAACCTTCCTACGAGCACCCCAATCTGATTAATTTCATGTCGAATAAAGAGCTTAGGGAGTTTTGGCTTTGACACCTGCATTTTTTTTATCAAGTGTTTACAGGCCTCAATTGTCCCACCATCTTCTCTTCCTATGTCAGCAGGAGCTGATTGTCTCTTCCTGGTTCTTGTAGCCTGACCCCACTGATGTATCCCTGCCTTTGAAGCCTCTTGAGATATGTGACGGGGATACCCCAGCAGGCTGCAGGACACATCATTCTCACCTAGGGGGCGAATGGACACAGTGGGTAGGCAGGAGCTTTTTTATATTTCGAAGAAGAAGCGATGTTGCAAGAGGAAATGTCCATTATGGGAATGAAGGTCCACTTTAAGAGTGGGTTGGCATTACACAAGATGACAGTGTTGAGTCACATCAGCACATTTTTATTACCAACCGGTTCATAGTGAGTCAAAGTTGTGAGTCAAATTCCGATATTACAAGTGGCAAAAAGCCAAGCTATAAAAATAACTCTCAAAAATACTTTGTTAAAATATTCTTAAGTGGTTTTATTAGAACGATATTCAATTAAATTAGATAACACTGTGGTTGTAACAAGTGCAGAGTAAAACACAGATACCTTCAATAAATGTTCTACAAATGTATGCACCCACTGCAAACAATAGGCTTCCTAAACCACTGGTTGATGACCACTGCAACACACTGTAATTGACCAAGGAATACATTTGTAGTTTTCATAAGCCTTTATTGCAGCCTTTATCAACCTTTTTAACATGGAGGAACCTTAAAATAACTTCTCAGTCTCAGGGAACCCCTGCCAATAATTACTTTATCCAAAGCACATGGTGCATTAGTGTAATGTTCGGCTGGAAGAATGCTCCTTACATTGGTGATCAGTGAGAAGAATGTTCCTTACATTGGTGATCAGTGAGAAGAATGTTCCTTACATTGGTGATCAGTGAGAAGAATGCTCCTTACATTGGTGGTCAGTGAGAAGAATGCTCCTTACATTGTTGATCAGTGAGAAGAATGTTCCTTACATTGGTGATCAGTGAGAAGAATGTTCCTTACATTGGTGATCAGTGAGAAGAATGTTCCTTACATTGGTGATCAGTGAGAAGAATGTTCCTTACATTGGTGATCAGTGAGAAGAATGTTCCTTACATTGGTGATCAGTGAGAAGAATGTTCCTTACATTGGTGGTCAGTGGGAAGAATGTTCCTTACATTGGTGATCAGTGGGAAGAATGTTCCTTACATTGGTGATCAGTGAGAAGAATGTCCCTTACATTGGTGATCAGTGGGAAGAATGCTCCTTACATTGGTGATCAGTGAGAAGAATGTTCCTTACATTGGTGATCAGTGAGAAGAATGTTCCTTACATTGGTGATCAGTGGGAAGAATGTTCCTTACATTGGTGATCAGTGGGAAGAATGTTCCTTACATTGGTGATCAGTGAGAAGAATGTTCCTTACATTGGTGATTAGTAGGGATGAGCTTCGTGTTCGAGTCGAACCCATGTTCGACTCGAACATCGGCTGTTCGACCGTCCGTCGAATTGCGAACGTTATGGGCCGTTCGCGCCAAATTCGTGTGGCGCGTCACGGCCCATAATTCACTGCGGCATCGCAGTGAACTATGACCCGCATGCTTGGCCAATCACAGCGCCGTCAGTAGAGAGAGCTGTAATTGGCCAAAGCCAGGGTGGCTTTGGCCAATTATGGCTCAGGGGATTTAGTACACGCCCCACACTATATAAGGCCGCCTGCACGGCGGCCCTGTGTAGTGTGTGTTCCGGTGTGCTGAGAGATAGAGAGAGAGAGAGAGACAGTGTCATTTGATTTGAGTTAGATAGATTAGGCAGAACAGTCAGTCAGTTAGCTGCACTTACAGTGTATTTTGTATATATATGCATCCCAGGTGTTGCATATATATATATATACACTGTATTCAGTTTAGCTAGATCCGTTCCTGTTATCTTCTATCTAGACTATTTACATTTGGTGCAGTGCGTCCTGCTCACAGTGTTCAGCTAGATCCGTTCCTGCTATTTACATTTAGTGCAGTGCGTCCTGCTCACAGTGTTCAGCTAGATCCGTTCCTGCTATTTACATTTAGTGCAGTGCGTCCTGCTCACAGTGTTCAGCTAGATCTGTTCCTGCTATTTACATTTAGTGCAGTGCGTCCTGCTCACAGTGTTCAGCTAGATCCGTTCCTGCTATTTACATTTAGTGCAGTCAGTGCGTCCTGCTCACAGTGTTCAGCTAGATCCGTTCCTGTTATTTACATTTAGTGCAGTGCGTCCTGCTCACAGTGTTCAGCTAGATCTGTTCCTGCTATTTACATTTAGTGCAGTCAGTGCGTCCTGCTCACAGTGTTCAGCTAGATCCGTTCCTGCTATTTACATTTAGTGCAGTGCGTCCTGCTCACAGTGTTCAGCTAGATCCGTTCCTGCTATTTACATTTAGTGCAGTGCGTCCTGCTCACAGTGTTCAGCTAGATCCGTTCCTGCTATTTACATTTAGTGCAGTGCGTCCTGCTCACAGTGTTCAGCTAGATCTGTTCATGCTATTTACATTTAGTGCAGTGCGTCCTGCTCACAGTGTTCAGCTAGATCTGTTCCTGCTATTTAAATTTAGTGCAGTCAGTGCGTCCTGCTCACAGTGTTCAGCTAGATCCGTTCCTGTTATTTACATTTAGTGCAGTCAGTGTGTCCTGCTCACAGTGTTCAGCTAGATCTGTTCCTGCTATTTACATTTAGTGCAGTGCGTCCTGCTCACAGTGTTCAGCTAGATCTGTTCCTGCTATTTACATTTAGTGCAGTCAGTGCGTCCTGCTCACAGTGTTCAGCTAGATCCGTTCCTGCTATTTACATTTAGTGCAGTCAGTGCGTCCTGCTCACAGTGTTCAGCTAGATCCGTTCCTGCTATTTACATTTAGTGCAGTGCGTCCTGCTCACAGTGTTCAGCTAGATCCGTTCCTGCTATTTACATTTAGTGCAGTGCGTCCTGCTCACAGTGTTCAGCTAGATCCGTTCCTGCTATTTACATTTAGTGCAGTGCGTCCTGCTCACAGTGTTCAGCTAGATCTGTTCCTGCTATTTACATTTAGTGCAGTGCGTCCTGCTCACAGTGTTCAGCTAGATCCGTTCCTGCTATTTACATTTAGTGCAGTGCGTCCTGCTCACAGTGTTCAGCTAGATCCGTTCCTGCTATTTACATTTAGTGCAGTGCGTCCTGCTCACAGTGTTCAGCTAGATCTGTTCCTGCTATTTACATTTAGTGCAGTCAGTGCGTCCTGCTCACAGTGTTCAGCTAGATCCGTTCCTGCTATTTACATTTAGTGCAGTGCGTCCTGCTCACAGTGTTCAGCTAGATCCGTTCCTGTTATCTTCCTACTGACAGGCAGGCTTGTCTGGTTACAGTATATAAAGCTACCTGAAGAAAATTACAGGTGTTCTATCCCAGCTTAGTGCAGCTACAGGCCATTAGTATGTCTGGAAGGCCAAGAAGGAGAGGCAGACAGTCACAAGCCAATAAGAGAGGGCAAGCAGGCTCTGTGTCTAGTGCTGGTCGTGGAGACGGTGCATCCTCATCAGCACGTGGCCATGGGACACGCTTGGCCTTTTTTTCGGCAGCTGGCCGTGTTGAGCCGCAACATGCGGAAGACTTGGTCGAGTGGATGACCAAGCCGTCCTCATCCTCCTCATCCTCTCTCACCCATGCCCAGGGTGCTTTGTCTGGCAAAGCAGCGGCCTCTTCCCTCAGCTCAATGTCATCAGTGACTCCTTCCCTAGCTCCACCATGTCCTCCTGAGGATTCCCTCGAACTGTTTGACCACAGTGTTGGGTACATGCTCCAGGAGGATGCCCAGCGTTTGGAAGGCTCTGATGATGATACTGAGCTCGATGAAGGCAGTAACATGAGCACGGACAGAGGGGGTGCCCAAGAAGGACAGCAATCTGGCAGTCATGCTCCCCCTGCTGAAGCATACTGCCAGGTTTGCTCCAGTGATGAGGAGGGAGGGGATGATGAGGTCACTGACTCAACGTGGGTGCCTGATAGGAGAGAGGAGGAGGAGGAGGAGGAGGAGGAGGAGGCGGCACATCACCAACGAGGCAGGATGCCCTCCAGGGGCCAGCCTAAGGGCAGCACATTGACTGCATCACACCCCAAAGCTCCACATGTGCAGGGCGCTGCAGTCTCTGCGCGTTATTCAAAAAGTTCTTTGGTGTGGGCCTTTTTTGAGACGAGTGCATCAGATCGCACCGCTGCTATTTGCAACATATGTCTCAAGCGTATCTCGCGTGGCCAAAACATCTCCCGCTTGGGTACCACATGCTTGACCAGACATATGTTGACCTGCCATGCAGTTCGTTGGCAAGCATATCTAAAAGACCCACACCAAAGAACAAAGAGGATCTCTCCTTGCTCCTCATCAGCTGAGATTTCCAACCCCACTAGACCTTCAGTCCTCTCTGAGACCTGCAGTGAGAGGAATGAAGGTGTAGAATTAGGTGTGTCGCGCATGCGCGGCGCGATGAGGGGAAGACGCGAGTAGCCTAAGCTCCGTCGGACCCGCTCACAGCAGGCTAAAAATACCGGGGCCAGACAGCACGAAAGGCGGCGAAAACACCGCCGTTACCGAGGCAACACTCCCGCTCATGCCTACAAGGAGATCCAGGCATTTAAAACCCTCCAAACATAACCTGACGAACTTTCTCCTGGACACTGCTTCCAGACAAGGCAGGAAGATGTCCCAAGATGGCGCCGGCTCCGGCTCTCGTGCCAGCACACAGCACACAGGGGAAACATCCACCCATCCATCCAAACATCCAAACAACGGGAACTGTGAGTACACCTCTCCTCTTTCCAAGGCTGATTTAGATGCCAGTCTGACTGCAATCTTTGAAAAACTGGTAGACAAGATAGAAAAAGAAGTACACAAATCCACTGAGGCCTTGTCCCAGGAGATAGCAGGCATTGGCAGTCGCACAGACATCCTTGAAACAAAACATGATGAACTCTCACTAGCCCATAATGATTTAAGGAAAGATTACGAATCGCTTGCTGACAGCTTTGCATTTATGCAAGCTCAAGTCGAAGATCTTGACAATAGAAACAGACGACATAACATTAGATTACGTGGAGTCCCTGAATCGGTCACAGATCTCATGCCCACAGTCTCCAAGATTTTTCACAACCTCCTCCCAGACAAACCGCTATCCGCATTTACATGCGACAGAATACACAGAGCACTACGCCCTAAACCCACTTCTGATAAACCTCCCAGAGACATTATTATGTGCATGAAGGATTTCCTGGTTAAAGAGGACATCATGCGCGCTGCGAGAAACTCGCCCAATATTGCCCTGGATGGTAAAAAATTACAAATTTACCCAGATATCTCCCCCGCCACTCTGGACAGAAGACGCAGGATGAAAGAAGTCACTAATATTCTGCAAGCAGCAAGAATAAAATATAGATGGGGTTTCCCATTTAAACTCACAATTCCATACAACGGTTCTACACACACAGTGTACAACATCATTGAGGGCAAAGAATTGCTCGTAAAATTGGGCCTACTGGAACCAGAACCTCCTAACCGTTTCCCATCAACTCCAAGACCCTCTCCAATTTGGTCTACACCGTCCTCCAGACGTAACACAAACGACCGGAGAAGTTGACGCCAACCTTTTCAAGATCAAGCACACTGAATACATTCCACGCTTAACCACATACTGGAAAAATTTTTTGTTTATGTGCTAAGAAGGAAGAAGAAGAAAGGGAGGAAGAGAAGGGGAAAAAAAGAAAAAATGGAAGAATGACTCTTTTCTTTTGATTTTTCTGGATTCTTTTTTCATTTTGTTCTCCAATCAACACCATTTATCAAGCTTCTTGGTTCGATTGTCATCATAAACTGTATCACATACATCTCCGTTATCCCCTATCCTTTGAAGACGGAAGGAACTCTCCACCCCCCCCCCTTTTTTATTATTTTTTTTTATTTTTTTTTTTTTTATTTTTTTATTTTTTTCTTCCCCCCCCACCTCACAACCCTCTTTCCCCCCCCTACCCCTCCCTCCCCTCATTTCCCCCCTTTCCCTCCCCTCCCCTAACCTATGCACCCCCTGGTAACAAACTCTTACTGTTTTAGTTTAGCTTAATCAAAAAGCCTATGTGGTCCGCCGCCGCTAGATTGTCCCCCTCCTGCTTTCGCGGTTAACTGCAGCACCCTTACCCGTAGGGGTGTTGCACCTAGCCATGATTGCAGGTTTAGGACAGATTTGTCCTTCAAAAATGATGTTCAGTGACAAGAAGATTCTTGTCCCAATGTTCTTTTATTTCTTTATGTTGTTAAATACTATATTCGCCCTTAAGGCCAATGGAAAATTTTTCTTCAAAAATGGAAGTTACTGGTTTTTGTTTCAATTACAACAGATTAAACAATATAATGTTTATCTCTGCTACTATGGGATGATTTTGGGGTATGATGTGCAATTCAGGCTGTTTCAACAAAAGTCAGCACACATCTCCCTACAACTCCTAAATAACCTCGACATAATATTTTCTGAATATACTTCAGAAATATATACTTTTATGCTACTCTATATATACAAGTTTGACTTTTTTCTTAAACATTTTCATTTATACATAACCAATGGTTCTTAAAGTATTATCACATAACGTACAAGGTTTTAACTCACCCCATAAACGGAAAAAAGCCTTCCAACATTATAAGAGACTAGGGGCTGACATCATTCTTATGCAAGAAACACACTTCTCTACTACTAATCACCCAAACTATTTTAACAAGACCTATAACCAATATTACTATACTACCTTCCATAACAAAACTAGAGGTGTGGCCATTTTTATTCGTAATACCATCGTCTTTGATATACAAAATATATATAAAGATCCAGATAGCCGATATGTCATTATTAAAGGACAAATAAATAACAAAACAATAACTATTGCTTCTATATATGCACCTAATGAATCTCAATCTACTTTTTTTATAAACTTTTTCGAAAATCTTGACAAATATAGTTCTCCCCACATAATTTTGGGTGGAGACTTTAACCTAACCTCACACCCAACCCTTGATAGAAGCAAGACATCTTCTTCCTCCAAAGCTTTTTCTAAATCATTGAACCGCTCTCTAAACAAATTCCAACTGGTCGACTCTTGGAGGGCCCATAATGTTGGAATCAAAGCGTATACACACTACTCTCATCCCCATGATGTCTATGCCAGACTCGACTATATTTTCTGCACTCCTATCTTATTAGCCAACTCATCCAAAGCCCTTATCCATCCTTGCCCATGGTCAGACCATGACATCACCTCATTTGACACATCACATATTGGACTTTTGCCCTCCCCCTACAATTGGCGACTAAATGATTCAATTTTAACTGACCCATCAACAATACAAACTATTACATCACATATTGAAAACTACTTTATAGAAAATGCGGTAGACGACACCCCCCTTACAACACTTTGGGTAGCACATAAAGCCGTTATCCGAGGTCATCTAATCAGCCTAGCGGCAAACAAAAATAAAGAAAGAATCTCCAACATCAAAAGTCTCACTAAAGACCTAAACTCTTTATATAACAAATTACAACACAACCCAACTCACGAAATCACAAAACAAATACAAGACAAACGTAAGGCCTTGGACCTTATTTTATCCGCTAATACAGAAAAATCCCTCAGATTTTCAAAAGCTAAGTTTCTACTCCATAGTAATTCCCCCTCAACTATGTTTGCCAAAAAACTAAACAATGAATACAAACCCCCACACATTTACAAACTAAGAGACCAAACCGGTAACATGATTACCCACCCTCAGGAAGTCCTTAAAATATTCTCCACATTTTACAAAGATCTCCTTTCCAGTCCACAACCCTCTCTTAGCCAATCCACTAAATCATGGCTAGATGATATACAATTACCTATCCTAAACTCACAACAAATAGAATTCCTTAATGCTCCATGTACAGAGATGGAGATAACCAAAATAATTAAATCCCTCAAGACATCCACCGCCCCCGGTCCAGATGGTTTCTCATCTTCATACTATAAAAAATTCACTTCCTCATTAACACCTTACCTGACCAAACTCTTTAATCATATTCTCAACGGCAACCACTTCCCAGACGAGATGCTCCTAGCTAACCTTTCCCTTATCCCTAAACCACTGAAAGACCACTCCCTTCCCCAAAACTATCGCCCTATCTCAGTCCTTAATAATGACCTTAAAATCTTTGGGAGAATGCTTTCTGACAGATTGGCTACGGTCATTACAAATCTAATACATGTTGATCAGACTGGCTTCATCCCAGGAAGACAAATTGTCGATAATGTTAGATTAGTAACTAATATTATACAAGATGCTAAGATACACGCCCGCCAAGTATGTCTCCTTAGTTTAGACATCCATAAAGCGTTTGATAGCGTTAGCTGGTCTTACCTTAACTTTCTCCTACCCAAATATGGAATCTCAGATAAATTCCTGCAAGGATTTAACGCACTATATCACCATCCTCAAACTAGAATCAAAATCCCTGGACATATCTCTGAATTTTTCTCCCTTAGTAGAGGTACTAGACAAGGTTGCCCCTTATCGCCATTATTATTTGCACTCGCAATTGAACCCCTAGCCCACAAAATCAGAAACAGCATTGATATTAAAGGATACACTAAGGGAATTAAGGATTTCAAACTCAGCTTATACGCTGATGACGCACTTATTTTTCTCACAGAACCCCTTACTTCCATCCCTTCTCTCCTCAAAGAACTTCAATCCTTCCACACCATCTCGGGACTCAAAATTAATACCAACAAATGCTCTGCCCTACCAATTAATTATACCCAAGAAACGCAATCTTCACTTTCAAAAAATTTCCCATTTGTATGGTGTCCTCAGTCATTTAAATATCTAGGTGTCACAATCCCCTCAACACATAAACTCTTGTATAAATCCAATTATATCCCACTATTTTCGCAGATCACAACTCTTTTAAAATCTTGGTCTTCCCTTCATATATCATTCCTGGGCAGAATATGCGCCATCAAAATGACGATCCTTCCCAAACTCCTATATTATTTCCGTGCCCTACCAATTAATGTTCCAAAATCCAAACTGATCTCCCTTCAAAGAGAAATCAATAAATTTATATGGGCGGATAGAAAACCCAGATTTAGTTATACCCTTATGCATAGACCTCAATCAGCAGGAGGCCTAGGCCTACCTAATTTATGGCTTTATTACCTTGCTGCCAGATTAATACAAATTACTCAATGGTTCACACCTTCTAATGAATTACCTTGGAAACAATTCGAAACCATCTCCATATCCCCGCTACATATACAAGGAATATTGTGGTCTAATTACACCTCATACACAGTGGCGTCTCCAGCTTTCATATTTAGGGGGGGCACATGGGGAGACAGGGACAAAAATAGGGGGGCAATATAAAATGCATATATATATATATATATATATATATATATATCTATATATATCTATATATATATAGATATATATATATATATATATATATATATATATATATATATATATATATATATATATATATATATATATATATATATATAGCTATATATATAGATATATCTATCTATCTATATATATTTTATCTATCCTGGGGCCCTTTACCCCTTTACTACGATCCCACAACGGCCCTTTCACATGTTCTGCAGTGAGCTCCCTTCCTACTGTATTGCTCCCCCCCCCCCCAGGGTGACAGAGAACAAGAGATATATGTCACCAGCATACCAAGAAAATATAAGGGTCCAAAGCAGTGGGAGAACTATCAGGGTTGCAAAGGTTGTCTTGCCACCGGGCCCTGGTGTTCTGCCACTGTGGGGTTCCCCAGCCTCCTCTTGCTGTCCTGCCCCTGCTATCGACAGCGCTGGTCTGGCATTTCTTGGAATTTACAGGCTGGTTCTCCTGTCCTAAGGATGGGAGAAATCAGTCTGTTTTTTCAGTAACTGAGAGTCCTGGTGGAGTCCTTCATGCAACTCACTCTGCTCCCTGCCAATGAGGATGCAGGGGAAGGAGCAGATCGGGCGGCCATGGTTGTGTGAGCGCTTGCATTATGCAGTGTCAGCGAGCAGAGGGAGGGGGGAGGAATCACCAGCAGGAGCTGACTGGGGATGCTCTCCCTCTCAATAGAGACTGTGTTACCCCAGCGGTGGCCCGAGTAAGATGCGGCACATCCGATATGAATACAAACAAAAAGAAATTGCCTTTTTGTAAAAAAAAAAAAAAAAAAATTTTTTTTTTGGGGGGGCACATGGTGGGGCCCAGCATAATGTTGGGGGGGTCAGGGCCCCCTCTGGCCCCCCCCCCCCTAGGGTCGCCATTGCTCATACAATAAACTTGTTAAACACAATACTATCATTGCTCAATTCTATCAAATATGGAATAAATGCAAAGACATATTCAAGCTCTCATCTGACACCCCTCCATTAGCTTCCTTTCTAGGTGACCCTAGATTCCCATATGCCTATAACAATAGCCAATCCTTCTCCCTTTGGATCAACAAAAACATCACCACACTTAGATCCCTTCAACTAAAATGGGAATTTGTCCCTTTCTCTACATTACAAGCTACACATGGCCTACCTATTACCGAACTCCATCACTACCATATAATTAAAAATTTCTATGCCAAATATTTTTCACTCACCACACACCCCACTCACACTACATTTGAACAAATATGTATCTCATCTCCCAGAGACAGAGGCCTCATCTCAAGATTATATAATTATCTTAGAGATTTTGGATCACCAGATAAATCCACACCGATGCTTCATTGGGAGACAGACATGGATGTCGTACTCAATATAGAAGATTGGACCTCCATGTCAGATAATCTCCGCAAAAGTAATAAAGCTATTTCCTTCAGAGAGACCCCAATAAAAATTTTTTCCAGATGGTATTTAACTCCCTCCAAACTTCACACATACTATCCATCCATCTCTCCAAACTGTTTCAGGGGATGCTCTGAATCGGGCACTCTTTTACACACATTCTGGGGATGCAAACATCTTAATCAAATTTGGCTCAAAGCCATTGAGATAATAGAAAACTCCTCTAAACAAAAAATTATACCCACCCCTCAGATATGCTTACTATACGCCAATATACCAAACATTCCCTCTCCATGTATGAGATTATTCCATTCCTTATGCAGTTCTATACAATGGATGATAGCCTATAACTGGAAAACTGATATGCTATCCTGGCAACAAGTAATAGATAGAATGGAATCACTTAAACTCTCTGAATGGATATACCATACTCTTAATGATACAATTCACATTTACAAAAGAAAATGGTCTTACTGGAACCCGATATAAATATTCAATGTGATACTATATTGTTTCTTTATGATTATATATTTTTCTATTGTACTATACCGCATATCATCCCTGTACAAGTAATTTGTTAATAATTTTACTACCATGCTGACAATTTAATGTTATATTCCTTTATTATGTCACAGTCTATATAATTGTATAACATATTATGCAAATGTACTTTTTGATTGTTTCTTTGAACTTCCAAATAAAACTTTTGTAAACAAAAAGAATTAGGTGTGTCACAGCCAAGTACTTGTGGGCAATCTGCTTTTGGTACACCGACGTCAGATTGTACCAGGCAAATTTCCCTGCCCCAGCTGCTGCACCGCCGAAAGAAGTTTGCTCCCAGCCATCCACATGCCCAGCGGTTGAATGCTAGCTTGGCAAAATTGCTAGCACTTCAACTGCTGCCTTTTCAGTTGGTAGACTCTGCCCCCTTCCGTGAGTTTGTGGAATGTGCGGTTCCTCAGTGGCAGGTACCCAAACGCCACTTTTTCTCACGGAAGGCGATTCCGGCTCTCTACCGGCATGTGGAAGGCAATGTCCATGCCTCGCTGGACAGGGCGGTCAGCGGTAAGGTGCATATTACCGCTGACTCATGGTCCAGCAGGCATGGACAGGGACGTTACCTTAGTTTCACGGCGCATTGGGTGACTCTGCTGGCAGCTGGGAAGGATGCAGGACAAGGTGCAGTAGTGTTGGAGGTTGTTCCGCCACCACGCCTCCAAAATGCTGATTGTGACACACCTCTCTCCTCCACCCCCTCCTCTTCTTCTTCCTCCATGGCCTCTTCCTCGGAACCAGCGGTGCTCCGTAGGCGTTTAAAGGGCTACGCAAGTACGCAGGCCAAAAGATGCCATGCGGTGCTTGAGCTGGTGTGCTTGGGGGACAGGAGCCACACTGAGGCAAAGGTTCTGTCAGCTCTGCAGGGGCAGGTTCAGAGGTGGTTGACGCCACGCCAACTTATGGCACCAACCTCCTCTCTGCCCTCCGACAGGGACAACTGACCCATGTGCCCTGTTTGGCTCACGTCCTTAACTTGTGGTGCAGCGGTTCTTGGGCAGGTACCCGGGCTTACAGGATGTCCTGAGGCAGGCCAGGAAAGTCTGTGTGCATTTCCGCCGGTCATATAATGCCAGTGCTCGGCTGACGGACCTCCAAAAGGAGTTTAACCTGCCCAAGAACCGCCTATTCTGTGACATGCCCACCAGGTGGAACTCAACGTTGGCCATGCTGCAGCGGCTGCACACGCAGCAGAGGGCCATCAATGAGTACCTGTGCGACTATGGCACCAGGACAGGGTCAGGGGAGCTTGGTTTTTTTTCCCCACGCCAGTGGGCCATGATCAGGGATGCATGCACTGTCCTGTCACCATTCGAAGAGGCCACGAGGATGGTGAGCACTGACAGTGCATGCATCAGTGACATTGTCCCCCTTGTCCACCTGTTGGAGCACACGCTGCGTGGAATAATGGACAGGGCACTTGAGGCAGAACAGAGGCAGGAAGAGGAGGACTTCCTTAGCTCTCAAGGCCCCCTTTATCCAGACAGTGTTCCTGCGTGCCCGCCGATCACACAGGAAGAGGACGAGGAGGAGGAGGAGGAGGAGGAGGAAGATTGTGCCAGTATGGAGGTGGAGCCTGGCACTCAGCATCAGCAGTCTTTAAGGGATCAGTCCCAAGGAACACATGGACTTGTACGTGGCTGGGAGGAGGTGGCTGCGGACGTTGTTGTCCTTAGTGACCCAGAGGACTCCGGACCGAATGCCTCAGCAAACCTACGCTGCATGGCCTCCCTGATCCTGCAAAGCCTGCGTAAGGATCCTCGTATTCGTGGTATCAAGGAGAAGGACCAATACTGGCTGGCAACCCTCCTTGATCCACGTTACAAGGGTAAGGTTGCGGACCTTATCTTGCCATCGCAGAGGGAGCAGAGGATGAAACATCTTCGGGAGGCCTTGCAGAAAGGTCTGTGCAACGCGTTCCCAGAGACTGGGAGGTTACAAACTCCTGTTTCTGGACAACGTGTTGCTGAGGCTTCGGTCAGTCAAAGAAGGAGCGGTGGAGAAGGTGGCCGTCTGACCGATGCGTTCAGACAATTTTTTGGTCCGCAGCCCCAAGGTATGATCGGTTCCAGCAACCATCGCCAGCGTCTGTTTTACATGGTGCAGGAATACCTAGGGGCAAGATCAGACTTGGACACCTTTCCCACCGAAAATCCTCTGGGTTACTGGGTCTTGAGGATGGATCACTGGCCAGAGCTTGCACAGTATGCAATTGAGCTACTGGCCTGTCCTGCATCCAGCGTTCTTTCGGAACGCACATTCAGTGCTGCTGGAGGCGTGGTAACCGATCACAGGGTGCGTCTGTCCACCGACTCGGTCGATCGGCTGACCTTCATAAAAATGAATCAGTCTTGGATCACCACCAGCTACCAAGCACCTGATGCTGATGTAACTGAATAATTTTTTTCAGATCCCTTCAAAGACTGCCTATGCTGATGCTGAGTGACTATCCCTGAGTAATTATCCTCTTCCTCCTCAATCATCACGCTGATAGCTTGTAAGAACATTTTTGGTTCTGGGCGCCACCACCAGTGCCTAAGGCACAATTTTTCAGCCCCTGTTTAACAGGGGCGTGTAATTACAATTTTTGATGTAATACTTTGCAGCAGGGCTCGTTCCTGCATTCCAACTAGAGTGTCTGTGAGGGGTTGCAGTGTTGTGGCACCAGCACCAGTGCCTAAGGCCCAATTTTTCTGCCCCTGTCTAACAGGGGCGTGTAATTACAATTTTTGATGCAATACTTTACAGCAGGGCTCGTTCCTGCATTCCAACTAGAGTGTCTGTGAGGGGTTGCAGTGTTGTGGCACCAGCACCAGTGCCTAAGGCCCAATTTTTCTGCCCCTGTCTAACAGGGGCGTGTAATTACAATTTTTGATGCAATACTTTGCAGCAGGGCTCGTTCCTGCGTTCCAACTAGAGTGTCTGTGAGGGGTTGCAGTGTTGTGGCACCAGCACCAGTGCCTAAGGCCTAATTTTTCAGCTCCTGTTCAACAGGGGCATGTAATTACAATTCTTGATCTAATATTTCACAGCAGGGCCCTGTGAGGGCTTACAGTGTTGTGGCCACAGCAACACCTAAGGCCCAAATTTCTGCTGAGTATATAGGGCAGGACCCTACTTTCAAACATCTAACTTATAAACGACTCCTACTTGCAAACGGAAGGAGACAACAGGAAGTGAGATGAAATCTACCCCTAGGAAGGGAAATTCTCTCCTGTAAGAGTTAATATGGGAAAACAATTTCTCCTTTCCACTGATGCTTTCCAATCCTTGTTCCACAAAAAAACCCAAATTTTCAAAAAACATTTTTCATTGGGACAAAAAAGTGAAGTGAAATCTTCTGAAGAGGAGGAAAGACAGCAAAACAAATGTCACAGGGGTGATAACCCTTCCCTATGTTTTCCAAAAAGCTTAAAAAAGATTTTTTGGCTGGAGCTAAACACGTTAAAAATGTTCAAAATTACAAAGAGATTCTACTTAACAACAAACCTACAGTCCCTGTCTTGTTTGCACCGCCTGTATACTGCTGTTCAGAGTATATAGGGCCTGGTGGCCCCACACCTTTCCTTATTTTAATTTGGGTGCGGGGTTCCCCTTAATATCCATACAAGACCCAAAGGGCCTGGTAATGGACTGGGGGGTACCCATGCCGTTTGTCTCACTGATTTTCATCCATATTGCCATGACCTGACATGACATTAAACCCGCAAGCAGTTTTAAATGAGATTTTTTCCTTTAAAAATGACATTTGGTGCAGGGACTGTTCTAAACACGGGAAACACGCGTCACTTTACAGGCATACTATAGACACCCCCCAGGTACGATATTTAAAGGAATATTTCACTTTTTTTTTTTTTACTTTAAGCATCATTAAAATCACTGCTCCCGAAAAAACGGCCATTTTTAAAAGTTTTTTTTGCATTGATACATGTCCCCTGGGGTAGGACCCGGGTCCCCAAACCCTTTTTCGGACAATACCATGCAAATTAGCCTTTAAAATGAGCACTTTTGATTTCGAACGTTCGAGTCCCATAGACGTCAATGGGGTTCTAACGTTCGTGCGAACTTTCGGTCCGTTCGCGGGTTCTGGTGCGAACCGAACCGGGGGGTGTTCGGCTCATCCCTAGCCAACAGGAATTCCACATTTGCAGCTGATTGGGATGGCAGCAGGGCCGGACTTGGAGTAAAAACCAGCCCTGAAACAAATGTCATACCAGCCCCATAGCATTATTTTACCAGCTCAACAGCATAACGTTATTATTTTCTTGTTCATGAGGGAAAACCATGCACTTTAACCAATAAGCAAATTCCAGTTAACAGTGGTAAAAGTGGTCGGTCATCAAGGTGGACCCCAGGAACTCTGGGAACGTGGGGGGGGGACTCTGTTGACCAGAGACCACCTTCCGCAGAAAGAATACACTAAGGTAAGGGGGGTGGGTTACTAATATAAGGGGGGAACCTTTATATCAGTGCCCCCTTACATTATTGTATTCACGCCCCCCTTACATCAATACCCCCCTCTCAGGCTGGCCTGGCGGCGCGATCACTGACCTTCTCTCAGGTGCACAGGGCTCAGCCAGTTGGCTCCAGCTCTGGTTATATCTTATAGTCTCCGCTCCACAGTCCACACACGTCTGACTTCCCCATGACCCCATCCTGGCAGCTCTCCCACTCTTGACTCCTCTCCAGACTCCCTCAGAGACTGCAGACATGATATAAGACAAGAGATGGTTAGAGGCTGCGGACACGATACAGGAGATGGTTAGAGACTGAGGACATCATACTAAAGATGGTAAGAGAATGCAGACATGATACAAGAGATGGTCAGAGACTGCAGACATGATACAAGAGATGGTCAGAGACTGCAGACACGATACAAGAGATAGTCAGAGACTGAAGACATGATACAAGAGATGGTCAGAGACTGCAGACATGATACAAGAGATGGTCAGAGTCTGCAGACATGATACAAGAGATGGTCAGAGACTGCAGACATGATACAAGAGATGGTCAAAGACTGCAGACATGATACAAGAGATGGTCAGAGACTGCAGACATGATAGAAGAGATGGTCAGAGACTGCAGACATGATACAAGAGATGGTCAGAGTCTGCGGACATGATACAAGAGATGGTCAGAGACTGCAGACATGATACAAGAGATGGTCAGAGACTGCAGACATGATACACGAGATGGTCAGAGACTGCAGACATGATACAAGAGATGGTCAGAGTCTGCAGACATGATACAAAAGATGGTCAGAGAGTGCAAACATGATACAGGAGATGGTCAGAGACTGCAGACATAGTACAAGAGATCAATGCTACCACACCAGTGCCCATCAAATGCAGCCTCATCAGTGCCCATCAAATGCAGCCTCATCAGTGCCCATCAAATGCAGCCTCACTGTGCCCATCAAATGCAGCTTTACGGTGCCCATCAAATGTAGCCTCACTGTGCCCATCAATGCAGCCTCACTGTGCCCATCAATGCAGCCTCACTGTGCCCATAAATGCAGCCTTATTATGCCCATCAATGCAGCCTCACTGTCCATCAATGCAGTCTCACTGCCCATCAATGTAGCCTCACTGCCCATCAATGTAGCCTCACTGTACCCATCAATGCAGCCTCACTGTGCCCATGAAAGCAGCCTCACTTTGCCCATCAATGCAGCCTCACTGTGCCCATCAATGCAGCCTCACTGTGCCCATGAATGCAGCATCACTGTGCCCATTAATGCAGCCTCAGCTCATCAATGCAGTCTCACTGTGTCCATCAAATCCAGCATTACTGTACCCATGAATGCAGCCTCACTGTGCCCATCAAATGCAGCTTTACGGTGCCCAACAAATGCAGCCTCACTGTGCCCATCAATGCAGCCTCACTGTGCCCATCAATGCAGCCTCATTATGCCCATCAATGCAGCCTCACTGTGCCCATCAATGCAGCCTCACTGTGCCCATCAATGCAGCCTCATTATGCCCATCAATGCAGCCTCACTGCCCATCAATGCAGCCTCAATGCCCATCAATGTAGCCTCACTGCCCATCAATGTAGCCTCACTGTGCCCATCAATGCAGCCTCACTGTGCCCATGAAAGCAGCCTCACTGTGCCCATCAATGCAGCCTCACTGTGCCCATCAATGCAGCCTCACTGTGCCCATGAATGCAGCATCACTGTGCCCATTAATGCAGCCTCAGCCCATTAATGCAGCCTCACTGTCCATGAAATGCAGCTTTACTGTGCCCCTGAATGCAGCCTCACTGTGCCCATGAATGCAGCTTCACTGTGCCCATGAATGCAGCCTCACTGTGCCCATGAATGCAGCCTCACTGTGCCCGTGAATTCAGCCTCATTGTGCCAATCATTGCAGCCTCACTGTGCATGAAATTCAGCCTCACTGCCCATCAATACATACTCACCATTGCATGTGTGTCACAGTGTGACCGGCTCGTGTGATAACACTTATTCAATCAGTGTTCCATCTACTATCACGCGAGACGGTCTAGGGGGACGGGACCTTGTTACAGTGCCGCCAAACACACACAGACCCAGCTCCGTGATACACAGCAGGAGATGCCCGTGACACATAAGGACATAAGGAGAGAGAGAGGGAGGGGAACACTGCAGCCAGCCAAAGCTCAAAGCGGCCCCAGGGCAGGTGGCCTACCTGGAGATTTACTGGTATCCTGGTAGGCCAGTCCAGCCCTGGAGATGCACAATGGTAATAAATGAGTTCACTTTAAAAAAAAAATAGAGACATAGAGAGACAGAGAGAGAGAGAGAGATAGAGAGAGAGAGATAGAGAGAGAGAGACAGAGAGAGAGAGAGAGCGAGAGAGAGACAGAGAGAGCGAGAGAGAGACATGGAGAGAGAGAGAGACATGGAGAGAGAGAGAGACACAGAGAGAGAGAGAGAGACAGAGAGAAAGAGAGAGAGACGTGGAGAGAGACATAGAGAGAGAGAGAGACATGGAGAGAGACATAGAGAAAGAGAGAGAGAAATAGAGAGAGATGGAGAGAGAGAGAGACATGGAGAGAGAGAGACATAGAGAGAGAGAACAGATTGCAGGCAGCACTTTAATTCTTCCGCTCCATGGCCGTGCACTTCTCCTATTCTCCTGCTGCCCTCACACGTGTCACTCATGACTCTGCAGGCACCAGACTAGTGGGAGGCGCTGGCGCCACTCGGACTTGTGAGAAATTAAGCACCACGGCGTTCTCCTGCTCCCCTTAGGCAATTCACTCTGCAGCCTGTAGTTCAGTGGGCGGCGTCGGTCGGCGGATGGATCAGAGTAGGAGGAGGCACTGCATTAGAAAGTGCGGCGGCTGCTGCCGCTGCTCTTTATAGTACTTAAAGGCAAGCTCCGAGCCAAAAGTGGACCCAGGGCACTGAGTGCAGGCGGCCTACCGGGAAATGTCCCGGACATACCGGTAGGCCAGTCCGGCCCTGTCTGCACATACTCTTTGTGCATCATATGGGAACACACAACTGCTTTTAATAGGTAACTCATCAGTAGGGATGAGCTAAGGTCCTAGCTGAACTCAGTTTGGACCAAAAATATGGGTAACTGTCAAATAACAGTGGGCCACCATGTGCAGAACATGATTGGGTCTGAATAATGACAGAAGGGACTGATTGGGACGGTGGCCCACTGTCATTTGAGTTTCCTACAGGTTTGGTCCAAACTGCGTTCAGCTAGAACCTTAGCTCATCCCTACTGATGAGTTACCTATCAAGAGCTATTGTGTGTCCCCATATCATGCACCTGATCGGGTCCAAATGATGACAGAAGGGCCAACAGGAATTCCACAATTGCAGCTGATTGGGATGGCGGCCCACTGTTATTTGACAGTTTCCCATATTTTTGGTCCAAACTGAGTTCAGGCAAAACCTTAGCTCATCCCTACTAATGAGTTACCTATTTAAAGCAATTATGTGTCCCCATATCATGCACAAAGAATACATGCAGAACGCGATCGGGTCTGAATGATGACAGAAGGGCCAATAGGAATTCCACAGTTGCAACTGATTGGGATGGCGGCCCACTGTTATTTGACAGTTTCCCATATTTTTGGTCCAAACTAAGTTCAGCCAGAACCTTAGCTCAGCCCTAGTGATGTGTTACATATAAAAAGCAATTGTGTGTCCCCATATCATGCACAGAGAGTCCATGCTCATGCAAGACCTGGCCAGGTCTGAGTGATGGCAGAACAACCAATAGGAGGTCCCTAAAGTAATGTATGCAAAAAAATGACATTGTCTCTAATAGACCTTGGCGTAATGAAAGGCCAGCTACAGAATGTTTTATGGAAAATTTAATGGTTTATTTAATTTGCAACTCTTCCTGCCTGGTCAAATCTAATTAACTTAGTGTGTCAACTGTGGTTTGTTCATGAATTTTCCATCATTACTGTAGCTCTTTAGTCACTTCCCTGCCTCATTCAATCATTCCCCTCCCCAGGCGCCTCACCTTCCGAGCACTTCAAAGCAAATGACCACACACAAACAGAGTGAGCACATTCAGTTCCCAGGGATGCTGTCATATTTTTTAAGTTTAATGTTCAAATTTTAAAGCCGATGACATTTTTTATTTTGGTTAGGCGCTAAAATAAAACCGAATTTTAGACAAAATATTTACTTCGCTGTTTTCAAAGAATAAGCGGACACGTTATAATTCAGTGACATAATCTAACATGCTTAGAAGAAGGTGGCATGGCATGCAAAGCCATCAACCTCGTAAGCAGAATATGTATGGTGAGTTTCCGTCTTTTCCATTGCTTAGACGACAAATAGATATGAATTTACGTAGCCGTATAAACATGTTTCAGTTGGGTTTACGACTATGGTTGTATTATTACTATTACCTATTAGTGCAATCCTGGTAAGCAGCACTGTATATCAAACATTAATATGTATTATATAAGGGGAATATAAATCCAACTAATCAAATTCAAAATACTACAACATAAAGAACCATCCAAAACTCTTCCCCAAGCTTCATCACCAAGCTCATCTCTAAATACCAACCAAACCATCCTCTCTGTGGCTCCGAAGACCCCCTGCTCTCTAATTCCCTTGTCACCCCCTCTCATGCTCAGCTCCAGAACGTCTCTAGAGCCTCTCCCATCCTCTGAAACTCACAACCCCAATCTGTCCAGCTATCTCTTCCTCTGTCCACCTTTAGGCGATCCCTCAAAACTCATCTCTAAAGGCACATGTGTCAAACACAAGGCCCGCAGGCCAAATGTGGTCCTCCAGACTATTTGATGTGGCCCTTGCACCTCTCCTGCAGCTTCAGCACCCCCCTCATGTCCACTCCCACCTTGTATCAGCAGAGAGCAGGACAGAACTCCTCCACCAGATCCTGCACTCTTTCTGCAGCTGCGGAGAGTCTCATCTCTGCCCCCTCATTTCAGCAGTTGGCAGACTCCAGGAGCAACACAAGGTAAGGGGGATGCACTGTGATGTAAGGGAGCATTGGGGACTCTTGACTTCTGATTGTGCGGGGGGCTCTTGACATCTGATGTAAGGGGGGGTGGGTGCTCTGGATATCTAGTCTTACAAATACAATGTCTTGCAAAAGTATTCACCCCCCTTGGCTTTTTACCTATCTTGTTACATTACAGCCTTTAGTTCAATGTTTTTATAATCTGAATTATATGTGATGGATCAGAACACAATAGTCTAAGTTGGTGAAGTAAAATTAGAAAAATATATACATAAAACCATTTTTCAGAAATAAAAAACTGATAATTGTCATTTGCGTATGTATTCACCCCCTTTGTTATGAAGCCCATAAAAAGCTCTGGTGCAGCCAATTACCTTCAGAAGTCACATAATTAGTGAAATGATGTCCACCTGTGTGCAATCTAAGTGTCACATGATCTATCATTATATATATATATATATATATATATATACACCTGTTTGAAAGGCCCCAGAGGCTGCAACACCTAAGCAGGAGGCACCACTAACCAAACACTGCCATGAAGACCAAGAAACTCTCCAAACAAGTAAGGGACAATGTTGTTGAGAAGTACAAGTCAGGTTTAGGTTATAAAAAAATATCCAAATCTTTGATGATCCCTAGGAGCACCATCAAAATCTATCATAACCACATGGAAAGAACATGGCACAACAGCAAACCTGCCAAGATACGGCCGCACACCAAAACTCACGGACCGGGCAAGGAGGGCATTAATCAGAGAGGCAGCACAGAGACCTAAGGTAACCCTGGAGGAGCTGCAGAGTTCCACAGCAGAGACTGGAGTATCTGTACATAGGACGACAATAAGCCGTACGCTCCATAGAGTTGGGCTTTATGGCAGAGTGGCCAGAAGAAAGCCATTACTTTCAGCAAAAAACAAAATGGCAAGTTTTGAGTTTGTAAAAAGGCATGTGGGAGACTCCCAAAAGGTATGGAGGAAGGTGCTCTGGTCTGATGAGACTAAAATTGAACTTTTTGGCCATCAAAGAAATTGCTATGTCTGGCGCAAACCTAACATATCACATCACCCAAAGAACACCATCCCCACTGTGAAACATGGTGGTGGCAACATCATGCTGTGGGGATGTTTTTCAGCAGTCGGGACTGGGAAACTGGTTGGTTGAGGGAAAGATGGATGGTGATAAATACAGGGATATTTTTAAGCAAAATCTGTACCACTCTGTGTGTGATTTGAGGCTAGGACAGAGGTTCACCTTCCAGCAGGACAATGACCCCAAACACACTGCTAAAGCAACACCTAAGCAGCCGATCGGCTCTCCTCTATGATTAGCAGCTCTTCCTGTTTACATCGTGATCAGCCGTGATTGGACACGGCTGATCACGTGATAAAGAGTCTCTGTCAGAGACTCTTTACCTAGATCAGAGTTGCGGTGTGTCAGACTGACACGACGCAACAACGATCGCCATAATGCGCACCCCCGGGGGGTGCGCAGTGGCTTGATATCCTGAAAGACGTCATATGATGTCTTGTCAGGATATCGCAACCACTTTGCCGCCGTCATTCTGCTATATGGCGGGCAGCAAGTGGTTAAATTGGAATTTCAAGCTATTCCAAACTATTTTCAAACCTGCTCCCACCCCCTTCTAAATGCTATTGTAACTACCCTGTGAAAGGAACCTATTAGTTATTCTGAGGGTGCTCCAGTCCGGTCACATGATTGGCGCCCAGCGGCGGCTTCAGGGGAGAGGAGGGACAGCCGACAATGGATGCCCTATAGCAAATCTATGGGTGATGTTAACGCAAGGCTCTGCAGCAATTGTGAGTGATCTCTCCTTCCTCCTGAAGCCACTGCTGGAGAGATCACATGACTGTATTGGAGCACCCTAGGAATCGGTAAGTATACAGTGCCTTGAAAAAGTATTCATACCCCTTGAAATGTTCCACATTTTGTCATGTTGCAAGCAAAAACGTAAATGTATTTTACTGGGATTTTTTGTGATAGACCAACACAAAGTGGTACATAATTGTGAAGTGGAAGGAAAATGATAAATGGTTTTCAAAATGTTTTACAAATAAATATGTAAAAAGTGTGGAGGACATTTGTATGGCGCCCCCCTGAGTCAATACTTTGTAGAACCCCCTTTCTCTGCAATTACAGATACAAGTCTTTTTGGGGATGTCTCTACCAGCTTTGCACATCTAGAGAGGGACATTTTTGCCCATTCTTCTTTGCAAAATATCTCAAGCTCTGTCAGATTGGATGGAGAGCGTCTGTGAACAGCAATTTTCAAGTCTTGCCGCACATTCTCAAGGTGATTTAGGTCTGGACTGTGACGGGGCCATTCTAACACATGAATATGCTTTGATCTAAACCATTCCATTGTAGCTCTGGCTGTATGTTTAGGGTCGATGTCCTGCTGGAAGGAGATCCTCCGTCCCAGTCTCAAGTCTTTTGCAGACTCTAACCGGTTTTCTTCTAAGATTGCCTTGCATTTGGCTCCATCCATCTTCCAATCAACTCTGACCAGCTTCCCTGTCCCTTCTTAAGAAAAGCATCTCCACAACATGATGCTGCCACCACCATGTTTCACAGTGGGGATGGAGTGTTCAGGGTGATGTGCAGTGTTCGTTTTCTGCCTCACATAGCGCTTTGCTTTTGGGCCAAAAAGTTAAATTTTGGTCTCCTCTGACCAGAGCACCTTCCTCCATATGTTTGCTGTGTCCCCCACATGGCTTCTCACAAACTACAAACGGGACTTCTTATGGCTTTCTTTCAACAATGGCTTTCTTCTTGTCACTCTTCCATAAAGGTCAGATTTGTGGAGAGCACGACTAATAATTGTCCTGTGGACAGATTCTCCCTCCTGAGCTGTGGATCTCTGCAGCTCCTCCAGAGTTACCATGGACCTCTTGGCTGCTTCTCTGATGAATGTTCTCCTTGCCCGACCTGTCAGTTTAGGTGGACGGCCATGTCTTGGTAGGTTTGCAGTTGTTCCATACTCTTTCCATTTTTGGATGATGGATTAAACAGAGCTTTGTGAGATGTTCAAAGCTTGGGATGTTTTTTTATAACCTAACCCTGCTTTATACTTCTCCACAACTTTATCCCTGACCTGTCTGGTGTGTTCCTTGGCCTTCATGATGCTGTTTGATCACTAGGGTTCTCTAACAAACCTCTGAAGGATTCATAGAACAGCTGTATTTATACTGAGATTAAATTACACACAGAGGTAAATAGAAAACACCGCGCTAACCAGTAAAACAAACAAAAGCTGCTGCATACAGTTTGACAAAAACAACAAAATAGGCATATGGAAAAATGCAGCGCATGTACAAATGAACATAGGTCTTTACAATGGTGAGACAGTAAAGAAATCACTAATTGACCACAGGTGCCTTGAAACACAAACGTCCATAGATGGATGTGAATGTCCAACCGCACAGGAGGTGTGAGTACTCCAAGGGGTGGTGATGGTCTGATGGTAGTCAGAAAACACCTGGCATCATACAGCGACTTCCCAACCGAGAAACAGGGTCCCAATGGGTCATTCAGAGAAAGTGCAAAAAAGCCTCTTACCAGATCCTGTGGATTCCCATGTCAGCGACAGGGAATCGCATGCGCAGTTTGTCACAAATGACGTGGAATGGGAGCTCAGGAATCGCCAATCTCTTGGATTGTGGTCTGTGTGGATCTCGGCCGGCAACCGGATGGGTCCTCACAACGAACCGTCCTCACACCGAACCGTCCCAGCGTGCATCAGAAGTTTCACAAACGGTCCCCCGAAAGGAGCAGTTGGAGGGACTAGATCTCATGCGGTAAATGTGGAAACAAAAAGAATGTGCCTCCACATGGTGCAGATAAAAAAGGGTGTTTTTATTGACAAAAACGACCATACACAAATAAAAGCGTGATCACGGTAGATAAAAACAAAAGGGCAACAAAGAGAGTTGTTGCCCTTTTGTTTTTATCTACCGTGATCACGCTTTTATTTGTGTATGGTCGTTTTTGTCAATAAAAACACCCTTTTTTATCTGCACCATGTGGAGGCACATTCTTTTTGTTTCCACATTTACCGCATGAGATCTAGTCCCTCCAACTGCTCCTTTCGGGGGACCGTTTGTGAAACTTCTGATGCAC
This sequence comes from Lithobates septentrionalis, assembly GCA_037952835.1. Classification (NCBI taxonomy): domain Eukaryota; kingdom Metazoa; phylum Chordata; class Amphibia; order Anura; family Ranidae; genus Lithobates; species Lithobates septentrionalis. The sequence goes on along the minus strand of JBBDGP010000897.1, from coordinate 1,111,376 downwards.
GCTGGGACGGTTCGGTGTGAGGACGGTTCGTTGTGAGGACCCATCCGGTTGCCGGCCGAGATCCACACAGACCACAATCCAAGAGATTGGCGATTCCTGAGCTCCCATTCCACGTCATTTGTGACAAACTGCGCATGCGATTCCCTGTCGCTGACATGGGAATCCACAGGATCTGGTAAGAGGCTTTTTTGCACTTTCTCTGAATGACCCATTGGGACCCTGTTTCTCGGTTGGGAAGTCGCTGTATGATGCCAGGTGTTTTCTGACTACCATCAGACCATCACCACCCCTTGGAGTACTCACACCTCCTGTGCGGTTGGACATTCACATCCATCTATGGACGTTTGTGTTTCAAGGCACCTGTGGTCAATTAGTGATTTCTTTACTGTCTCACCATTGTAAAGACCTATGTTCATTTGTACATGCGCTGCATTTTTCCATATGCCTAAATTACACACAGGTGGACTTTATTTACTAATTAGATGACTTTTGAAGGCAATTGGTTCCAATAGATTTTAGTTAGGGGTATCAGAGTAAAGGGGGCTGAATACAAATGCACGCTACACTTTTAAGATATTTATTTGTAAAAATTGCTGAAATCCTTTATCATTTTCTTTCAACTTCACAATTATGTGCCACTTTGTGTTGGTCTATCACATAAAATTCCAATGAAATACATTTATGTTTTTGGTTGTAACATGACAAAATGTGGAAAATTTCAAGGGGTACGAATACTTTTTCAAGGCACTGTAAGCATATTCCTTGCACAGGCTAGTTAGAATAGAAGTTAGATGGGAGGGTGGGAGCAGGTTTAGGAATAGCCTGGAATTCAACTTCAAGATAGTCAAATTAATAAATGTATCATTTAACCTGTTCCCAATAGGTGTATGCACTTACAGTATATGGATCACAGAGGAAGGGCTTCTTTCATGGGCTGCATATAGTATATCACAAAAGTAAGTACACCCCTCACATTTTTGTAAATATTTTATTATATCTTTTCATGTGACAACACTGAAGAAATGACACTTTGCTACAATGTAAAGTAGTGAGTGTACAGCTTGTATAACAGTGTAAATTTGCTGTCCCCTCAAAATAACTCAACACACAGCCATTAATGTCTAAACCGCTGGCAACAAAAGTGAGTACACCCCTAAAGGAAAATGTCCAAATTGGGTCCAAAGTGTCAATATTTTGTGTGGCAACCATTATTTTCCAGCACTGCCTTAACCCTCTTGGGCATGGAGGTCACCAGAGCTTCACAGGTTGCCACTGGAGTCCTCTTCCCCTCCTCCATGACGGCATCACAGAGCTGGTGGATGTTAGAGACCTTGCGCTCCTCCACCTTCCATTTGAGGATGTCCCACAGATGATCAATAGGGTTTAGGTCTGGAGACATGCTTGGCCAGTCCATCACCTTTACCCTCGGCTCCTTTAGCAAGGCAGTGGTCGTCTTGGAGGTGTGTTTGGGGTCGTTATCATGTTGGAATACTGCCCTGCGGCCCAGTCTCTGAAGGGAGGAGATCATGCTCTGCTTTAGTATATCAAATTACATGTTGGCATTCATGGTTCTCTCAATAAACTGTATCTCTCCAGTGCCGGAAGCACTCATGCAGCCCCCAGACCATGACACTCCCACCACCATGCTTGACTGTAGGCAAGACACACTTGTCTTTGCACTCCTCACCTGGTTGCCGCCACACACGCTTGACACCATCTGAACCAAATAAGTTTATCTTGGTCTCATCAGACCACAGAACATGGTTCCAGTAATCCATGTCCTTAGTCTGCTTGTCTTCAGCAAACTGTTTGCAGGTTTTCTTGTACATCATCTTTAGAAGAGGCTTCCTTCTGGGATGACAGCCATGCAGAGCAATTTGATGCAGTGTGCGGTGTATGGTCTGAGCACTGACAGGCTGACCCCCCACCCCTTCAACCTCTGCAGCAATGCTGGCAGCACTCATACGTCTATTTCCCAAAGACAACCTCTGGATATGACGCTGAGCACGTGCACTCAACTTCTTTGGCCGACTATGGTGAGGTCTGTTCTGAGTGGAACCTGTCCTGTTAAACCGCTGTATGGTCTTGGCCACCGTGCTACAGCTCAGGTTCAGGGTCTTGGCAATCTTCTTATAGCCTAGGCCATCTTTATGTAGAGGAACAATTCTTTTTTTCAGATCCTCAGAGAGTTCTTTGCCATGAGGTGCCATGTTGAACTTCCAGTGACCGGTATGAGAGAGTGAGAGTGATAACACCGAATTTAACACACCTGCTCCCCATTCACACCTGAGACCTTGTAACACTAACGAGTCACATGACACCGGGGAGGGAAAATGACTAATTGGGCCCAATTTGGACATTTTCACTTAGGGGTGAACTCACTTTTGTTGCCAGCGGTTTAGACATTAATGGCTGTGTGTGGAGTTATTTTGAGGGGACAGCAAATTTACACTGTTATACAAGCTGTACACTCACTACTTTACATTGTAGCAAAGTGTCATTTCTTCAGTGTTGTCACATGAAAAGATATAATAATATAATATAATAAATGGGAAACAGCTTTCTATCACATGATCGCTATGATAGCCTGTGTTTGGCTATTACAGAGATTACAGTCTCACCTGTACTCTCTTTCAGTGGTGGCTGGTGCTCAAAATTTTTGGGGGGGCGCAAACAAACTGAAAAACACTGAAACCCCCCCATCAATTGCAGCCTCACTGTACCCATCAAACGCAGCCACTGTGCTCATCATATGCAGCCATTGTGCCCATCATATACAGCCACTGTGCCCATCATATGCAGCCACTTGTGCCCATCATATGCAGCCACTTGTGCCCGCCAAATGCAGCCACTTGTGCCCATCAAATGCAGCCACTTGTGCCCATCAAATGCAGCCACTTGTGCCCAGTATATGCAGCCACTTGTGCCAATCAAATGCAGCCACTGTGCCCACCGACCCCTGCTCGTGGCTCTGACAGCCCCCCGGCTCACAGCTCTTACGTCCCCCCACTTGAGGCTCTGACGGTCCCCCCACTCACGGCTCTGACGGCCCCCCCGCAGGTGGTCCGGCACTTACCGCCAGTCCTGAGTCCACCAGAGCAGCTGTGGCCGCAGGGATGTCCATCCTCGTGTCTCCTCTGTGCCTTCTCTTCCTAAGCCAATAGGATGCCCTTGTGCTTTGGCCAATCGGGAAACAGGTCTGACGACCTGCCTCCCTGATTGGCGGGGAGGAGCGTTAGTGTGAAAATAGAGAAAATTCATTCGCTATCATCACACAACTGGGTGGGATTAGGGCGTACTCTCTGCGCCTCGAGCCCACCCTATTTTAAAGCCTATTAGAGCCTCTGGCTCTAATCAGGTGCTTCAAAAAGTACCACCCCCTCCCGCCCCCGCCATAGGAATCCATGCGTCCGGCGTCCTGAAAGGGGCCGGGTGCATGGATGGGAGGGGGGGGGCGGCGTCCGTGCGCACAAGGTGCACGGGCCGCCACTGCTCTCTTTCTCTTAATGAATAGAGAAAAAGATACATTATACATTGCTGGATGAAAAAAATAAGGATAAATTAGTGAGATCAGGGTTGGATCTAAGTCAGTGCTAGGGTTAGGTTTAAGGATCAAAAGTCAGAATCAGGGTCAAAGGTAAGGGTCATGGTGTTTTAGGTAGGATTTAAAGAAAAATATTTTTTATTCAGTAATAGTAAAGGAAACCGCATGCAGAGGGCACCTACTTGAAAGCATGAAAAAGAAGCAGTTACACTCTGAAACATGTAGTCACACTCCTCACGCTGCCCCCCCTCCCCCCAGGTGTCACGTCACTTACGGTCCTGCACAGTCTACGCAGTCCTCTCCAGGGTAGCTCCAGGATTTACGATTTTGTTTCTGGTGTCCTACAGAGCTCCTGACAGCGACGTCTGCTCCCTGGATCCTAAAACTACACTGAGGCTCAACAGCAAACCACACTGGGTGGATAACATATCCTTATGCACCTTGTGAGTTGCCACTTTTTTTTTTTTTTAATAAAGTAGTTTCCTATATACTGCACTTAGTTGGCGCTCTCTGCTGTTTCCTTTATATATTGCAGGGATAACTTCAGTCTCATTGAGGAGCATCCATGGTCATCTTCAGACCTATGGACTTTTTAGTATAATTCTACACCCCCATAGTACATTCATGTGCATGGATATGTTATAGCTTGGCTAAATCCCTACCTGGACCATTCTCAATAATTCTCGGTGTTATTTAGTGTCAGCATCTGTTGGTGTCAGTGTGTTTTAGGTAGATAAAAAAAAAAAGCAAAATGCACAATATTGTCTCTGGGCCCAACGACAGGTACAAACAATAAATACCATACATACACTACCGTTCAAAAGTTTGGGGTCACATTGAAATGTCCTTATTTTTGAAGGAAAAGCACTGTACTTTTAAATGAAGCTAACTTTAAACTAGTCCTAACTTTAAACAAATATACTCTATACATTGCTAATGTGGTAAATGACTATTCTAACTGCAAATGTCTAGTTTTTGGTGCAATATCTACATAGGTGTATAGAGGCCCATTTCCAGCAACTATCACTCCAGTGTTCTAATGGTACAATGTGTTTGCTCATTGGCTCAGAAGGCTAATTGATGATTAGCAAACCCTTGTGCAATCATGTTCACACATCTAAAAACAGTCTAGCTCCTTCCAGAAGCTACAAAACTGACCTTCCTGTGAGCAGATTGAGTTTCTGGAGCATCACATTTGTGGGGTCAATTAAACGCTCAAAATGGCCAGAAAAAGAGAACTTTCATCTGAAACTCGACAGTCTATTCTTGTTCTTAGAAATGAAGGCTATTCCATGCGAGAAATTGCAAAGAAATTGAAGATTTCCTACAACGGTGTGTACTACTCCCTTCAGAGGACAGCACAAACAGGCTCTAACCAGAGTAGAAAAAGAAGTGGGAGGCCGCGTTGCACAACTAAGCAAGAAGATAAGCACATTAGAGTCTCTAGTTTGAGAAACAGACGCCTCACAGGTCCCCAACTGGCATCTTCATTAAATAGTACCCGCAAAACACCAGTGTCAACATCTACAGTGAAGAGGCGGCTGCGGGATTTTGGGCTTCAGGGCAGAGTGGCAAAGAAAAAGCCATATCTGAGACTGGCCAATAAAAGAAAAAGATTAAGATGGGCAAAAGAACACAGACATTGGACAGAGGAAGACTGGAAAAAAGTGTTGTGGACGGATGAATCCAAGTTTGAGGGGTTTGGATCACAAAGAAGAACGTTTGTGAGACGCAGAACAAATGAAAAGATGCTGGAAGAATGCCTGACGCCATCTGTTAAGCATGGTGGAGGTAATGTGATGGTCTGGGGTTGCTTTGGTGCTGGTAAGGTGGGAGCTTTGTACAGGGTAAAAGGGATTCTGAATAAGGAAGGCTATCACTCCATTTTGCAACGCCATACCATACCCAGTGGACAGCGCTTGATTGGAGCCAATTTCATCCTACAACAGGACAATGACCCTAAACACACCTCCAAATTGTGCAAGAACTATTTACAGCAGAAGCAGGCAGCTGGTATTCTATCGGTAATGGAGTGGCCAGCACAGTCACCAGATCTGAACCCCATTGAGCTGTTGTGGGAGCAGCTTGACCGTATGGTACGCCAGAAGTGCCCATCCAACCAATCCAACTTGTGGGAGCTGCTTCTAGAAGCGTGGGGTGCAATTTCTCCAGCTTACCTCAATAAATTAACAGCTAGAATGCCAAAGGTGTGCAATGCTGTAATTGCTGCAAAAGGAGGATTCTTTGATGAAAGCAAAGTTTGATGTAAAAACAATGTTATTTCAAATACAAATCATTATTTCTAACCTTGTCAATGTCTTGACTCTATTTTCTATTCATTTCACAACGTATGGTGGTGAATAAGTGTGACTTTTCATGGAAAACACAAAATTGTTTGGGTGACCCCAAACTTTTGAACGGTAGTGTATGTGGTATCGCTATGATTGTTAAATGTAGGAAAATCTACTTTGGGTGGTATACTACTAAAGCCCAAAAAAAAATATATATATTTTTTTACTACTTTGATCCAGTTTTCCTTTGATGATAAAAATAAATAAGAAGGTATTCATTAACATTTGCCACCAAATAAAGGCCCAATTTGTCCTGCAAAAAAAAAAAAAAAAAAAACCTGGTATAATTCACCTGGTAGTTGTGATTATTACTACAGCTTTATTAACACGTGCCAAAGTTGCATGTGTTAATGTGTACAGGCATTAAAGTGGTTGTAAACCCTTACACACCACTTTTCCCTACAGGTAAGCCTATAATAAGACTTACCTGTAGGTACTGGAAATATCTCCTAAACCTGCACAGTTTAGGAGATATTTACCATATACGCTTGTGTCATAATCATCGGCGCATGCGCACTGAAGAAAGGGCACGGTCGTGCTGCGACCGTTGGCTCCCGCGCGCGTGCGCGGGAGTGACATAACACGCGACTCAGGCCAGTCAAAGAGCCAGAGTCCATGGCCCCACTAAGGAAGAGGGGTGAAGATGGACGCCGCCACCAGTGGGGACCTCGGGAACATTTCGGGACCTCTGGGACGTTTGCAGGTAAGTGCAACATAATGGGCTAGTATGCGATGCATACTAGCCCATTATGCTTTTACTTTGCAAGGGAATAAAGAGGAAGTAAAACCCATCAGGGTTTACTTCCTATTTCAGATTAGTTTTGACCTTTGTCATTAAGGGGTTAAACCAAACCTAACCTCTAACCCTAATACTCAAAGTATATCCAAAGCTAAACCTTTTTATTTATAACTTTTCATAGGATGTGGGAAGCTAAGAATCCATGTCTGTGTCCTCGGTGGGGAGATCACCCTTTCTATTTGTCCTGGTGATCATTGTCACCATGAGAGGAAGTACAGTAATAGGAAATATAAGTTTGACAGTTGTCACCTTCAAGTTAAAGAAGTAAAATCTTTCAATGTGGACATTTGTTTTAGTGACAACTGTCTAAAAGGGAATTTACCTTTAATATGTAGAGATTTCCTATCAATGGGATGACATAGTTACATAGTTAGTCAGGTTGAAAAAAAAAGACACAAGTACGGACCTGGAGGATTGGCTGAGCAGATGACAGGCAGTCTCTAAAACAGCCATTCTCAACCTTTTCAACTCAGAGGAACCCTTGAAATAACTTTCCGCTCTCAGGGAACCCCGGCTAAAAATGACTGTATCTACATCTCATGATACATTAGTGTGATGGTTGGTGGAAAGAATGCTCCTTACTAGGGATGAGCTTCGTGTTCGAGTCGAACCCATGTTCGACTCGAACATCGGCTGTTCGCCCGTTCGCCGAATTGCGAACGATATGGGCCGTTCGCGCCAAATTCGTGTGGCGCGTCACGGCCCATAATTCACTGCGGCATCGCAGTGCATTGCTGGCTGATGATTGGCCAAGCATGCACTATGACCCGCATGCTTGGCCAATCACAGCGCCGTCAGTAGAGAGAGCTGAAATTGGCCAAAGCCAGGGTGGCTTTGGCCAATTATGGCTCAGGGGATTTAGTACACGCCCCACACTATATAAGGCCGCCTGCACGGCGGCCCTGTGTAGTGTGTGTTCCGGTGTGCTGAGAGATAGAGAGAGAGAGAGAGACAGTGTCATTTGATTTGAGTTAGATAGATTAGGCAGAACAGTCAGTCAGTTAGCTGCACTTACAGTGTATTGTGTATATATATGCATCCCAGGTGTTGCATATATATATATACACTGTATTCAGTTTAGCTAGATCCGTTCCTGTTATCTTCTAGACTATTTACATTTAGTGCAGTGCGTCCTGCTCACAGTGTTCAGCTAGATCCGTTCCTGTTATCTTCTAGACTATTTACATTTAGTGCAGTGCGTCCTGCTCACAGTGTCCAGCTAGATCCGTTCCTGTTATCTTCTAGACTATTTACATTTAGTGCAGTGCGTCCTGCTCACAGTGTTCAGCTAGATCCGTTCCTGTTATCTTCCTACTGACAGGCAGGCTTGTCTGGTTACAGTATATAAAGCTACCTGAAGAAAATTACAGGTGTTCTATTTGATCCTATTAGTACCACGGTCAGGCAGCTAGACTATTTACATTTAGTACAGTGCGTCCTGCTCACAGTGTTCAGCTAGATCCGTTCCTGTTATCTTCCTACTGACAGGCAGGCTTGTCTGGTTACAGTATATAAAGCTACCTGAAGAAAATTACAGGTGTACTATCCCAGCTTAGTGCAGCTACAGGCCATTAGTATGTCTGGAAGGCCAAGAAGGAGAGGCAGACAGTCACAAGCCAATAAGAGAGGGCAAGCAGGCTCTGTGTCTAGTGCTGGTCGTGGAGACGGTGCATCCTCATCAGCACGTGGCCATGGGACACGCTTGGCCTTTTTTTCGGCAGCTGGCCGTGTTGAGCCGCAACATGCGGAAGACTTGGTCGAGTGGATGACCAAGCCGTCCTCATCCTCCTCATCCTCTCTCACCCATGCCCAGGGTGCTTTGTCTGGCAAAGCAGCGGCCTCTTCCCTCAGCTCAATGTCATCAGTGACTCCTTCCCTAGCTCCACCATGTCCTCCTGAGGATTCCCTCGAACTGTTTGACCACAGTGTTGGGTACATGCTCCAGGAGGATGCCCAGCGTTTGGAAGGCTCTGATGATGATACTGAGCTCGATGAAGGCAGTAACATGAGCACGGACAGAGGGGGTGCCCAAGAAGGACAGCAATCTGGCAGTCATGCTCCCCCTGCTGCAGCATACTGCCAGGTTTGCTCCAGTGATGAGGAGGGAGGGGATGATGAGGTCACTGACTCAACGTGGGTGCCTGATAGGAGAGAGGAGGAGGAGGAGGAGGAGGAGGCGGCACATCACCAACGAGGCAGGATGCCCTCCAGGGGCCAGCCTAAGGACAGCACATTGACTGCATCACACCCCAAAGCTCCACATGTGCAGGGCGCTGCAGTCTCTGCGCGTTATTCAAAAAGTTCTTTGGTATGGGCCTTTTTTGAGACGAGTGCATCAGATCGCACCGCTGCTATTTGCAACATATGTCTCAAGCGTATCTCGCGTGGCCAAAACATCTCCCGCTTGGGTACCACATGCTTGACCAGACATATGTTGACCTGCCATGCAGTTCGTTGGCAAGCGTATCTAAAAGACCCACACCAAAGAACAAAGAGGATCTCTCCTTGCTCCTCATCAGCTGAGATTTCCAACCCCACTAGACCTCCAGTCCTCTCTGAGACCTGCAGTGAGAGGAATGAAGGTGTAGAATTAGGTGTGTCACAGCCAAGTACTTGTGGGCAATCTGCTTTTGGTACACCGACGTCAGATTGTACCAGGCAAATTTCCCTGCCCCAGCTGCTGCACCGCCGAAAGAAGTTTGCTCCCAGCCATCCACATGCCCAGCGGTTGAATGCTAGCTTGGCAAAATTGCTAGCACTTCAACTGCTGCCTTTTCAGTTGGTAGACTCTGCCCTTTTCCGTGAGTTTGTGGAATGTGCGGTTCCTCAGTGGCAGGTACCCAAACACCACTTTTTCTCACGGAAGGCGATTCCGGCTCTCTACCGGCATGTGGAAGGCAATGTCCATGCCTCGCTGGACAGGGCGGTCAGCGGTAAGGTGCATATTACCGCTGACTCATGGTCCAGCAGGCATGGACAGGGACGTTACCTAAGTTTCACGGCGCATTGGGTGACTCTGCTGGCAGCTGGGAAGGATGCAGGACAAGGTGCAGTAGTGTTGGAGGTTGTTCCGCCACCACGCCTCCAAAATGCTGATTGTGACACACCTCTCTCCTCCACCCCCTCCTCTTCTTCTTCCTCCATGGCCTCTTCCTCGGAACCAGCGGTGCTCCGTAGGCATTCAAGGGGCTACGCAAGTACGCAGGCCAAAAGATGCCATGCGGTGCTTGAGCTGGTGTGCTTGGGGGACAGGAGCCATACTGGGGCAGAGGTTCTGTCAGCTCTGCAGGGGCAAGTTCAGAGGTGGTTGACGCCACGCCAACTTAAGGCAGGAATGGTGGTTTGCGACAATGGCACCAACCTCCTCTCTGCCCTCCGACAGGGACAAATGACCCATGTGCCCTGTTTGGCTCACGTCCTTAACTTGGTGGTGCAGCGGTTCTTGGGCAGGTACCCGGGCTTACAGGATGTCCTGAGGCAGGCCAGGAAAGTCTGTGTGCATTTCCGCCGGTCATATAATGCCAGTGCTCGGCTGACGGACCTCCAAAAGGAGTTTAACCTACCCAAGAACCGCCTAATCTGTGACATGCCCACCAGGTGGAACTCAACGTTGGCCATGCTGCAGCGGCTGCACACGCAGCAGAGGGCCATCAATGAGTACCTGTGCGACTATGGCACCAGGACAGGGTCAGGGGAGCTTGGTTTTTTTTCCCCACGCCAGTGGGCCATGATCAGGGATGCATGCACTGTCCTGTCACCATTCGAGGAGGCCACGAGGATGGTGAGCACTGATAGTGCATGCATCAGTGACACTGTCCCCCTTGTCCACCTGTTGGAGCACACGCTGCGTGGAATAATGGACAGGGCACTTGAGGCAGAACAGAGGCAGGAAGAGGAGGACTTCCTTAGCTCTCAAGGCCCCCTTTATCCAGACAGTGTTCCTGCGTGCCCGCCGATCACACAGGAAGAGGACGAGGAGGAGGAGGAGGAGGAGGAGGAGGAGGAAGATTGTGTCAGTATGGAGGTGGAGCCTGGCACTCAGCATCAGCAGCAGTCTTTAAGGGATCAGTCCCAAGGAACACATGGACTTGTACGTGGCTGGGAGGAGGTGGCTGCGGACGTTGTCGTCCTTAGTGACCCAGAGGACTCCGGACCGAATGCCTCAGCAAACCTACGCTGCATGGCCTCCCTGATCCTGCAAAGCCTGCGTAAGGATCCTCGTATTCGTGGTATCAAGGAGAAGGACCAATACTGGCTGGCAACCCTCCTTGATCCACGTTACAAGGGTAAGGTTGCGGACCTTATCTTGCCATCGCAGAGGGAGCAGAGGATGAAACATCTTCGGGAGGCCTTGCAGAAAGGTCTGTGCAACGCGTTCCCAGAGACTGGGAGGTTACAAACTCCTGTTTCTGGTCAACGTGTTGCTGAGGCTTCGGTCAGTCAAAGAAGGAGCGGTGGAGAAGGTGGCCGTCTGACTGATGCGTTCAGACAATTTTTTGGTCCGCAGCCCCAAGGTATGATCGGTTCCAGCAACCATCGCCAGCGTCTGTTTTACATGGTGCAGGAATACCTAGGGGCAAGATCAGACTTGGACACCTTTCCCACCGAAAATCCTCTGGGTTACTGGGTCTTGAGGATGGATCACTGGCCAGAGCTTGCACAGTATGCAATTGAGCTACTGGCCTGTCCTGCATCCAGCGTTCTTTCGGAACGCACATTCAGTGCTGCTGGAGGCGTGGTAACCGATCACAGGGTGCGTCTGTCCACCGACTCGGTCGATCGGCTGACCTTCATAAAAATGAATCAGTCTTGGATCACCACCAGCTACCAAGCACCTGATGCTGATGTAACCGAATAATTTTTTTTGAAATCTCAGATCCCTTCAAAGACTGCCTATGCTGATGCTGAGTGACTATCCCTGAGTAATTATCCTCTTCCTCCTCAATCATCACGCTGATAGCTTGTAAGAACATTTTTGGTTCTGGGCGCCACCACCAGTGCCTAAGGCACAATTTTTCAGCCCCTGTTTAACAGGGGCGTGTAATTACAATTTTTGATGTAATACTTTGCAGCAGGGCTCGTTCCTGCATTCCAACTAGAGTGTCTGTGAGGGGTTGCAGTGTTGTGGCACCAGCACCAGTGCCTAAGGCCCAATTTTTCTGCCCCTGTCTAACAGGGGCGTGTAATTACAATTTTTGATGCAATACTTTGCAGCAGGGCTCGTTCCTGCGTTCCAACTAGAGTGTCTGTGAGGGGTTGCAGTGTTGTGGCACCAGCACCAGTGCCTAAGGCCCAATTTTTCTGCCCCTGTCTAACAGGGGCGTGTAATTACAATTTTTGATGCAATACTTTGCAGCAGGGCTCGTTCCTGCGTTCCAACTAGAGTGTCTGTGAGGGGTTGCAGTGTTGTGGCACCAGCACCAGTGCCTAAGGCCTAATTTTTCAGCTCCTGTTCAACAGGGGCATGTAATTACAATTCTTGATCTAATATTTCACAGCAGGGCCCTGTGAGGGCTTACAGTGTTGTGGCCACAGCAACACCTAAGGCCCAAATTTCTGCTGAGTATATAAGGCAGGACCCTACTTTCAAACATCTAACTTACAAACGACTCCTACTTGCAAACGGAAGGAGACAACAGGAAGTGAGATGAAATCTACCCCTAGGAAGAGAAATTCTCTCCTGTAAGAGTTAATATGGGAAAACAATTTCTCCTTTCCACTGATGCTTTCCAATCCTTGTTCCACAAAAAAACCCAAATTTTCAAAAAACATTTTTCATTGGGACAAAAAGTGAGGTGAAATCTTCTGAAGAGGAGGAAAGACAGCAAAACAAATGTCACAGGGGTGATAACCCTTCCCTATGTTTTCCAAAAAGCTTAAAAAAGATTTTTTTGGCTGGAGCTAAACACGTTAAAAATGTTCAAAATTACAAAGAGATTCTACTTAACAACAAACCTACAGTCCCTGTCTTGTTTGCACCGCCTGTATACTGCTGTTCAGAGTATATAGGGCCTTTCCTTATTTTAATTTGGGTGCGGGGTTCCCCTTAATATCCATACAAGACCCAAAGGGCCTGGTAATGGACTGGGGGGTACCCATGCCGTTTGTCTCACTGATTTTCATCCATATTGCCATGACCCGACATGACATTAAACCCGCAAGCAGTTTTAAATGAGATTTTTTCCTTTAAAAATGACATTTGGTGCAGGGACTGTTCTAAACACGGGAAACACGCGTCACTTTACAGGCATACTATAGACACCCCCCAGGTACGATATTTAAAGGAATATTTCACTTTTTTTTTTTTTACTTTAAGCATCATTAAAATCACTGCTCCCGAAAAAACGTCCGTTTTTAAAAGTTTTTTTTGCATTGATACATGTCCCCTGGGGTAGGACCCGGGTCCCCAAACCCTTTTTAGTACAATACCATGCAAATTAGCCTTTAAAATTAGCACTTTTGATTTCGAACGTTCGAGTCCCATAGGCGCAATGGGGTTCTAACGTTCGTGCGAACTTTCGGTTCGTTCGCGGGTTCTGGTGCGAACAGAACCGGGGGGTGTTCGGCTCATCCCTACTCCTTACACTTGTGGTCATTGGGATAAATCACCCCCTTATAGATAGCTAAAAGGATTAATAGTATCAATGGGAACTTATCTGAGAGGTAGAAATTGCTCATGGAAGCCGTAGCAACCTCTGGAGGAACCCTGGTTGAGAAATCCTGCTCTAAAAGCACCAAGAGCATCTTAATAACTGGAAAATTTCTCTAAAATACTATACAGGTGGTATTACCCCCCAGTACGGCAACATTTTTGCCTGATTATCCCTCCTGCTTTCGTGGCTATTGCCTTGAAGGTACCATGACCCACATCTGGTGGACATGTCCTGTATCGAACAGACTATAGATCCGGGTTTACGATCTACTTTGTTCCCTGATCCATATGAATATCCACAAAAACTCTTATGAGGTCCTCTAAGATAAGAATAATTCCAATATTTTTTTTTAGATCAGAACAGACTCTAGTTTCCCATATATTTGCTGCAACTAAGTTAACAATTGCTCAAGCATGGAAAACCATTACCCTTAGCTTTGAGGCAGTAAAAAACAGGGCAACTATTATTATCATTAACTGGTTGCCGTCCGCCCGCCCCGCCGTCAAATGTTGGTGGGGTGGTGCGGCTCTCCTTCTGGGGGGCGCGCAGCGTAGCAATCGAGGGACGCGCCGTGTTGCTAGGACATGGCACGACCCCGATCTATGGAAAGAGCCACGTCCACGGCTCTTTAACCATTTGATCGGCTGTGTCCAATCACAGCCGGTCACATGTAAACAAGGAAGTGCCGGTAATCGGCGCTCCTCGCCTCACACTGACAGAGTGAGGGGGGACATTTAGGAATGCAATCAGGGTACTGATCATCAGTGCCCTGATTACAATATTGCAAAACAGTGTCACAAATCAGTGCCCACCATTGCCCACCAATGCCAGCTATCAGTGCCCACCAGTAGCAGCAATCAGTGCCCATTAGCGATGGCAGTCAGTGCTGGCAATCAGTGCCGTCTATTAGTGCTGCCCATCAATGCCCATCACTTCTGTCAAACAATGCCCATCAGTGTCGCCCATCAGTGCCATCCATCAATGCCCATCAGTTCCCATCAGTACCGCCGATCCGTGCTGCCTATCAGTGCCCACCAGTGCCGCCTATCAGTGCCCATCTGTGCCGCCTATCAGTGCCCATCTGTGCCGCCTATCAGTGCCACATATCAGTGCCACCTATCAGTGCCCATAAGTGCGGCATATTAGTGCCTCCTCATCGGTACCACCTAATCAGTGCCCATAAGTGCTGCCTCATTAGTGCCCATAAGTGTCACCTCATCAATGCTCACCAGTTCAGCCTATCAGTGCCCATCAGTGAAGGCGAAAAATTACCTAGGTACAAAATTTACTGACAGAAAAAAAGTAAAAAACTTTTTTCTTTTTCAAAATTGTTGGTCTTTTTTTTGTAAAAAAATAAAAAACCCAGCAGTGATTAAATACCACCAAAAGAAAGCTCTATTTGTGTGAAGAAAATGATAAATATTTAGTTAGGGTACAGTGTTGTATGACCGCGCAATTGTCATTCAAAGTGTGACAGCGCTGAAAGCTGAAAAATGACCTGGGCAGGAAGGGGGTGTAAGTGCCCGGTAGGCAAGTGGTTAGTTAGAAACCTACTGCCATGTTAACAGGAGTGCAATCAAAGTTTCCTCAAAGCTGAGTTCCACCCAAAAGTGGAACTTCTGCTTATACGCCCCCCTCTGGTGCCACATTTGGCACTTTTTAGGGGGGAGCAGGGACCTGATTTTGACATGTCCCCTTTCCCACTTCTGAGAGACGGGGCACGCGGCCCGACCTCCCGGAAGTTCGGCCCCCCTCCTCCTTCTCCTGCCGCCGGGCCAATTAGAAAGCACAGGGTTCCATTACCAGGAATGACGGTGGCAGCACCCGAGAATCGATCCCAAGATCGTGCCGACATTGCGGGCTCCCTGGACAGGTAAGTGCCCTGATATTAAAAGTCAGCAGCTGCAGTATTTGTAGCTGCTGACTTTAAATTTTTTTTTTTTCACCCAGGCCGGACCTCCTCTTTAAGTTTGGCAACCTTGAATTTCCTATTCTTAGCCATCGACTTTTAATCAGTTGCCCTTGCCCAGCTGAAAAAAGTAAGACATTAAAGAACCTGGAAGCGCTTTATTTTCCTCTTTTCTTTCTCTTTTAGTTCACTTATCATCATTTCCTCGCATTCCGTTCTATTCCCCCTGTCTCTTCTTTCTCTATTGTGTAATTACAGTGTAGTATTTATTCTCCATAACCTTCCCCTCTGGGAATAGTTTTCTCTCTTTGATTCGGCTTGCATGATATTATCACTTACTGACAGTACTCTATTGAGTCTTTTTGAGCATGCACCTTGGTTTTCGTTCTCTTGTAAGTTGATTTGCACATGTGATGTATGACTAAAATATGTGCTGACCCTTATTTTACTGTATCTATGTCCTTGTGGTGATACTTTGTTATGACCTTGTTTTCAACAAAAGTTTCGTAAAAGAAAAAAAGTCCATCTAGTTAAGGGGTGTCCAACCTTTTGATCTTCCTGGGCCACGTTGGAAGAAGAGGAATGATCTTGGGCCACACATAAAATAAACCAATGGGGCGTACACACACGGTCAGACTTTTCGGCTACAAAAGGCTGACGGACCAAATCCGGCGGACAATCCGATCGTGTGTGGGCTTCCCCGGACTTTCAGCGGACTTTTCCAGCCTCAAATCTGACGGACTTTAGATTTGAAACATGCTTCAAATCTTTATGTCGTAACTCCACCGGACCCAGAAATCCGCTCGTCTGTGTGCTAGTCCGACGGACAAAAAGCCACGCTAGGGCAGCTATTGGCTACTGGCTATCAACTTCCTTATTTTAGTCCGGTGTACGTCATCATGTACGAATCCGTCGGACTTTTGTGTGATCGTGTGTAGGTTAGTCCGTTAGTTAGAAAGTCCGTCAAATGTCCGTCGAAAGTCTGTCGGACTTTTGTAGCTGAAAAGTTCGACCGTGTGTACGCCCCATAACAGTAAGGATCGCTGATGAGCAGAAAAAGTCGGGCAGATCACTAGACATGTGCAATTCATTTTGTTCCGAATTAGCTTTTTTAAACACATTTTTACAAATTCGTTAATTAGGAAATATCCGAATTAACAAAAACCCGTTTAACAAATTTTTCCGAATATCCGTAAATTCAACGATTCAGAAATTCAAAATCCGGAAATTCGAAAATCTGAAATAATAACTAACTAATAATAACTTAACTACTACTAACTATTAAATTATAGGTATTGGAATTTCCTTTCCAATTTGGCTGTTAGTGAACGTAACGAATACGAATTTATCCA
This sequence comes from Lithobates septentrionalis, assembly GCA_037952835.1. NCBI lineage: Eukaryota > Metazoa > Chordata > Amphibia > Anura > Ranidae > Lithobates > Lithobates septentrionalis. The sequence goes on along the minus strand of JBBDGP010000897.1, from coordinate 1,094,768 downwards.
AAGTTACGAATTATCCGAAATAACAAATGCCGTATCTAAACGAATGTAATGTAATGAATGGAATATAACGAATTAATAATAATAAATAACAATAATAAAAACTTTTTATTATTATTATTTATTATTAATTAGTTCTGTTCCATTTGTTTAGATGCGGCATTCGTTATTTTCCAATAACTTGTAACTAGGAGCCAAATTTGAAAGGAAATTCCAATACCTATAATTTAATAGTTAGTTATTATTAGTTAGTTAGTTATTCTTCCGTATTTTTGAATTTTTGAATTTACGAGTTTTCGAATTTACGAATTTAGGAATTGAGATCATAATGAATGACCCAAAAAAACGAAAAAAAAAACCCCTAAAAAAACACGAATGAAACAAAAATGAACAAATTTTTTGGCAGTGCACATGTCTACAGATCACAAGTTCATTATCAATATCACTGATATAGATAATGTATCTATGCGAGTGATAAAACATATTTATTTTTGTAATATTTTTTATTAAAATACATTATTATTAGAAAAGAGGGCAATATAAAACTAGTGTGATATTTGACACAGTTTTTGATAAATCAGTGCATCCATATCTGGTTGGATGAATGGAGTAGCAATTCTCAATGGATTTTCGAGGCGCTCATCAGATATTTTGGTTCTAATTTTGTCCTTTGTCCTTCATCCTTGACAATAGTTGCTCACAAATACCGGTGCTGCTGAAAATGAATGAAATGAATAAGGCATGATTGTGAAGAATGGGAAATTTTTCTTTGAGAAGATATAACTTTTAAAAGTCCAAGTGTAAATGGATTTTTTACAAAAAAAATTCCAAAAAACAAATCAACATTTTTAAGTAAGTTTACGATTTTGGCCACAGGTTGGACACCCTTGATCTAGTTCAGCCAATAGATAAAAAAAAAAAAGAAAAAATAGAAAACCTCCATTATACACAATCCCATGCCCACATTTTATCCACAGGAAGGCAATAAATACAGTGGAACCTTGGATTACGAGCATAATCCGTTCCAGGAGAATGCTTGTAATCCAAAGCACTCGCATATCAAAGCGAGTTTCCCCATAGAAGTCAATGGAAACAAAGATAATTAGTTCCACATTGACTTCTATTGCCTGCAATACCGCATGTGGCCAGAGGTGGGTTTGGGGGCACCGGAGAGCCTCGGAAATACTCGGGGACAGCTCGGCTGAACTTAGAAACCCTCGGAAACATTCGGGAACAGAGTATATCCGAGTGTTTCCGAGTATTTCCGAGTGGTTCCGAGTATTTCCGAACGGCTCTGATCCGTTCCGAGTGTCCCCGGCGCCCCTGCACCTCTAGCCAAATGCGGTACTGCATACCCCATTAGCTTGAATTCTGCTCATTTTGCGAGACAACATTCGCAAACTGAGTCAGGATTTAAAAAAAAAAAAGGTGCTCGTCTTTCAAAACGCTCGTCAACCGCTTTACTCGTTAACCAAGGATTCCACTGTACTCCAATAAAGCATGAGCCAATACACTCCAGTGGGGGAAAAATGAATTCCTTCCTGATCTCTCAGAAGGTAATTGGATTTTCCCTGGATCAACTAATCCTGGTGTTATAACCTATAATTATTATTGTCCAGGTATACACTTCATTACCAAAAGTTTTGGTAACAGACATGGATGAGGGCATTTGGGGTGGGGGAACTTGACTGGCCTGCAAGTCCTGACCTCAACCCGATAGAACACCTTTGGGATGAATTAGAGCGGAGACTGTGAGCCAGGCCTTCTCGTCCAACATCAGTGCCTGACCTCACAAATGCTCTTCTGGAAGAATGGTCAAACATTCCCATAGACACACTCCTAAACCTTGTGGATGGCCTTCCCAGAAGAGGTGAAGCTGTTATAGCTGCAAAGTGTGGGCCAATGCAATATTGAACCCTACGGACTAAGACTGGGATGTCATTAAATTTCATGTGCGTGTAAAGGCAGGTGCCCCAATACTTTTGGTAATATAGTGTATTTTGTGCATTTAGAAATGCATCCAGCTCTTTTTTTAAAAATCTACTGAACTGTCTAGTTCTTGAGGGAGTCTATTTCACATTTTCCCAGCTGTTACTGTGAAGAAGCCTTTCAGTATGTAGGAGGTAAAATCTCTAGTCCTCCAGGCATAAAGACTACCTCCTTGTCTTCTGTAATGACCTGAAAGTGAATAACTCTACACCAAGTTCCCTATATGGACCACCTATGTATGTTGATCATATTCACCCTAAGTTTGGGCTTTAGATATATTTTAATCAGCCCATAAAGTTCACTTTAACCTAAAGTGGTGCATTCCCTGACTTAAAAGGAGGAGTCCAGCCTGAGCTCGTTTGGCTGGGCTTCTCCGATGGAACACAGCAGTGCAATTCGTTTTGCACTCCTGTGACCCGTTTTCAGCAGAGAGCGGTCTGAAGTCCGCTCTCTGCTGACGTCACAGAAATCAGTCCAGGCACAGCGTCATCCCGACAATAAAGTCTGGATCCACCAGGTGCCTGGACTGACAACCATCTCAGCCTCTCAGCGAGTTGCTCCCCGCCCCCTCCACAGCTCAGCGCTCCAGTGAGCGAGGAGGAGCAGAGAGGAGAGCTGCTGATTGACAGTCTACAGCTCTCTGCTTGGGGAGCCGTGAGAACCGAGCCATCGGCGATGTTCGATCGCTCAGTTTTTAGTGTAGAGACGCCGGGGAATAGATGCAGCATCAACCTAGGTAAGTACAATGGGGGAAAAAAACCCCAAACCCATACTTCTCCTTTAACCACATGCCGACCAGCGCATGACGATGTACGCCGGCACAGTGGCGCGGCTGGGCAAATGGGCGTACAGGTGTGTCCCCTTTAAATCACGCCGCGTGCTCCGTGACAGTGCCCGCGGGTCCTGCGGACTTGATATCCACCAGGGGCCCGCAATCGTGTCACGGAGCAGCAGAACGGGGAGATGTCTATGTAAACAAGGCATTTCCCCGTTCTGCCTAGTGACATGACAGAGATCTACTGCTCCCTGTGATCGGGAGAAGTGATCGCTGTCATGTCAGTGGTATCCCCTTCCCCCTACAGTTAGAATCACTCCCTAGGACACACTTAACCCCTTGATCGCCCCCGAGTGTTTAACCCCTTCCCTGCCAGTGTCATTTACACAGTAATCAGTGCATTTTTATAGCACTGATCGCTGTATAAATGACAATGGTCCCAAAATAGTGTCAAAAGTGTCCGCCATAATGTCACGATAAAAATCGCAGATCGCCGCCATTACTAGTAATTAAAAAAAAATAATAAAAATGCCATAAAACTATCCCCTATTTTGTAGACGCTGTAACTTTTGCGCAAACCAATCAATTTACGCTTATTGCAATTTTTTTACCAAAAATATGTAGAAGAATACATATCGGCCTAAACTGAGAAAGAAATTTTTTTAAATATATTTTTGGGGGATATTTATTATAGCAAAAAGTAAAAAATATTGCTTTTTTTTCAAAATTGTCGGTCTTTTTTTGTTTATAGCGCAAAAAAAAAAAAATCGCAGAGGTGATCAAATACCATCAAAAGAAATCTCTATTTGTGGGAAAAAAAGGGCGTCAATTTTGGGTGCAACGTCGCACGACCGCGCAATTGTTAGTTAAAGCGACGCAGTGCCGAATCGAAAAAAGTGCTCTGGTTAGGAAGGGGGTAATCCTTCCGGGGCTTAAGTGGTTAAAAGTAGGCAAACATTTTTTTTATATCAGACCGATGCTGCATCCACCTAGGTAAGCATGATTTTGGAAAAAACAAACAAACATACTTCTCTTTTAAGGTAAAAAAAGGCCAACTACCTGTTCTGCCCCCCCTCCCCCCATTTCCCTAAACACTTACCTGACTCCTGTCACTGCTCCACTACTGTCCCAGCTGCAGCTCCACACAGCAGGTGAGAGCAAGTGGGAGCCATAGATCCCTATGATTAAGCCCCGATGGGTGGGGTGAAACGCGTCAGTGTATGGTTTAGCAGAAAAAAGCAGGCTGAGGTTGCTATTCACTTTTATGTTGCACGGGCTGTTTGGGAGAGCAACAAAAAACATTAAGTTCTGCACTTTCACACTGCGGCGCTATCTATCTATCTATCTATCTATCTATCTATCTATCTATCTATCTATCTATCTATTTGTGTTTTTTTTCAAAAATTGTTGAAAAGTTTATAGGGCAAAAAATAAAAACCACAGAGGTGATCAAATACCACCAAAATAAATATTCCTGGGACAAATTTTGTTTGGGTACAGCGTAGCATGACGGCGCAAATGTCAGTTAAAGTAACAGAGTGCCGTATCGCAAAAAAATGGCCTGGTGAGAAAGGGGGTGGGGGGGGGGGTGTAACTCTTCCGGAGGTGAAGTGGATAGAGTCTACAAAAAAAAATGATGCCGATTAAAAGAGTGAGGTTTCACTATAAAAATGATTTCAAAGAATAAATAAAGAAATAAAAAAAATGAAAAAAAGCAGTTTGTGATTTAGATAGAGGTGAGCTATACAGCCCACTTCCTTTTTCTTGTCTGGTCATTATCCTAGGCTAATGACATCACGCACAGCTCTCTCTCTCACTCTGGTGAGAATTTGCCAGGAAAGGAAGGGGGATGAGTCATAAGAGGGCCAATGAGACCTGCAGAGCTGGAGGTGTGCCTCTGTGGGTCTGTGTAAATCCAGGAAGTGAACTGGCAGCAGCATCAGCTGCCCACAGTTAAAATGGCTGCAGCCAGAGATTTCTGCAGCATATTTGGCAAGCGCAGAATCACAGTGGAACCTTGGTTAACGAGAAACGCGGTGAAAGACGAGCAACTTTTTTTTTTTTTTTAATATTGACTTCCTTTTTTTTTTTCTCTGACTTTTTTCAATTCTGACTGGTTTGCGTGTATTGTCTTGCAAAACGGTCAGAATTCAAGCTAATGTGTGCAGTACCGCATTTGGCCAGAGGTGCGGGGGCGCCGGTGACACTCGGAACAGTTCGAAGCTGTTCGGAAATACTCGGAATCACGCGGAAATACTCCATTCCCGAGTGTTCCCGAGCCTTTGCAAGGGTTTCCGAGTTCAGCTGAGCTGTCCCCGAGGATTTCCGAGGCTCACCGCCCCCCACCTCTGGCCACATGCGGTATTGGGTGCAATAGAAGTCAATGTGGAACAAATTATCTTCGTTTCCATTGACTTCTATGGGGAAACTCGCTTTGATATGCGAGTGCTTTGGATTACAAGCATTCTCCTTGAACAGATTATGCTCGTAATCCAAGGTTCCACTGTATATATAAAATAATATGCAAAGTGGTTGGAGGGAAGCTTCGGAATGGCAAAGATGTTTTTATTACAAATGATGTGAGCAGACCGCAGTGCCTCTTTAAGATGTCATGCATACAATAACAGGCATAATTAAAATGTAAAATAAATGCGTTGAATATATTTATGGAGTCAAGTTTCTGTTCGCGGCGGTGAATACTCTTCGCTCTTCCCACTTTCATGACTTAGTTTGTTATGTCTACATAATAGATCACTGACAGAGCTCCCGCAGATCGCCGCGTGCACGCCGAGGGGTCCCCCCGGCGCGGTCTGACAAGTCCTCTCTCCTCTCCCTTCAGGTGTTGAAATAAAGTACTCCAGAGACGTGAGCTGCTTAAGATTACGCTGTAATTCCTGGCGGCAGGTGATACGGCCCGGCCTGAGATCTTGATTCATACTTGGATGTGTAACAATTGCAAATATTGTTTGCGAAGCGCGAACTGTGATCTGGCAGTGTTCAGAGAGCGGGCGATGCCAGGAGCTGACGACGAGTGGAGAGAAACGTCTCAGGCTTCTTTTTTCTGGGGGGGGGGGGGATTCTGGCGAAGGGCCCCGCAATTATAATGGCGCTTTCACCGAAGGTTCACTTTGAACTTTCATACATTTATCATGTCACAGAGAATAATGGTAGATTTGTAGTTTTCTTTTTTTATACAAGCGGAGACACAAAAAAAAAAAAAAATTTCAAAACTTTTTTTTATATTTGCGATGTTTAACCTCCTCCCATAGACATGTAGGATTTGCCTTCTATATCGGAGCCTCCATTATGGTCCATTCCATATCGTGCAGCAGAGCAGTAAATGAAGGATGGGAAGTTTGGAGCTTTATTTTAAACATTGGGGGTTAAAGTGATTGTAATTTTTTAAATTTTTTTTTTAACCGCTCTAATGAGGAAAGCTGCTGGGCCTGCATCCCATAACCGCTTCAGCCACGGAAGATTTTACCCCCTTCTTGTCCAGAGCACTTTTTGCGATAAGGCACTGCGTCGCTTTAACTGACAATTGCGCGGTCGTGCGAAGTTGCACCCAAACAAAATTGACGTCCTTTTTTCCCGACAAATAGCGCTTTCTTTTGATGGTATTTGATCACCTCTGCGGTTTTTATTTTTTGCGCTATAAGCAAAAAAATGAGCGACAATTTTGAAAAAAAACACAATATTTTTTACTTTTTGCTATAATAAATATCCCCATTTTTTTTTAAAAAAAGCAATTTTTTTTTCAGTTTAGGCCGATATGTATTCTTCTACATATTTTTGGTAAAAAAAAAAATCGCAATAAGAGTATATTGATTGCTTTGCGCAAAAGTTATAGTGTCTACAAAATAGGGGATAGATTTATAGCATTTTTATTATTTATTTATTTTTTACTAGTAATGGCAGCGATCTGCGATTTTTATCGGGACTGCGACATTATGGCGGGCACATCGGACACTTTTGACACATTTTTGTGTCTAACTGAAGGGGGAGGGGACTGACTAGAGGAAGTGACGGATCGTGATTCCTAGCTATTAGGAACTCACATTCTGTCTCTCCTCTCAGAACAGAACAGGGATTTGTGTGTTTACACACACGTCCCTGTTCTGCCTCTCGTGCTCGCGATCACTCGTGGGCGGCGGTCATCGCGACCGTCGGCCACGAGCATCGGCACCCCCGCTGTGCAGTGGGTGCGTGTGCGCGCGCCTGTTATCCTGGACACACGAGCCGACGTACAGCTACGACTGTTCGCGGGATCGTGCCGCCTGCCGCAGTAAAATGACAGCAGCTGGTCCGCAAGGGGTTAAATATCAAACAAGTTATACTTACCTCCTCTGTGCAAGGGTTTTGCACAGAGTTGCCCCGGATCCTCCTCTTCTGGGGTCCCTCAGCGGCACCCCTGGCTCCTGGCTCCTCTTTTTCTCGAGTGCCCCGTTGGAGAGACAATTTCCATGGGGGGCACTCGTGCGGGCACCCTCCCGAGTCCTGTTGCTGTGTCCATTGACATAAACAGCAGGACTTGGCCCCACCCCCACCCCCCAGGTCACTGGATTTGATTGACAGCAGCGGGAGCCAATGGCTGCACTGCTATCAATCTATCCAATGACGACCCGAGACAGTGGCTGGAGCTGGTGTTCTCATCCCTGTTGCCGGAACGATCGGGTTCAGGTAAGGAACAATAGGGGCTCTGGGGAGCTGCTGCACTACAGAAGGTTTTTCACCTTAATTCATAGGACTCATGAAAAACCTTAAGGGTTTAAAATCCTTTTAATTTACTAAAACTGGAGAGTGCAAAATCTAGTCCGGCTGTGCATGGTAGCCAATCAGCTTCTAATTTCAGCTTGTTCAATTAAAGTGATTGTAAAGTCTTGTTTTTTTTTTCCTTTAAAAATAACAAACATGTTTTACTTACCTGCTCTGTTGTAGTGGATTTGCATAGAGCAGCCCGGATCCTCCTCTTCTCAGGTTCCTCTTCTGTGCTCCTAGCCCCTCCCTTCTGTTCAGTGCCCCCCACAGCAAGCAGCTTCCTATGGGGGCACCCGAGCCGAGTCTCAGCTCCCTGTGTCCATTCAGACATGGAGCCCCGACCCAGCCCCACCCCCTCTCTCCCCTGATTGGCTAGCTGACTTTGATTGACAGCAGTGGGAGCCAATGACGCTGCTGCTGTGTCTCAGCCAATCAGGAAGGAGAATCTCGGATGTCTGAGACATTCGTGGACATCGCTGAACAGAGAGGGACCTCAGGTAAGTATTAGGGGGGGCTGCTGCACACAGAAGGCTTTTTATCTTAATGCATAGTATGAATTAAGATTAAAAAAAACTTCTACCTTTACAACCCCTTTAAGCTTTGACAATAAAACCTGGAAGCTGATTGGTTTCTATATAGAGCTGCACCAGATTTTGCACTCTTCAGTTTTAGTAAATGAACCCCAGTAGACTATGACAAGGAAGAATATCTACTGACTGTCAATGTAAGGGGGAATTTTAATAATCACAAAAAAAAAAATCGTAATTTTTACTCTTTGAGGATAATTACTGACCCCCGATGTAAAGGCTGGTTCAAACAATCCAGTACGTTTTTAATCTGCATCAAAAATCCATGCACAGTGTGTTCCATGTATTCCATGGCTCTGGTTCACACCAGTGCCGTCAACAAAAAGTAGAACCTGCTGAATGTTTCTGTATGGAAAACACCAAAACCGCACCAAAACACATGTAAATGCACCAAAAACTCACCGAAATGTATGGAAAACACCAAAACCGCACCAAAACACATGTAAATGCACCAAAAACTCACTGGAATGTATGGAAAACACCAAAACCGCACCAAAACACATGTAAATGCACCAAAAACTCACCGAAATGTATGGAACACACCAAAACTGTACCAAAACACATGTAAATGCACCAAAAACTCACCGAAATGTATGGAACACACCAAAACCGCACCAAAACACATGTAAATGCACCAAAAACTCACCGGAATGCACATTGTCCTGGATTTTTCATGTGCCAAAAAAAATTAAAAAATGCATTAAATGCATTAAAAACACATAAAAAATGTGTATTAACGCATCAGAACGTACAAAATGTGGTGTGAATCAGCCCCCAAGGGAGAACTTTACTTGCCACCAATGAAAAGAATTCAACTTACCGTCAATGAAAAAAGGGGGGATTATACTTACTACAGATGGAAAGGGGGCACTTTATTTGTCAACAATGAAAATGGGGCAGTTTCCTTAACATCAGTGAAAATAAGGCATTTTTCTTACTACCAATCAAAACGGGTGAATTTTACTTACCACCAATGAAAATGAGGGGGTTTTACTTAGTACCAATGAATAGGGGCCATTTTACTTACTATCAATGAAAAGGGGGAATTTTACGTACCCCCAATTCAAAGGGGGCATTATACTTACAACCATTAAAAAATAGGCATTTTACTTACAATGAATGAATAGGCAGATTTTACTTACCGCTGATTAAAAAAGGATTTTACAGGATTTTACTTTCCAAAAATAAAAGAGCGGGAATGTTATTTACCACCAATGAATAGGGTACATTCAACTTACCACCGATGATAAGGGGGTATTTACCTACCACCAAAGAAAAGGGGGGAGGTTACTTACCACCAATATACAAAAGGTGCATTTTTACCACCTATGTAAAGAGAGGCATGTCCTCCTACCACCAATATAAAGGAGCCATTTTTACTGACCCAACAAATGCTTTAAAGCGTAACTCCACTTTTGTTGAGAAAAAAAAACATTCCCCTCTGGGTGATCTATGTACATTAAAATCAAAACAAACAATAATTGCGCTATTACAAAAATAATTAAAAAAGCAGCTGCTGGCATGTAACACAGTGGTGGGCAATGTATGAGAAAAATAAAATAAAAAACATGCAGCGCTCACAAGTGTATACAATTCTGGAATTGAGTGTCCATAGGGAAGTGTAAGAGAGAAAAACTATACTTATAAAGTGAAAAAACAAATGTGTATCAAATAAGAAACAAGGTCCATAAGTGTATAAATAGTCCTAAGCACACATGAGGGTTCGTGGGCGTAACTGGTGTCGTGCGTCCACGCACAGTGGGAGCCAGGGAGGACTCTGTATGGAGAGACACCCTGCACATAGATCTTCTCGTTACACAGTAAACACTGTAATTGGTAGGAATGGGTAACCTTACCGGAAAAGGTGGACACAGTCACCGTATAGTGAAGTGTCAAACAGGCTTGGGGGATACACCGATCCCAGCGATATCCAGCTGCAGGGGTCCTTACAGTGAATCGCATCCAAGATCCAAGTCGGTGGATAGTGATGTGGGGGTTCCTGGTCTTGCGAGGTCTCCCTTTCAGATGGGAGGGATTTGGAGGTAGAAATGGTTGGAGCTCAGCAGGATCCCAAACATAAAAGGAGATAAGAAAAAACTTCCACATAGGGCATGAATCCGTTTGGAACGAGAAGCTTTATTGAAAGCTGGGAAAACAATGTGCTACACAGTGCACTTCGTAGGATAAAATGTGATCACAAAAGGTAAAAAATCGGATAAAATTGCGTGGTAACAGGTCATTTAATGGCATGAGCAACCCAATGCCATTAAATGACCTGTTACCACGCAATTTTATCCGATTTTTTACCTTTTGTGATCACATTTTATCCTACGAAGTGCACTGTGTAGCACATTGTTTTCCCAGCTTTCAATAAAGCTTCTCGTTCCAAACGGATTCATGCCCTATGTGGAAGTTTTTTCTTATCTCCTTTTATGTTTGGGATCCTGCTGAGCTCCAACCATTTCTACCTCCAAATCCCTCCCATCTGAAAGGGAGACCTCGCAAGACCAGGAACCCCCACATCACTATCCACCGACTTGGATCTTGGATGCGATTCACTGTAAGGACCCCTGCAGCTGGATATCGCTGGGATCGGTGTATCCCCCAAGCCTGTTTGACACTTCACTATACGGTGACTGTGTCCACCTTTTCCGGTAAGGTTACCCATTCCTACCAATTACAGTGTTTACTGTGTAACGAGAAGATCTATGTGCAGGGTGTCTCTCCATACAGAGTCCTCCCTGGCTCCCACTGTGCGTGGACGCACGACACCAGTTACGCCCACGAACCCTCATGTGTGCTTAGGACTATTTATACACTTATGGACCTTGTTTCTTATTTGATACACATTTGTTTTTTCACTTTATAATAAGTATAGTTTTTCTCTCTTACACTTCCCTATGGACACTCAATTCCAGAATTGTATACACTTGTGAGCGCTGCATGTTTTTTATTTGATCTATGTACATTGCAAGGACTTTAACAAACTCTGTTGCAGATTCCGACCTTTTGTTCTTCTGAAGAAATCCCTGTGTGTTTGTCTGTGTCCACGTGGGAGAGTGAGTCTAATGGGAGTGGTTTCATAATTATCAATCAGCTGCTGCACCTGCAAGGCTCTAATGAGGAAAGCTGCTGGGCCTGCATCCCATATAACCGCTTCAGCCCCGAAAGATTTTACCCCCTTCCTGACCAGAGCACTTTTTACAATTTGGCACTGCGTCGCTTTAACTGACAATTGCGTGGCCATGCAATGCTGTACCCGAAATTTGCGTCATTTTTTCCCCACAAATAGAGATTTCTTTTGGTGGTATTTGATCACCTCTGCGTTTTTTGTTTTTTTTTGCGCTATAAACAAAAAAAGAGCGACAATTTTGAAAAAAAAAACAATGTTTTTTAATTTTTGCTATAATAAATATCTCCAAAAATGGTTTTAAAAACACATTTCTTCATCAGTTTAGGCCAATATATATTCTTCTACATATTTTTGGTAAAAAAAAAAAAAAAAAATCGCAATAAGTGTATATTGATTGGTTTGCGCAAATGTTATAGCATCTACAAACTATGGGAAAGATTTATGGCATTTTTATTATTATTATTTTTTTACTAGTAATGGCGGTGATTTGCGTTTATTAGCAGTACTGCGACATTGCGGCGGACAGATCAGACACTTTTGACACATTTTCGGGACCATTAACCATTGACATGGTTGGCTACAAAAAAGCCCTGATTACTGTGTAAATGTCACTGGCAGGGAAGGGGTTAACACTAGGGGGCGATCAAGGGGTTAATTGTGTTCCCTAGCTAGTGTTTCTAACTGTATGGGGATAGGACTGACTGGGGGAGGAGACGTATTGTTCCTACTTACTAGGAACACACGACATATCTCCTCTCCCCTGACAGAACAGGGATTTGTGTGTTTACACACACTAATCCCCGTGCTGGCCGCGATCGCACCCGCCGGCCACGCGCATCGGGTCCCCTGGCGGCTCTTAAAGGAACAATGTACCCATATGGGGTTTGGCCCAGCAGGGCCTTTCTGCCAATGTGTATCGGCGTGAGCCAGTCAGCAAACGGTTAAGACGTGATTTCCTAATAGGAGTATTTCACCAAAAATTTAATTTTTGTTGCAAGGGATGCCTGAAATCTGACTTGTATCTTAGTGCAGACTTCTGGGAAAATCAGTGAGCCAATCACACAAGCAGGAAATTATGTTTCTGGGGTACAGAACACCTCCAGGCTGCCATATTGCATTGCATTTTCAGAAAATTACAGAGCTGCAGATTGTGTCGCAATTGTATATGCTATATTATTTTTTTCTTTGCTGTTTTTTTCCCCCACGAAAGTGGAGTTACCCTTTAAATAATTAGTCTACGGGTTCACTTGTTTTTCCTCCAGCACCGTGAATGTTTAACCACTTCCCTACCCGCCCATAGTAATATCACGCCCGTAGATGGAATCTCCCATCCTGGGCGGGCGTCATATCACGTCCTGGGCTTCCTGGCCGTCTAGGGGGCGCGCGCGGGCACCCACCGCGTTGCTCGGGACCCCATGCACGTGCCGGCGGCCGTGATGTCCGCCGGGCACCCGCGATTGCCCGTTAACCGAGCAGGACCGTGGATCTGTGTGTGTAAACACACAGATCCACGTCCTGTCAGAGGAGAGGAGACCGATGGTGTGTTCCCAGTACAGAGGAACACTGATCAGTCTCCTCCCCTTGTGAGCCCCCTCCCCCTACAGTTAGAATCACTCCCTAGGAACATAATTAACCCCTCGATCACCCCCTCCTGGTTAACCCCTTCCCTGCCAGTCACATTTACACAGTAATTAGTGCAATTTTATAGCACTGATCGCTGTATAAATGTGAATCGTCCCAAAAATGTGTTAAAAGTGTCTGATGTGTCCGCCGCAATGTCACAGTCATGAAAAAAAAAAAGCGCAGATCGCCGCCATTACTAGTAAAAATAAATAAATAAATAAATAAAAATGCCATAAATCTATCCCCTATTTTGTAGACGCTATAACGTTTGCGCAAACCAATCAATATACTCTTATTGTGATTTTTTTTACCAAAAATATGTAGAAGAATACATATTGGCCTAAACTGAGGAAAAAATGTGTTTTTCTTTTTTTTTTAAATTGGGATATTTATTATAGCAAAAAGTAAAAAAATATTGTGTTTTTTTCAAAATTGTCGCTTTTCTTTTGTTTATAGCGCAAACAATAAAAACCGCACAGGTGATCAAATACCACCAAAAGAAAGCTCTATTTGTTGTAAAAAAAGGACATCAATTTTGTTTGGGTAAAACGTCGCACGACCGCGAAATTGTCATTCAAAGTGCGACACCGCTGAAAACTAAAAATTGGTCTGGGCAGGAAGGGGGTGAAAATGCCCTGTTTTGAAGTGGTTAATGGGTGCATTCAATAAAGACACAAGAAATTAGAATTGCTCATCTGTTATCAGCTTAAGCACATTGGGGTTGATTTACTAAAACTGAAGAGTGCAAAATCTGGTGGTTTTTTTCTTTTTTTTGTCAAAGCTTAATTGAACAAGCTGAAGTTAGAAGCTGATTGGTCGTGCACAGCTGCACCAGATTTTACACTCTCCATTTTTCGTAAATCAACCACATTGTGCTTGTCTATTGTTGTGACTTAGATGAGGATCTGATCACATTTTATTGCAAATTACTGCAGAAAACCAGTTAATCCCATAGGGGTTGGCATCATTTTTCTTGTCACTGTATATGTAGCGAGTGGTCACAGCAGGGTGGAAGAAGTTGGGGTGGAGAGTGCAAGGAGATAGGAGCTCAGCTCTAGTTCACCGCCATGGTACTTGGTTGAGCTCTTCCTGCAAAGATGTAACCTCCCAGTGTCTGGTGTTCTCCCAGCTGGAGAATACCTACAGAGGTCCTAGCCCCCTGAGTGGGACGGGGAGGGGACGGGGGTATCGGACTAGAACTGGGGTAAGGGACTAGAACTAACTGGGAAAAGTGCAGGTCGCAGTCAAAAAACAGGGTGAGATGCTAATTGCAGAGCCTACTGAAGTGATATGTAACCTAAAAATATATTCTGGAATTGGATGCCCTGAGTCTGTAAGTGCTATAACTGTGTACCTTGAAGTTTCCTACCATGATGTTGGAAAGTAAAGTTTTTGCAATGCATTGGACTTCCCTATGTTATTACTAGGGGCTATTTGAGGAATGGTTAACCGGTTCACCCGGGAGGATTGCAAGGCAAAGTGTGGGGCATTGAACCTTATATGTTCTAATAGGGGTATACATAGTGGCCCCACTTTGGGAGTGGGAATACACACCAATGTGAGATAAGGGTAATGAGGTATTTTAGTTGTACCCATAAATATGGGCTTTGTGTCAGGTTCCTATTGTTCCTATGGTAGTGAGCCCTTGTAGAAGGCCAGCTTGGGGTTCCCTAGGGCGCTGAGTCTTAGAACGGTTCTGAGGAAGTCAGCGGACAGTTCATCCCGGCTTTGGGTGTCAACGAAACAGAACCAAAACTTGAATAGTTGCCTAATAGGCAGAGTTACTCATAAGCAAGCACCTGCCAGATGCATCTGCAGCTGTAGGTAAACAAATTTGAGCATTAAGTCCCCCCTTCCCCAAAAAAGTTAGCCCTCCAACGGAGCAGGCCATCAACAGCAATATCATTGTAAGAAGGAATAGCACCATTTAGAACCACTGGATCCAAAGGCAAAAGCGTGGTCTCGGTCGGTGAAGAGATCTCAGGTCTCAGCATTATCCCGATTACTGGTTTGAAGAGAAGGCTCGTCGATATCAAACCAGTCAGCAGCTTCCCTAGCTGAATTGAAAAAGTGAGCTTGACCTCTAGCGGCGATTCTTAAGTTGGCAGGGTAGAGCACTGAATATGGTAGATTGAAACACTTGTTTCAATTGCGTTGCTTAACATCCTGAAATTTAGCTTGGTTTTTCTTCGGCACTTAAGCAGAAAAATCAGGATAAAAGGAGAATCTTGCACCATTGTAGTGTATAGTAGATTTCTCTCTCGCCAATCATAGTATTTTCTCCCTGGCTCGGTAATGTAGTATGTGTGTTAAAATTGGTCTGCGTGTATTGCCTGGAAGGGCTCTTGTAGGCAAGGCCGGGACAAGGGGTGGGCAGGAGGTGCAGCTGCCCTGGGCACTGTGGTATCATGTGATGTAGGGGGTTTGGGGGGGATTTGTGTTGGAAGGGGGAATTTGGGGGATGACAGGTGGTTGCTAAGATTTGTGATTTAGGGGATTTGTGTTGGGAGGGGGTATGGGGGAAAGATTTGTGCTAGGTGAGGTGATTTGGGGGAAATGTGCTGGGATGGGGGGAATTGAAGTGGGGATAAGATGTGTACTAGGAGGGGAAATGTTAGTGGTAGGGGATTTTTGCTAGGAGGGGTGATTTTTTTCTTGGTGGGGGGGGGGGGGATGTGTGCTGAGAGGGGAATTTTAGCAGGGAGATTTGCACTGGGAGGAGGGGGAATTTATGCTTAGGGGGTAAACAAGCAGATTAGTGCTCAGTGTTTTGGCGGGGGGGGGGGGGGTATATTTGTTGGCTCATAATGCTCATACATCTTTGGTGGGGGGCGCAGTTTGGCATGTTCGCCCTGGGCTCTAGATGACCTTGTCCCAGAACTGCTCGTAAGGGTGCGATGTGCCCTTTCTACCGCAAAGAAGGGAGTGAAAGCTTCCTTTTCAAATATTTCTGATGCCGCGTACACACGGTCGTACTTTTCGTCTACAAAAGTCGGACAGCCTTTCCGACAGACTTCCGGCAGACTTTCGGTGGACTTGCGGCGGACTTGCGGCCTACTTTCTAACGACCGGACTTGCCTACACACGACCACACAAAAGTCGGTCGGATTCGTACGTGATGACGTACACCGGACTAAAATAAGGAAGTTCATAGCCAGTAGCCAATAGGTGCCCTAGCGTGGCTTTTTGTCCGTCGGACTAGCACACAGACGAGCGGATTTCGGGGTCCGTCGTAGTTACGAAGTAAAGTTTTAAAGCATGTTTCAAATCTAAAGTACGTCGGATTTGAGGCTAAAAAAGTCGGTTGAAAGTCCGGAGAAGCCCACACACGATCGGATTACCAGCCAGCTTTAGTCCATCAGCGTCCGTTGGACTTTTGTAGACGAAAAGTAGGACCGTGTGTACGCGGCATAACATCCACTTTTGACAAACTCAGTGGGATCTCTGCCCTCCACCTTCTCTGGCAAGCCCACTATACGAATATTGTTTAGTCTGAGACGGTTTTCAATGTCATCAGTTTTGTCACTCGTGGCGTTTGCTATGCGGGTAGCTTTGTGGGTTTTCGGCAATCAGCGGGGCAACTTGTCCTCCAGATCACTGATTTGACCTTCAGCAGCGGTAGTTCATTCTCTAATCTTCTGGAGGTTATGTCGCAGCAGTGACACTTCCTCTGTTAGCCCACCTAAGTGCTCCCTGACTGGGTTGACTGAGGCAGTACATTGATGTACAGCTTGCAAAATCCTCTGTCAGATCCTCGGTGTCTATTTGCTGGTCACTATCTATGAGAGACATGGCGTCAGGTTCAACTTCATGTGAATGTTCCATAGCTTGCTGTGGGTCGGTTTCTTCCTCTATGTCCATGGAAGAGTCTTGCCCCTGTGCCACTGAGAGTTTTTGAGCATAATATAGCATGACTCTAGGGGCATCTTTGCGGTTGGTCTTACCCGCTCTGCTGCCTGAGTTTGCTTATGAGTGCCTTGTGGCGTTCCCCCCCAGAGCATGGGCACGGCCGAGCCATGTTGAGTCTCCAGGGCTGCCCTTTTTTCCTTGCTTTTGCGGGTCAGCATGGTGTGGAGACGGTCAATGGAGGTATTGGCAGATTCCTTGTGATGTGCTAAATGCCTCTGTCAGTGTCGCCCGGATTATCGTCCGGAGTTATGATCGGTGAGGGGTTAGATGTGGGAGCTCTGTGAAGCTTTTCCGTTCACCTGCCTGGCTCGGCCATGCCCTAGGGCAGTGATGGCGAACCTTGGCACCCCAGATGTTTTGGAACTACATTTCCAATGATGCTCAACTACACTTCAGAGTGCATGAGCATCATGGGAAATGTAGTTCCAAAACATCTGGGGTGCCAAGGTTCGCCATCACTGCCCTAGGGTGTGGAGTCTAAACACTAACCTGCTTCTTCACCAGGACTGGAGATCGACTTGCAGCAGACTGGAGCCAAATTGTGGCCCCCAGGTATGCCCAGCTGAAGGTGGGAAGACCACGTGTATGTGCAGAGTGCAGATGGCTGGAGACAGAAGAGGGTCCGGGAAACAAACCGAGGTCAGGGCACGTGGCAGACAGGAAAAAACGGTAGAGGAAGTCAGGGACAGTACATTGGAAGTCAAACACAGAATACCAGTAATATGTGGGAAAGCAGGAGCACGGAGCAATTAGGAAGTTGCTCAGACAACGCCAGCTGCACTGAGCATGTCTATATATAGAGAAGTAGATTGGGAGACAGACCAGGAAGTGACAGAAGGAAAAGGGATATAAATTCACAGTAGAGCAGGTGACGCCCATAGGTAAACAATGAAGCCAGCAGCACATGTGATTAGAACCACAGGTCCATCGGAACCACTGCAGCAAGGAGGTAAGAATTTCACCAACAGTAAACTGCAGGCCAGACTGTGACACTTTGTTAATTTTTTACTGTTTTATTACCATGTCAACCTATCCCCTCTTCAGTCCATCATGAATGCCTCTGCCAGACTCATCCACCTTACCAACCGTTCAATGTCCGCCGCTCCTCTCTGCCAATCCCTCCACTGGCTTACCATTGCCCAATGAATAAAATTCAAAACACTAACAATAACATACAAAGCCATTCACAACTCTGCCCCGAGCTACATCACCATCTTATCTCCAAATATCACCAAAAACGTCCTCTCCGTTCCTCCCAAGACCTCCTGCTCTCTAGCTCCTCTGTCTCCTTCTTCCATGCTCATCTCCAGGACTTCTCCAGAGCCTCTCCCATCCTCTGGAACTCACTAATCCATTCTGCCCTGATATCTCATACTCTGTCCACTTTTAGGCGATCCCTGAAAACTCATCTCTTCAAGGTGGTCTATCCTGCCTCAAGCTAACAACCGAATCTTCTACTCCCCTCATCAGTTCATCCCTTACAGTTCCTACCTTTTGTTTCACCAGCCCCTCCCTCTTAGATTGTAAGACTGTAAGCTCGCAGGAGCAGGGCTCCTCTAACCCTCTTGTTTTGAATTGTACTGTTGGTGTAGTGTCTTCCTACATTATAAAGCTCTGCACAAACTGTTGGCACTATATAAATCCTATACAATATTAATAATGATGTATGACCTATAGTGGACCACGTTGGACACAATGCTCATTGTGTTGCTA
Source organism: Lithobates septentrionalis (assembly GCA_037952835.1). NCBI lineage: Eukaryota > Metazoa > Chordata > Amphibia > Anura > Ranidae > Lithobates > Lithobates septentrionalis. Next base: position 1,076,284 of record JBBDGP010000897.1, on the reverse strand, counting down.
TGCACCATTTTCAGTCTTCCCAACCCCACTGCACTATAGCCTAGCTTTGCAGCCTGTGAGTCGGGTCCCCAATTGTTCTCTGTGATAACTTCATATTGATATGGGTCCCTGAAAATGGGGGCCACAAGGTAGACACGTCTGAGCCCCTCCATACTACAGCATATGCCCCTTATATGTCATAAGAAATGATAATAGTGAAAACACCAAGGAAAAATGTGCAAGCCAGCAAAAAAAAAAAAAGAAGACTTTTATGGGTGTATTAAAAGTCTTTTTAGTGGTTTCTCCAGTAATAATAATAAACTCAATCCTTTTAAGCCACATTCACCATTACTTAGCTATAAATAAGGCCTGTAACATTTGTAAACAGAAAAAAAAGTGGGAGCAGGTCCCAGTGGCTTTCAACATCCAGATTATGAGCCACTGACACTTCAAATAGGGAGGAAATGATGATGTCACAGGCTGGAGATTTGTAAGCCTGTGTCAACAAATATCTTGTTGCACATAGCTTCCGACACGGCTTCGGCAGTTAGTGGGACTCTCTCATTGCCTTTACTTTCTCGAGCATGGTCAATGTTTCAGCTATAAAACTGACAAGAGGTTCTACAAGACACATTTGTTTAAAAAATGGCAAATTATAGCAAAAGTACTTCATTGAAATGCATTAAGATTTGGAAGGTGACCTCGAACTGAACTTTAGAGTTTGTGCCTGTTATATGCAACCCACATGTGAGCCTACAGACCTCAAAGTGTCTTGTATTCTCTAATCTGCTGTTGCTGCTTTACCAGTTTTCAGTCCGTGTTTTTTTGAAGGCTTTCCCGGATTTCCCAGATTGGATTTGTCACAGTTTAAAATTTAGAAAAAAAATGTGCAAATTGATTGTTCAATGAAAACTCAGGATTTCATTGAGTTTTAAAACTGTTATACTACTGTTTCCCAGACATCCATTATTTTAGAAAGCAACTGAATACAATTATTGGTTATCAGAGTACTTCCTATATTCAATAAATGAGGATTATGCAACAGGAGAAATTTAAAGCCTAACTATACTTTCAATTTAACCTGTTGTCACCCACATAATGCATAGGTGTGGCGGCAAAGATGTACTGCACATACACTATATTGTCAAAAGTATTGGGACGCCAGGCTTTACACGCACATGAACTTTAATGTCATCCCAGTCTTAGTCCGTAGGGTTCAATATTGAGTTGGCCCACCCTTTGCAACTGTAACAGCTTCAACTCTTCTAGGAAAGGCCGTCCAAAGGTTTAGGAGTGTGTCTATGGGACTCTCAGAAGGAACTGAGAAAAAAATATATAGAACACAGCGTACATAAACACATATACAAGTAAAACACAGTGCACATATATAGTAGATCATAAAATGAAAAATTATAAACCAAATATAATAGTCAAAATGTGCAAATAATGAAAAATATAAGTAATGTCCAAGGATAATGTCCAAAATAGACGAATCACTAGTACTTAAAGCAAACTGTGGAAGTGAGCCAAATAATATAAGGATAAAAATATCCAAAACGTGATTCAAAGTGGTTGAAAGGTGAACTAAACATCAATGTAGTATAGAACAGCAAAACGTGCCCGAGCTTGTTGGTATGTGATCCACCACCAGAGAGTCAGAAGGCTTACCGGAGAGATTGAACCCAAGTAGGTGTACACCCAATGGGTCAATCAAGCTTGTAGGGCAAAACACCCAGAAGACACTGCCTCGGCAGACACGACCTCCAGCCAGAAGACCAACTCGGACAGTGAACCTCAATAGGGTAGGTATTAGACAGGAAACCGAATGGATAGTTTCTCCAATGTGATATATTTACAGAAAGAAAAGGAAGGTAGGCACATAGTGTAATATTATTTTTAAAAAAAGGAAATACACTCACATTTTAGTAGATAAAAAAGCGCTTGAAATGGAGAGCAGTGACTTCAGCAGAGCGCGCAGACGCCTTTCGTCTCACAAGACATCATCTGGGGTGCTCATCTGCTGTAGCCACTGCACTTATATAGCAAAAGAGTACCCCAGTAATGAGCTGTAGCCTCATGGTGGCAGTTGTGTGGATTGACGTCCACTTCTGGGTACACGCAAAATGGCGCCTCCTCCTTCCGAAGAGACTGAAGTCGGAAGCGGAATCACCACGCATAATGAAAACATGTGCGTAACCGGAAGCAGAACTCAGAAGATGGATGTCAGATTGTCTTTTTCCATCCAATGTGGATTCAAGTTTGAAGCAACATAGTGAAAGGAATCTACATCTGATATAGATTACTACCTGTCCTTTGAGAGTCCAACAGAGATTGCTAAGGACCAGTGAGGATTATTCCTGAAGGGAGAGTTGCACTGTGTACAAGGCGTGTTTTGACCCTTTGCAGGGTCTTTCAAGGAGGTGAGCGAGCATTGCATGTGGTGGCGGGAGCACTATGGATATGGAGGTTGTTTGAAGCAAGGAAAAACCGTACATCTTCCTGCATGCCAGTAAAAGAAATATCACTTATAAATTGTTATTGGACTGTTTTTAGAGCACTTATATTGTACACAATTTTCTGATTTATTTTTTAAGTGCTCTAAATATTCTGTTTTATTATTTATGCAGCGCGGTCTCATTTATATCCTTTGTATCTTGTTTTTTGTGGGAGCACAGAGGTGACAGCAGCAGCAACCCTATGTTAGTCTTTTTAGTATAGTCATGCGCAACTACCTTACTTATAATTAGTCTAGAAAGAGAGTTTGCCAAAGCTAGCTGACTGTACTGTTTGCGGACCACATCCCTAATACTTATAGTAAAAAAGAAGTTCTTCAGGAATCGCCATACCTCAAATCACAGGGGCTTCATATAGAAAAAAAAGTATTTGTCCTCCAGAGGCCTATCATGTCAGTAATAGACACAGTCTCAGTTTCTGTATATAAGCTTCCAAACAGTCACCAGCCCAATTTTACAGGGGTCTACCATAGGGCTGGGGTAACATGTAGTCTAAAAATGGCAGCAAAAGTAACCTATTAGCTACAAAGGTTAAAATACAACAAAATATAGAGCATAGTCCCAGCTACCGCTAAAATAGAGGCGTAGGGACCGCAGACAGTGATGTACAGGGCTGTAACGCTCTCATAGCCTGATGGACTCACCTTGTAATTGGCGTGGGATAATATGTCTCCTTCCGTCTGCCAGGTGGAAAAGAGACTGACGGAAGGATGTGAAGCCCCTGTGATTTGAGGTATGGCGATTACTTTTTGACTATTTGTGGACTGAATTCATTTATCATTAAAATACATTCCATCACCAATAATTCAAGATATTGTATCTGAACTAATTGGTGGAACAATCTTTATACCCATTTAGATATATCACAGTCAAATATATCGGCCAGCCACACTCTCTTTGAGTGCTCAGTGTGCCTCACGTGAATCACTGTCGGTCGGTGATACCCTGGCCTGCTGTTCGCGCGTGGCTCTGACGGACCTTTCTCTCTCTTCATTTGTTGAGTTACTTTCTGCTGTTCGGGTGGAACACTTAAGCCCCGTACACACCATCGGACTTTCCGACGGGAAATGTTCTATGACAGGCTGTTGGCGGTAAATCCGACCCTTTGTACGCTCCATCGGAGAATTGTTGTCGCACTTTCCGCCAACAAATGTTGGCTAGCAGGTATTCACATTTTCCGCAGACAAATGTCTGTTGTTGGACTTTCCAAGCGTGTATACACAAGTCCGTCAGACAAAAGCCCAAAGTACAAACACGCATGCTCGGAAGCAAGGACGAGCCAGAAGCGGTCGGTCTTGTAAATTAGCGTTCGTAATGGAGAATTAACATTCCTGACGCGGCAAATTATGAAATCTCCAAATGCAGCGCACAATTCTCTTCTTCTTTAATGGGATAATAATGACGCTGCTTTGCTGGTGATACTGATGGAGTTATTGCAAACAAATTTTCAAACTCAAACTTCTTTTTTCTAGTGATATCAAGAATAATATTATTATGCTTTTTTATTTTTTATTTGGGCAAGTTACCACAACACCATTATCCCGGAGTTTTTAAGATCAAAGATACAACTATGTTGGTGTCCCTTGTCAATTTTACATTGTATTTTTTAAAGTGTAACTGCCGACTCCCAAACTGTCATTTGAAGTAAAACACAAAGCCAAGTATTATTCTACACAATTTTTTTTATTGTGCATTAAAAAAAGAAAACAAATAAAATTAGACATGCTATCTGCCAATAGAACTTAACCAAAAAGTGCATTCTATGCATCCAAAAATATAGAAAATATACCAAATCAAAAATCATTATTCAACCAAAAAAATAATGTCAAAGCAATAACTCCAAGGCCAATAATAAATAACACGTTATCTCCTCCGATTCCGCAACATGTCTGGTTGACGAACGACTGTTCAGAAACTAACTGAAAAGCGCGAAATGAAAAACGTGAATCAACACTCACCAAACTTCTATTGACACTAAACTAGCAGAAGGAGCCCAAAGGGTGGCGCTAAAGAGCTGAAAAACCACGTAGTACGTCTAGTACATTTGTAATTGTTGACCAACAATTTCGTGGCCGTGTGTATGCAAGACAAGTTTGGGCCAACGCCCTTCGGATTAAAATTCCACGGTTTTGTTGGCCAACAATCCGATCGTGTGTATGAGGCTTCACACTTGCGGTGAGTATTTTCATCTGTTAAATTCATTGGCTATCTCACAATATGCATGTATGATCTCTTTGTATATAAATGTAAGATGATTGTAACATTTATATCTTTGCACTTTGGCATATTTTTTTGATGACATGTATTTTATCATCGTAAACTTAAGCCACAGTTTTAGAAGTTTTAAGCCCTTTTAGTCCCTGAAAAAGATCTGCATTGTGTTTTTTCGAAATGCGTTGGCCGCTCTGTCTGTTTGACAGTTTTGGGCTTCCCTCTCAGCTGTTTCCATATCTGCCCCCAACATATGTGTTTGTTTTTATCATCTTTGAATATTGTTTACTGTTATATATAGTAATACATTTGTAAATTTTTTTTACGATTACTGTTTGTGGTCCGTTTAAAATCCCAACCTGAGGAACTTGGTTTTTTTTACTACATTATAGTCTATGGCAGTGAACTCCTGCTGAAGTCCTGAAAAAGTAATACATGAACTACTTCTCAAATCGCACTACTTCAAATCAAATCTATTAGGAAACTGCCTTAGAAACACACTAGATGCTATTTCAGGTACAATTTGTAAATCGTATGTCGTACCGGTGTGACCGGGGGCTTAGTAAATTTTCACATTCAATAAGCTCTGGGGCAAATTCCCTGGCAAAAGTGAACAGCCTCTTTACCTTTAGTGAATGAAAGAAGGGAAGACCTCCACTATGCCAATATCCAATAAGTATATGTAAGGATTGAGAATATATCCCAAAAGAAAATAAAATTTAAAAAAAGAGCGGACACATCATGAGGCAATGGTTATATAAAATTCTCTTTTATTACAAATCAATTAAAATAACATATAACACTTAGACAACACCCTATTGCTTGACAAGGTCAACAGATACCCAATACAACGATTGTGAAGGTATGGATCCTTGGTAAAAAAAAAGAGAGTGTGTAAAGATAAGTATGTCTGTATGACAAATTATGATCCAACCACTCCTCCACACTTGATTGTCAACACGTTTCACAATTTAGTAGCTTCCTCAGGACATACTGGGTAGGTGCTGCTGAACCTTGAATCAAGATATACGGGGACATCACACGTCAAAGACTACGACTCACAAAAACAAGCTTGGGATATTATGGGTGATCAATATATATATATATATAAAGGAAAAGAAGGGAGAGCGTGTGTAACCTCCACTGACAACCAACGGTCACTGATGATTCCTGTGAAGATTGATAATGTCATCGAATTATAACCATAGAACAGGGGAAGAGAAGGTGGAGCATCCGATTTCAGCCGCTAAAGCCAGGTGTAGGTCAGGAATATAGTACATATCTCTCACTGATAGCGCTCTAATGCCCCGTACACACGATCGGACATTCCGACAACAAAATCCTAGGATTTTTTCCGACAGATGTTGGCTCAAACTTGTCTTGCATACACACGGTCACACAAAGTTGTCGGAAAATCCGATCGTTCTGAACGCAGTGACGTAAAACACGTACATCGGGACTATATACGGGGCAGTAGCCAATAGCTTTCATCTCTTTATTTATTCTGAGCATGCGTGGCACTTTGTCCGTCGGATTTGTGTACACACGATCGGAAATTCCGACAACGGATTTTGTTGTCGGAAAATTTTATAGCCTGCTCTCAAACTTTGTGTGTCGGAAAATCCGATGGAAAATGTGTGATGGAGCCTACACACGGTCAGAATTTCCGACAACAAGGTCCTATCACACATTTTCCGTCGGAAAATCCGACCGTGTGTACGGGGCATTAGTGTGTATTCATCAATTGGAATTAAACCTCATCTATGGGTAGAGGAACCTTACCACAGGATATATGGTCTTCCTAGTTTTGGGGTTCACTAGTAAAGCCAGACCTGCATACCCTAAGTAGGGTGAAGACACACCTCTCCTCCCAAAGCTGTATGTATAGTATAGATGTCCCCGCAGCTTATCCGCCAAATCAACTCCCTTTTACGTCACATTCTCTCATAGGTGTGCGCAGGGGGTGGGCCGATTGTGCCTGGGCATGCCCTAATCACCCCCATGTGCCAGGGCCACTTATAAGGCAGTACAGCCAGCCCTCCTGTACCAGGCCCGGGTGCTATCCAATCAAAAAGGGGGCCCGGGCGCTTGCTGAGCAGGAGGACCAGCTGTACTGCCTTATTGCAGACGCCGATCCTCTTGTTTCTTTCCCTGCAGCGCTGCCAGTTTCTCTTCATCTTCCTCCCTCCAGCTGCACTGCAGGGGGATCAGGGGAAAGGGGCTGGCAAATGTAATTTACTGCGCCCTTCCTTTTATGAATGAACGCAGTGATCAGGACCAATCGCTCCTGTGTCCACTCGTCACTGAAGTATAGTAAAACCCAAACAAAATTGACATCCTTTTTTTCCCACAAATAGAGCTTTCTTTTGGTGGTATTTGATCATCTCTGCGGTTTTTATTTTTTGCGCTATAAACAAAAAGAGCGACAATTTTGAAAAAAGAAAAACACAATATTTTGTACTTTTTGCTATAATAAATATCCCCATTTTTTTTTAAAAAAAAGCAATTTTTTCTCAGTTTAGGCCGATATGTATTCTTCTACATATTTTTGGTAATAAAAATCGCAATAAGCGTTTATTGATTGGTTTGCGCAAAAGTTATAGCGTCTACAAAATAGGGGATAGATTTATAGCATTTTTATTATTATTATTTTTTTACTAGTAATGGCGGGACTGCGACATTATGGCGGACACATCGGACACTTTTGACACATTTTTGGGACTATTAGCATTTATACAGCAATCAGTGCTATAAAAATGCATTAATTACTGTAAAAATGTCACTGGCAGGGAAGGGGTTAACACTAGAGAGCGATCAAGGGGTTAACTGTGTTCCCTCTCTGTGTTCTGACTGTCTAGGGGAGATGACAGATCGCTGTACATACTTAGTATGAACACAGGATCAGTCTCTTCTCCCCTCAGAGAACCGGGATCTGTGTGTCACAAGCGATCACAGGAGCCCGGTGGTCATCACACCCGCCGGGCACTCGCATCGGCTCCGGGGGTGAGCAGCCGGCACATGCGCGCCCCTAGTGGCCACAGGGCGAAGCGACATAACATAACGTTGTTTCGCCTAGCCGTGCCATTCTGCCGCAGTAAAACTGTGGCGGCTGGTCGGCAAGTAGTTAAATGTTTCTCTTTGGATCTATTTACTAGTATATGCACCTTAAAAATCCCATAAATACTTCAATACTTCTTTATCTCAGGGATGTGGTGCCAAATTTGGTGTTTTGTCCATGGAAATTATCCCTAGATACTGGACATGTCACACTTTAAAATTGCACGCGCTCGTGGAATGGCGGCAAACTCTGATACTTAATAATCACCATAGGCTACGCTTTCAAAAGATTTACAGGTCACCTGTTTTGTGTTACAGAGGAGGTCTAGCACTAGATTTATTGCTGTCGCTCTAATGTTCACGGCGATACCTCACATGTGTGGTGAAATTACCGTTTACATATATGTGCACGAGTTACGTATGCGTTTGCTTCTGCGCGCCAGCATGGAGGGATGGGAGGCACTTCACATGTTTTTTCTTATTTTTTCCATTTTTACACTGTCCCTTTAATTTGTTATTTTTTTTGGATCACTTTTACTTCTATTACAAGGAATGTACACATCCCCTGTAATAGAAATAAGGGATGAGAGGTCCTCTTTATGGAGAGATCTGGGGTCTACAAGACCCCAAATCTCTCCTCTACCTTTGAAAGCAAAAGATAAAAAAAAAAAAGAAAAAAAGAAAAAAAAAATCAGATCTTTTGCTTTATAAAAAAAAAAAATTGTTTACTTCTGCCCTAGACCAAAAGTGACGTCATGACGTCGCTCCGGTCCTCCTAGATCAGGGGTGGGCAACCTCGGCCCTCCAGCTGTGGTGACATTGCAAGACCCTGACAATCACAGGCATGCCTCCTAGAGACAGAGGCATGATGGATTTTGTAGCTTTCACCACAGTGTCGAGGTTGCCTACCCCTGTCCTAGATCATAGTGGTTTTTAGAGATGATTTGGTCTCTCTTCACCTCTATGGCCAGCCACTCAAACTGTCGGATCGTTTCCCAGGCCCACTGCTAAGAGCGGTAAGCCAGAGAAACACCAGTGAGCGCCCGTTCCCGCTGCTTCTAAAAGTGATCCAATAGCAAATTAGCTGCTCGGATCGCTTTTATGAGAAACAGACTTGTTGGCTGAAAAAAAAAATACCAGGGTTAAAGCAGATAGCTTCAGCCATAACCCTGGTAAACCACTTCAAAGCCGCAAGGTATATGTATGTATTGCGGTCGGCAAGTAGTTAAAATAAATGCTATTGCACTTACAACATATTAAAAACAGCCAGTAGCCTTCAGAAACCAAGAGGCACTTTAACAAAGATGGCCACTGTGCGCCTCAGTTCACCGGATGTGATGTAAACTTGAAATCCTATCCTACGTGTTTCGTCATAAGAATGCAACGTCTTCAGGAGCTAGCTAATGTTTTTGTTTGTCATTGTGTATTATTTGTCATAATTTTTATTTTTTTTTGCTGTGTTGCCTTGCTCTTGCTTTTATTTTAATTCTCATAATAAATTGATATTGCACTTATGCTGGAAACGTTTTTCCTCATTTTCAAGTTACCTTTCTGGTTACACTTAAAGAACAGGACTCCAGCATCGGTATATTAAACATTAAAATTACTCAAAATGAATATATGCATTGGATCAGCAGTGCACAAAAAATATATAATCCCTCTATTCTACAGAATTAAAGATAATTTTTCACCACAGTCTGCAAAAATTTTGGAATATATCTGTTTCACCCTAAGAACAATTTTTCTGAAGCTTAATAAAATTAATAGCATCCAAGACTAGTCAGTTCCCTCAAAAAAGCATGTTAGTGATAAAACAAATGCTAACGGCACCACAGTTGTATATCTCATTTGACCTAAACAAAAAGTTCACGTGCCATAAAAAGTACAATAGGATTAGAAATGAGAGTTAAATATTAATTGTCAGCAGATGAGTCAAGTATACATTCATCATCATGTCTAACAGACAGATTTTGTTTTCGAACAGCCTTGTTTAGTGGTTGGGGTATAAAAGAGATCATTGAAGCAATATGACTTGGCCTCGGGAGCTATGACGTTAGCTGTTAGAAAATGGTGAATCTTGTTACTGAGCCATCAATCAGTGCAATATGGGCAGAATTTAGAATGGGGAAAAGTATACTGGAACCACCAAGAATACAAGGTCTTGTAGGCACAGGACCACATTTCTCCATAAGGAACATAGGCCACGGCCTAGGGTGGCAGGGCTGCTGTTAGAAAACAAGGGGCCCCATACAGCCTACATGAGCGCCCCCCCTCAAAAAAAAAAATTAAAAAAATGTAAAATTATATTTTTGTTAAAAATACACTAAAATCATTATTAGCAAACACAACATAACTTGCAAAATCTCTGCTAAATGCAAATACCCCTTGACATTTTCCACATTTTGTTACGCTACAACCAAAAACGTAACGTAAATTGTATTTTATGTGACAGACCAACACAAAGTGGTACATGAATGATTGTGAAGTAGAAGGAAAATGATAAATGGTGTTCCAATTTCTTTTACAAATAAATATCTGGCGTGTGGCGTGCATTTGTATTCAGCCCCTTTACTCTGATACCCCTAACAAAGGTCTAGTGGAACCAATTGCCATCAGACGTCATCTAATTAGTAAATAGAGTCCACCTGTGTGCAATTTAATCTCAGTATAAATACAGCTGTTCTGTGAAGCCCTCAGAGTTTTATTAGAGAACCTTAGTGAACAAACAGCATCACAAAGGCCAAGGAACACACCAGACAGGTCAGGGATAAACCTTTGGAGAAGTTTAAAGCAGGATTAGGTTTTAAAAAAATATCCCAAGCTTTGAACATCTTACAGAGCTCTGTTCAATCCATTATCTGAAAATGGAAAGAGTATGGCACAACTGCAAACCTACCAAGACATGGCCGTCCACCTAAACTGACAGGCCGGGCAAGGAGAGAATTTATAAGAGAAGCAGCCAAGAGGTCCATGGTAACTCTGGAGGAGCTGCAGAGATCCACAGCTCAGGTGGGAGAATCTGTCCACAGGACAACTATTAGTCGTGTTCTCCACAAATCTGCCCTTTATGGAAGAGTGGCAAGAAGAAAGAAAGCCATAGGAAGTCCAGTTTGCAAGAAGCCATGTGGGGGACACAGCAAACATGCGGAAGAAGATGCTCTGATCATATGAGACCAAAATTGAACTTTTTGGCCTAAAAGCAAAACGCTATGTGTGGCCGAAAACTAACACTGCACATCACCCTGAACACACCATCCCAACCGTGAAACATGTTGTGGGGATGCTTTTCTTCAGCAGGGAAAGGGAAGCTGGTCGGAGTTGATGGGAAGATGAATGAAGCCAAATACAGGGCAATCTTGGAAGAAAACCTGTTAAAGTCTGCAAAAGACTTGAGACTGGGGCGGAGGTTCACCTTCCAGCAGGACAACGACCCGAAACATACAGCCAGAGCTACAATGGAATGGTTTCGTTCAAAGCATATTCATGTGTTAGAATGGCCCAGTCACAGTCCAGACCTAAAATTGCTGTTCACAGATGCTCTCCATCCAATCTGACAGAGCTTGAGCTACTTTACATAGAAGAATGGGTAAAAATGTCACTCTCTAGATGTGCAAAGCTGGTAGAGACATCCCCAAAAAGACTTGCAGCTGTGATTGCAGAGAAAGGTGATTGTACAAAGTATTGACTCAGGGGGGCTGAATACAAATGCACGCCACACTTTTCCCCATATCTATTTGTAAAAAAAATTGAAAATAATTTATTATTTTCCTTTCACTTCACAATTATGTGCCACTTTGTGTTGGTCTATCACATAAAATCCCAAAAAATACATTTATGTTTTTGGTTGTAACATGACAAAATGTGGAGAATTTCAAGGGGTGTGAATACTTTTCCAAGGCACTGTAGTAACTTTTTTTTTTCACTGCAGGTAGATATTGGATTCCAAGCAGAAGCAATGGGGTTGACTTATTATAGACAAATAGACTGCACTTTGCAAAGTATTGGCCTTTAGTAAATCAACCCCAACGCGCAATCAGTTCTTGATTAAGGAGAGGTGCTGGCTGTCCGACATCCATAGAAGGCTTCAGAATGTTTGTGGAGATGACACCACTGACAACACATTACACCTGTCAATGGTTTCATCTCTATAAACATTCTGTAGCCTTCTGTGGATGTTGGACAGCCAGCACCTCCCCTTCATCAAGCACTCAATGACAGCACATTGATTCTGCTTGGAATCCATTATTTACCTGCAACGAAAAAAAAGAAGAGTTACTATACCAACATATGAAATTTGAACGACCTATGTAAGTTAAAGTGTAAGTAACCCCCCCCTATCGTTTTCAGCCAAGGAAGCTGCCATCTTAGCCTCTATTTAATCTACAACTACCATTGGATGGTTTGACAGTTTGATTGAGAGCACAACCAATGGGAGTGTTACATTTCCAGCACGTGCTGGAAATAAAAATGTTTTATGGATGGGTTTACTTCCGATTTAAAGTGATTGTAAAGTCTCTTAAAAACAAAAAAACAAAAATTTTTTTTTTTTTACACAGCTACCTGCTGTGTAATGGTTTTGCACAGAGTAGCCCCGATCCTTCTCTTCTCGGGTCCCTTTTCTGTGCTCCTCGCCCTTCCCTCCTGTTGAGTGCCCCCACAGCAGGTAGCCTGCTATGGGGGCACCCGAGCCGAGTTACAGCTCCATGTGTCCATTCTGACACGGAGCTCCGTCCCGGCCTTACCCCTCTCTCTTCTGATCTGACTTTGAGAGCCGCGGGAGCCAATGACGCCGCTGCTGTGTCTCAACCAAACAGGAGGAGATGGATAAGACACTCGTGGACATTGCTGGAGAGAGAGAGGACTCAGGTAAGTAATTAGTTTGTACAAACTTTTCCGTGGATTTCTGTACAAAGGGCGTTGGCCGTGAACTTGTATTGCATACACACGGCAGGACTTTTTTTCGGCAACAAACGCGAACTTAGTGACGTTTCAACGTACTGACGACACTTCAAAAGAGGACGTTCAATTCTCCGGCGCCACCCTTTGGTCAACTTCTGTATTGTTGTCTGATCTTTTGCATTGGTTCTGAGCATGTGTGTTTGTACTTTGTACTAAAGTCCGATGGTTTTGTGTACACACAATCGGACTTGCAGACGTCTGACTTTTGTTGCTGCCAAGTTTGTCTGTTTGCACAGCCAACATTTGTCCGATGAAAACCGAAAAAGTTTGTCCGATGGAGCGTACACACGGACATGGATGTTGCCTTAAAACAGCTAATTTGCATATTTGTTGTCAAAAAGTCCGATCGTGTGTATGGGCCTTTATGTGTATGGGCCTTTACACAACCATCTCCCCAGACTGACAATGCTAATGTCCAAGGGTGGCTTGGTTTTTCCATCCAGAGTGGAGACCCCCTAAGGCTGTAGTCACACCTGGGCATTATTTTAAATTATGGGCAGAACCATGATTTCAAAACACTCTGGTAAAATGACAAATTGCACAACTCGCATTTCAGATGCCATTCCTTTTAATGGCACCTTAAAAAAAGTGATGCGGTCCTGCTGCGATTGTCGCACGATAAAATGCGCTGCAATCGTGGCAAACCGCACCGCGCGAAGCTTGTCACCCATAAGGAGGTCCTGAACTTTTTTTTGGGCGACAAGCTTCACGCAATGTGGTTTTTTGCTGCGATTGCAGTGAGATTTATCGTGCGTCAGTCACGGCAGAACCGCACCGCTTTTTTAGGCGCCATTAAAATGGATGGTATCTGAAATGCATATTGTGCGATTTGTCGTTTTACCAAAGCGCTTTGAAATCGGGGGCAGAATCGCCGATTTAAAACGCGCAGGTGTGACTGCACCCTAAGACAGGAAGAAAGAACAAAAAAAAACTAAAAAAAAACTAAAAAAAAAAAAAATGCAGCCATCACATTTAAAAGAGAAGTATGGTAATCATTAAAAAAAAAAAAAATCTTACTTACCTAGGTGGATGCTGCATCTGTCCCCTGCTGGTTCTAACACTGAGAACTGAGCAATCTAACACTGACAATTGCTCAGTTCTCTTTGAGGCTCTTTGAGGTCAGTTGACAGAACGAACTGCACTCCTGTGATCCACAGGAGAAGTACAGCCAGATGAGCTTTGGACTGACATATAAAAAAAAAAAAAAAAAAAAAAAAAATTTATATACCGTATTTATTGGCGTATAACACACACCCCAAGTTTAGGAGGGAATTTTAAGGAAAAAAAACTTACATTAAAATGCCCATCAATGCAGCCTTATCTGTCCATCTGCAGCCTTGTCAGTGTCATTGCAGCCTTTTCAGTGTCAGTGCAGCCTTGCCCCAGTGTCCATTGCAGCCTTGTCAGTGCAGCTTTGCCCCAGTGCAGCCTTGTCAGTGCAGCTTTGCCCCCAGTGCAGCCTTGCCCCAGTGTCCATTGCAGCCTTGTCAGTGCAGCTTTGCCCCAGTGCAGCCTTGTCAGTGCAGCTTTGCCCCCAGTGCAGCCTTGTCAGTGCAGCTTTGCCCCAGTGCAGCCTTGTCAGTGCAGCTTTGCCCCCAGTGCAGCCTTGTCAGTGCAGCTTTGCCCCAGTGCAGCCTTGTCAGTGCAGCTTTGCCCCAGTGGTCAGTGCAGCCTTGCCCCAGTGGTCAGTGCAGCCTTGCCCCCAGTGGTCAGTGCAGCCTTGCCCCCAGTGTCCATTACATGCTTGCCTTGGACAGATCGTCGCCGACATACACATAGCATGTAGTTTTAAATATGGCGCCGCGGAGTTCGGAGGGGCTCGGCGGAGCTGAACGAGCGCCGCTGAGATACACATAGTCGAGTGTACTCTGCTCTTTCCGGTGCCGCTCACAGTCCCGCCCAGTCCCGCCCTATGATGGACATAACACAGGTCCAATGACTGGGCATGACTGTGAGCGGCGCCGGAAAGAGCCGAGAACACTCGACTATGTGTATCTCGGCTCCGCCCAGTCACTATGATCTCGGCGGCGCTCGTTCAGCTCCGCCGAGTCCCCCCGAAATCTGCGGCGCCATATTTAAAACTACATGCTATGTGAATGTCGGCGGCACGGCGATCGCTCCGATAGATCACAATTAGCGGGGATCGGCGCATAACACGCACCCACGATTTTCCGCCGATTTTAAGGGGAAAAAAGTGCTGCTTTAACCACTTGCCAACCATCCACCGTCATTATACTGCGGCAGGTCCGCTCGTTCCCGCAAATCTCCGTAGCTGTACGTTGGCTCCTTTAAGAGCCATAGCAGGCCCGCGACATTTACACAGTAATTAGTACATTTTTAAAGCACTAATCGCTATATAAAATGTCACTGGTCCCAAAAAAAGTGTCAAATGTGTCCGATCTGTCTGCCTCAATGTCGCAGTCCCGCTAAAAATCACAGATCGCCGCCATTACTAGTGAATTAAAAAAAATTATAAAAATGCCTTAAATCCATCCCCTTTTTTGTGGACGCTATACGTTTTGCGCAAACCAATAAATATAAGCTTATTGGAAATTTTTTTACAAAAAATATGTAGAAGAATACATATTGGCCTAAACTGATGAAGATTTTTTATTTTTTTTTGGGATATTTATTACAACAAATTTTGTTTGGGTACAACGTTGCATGACCGCGCAATTGTCAGTTAAAGCGACGCAGCGCCGTATCGCAAAAAATGGCCTGGTCATTAAGGGGGGGGGGGGGGGGGAAGTCTGTAAGTGGTTAATCTCTTCTTTTTAAGCTTTTTAACTGTTATTGCAATAAAAATATACTTTACATTCTTACAGTTAAAATGCTGTTATACAGTACTACCTATAATTTATTGCCTAAAACTGTTGTTTAAGACCCCAAATCAACGTTAAAATCCTGTTTTAGCAAAATATGTCTAAAAAAATTTCAGTTTGTATATATATCTTGGCGATGACTATCAAACTGCATCTACAAGGCAATAAAATAACCCTTTGTACATTCTGGTTCTGTCGGGTCATTGAGCGTTTTTCTTTGTCAAAGCCTTTTATGTGACGAGATTTGCGACATACAGAATCATTTTTGTAACGGCAAGTTATTAAAAGATAGAAGATATCAAATTAACAGGAAATTCAATGCCTAGATGACTTTCACGATTTGAGAATGTTTAATACCGTAATACATTTTGACTGTAAAAGTGTCCCCGATGTTTAATTTTAGACTTCAAGTATTTACTTAAGAGGTGCAAAATCAATTTTAAGACCCCTGGTTGACAAAGGTCACTGCCAGTTACATTTACCGTATTTTACGCTGTCAAAACACATTTTTAGGTTATAGAATAAACAACGAATGATTTTTTTTTATGTGTGTATCAGACAAGCCTCGAGACATTCAATATACCCAACGACACATGAACATTTGAAAGCATAACAAAAACATCAATCACATCTACTGTAGGCAGTTCACTTTAGTGGATGTGAAATCATAGCGCTACACCTGTGCTCTATAAACTGAGGCTTTATTATATTTTATCCGGGGTTCACTAAACAATGTTTTATACAGCGGATATATGGAAATGTTATTCTATCCTATAATATCGCAGAGGAGATAATTAATAATATTGTTTCAGATTACTGTCAGCGTATGGAAACCTTATAAAGACCATATACATTAAGTGGAGGTTTGATGAAGATTTAAAAAAAAAAAAATATTCGAATATTCATTTTCACATACACTATATTACCAAAAGTATTTGGACGCCTGCCTTTACACACACATGACCTTTAGTGGCATCCCAGTCTTAGTCCGTAGGGTTCAATATTGAGTTGGACCACCCTTTGCAGCTATAACAGCTTCAACTCTTCTGGGAAGGCCGTCCACAAGGTTTAGGAGTGTGTCTATGGGAATGTTTGACCATTCTTCCAGAAGAGTATTTGTGAGATCAGGCATTAATGTTGGACGAGAAGGCCTGGCTCACAGTCTCTAATTTATCCCAAAGGTTTTCGATCGGGTTGAGGTCAGGGCTCTGTGCAGACCTCAACCCGATCTTCCACCCTCAACCCAGTTTTTCCACCCCAAACTCGCTCATTCATGTCTTTATGGACCTTGCTTTGTGCCCTGGTGCGCAGTCATGATAGAACAGGAAGGGACCATCCCCAAACTGTTCCCACAAAGTTGGGAGCATGAAATTGTCCAAAATGTCTTGGTATGCTGACGCCTTAAGAGTTCCCTTCACTGGAACTCAGGGGCCAAGCTCAATCACTGGAAAAAAAAAAACCCTCACATTAATCCCCCTTTCCACCAAATGATTTGGACCAGTGCCCAAAGCAATTTCCATAAAGACATGGATGAGAGAGTTTGGGTTGGAGGAAATTGACTGGCCTGCACAGAGTCCTGACCTCAACCCGATAGAACACCTTTGGGATGAATTAGAGCAGAGAATGCGAGCCAGGCCTTCTCTCCAACATCAGTTCCTGATCTCACAAATGGACCGTTGGAAGAATGGTCAAACATTCCCATAGACACACTCCTAAACCTTGTGGACGGCCTTCCCAGAAGAGTTGAAGCTGTTATAGCTGCAAAGGGTGGGCCAACTCAATATTGAACCCTACGGACTAAGACTGGGATGTCATTAAAGTTCATGTGTGTGTAAAGGCAGGCGTCACAATACTTTTGGTAATATAGTGTATAATTATTTCATATTACCAAGTTTACATTTTATGTAATGGAGGAGACTTTTGGGACATAATGAAAGCTTCAGGTCCCTGCTGCAGCTTTGTAAGCAGCATTTTTGCTGTGATTTATAGCTTAAGTGTGGCTTCATATTACTTATATAGTATCTCACAAAAGTGAGTACACCCTCACATTTTGTAAATGTTTTATTATATCTTTTCATGTGACAACACTGAAGAAATGACACTTTGCTACAATGTAAAGTAGTGAAACCTGAGACCTTGTAACACTAATGCCGCGTACACACGGTCGGACTTTTCACCTGCAAAAGTCCGACGGACGCCGCCGGACCAAGTCCGGCGGACAATCCGACCGTGTGTGGTCTCCATCGGACTTCCGACGGACCGTTCCGGTCAGAAATCCGACGTACTTTAGATTTGAAGCCTGCTTCAAATCTTTACGTCGTAACTCCGCCGGACTCAGTTCCTGAGGGAAAGCCCGTTCGTCTGTATGCTGGTCCTATGGACCAGATACGACGGAGGAGCAGGTTACTGCATCTCGCGCTCGCTGCAATAGGAAAAACAAATTTTCCCATTGCGGCGAGCGCGGGGGGCATCCCAGGCCCTTAGGTCTGGTATGGAACTTTAAGGGGAACCCCCTACGCCGAAAAACCGGCGTGGGGGTCCCCCCAAAATCCATACCAGACCCCGATCCGAGCACGCAGCCCGGCCGGTCAGGAAAGGGGGTGGGGACGAGCGAGCGCCCCCCCCTCCTGAACCGTACCAGGCCGCATGCCCTCAACATGGGGGGGGTGCTTTGGGGGAGGGGGCGCCTTACGGTGCCCCCCCACCACAAAGCACCTTGTCCCCATGTTGATGAGGACAAGGGCCTCTTCCCGACAACCCTGGCCGTTGGTTGTCGGGGTCTGCGGGCGGGGGGCTTATCGGAATCCGGGAGCCCCCTATAATAAGAGGGCCCCCAGATCCCGGCCCCCCCACCCTATGTGAATGAGTATGGGGTACATGGTACCCCTGCCCATTCACCTAGGTAAAAAGTGTCAATAATAAAAC
The DNA here is from genome assembly GCA_037952835.1 of Lithobates septentrionalis. Lineage (NCBI taxonomy): Eukaryota > Metazoa > Chordata > Amphibia > Anura > Ranidae > Lithobates > Lithobates septentrionalis. The sequence goes on along the minus strand of JBBDGP010000897.1, from coordinate 1,057,818 downwards.
ACAACACAGGTTTTTAAAATAATTTATTAAACAGCTCCGGGGAGGGGGTGGTCTTCTTCCGTCTTCGGGGGTCCCTCCGGTTCATCTTCTCCCGGCGTCCGGTTGGTTCTTCTCCGCTCTCCGGCCTCTTCTCCCGGTGTCCCAGGTCTTCGGCCGGCCCCTCCGCTGTCTTCATGTAGCTCTATTGCCAGCGGAGGTCCGGACTTCTGGGCTTCTGGGCTTCTTGTCTTCTCTTCTCTTCTCTTCCCCCAGATGTTGACACGACGCTCTCTCCGGCTGGACTGGTCTCTGAGGGCTGCGTTGTGACTTATATAGGCGGAGACCCCGCCCCCATATGATGTCACAGTCCCTGGGCATGCTGGGACTGTGACGTTTTAGGGGGCGTGGTCGACCACGCCCCCTAAAACGTCACAGTCCCAGCATGCCCAGGGACTGTGACATCATATGGGGGCGGGGTCTCCGCCTATATAAGTCACAACGCAGCCCTCAGAGACCAGTCCAGCCGGAGAGAGCGTCGTGTCAACATCTGGGGGAAGAGAAGAGAAGACAAGAAGCCCAGAAGCCCAGAAGTCCGGACCTCCGCTGGCAATAGAGCTACATGAAGACAGCGGAGGGGCCGGACGAAGACCTGGGACACCGGGAGAAGAGGCCGGAGAGCGGAGAAGAACCAACCGGACGCTGGGAGAAGATGAACCGGAGGGACCCCCGAAGATGGAAGAAGACCACCCCCTCCCCGGAGCTGTTTAATAAATTATTTTCAAAACCTGTGTTGTGTTTTATTATTGACACTTTTTACCTAGGTGAATGGGCAGGGGTACCATGTACCCCATACTCATTTACATAGGGTGGGGGGGCCGGGATCTGGGGGCCCTCTTATTATAGGGGGCTCCCGGATTCCGATAAGCCCCCCGCCCGCAGACCCCGACAACCAACGGCCAGGGTTGTCGGGAAGAGGCCCTTGTCCTCATCAACATGGGGACAAGGTGCTTTGTGGTGGGGGGGGCACCGTAAGGCGCCCCCTCCCCAAAAGCACCCCCCCATGTTGAGGGCATGCGGCCTGGTACGGTTCAGGAGGGGGGGGGGCGCTCGCTCGTCCCCACCCCCTTTCCTGACCGGCCGGGCTGCGTGCTCGGATCGGGGTCTGGTATGGATTTTGGGGGGACCCCCACGCCGGTTTTTCGGCGTAGGGGGTTCCCCTTAAAGTTCCATACCAGACCTAAGGGCCTGCGACGGGGCTCGCAAGGTTTCAATCTCGCCAAAAAAAGCAGCGAGATTGAATTCCTTTTCTAGTCCCGTCGTACCCGAGTCACGTTCAAAATGAACGAACTTGTCCGTGTGTGGGAAAGTCCGTTCATTCTGAAAGTCCATCGGGAAGACCGGATTCCGGAAAGTCCAGCCGTGTGTAGGCAAGTCCGGCCGTTCAGAAAGTCCGGCGGTAGTCCGCCGGAAGTCTGGCGGCAAGTACGTCGGACCTAGCTTTCTAGAAAGTCCGACCGTGTGTACGCGGCATAACAAGTCACATAACACCGGGGAGGGAAATGGCTAATTGGGCCCAATTTGGACATTTTCACTTAGGGGTGTACTCACTTTTGTTGCCAGCGGTTTAGACATTAATGGCTGTGTGTTAAGTTATTTTGAGGGAACAGCAAATTTACACTGTTATACAAGCTGTACACTCACTACTTTACATTGTAGCAAAGTGTCATTTCTTCAGTGTTGTCACATGAAAAGATAGAATAAAATATTTACAAAAATGTGAGGGGTGTATTCACTTTTGTGAGATACTGTATACATACTTGCTTTTCTTGATCAGCAGCCAGACCACTCAGAAATGAAGGACCTTTTTGCTGCACATCAGCCCTATTGGGCTCCTTCCGCTGTTTGACCTCGCTGGGTGTCCTTCTGTTGAGCCCCGGTGATGGTGAGTGATTTTGGCGCATGGGTTACCCCTGGCTGGATTTGGCTGTTTCTGTATTCTGTATACTGTATACTCTATGTGGCTAATATGCGATTCTCTATCATCAACATGTAAGTTTGTCTTTGGCTTGGCACTATAATAGACAAAGGCCATATTGTTTATACCGTATTATGCTGTACTTGTCTAAATTGTATCTACCGTATATACTCGAGTATAAGCCGCATTTTTCAGCACATTTTTTTGTGCTGAAAGTGCCCCCCTCGACTTATACTCGAGTCAAGCACTTTTCTGCAACAAAAAATGTAATTTTCCGAACCAAATTTGGGGCCCCGTATCTCGGTGCCACTTGGTGCTAGGAACCCCATATTTGGTGTGCAAACCCAGCGCTACAACATATCCAAAGCTGGGGTTCCTAGTACCAAGTAGCCCGAGATATGGGGCCCCAAAGTCGGTTCGGAAAATGTCATTCTCTGCTGCAGAAAAGTGCTTGACATTTCTGAACCGATTTTTGGGGCCTGTATCTCGGGGCCATTTGGTGCTAGGAACCCCAGCTTTGGAAATTTTGTGGTGGTAGTTCCACTGGGTTTGCACACCTAATTTGGGATTATTAGCACCAAGTGGCCCCGAGATACGGGGCACCAAATTCAGTCAACTGTGTCCATCTGCAGCAATGTCATTTCGGGACCCTTTGGGTCCAGAGACCCCAAATTTTGGCTGCTAGGGGGCATCTGGGAACCCTTAACTACCGAGTTTGAAGTTCGGGGGACCTATGGCTGCAAATGGGCACAGTGAGGCTGCAAATGGGCACAGTGAGGCTGCAAATGGGCATTGTTGAGATTGGGATACAGAAATTGACCAAAAGAAAAAACTTTGTGATCAGACCCTCTGATAAAGGGGGGGGGGGGGGGAATGGTATTGTTATTCCCTCAGTAGAACAATACCACAATGGGATGCTTAAACTATTAGAAGACAAAAACATACTGTCCTCTACCAAGTAATCCCATATTCAAATGGAATTTTTTTTTTACATTGCAATATAAAAAGATTTACATTCTCTAAGCTATTTATATGGGCATGGTACGCCTGGCCTGAGTAATTTCCAATACAAAGTGAAGAAGATGAATTATCTCTTATAACATACACAGACATATCTTTCCAGTGATATATAAATCAAAATGCTCCTCCTAACTGTGGTTCTTCTTCTGTTGCTTGCAACTTTATATGCCACTCACTTCAGGTCAGGATTTCCTGTGATGTGATGATGAGTAGACACTGGCAGCGTATCGGAGGCTCAGCCACTGACTGCACTGAGTGGGTGGTGCTAGCGCCAGCCGGATCTACACAACACATACACAGGCAGGCAGCCAATCACTGAAGAGGAATGGGGGAACTGCCGAGCGGAGGCCCGAGCAGCCAAGCCATCTCATCCGAAGATCGGCCCGGGGGTGGGGGAGGGACATCAGATGTGTCAGGACAGAGAGCAGCCATCAGAATCTGCAACTGGCAATTGCAACACCTTCTTGATGATTCCAGGGGAGGAGGGAGGGGCAATTGCCCCTACTTGCGGACGCCCATGGCCACATCTAGCTGCAGCATCTCATCTCCTGTCCACTCAAAAGCACAATTATTTTCTCAAACAGCCAGAAAGCATGGGCCTCGTATACACTAAATGTTGAAAAACATGTGGCTTCTCCCCAAAATTACTGGTTCTGGTGTTTCCACTAAAGGGTATTACTGAAGCTACAGCATATGGCACTAAGACATTTTAGACAATTGTGCAAGTCCAATTTGTGGTAAAAGTTTGGTGAAGGTCCTTTTATGTTCCACCATGATTGTGCTTCTATGCTCATGGTTTGAAGAGTTTGGTGTGGAAGAAAATTTAGTGGCCTTCAGAGTCCTGACCTCAACAATATTGAAAACCTTAGAGATTATTTGGAAGGCCAAGTGGGAGCCAAGTCTTCTCAAGAAATATGAAAACCTGGACTTCCAGGTACCTACGTCCCCATCACTACATACCAAAAACCCATAAATCCAAATTGGGACATTGCAGTACCAGGACCTACCTTCTTCTGCTTCGTCCATTGTGTGAATCTGTCCTTTCTGCTGTTTCTTGATCGTTACTCCACCAGCAATCAGATCACCAGTCATCGGGGGGGGGGGGGGGGGGGGGGACAGCTGTGGCTCAAAGAAGCAAAGTCCTGCCTCTACCATGATGCCCCCTCCTCCACAAAGACACTTAGTAAAACAAGTCATAGTCAATTGTACTGTCTGCCCTCATTTTGTAAAGCGCTGCAAGAACTATTGACGCTATATAAATCCTGTATAATAATATTAATAGTGAGTCAGCAGTGAGGAAAATAATAGGTGCAAGGAGCATCTTTATACAAATAACATTTTCATATCTACGACCTGTTTGTATTTGTGTAATGCCCTAAATCTTTCTAAAAGTTTCCTTATATTATCTTTTACAGATAATTGTTCACTACTGGTGAGCAGAACTGCTCTGGGTTCTATTCGAGCAGGGTTTAATGAACTTCAAAGAAGTTCAGATGCGGAACCTGAACCCCTATTCAAATCAATGGGAGCTGAATGTGTGAATCTAAAATGCCCATTTTCTGGCCAATTGGTTGCCCAAAAAATTGCAGGGGAGTGGGGTTAGGTTTTTGGGGTGCAAAAAAACAATAAAAATTATTAGGGCAGTTATGACACTGACATCTCCTCCCCTTTGCTTAAATGGCAGAGGATTCCCAGTGATGTCAGCAGTTTTTAGGGATGCAGTGTGTGACAGACCAAACTGAGGAGGCTTTTGGAGAGGACTAAGGGCAAGCCTCCTACCCACTGATTATGGCCCATGGAGTGAGCAGATCATTCTCCCATGATGGACAACAATATGATGAATGCTGAGAGCAAGGTTTGAATTAATTCTCTGAATAAGGACAATAAAGCTTCCCTTCCCGAGTGGATGGAAAGAGGTAAAATTACCGTATTTATCGGCGTATAACACGCGCCGGCGTATAACACGCACCCCAAGTTTAGGAGAGAATTTTAAGGAAAAAAACTTTTAAGAGGTAAGTTTAAGGAAAAAAAAACTTACATTTAAATGTCCATCAATGCAGCCTCATCAGTGTCCATCTGCAGCCTTCCCCAGTGTTTTTGCAGCCTTCCTAATTTCTTTGCAGGCTCCCAGTGTCTTTGCAGCCTTCCCAGTGTCTTTGCAGCCTTCCTAATTTCTTTGCAGCCTCCCAGTGTCTTTGCAGCCTCCCAGTGTCTTTGCAGCCTTCCCAGTGTCTTTGCAGCCTCCTAGTGTCTTTGCAGCCTCCCAGTGTCTTTGCAGCCTCCCAGTGTCTTTGCAGCCTCCCAGTGTCTTTGCAGCCTTCCTAGTGTCTTTTAAAATTGCCGCCGCCAGAGGAGAGGAACGAGCGGCGCCGAGATACACAAAGCCGAAGGTACTTCGGCTAGACTCGGCTCCTCCCGCAGTCCTGCCCATCTCCTCAGATTGCGAGAGGAGAGAAGCGAGCGCCGCCGACATATACAAAGCCGAGTGTACTTCGGCTAGATTCGGCTCCTCCCGCAGTCCCGCCCATCTCCTCTGATTGCGAGAGGAGAGAAGCGAACGCTGCCGACATACACAAAGCCGAGTATACTTCGGCTAGACTCGGCTCTGCTCACAGTCAGGGACGGGACTGCGAGAGGAGCCGAGTCCAGCCGAAGTACACTCGGCTTTGTGTATGTCGGCGGCGCTCGCTTCTCTCCTCTCGCAATCAGAAGAGATGGGCGGGACTGCGGGAGGAGCTGAATCTAGCCGAAGTACACTCGGCTTTGTGTATGTCGGCTCCGCTCGCTCCTCTAATCACAATCAGCGGAGATCGGCGTATAACACGCACCCGCGATTTTCCCCTCATTTTAAGGGGAAAAAAGTGCGTGTTATACGCCGATAAATACGGTATCTTGTACAGGTTAATGGTCAGAAGAAATATGGTGGCCATATTGCAGACTGGGTTGGAGGTGCCCTTCACTTGGGACAGAATTATTTTAAACAATCTCCCTCAAGAAATCTATTCCACTGTATCAGACTGCTGGAACATTGTTTGTCTTCTGATTACTAGTCCGGTAAAAAGATTACACAAGTTTGCGTCTCTCCTATTGTGTGTCTCCTAGGTGTGAATTCCCATTGTTAATCGAGTCACCTATTGTTTCTGTCTGTCTGCTAATCCTTTTAGAGATTTGGACAGCCCCAGGTCTTACTTACTGCGTCTTACTGAGGAAATGGTGCCAAATGGTCTGGGGCTTGTTTGAGTGTTTAGGCTTGTTTAAGTGACTAATTGTTAAATAGCTTACTGTTTAATTAGATCACTGTTTATGGTTATGTTGGCTGTTCCTTAGGTATGTTAATTTTATTTCTGTTTGCATAATATGTTTAGGCCCTTATCTGATCTTGTGTGGTATATAAATTCTGTGCGAGATTTCAATAAAGTGAGTTCCAGTTCCAGTGCACCTAAACTAGTGTCGGCTAGATTCTTGGGTGCTCAGCTATAATACCTGGTTCCTGGGTCCAGACTGGAGAAAGCTATATATCTTGACGGAGGCACCTAAGCTGGGCGCTGGGCGGTTCTGTCACACAGTGGTTGGCTGCAACTGCTGCTTCCTTAGCAACCATTGACAGTGGAAAGCTGTCATATATAGAAGCGGTAGAATTACTGTTTCCATATATATGATGCTTGGCTTTCACTAAACAGGGGGTTGAATGGCCAAACGCTCTAGAAGATGGACACCCGAAAAGCCAAAGTTTGGTTTGACCCTAGGTTCAGACTGAACTATTGGATCAGTCCACAGGTGATGAGATGAAAGAAAAAAAAAAAAAGAAGGAAGAATTTGTAGATATGGCTTTTGTTTTCCTTAGACCAATTCCTAGGCACCAGACCAGTTCCTAATGGTAAATTTGACCTTGGCTACGTTTTTTATTAAATATATAAAGCATGTGCCACAAATATGTGCTGATGTATTTAATGCCAAAACAATACAAAGCTGTGACCCAAAGAGCAACTTCTGGGGCCCCAAATCTGATCCTTCTTAACATAAAATCTAATCTTGATCCAGCTCTGCTAACCGGTGACAAAAAAAACGGCCTCCCTTAGGAGTTAAGGTTTGTCACATGACAGGATGTAAATGACATCTATACAGAATCAGTAACGTAGACCCCGGCAGGCTACACATTTTTGACAGCAAAATCCATCAGGTAGGAAGTTTGTTTTCACCCCCCCCCCCCCCCCCCCACACTTTCATATTCTACAAAGAATTGAATAGATGAATGGAGAAATGCCAAAAATATCTGAACAAGAGTGTGTTTGATTGAAATCATTCAGGGCCTGTTGCTGCCAAAAAGAATAATGTTTCATTTTGTTTGCTTAAGAAAGCTTTTTTAGGTTGAAATGGAGAGCGGTTTTAATACTGCTAATGCACAGTCTCTCCTGCACATGGTTTGCAGGCAAAATACATGCTATTTGGCCAAATCATTCTACGCATCTTCATGTAATCAATAGCAGAAGTGTGCAGAAGGTGACCTTCCATGACTTTCCTTTTGTTTTACACATGCTTAGAAGTCTCAGACAGCTACAAGTTGTGCTGCAGACAATGGGCCTTATGAACAATGGTGTCTGAGTAGCAGAAAGGTCTTGTAGCCCATAGCGTCTAATCTGACGTTCCCTTTTATCCATTTTTCTATACTGGTCTGAAATCGAGAAGAGACTTTCTACAAGCAACAAGAACTGTTTTCTTTTAGTCTCCATGCATGGGACCCTATGAGCATTTTGGGAACATGCCTTACACATATATAGTTACATAGTAGGTGAGGTTGAAAAAAGACACAAGTCCATCAAGTCCAACCTATGTGTGTGATTATGTGTCAGTATTACATTATATATCCCTGTATGTTGCGGTCATTCAGGTGATTATCTAATAGTTTCTTGAAGCTATCAATGCTCCCCGCTGAGACCACCGCCTGTGGAAGGGAATTCCACATCCTTGCCGCTCTTACAGTAAAGAACCCTCTACGTAGTTTAAGGTTAAACCTCTTTTCTTCTAATTGTAATGAGTGGCCACGAGTCTTATTAAACTCTCTTCTGCGAAAAAGTTTTATCCCTATTGTGGGGTCACCAGTACAGTATTTGTAAATTGAAATCATATCCCCTCTCAAGCATCTCTTCTCCAGAGAGAATAAGTTCAGCGCTCGCAACCTTTCCTCATAACTAATATCCTCCAGACCCTTTATTAGCTTTGTTGCCCTTCTTTGTACTCGCTCCATTTCCAGTACGTCCTTCCTGAGGACTGGTGCCCAGAACTGGACAGCATACTCCAGGTGCGGCCGGACCAGAGTCTTGTAGAGCGGGAGAATTATCGTTTTATCTCTGGAGTTGATCCCCCTTTTAATGCCAATATTCTGTTTGCTTTGTTAGCAGCAGCTTGGCATTGCATGCCATTGCTGAGCCTGTCATCTACTAGGACCCCCAGGTCCTTTTCCATCCTAGATTCCCCCAGAGGTTCTCCCCCCAGTGTATAGATTGCATTCATATTTTTGCCACCCAAATGCATTATTTTACATTTTTCTACATTGAACCTCATTTGCCATGTAGTCGCCCACCCCATTCATTTGTTCAGGTCTTTTTGCAAGATTTCCACATCCTGCGGAGAAGTTATTGCCTTAAAGCTTTGGTCTCCAAACTGTGGCCAGCGGGCTGAATGCAGCTCTTAGCCTGCATTTATCCGGCCCTTGGGGTGCTATTTCTCCCCTTGACACCAATGTTGGGGCACTTCTTCTCCCATTGATACCAATAAGGCTGCACTATTCCTACTAGTGACACCAATGATGAGGCACCATTCCTCCTGTCGACACCAACAACAATGGGGCACCATTCCTCCCCCCCACTGACCACCATGTCTGGGGAATTGAATTATGGAAATTGCATGGACAAGACCAGTTTACACAAAGTCAGAGGCGCTAACATCCCTTAATAAAGAACTAAAAAAAAAAAAATGGGGGAAATATGGGACATTTCAGGTGCATGGACACATAAAATTGTATTTATGTGTTCATGAAAAGTCCCATATTTCCCCCATGTTCTTTTATGTCTGGGGAATTGTTTGCTCCCACCGACACCAGGACATTTTCTACTTCCACTGGCCACAGTCTGACCCCTCTCAAGTCCGAAGCATAGTAAACTGGCACCGGATAGCTGAGGCTCTCGTGCACATCACTGGATCGCAATGCAACTCAGGTAAGGATTAAGGCAGGGCCGATGGGGAGGGGGGGGGGCTAATTTTTTACCTTCATGCATAGAATGTATAAAGGTAAAAAAGCTTGAGCTTTTAGAACCACTTTAAATCTGGACTGCAGGCGTTATCTTTATTGCATATTTACATTGGTCCAGTTTGGACCAATATAAGCATGCATATCTCATACATAAGGGGCCTCTGGGGAAGCTATTTAAAGTGAAACTAAGCTGTATCTGAGCACCACTAAGCAAAAATGCATTTCATTCACTTTTAATATTAGCATAGCATTAATTATCATTAGCATTTAATATAGCATAGCACCTGGAATCCATCTGCCCTTAGCTCAGGCATTTAGGCAAGGGGGTGTGCTTAGCTGAAAAAGCCCCTCCTCCCTTGTTCAAGACTCCTGGGATGTATGGCATCATTTGCCTAGGCCTGGAAACCAGGAAGTAACTGAAGGAATGTAAAAAAAAAGAGTTTAAAACAAGTAAATATGATATCTTTTCCTATCTATTTACTAATGGTAGCAGCATGAGGACTGCAAATAGTCACATTAAGAGTCTGTATATATTTACATTTCCATAACTTGACCACGGGTTTACTTTAACCGCTTGAGCCCCGGAAGAGCACTTTTTACGATTCGGCACTGCATCGCTTTAACTGACAATTGCCGTGCGACGTTACACCAAAACAAAATTGACGTCCTTTTTTTCCCACAAATAGAGCTTTCTTTTGGTGGTATTTGATCACCTTTGCGTTTTTTTGTTTTTTGCTATTTTTTACTTTTTCCTATAATAAATATCCCCCAAAAATATATAAAAAAACAAAATTTTTCCTCAGTTTAGGCCGATATGTATTCTTCTACATATTTTTGGTGAATAAAAAAAAAAAAAAAATCGCAATAAGCGTATATTGATTGGTTTGGCAAAAGTTATAGCGTCTACAAAATAGAGGATAGATTTATGGCATTTAAAAAAAAATTTTTTTATTAGTAATGGCGGCAATCTGTGATTTTTATCAGGACTGCGACATTATGGCGAACAAATCGGACACTTTTGACACTATTTTGGGACCATTGTCATTTTTACTGCGATCAGTGCTATAAAAATGCACTGATTACTGTGTAAATGACACTGGCAGGGAAGGGGTTAACACTAGGGGGCGATGAAGGGGTTAAGTATGTCCTAGGGAGTGATTCTAACTGTGGGGGGGATGGGATACCACTACACTAACATGACAGCGATCACTGCTCCCGATGACAGGGAGCAGTGATCTCTGTCATGTCACTAGGCAGAACGGGGAAATGCCTTGCTTACATAGGCATCTCCCCGTTCTGTGGCTCCGTGACACGATCGCGGGACACCGGCGGACATCGAGTCCGTGGGACCCGCAGGCACCGTCACGCTGTAAGCGGTGAGCGCGTGCGCCCGCTAGCCCCGCCAATTAAAGGGGACGTACAGGTACGCCCATTTGCCCACCGCTGCCATTGTGCCGACGTATATCGGCGTGCAGCGGTCGGCAAGTGGTTAAAGTTAGACTACATGTATGATCTCTATTCCAGTTACATTGGTCCAGCTTGGCACAATGTAAATGTGCGTATCTCATACATGAGGGGACTCTGGGGAAGCTGACAATTACTGTAGTAGTTGGCGTTACTACAGTGATAGCCACAATCTTCCAGGACCTGTGCTGATTGGCTTACCCCTTGCATATTGACCACAGTGGGGTCCCTGCAGGACACTGCTGCCATTAACAGGATGCCTTGTATTTTGTTCAATATATACAAGACGTTCTCATATTGGGTGAGCTGGAAAGGAGGGGAGGTGATGTCCCTATCCCACATTGTCCAATTAGAGAATGCCTTGTATTAAGGTGGAACTCCAGGCTCCCCCTCCCCCCCCAAAAAACAAAAACAAAATTTAAGTCAGCAGCTACAAATACTGTAGCTGCTGACTTTTAATATTAGGGAACTTATCTGTACAGGAATCAGGGCTGTGTTTTGGCCTAGGCCGACAAGTCCTAGGCCTAGGGCGGCACTTTGTGGGGGGCGACAAAAAAAGCCGCCCCCCGCATGAGAGAAAGTCCCTCCACCCGATTCCCGGCTCCCGCGGCTGTCCCCCGCGGCCGGCCCCCGCACAAATGCAGCCCACAGCGGCCACCTTGCTGTAGCGGCGCTGCTGTGTTTGGGCGTGCTTGGCAGAGGGTGGAGGGGCATGTGTATGGGCGTGCTTAGCAGAGCTCATGCCCCCCCACCCTCTGCCAAGCACGCCCATACACAGCAGCGCTGCCCGCTACAGCAAGGCGGCCGCCGTGGGCTGCATGTGTGCAGGGAGCGGCCGCGAGAGCCGGGAATCGGGAAGACGGGTGGGGGGACTTTCTCTCATGTGGGGGGCGGCGTGTGACTCACGCCCCCATAAGCGGCCGGTGACTGGCGGAGGTGGAGCCTTATGCTCTGCCTACCCTCCTCCGCACTGCTTTCCTTGATTCTTCTCCTCGGCACTGGGGCGGGGTCTGGCAGTGATGTCAGGAGGAGAGAGAGAAGCACAAGGGAACCCCCCAAGACAGAAGGTAAAGTTATTTAATAAATTATATCAGTGTTATGGGAACTGTGTTGGCATTTGATGGCTCAGTGGCTACAATTGATGGGCACAGTGGCTGCGTTTAAGGGCACAGTGGCTGCATTTGAGGGCACAGTGGCTGCGTTTGAGGGCACAGTGGCTGCGTTTGAGGGCACAGTGGCTGCGTTTGAGGGCACAGTGGCTGCAATTGATGGGGCACAGTGGCTGCAATTGATGGGGCACAGTGGCTGCGTTTGATGGCACAGTGGCTGCGATTGATGGCACAGTGGCTGCGATTGATGGCACAGTGGCTGCGTTTGATGGCACAGTGGCTGCGTTTGATGGCACAGTGGCTGCATTTGATGGCACAGTGGCTGCATTTGATGGGCACAGTGGCTGCGTTTGATGGGCACAGTGGCTGCAATTGATGGACACAGTGACTGCAATTGATGGGCACAGTGGCTGCAATTGATGGGCACAGTGGCTGCAATTGATGGGCACAGTAGCTGCGTTTGATAGCACAGTGGCTGCAATTGGTGGGCACAGTGGCTGCGTTTGGTGGGCACAGTGGCTGCGTTTGATGGGGCACAGTGGCTGCGTTTGATGGGGCACAGTGGCTGCGTTTGATGGGGCACAGTGGCTGCGTTTGGTGGGCACAGTGGCTGCGTTTGGTGGGCACAGTGGCTGTGTTTGGTGGGCACAGTGGCTGCATTTGGTGGCTCAGTGGCTACAATTGATGGGCACAGTGGCTACAATTGATGGGCACAGTGGCTGTGTTTGATGGAACAGTGGCTGCGTTTGATGGGGCATAGTGAGGCTGCATTTGATGTCTTTTTTTCAGAATTTTTTAGTTTGTTTGCACCCCCCCCAAAAAATTTTGAGCACCAGCCACCACTGGCATGTGCAAAGTGCTCCATGCATGCTAAAATCAATGCAAACCCTTTAAACAGTCCACATTTAGTGAAAGTGCATTAATATGCAGATCATGATACTGCAATAAAGTGCTCCATCAATGCTGAAATCAATGCAAACTCATTAAAGAGGAGTCCCGCCCCCACCCCGTGAAAACATTAAAACTCAGCAGCTTCAAATACTGTAGCTGCTGACTTTTAATATTAGGACACTTACCTGTCTAGGAATCCCGCGGTGTCGACACCTCAGCCGATTTTCGGATTGTTTTTTTTTGATGGCTCAGTGGCTACAATTGATGGGCACAGTGGCTGCGTTTAAGGGCACAGTGGCTGCATTTGAGGGCACAGTGGCTGCGTTTGAGGGCACAGTGGCTGCGTTTGAGGGCACAGTGGCTGCGTTTGAGGGCACAGTGGCTGCGTTTGAGGGCACAGTGGCTGCAATTGATGGGGCACAGTGGCTGCAATTGATGGGCACAGTGGCTGCAATTGATGGCACAGTGGCTGCGATTGATGCACCCCCCCCAAAAAATTTTGAGGGGGGGTGCATCAAATACTGTAGCTGCTGACTTTTAATATTAGGACACTTACCTGTCTAGGAATCCCGCGGTGTCGACACCTCAGCCGATTTTCGGATTGTTTTTTTTTTTTTTATTAGAGATTAGAAGTTCAAATGGCTGCTAAGTCTTTGCTGGGAGAGGATAGCAGAACAAGCTAAGCTGCTGTGAGAACTAACTTCATAAGGCAACAATTGATGTTTCAGTCCAATGCACTAAGATCTCTCCCTCATCCAGGTGTATGTTTTAAGTGACAGCCAATGCTCCAATATATGTGAACAGGAGCCCTAGGGGGATTATTGCTTCCTTCAAGTTACTCTTTCACGTTTACACTAGTATTTCAAAGGTTGCGGCTAAGTCATGTGCCATATTTGGTGGCAATGCCCCAAGGTTTAAAACCTTTGGATCAGAATTATAATGTTATGTTATAATATTTAATACTATAATATTTTTATTCGATGACCCAGCAAAAAAAATCAGAATCACACTAGAGAATGCTCACACAGAGAAGGGCTATGCCTCTTATATTGTCTCATTTCCTATGACATATAATATGTTTTTGCAATATTTGTTTTGTGTAACACCCCCTGACCCTCAAAGACTAGTGGGACCCCCAGGGGAGAGGTTGGTCTGCAATTTCAACTCAGTGTGTAGTCTTCAGGCAATTGTGAAAAATGTGTACATACTGTATGGGCACCAGTCAATTTTAGATGCAAAATAAAAGAAGTTTATTGACTTTAACTCAAAGGGTAAGGGCACAGGACACACGTGGACCTGCGGATTCCAGAGAAGGGGAACAAATGCACTTACAGCCTTCACAGATAGAGAACCTTGAAGCTGATTTGGAGTTTTTGTATCATTGCTCCTGACTGTAAAGCAGCTGCCAGCACCCTGGAAAGAAGACACTCCAGTGAGGTCCAAGCTTGAAATCCAGGCTTCTGTGGCCACTCATCACATCTAGAGGTCCTCCTTGGTGTCTCAATCCCCAGGCTACACAAGCTTGGCCTCAAACCTAGGCCATTGCCAAATCACATGGTCACTCTCTCAGGCAGCAGACTTAAGAGTGTTCAGCAGCAAACACATCCCTCCCCTAGGCAGGAGGCTTAGGGGAAAATGGGGAGAACCGACTTTGCAAGGTCACTCCCTGAAGATTTATACCATATCCGAGCATGGACCACTGGTAACAAAAGTCCTACTGGTTGGCCAGGGAGAGATTCTCTAAATACCAACCAACACCAGTCATTGCCCTGACAAATTGCCTGCGAAAAATCGCTTAACACCCGTGCCAAAAGCGTTGGGGACTGCTGCTATGGGCTCTGGCCCCAAATCTTTTGTAGTCCTAGCAATGTCCCTGCTCCTATCAATGAGAACACACACTAACCAGAACCTAGGAGCAACCTAAGAAAGCTGACTGCAGCTTTGCACGATTAAATTTGGATAGACACTCTTGCTTATGGCAGGATGGCTGCTCTTATATTTCCAATATCTAGGCGTTACTGTGTAAGATGTGTAGAGATGAAGATCTACTGTAAATGTTTGTAGTGCTTACCCCCAGAGGAGCCGTTTAGTAGATTGCCCAGTGTCCTTACCCCAGTGGTGGCCCCGCAGCCAGGAATACGACCACAGTCACTATTGTCTCAGTAAACAGTCCATGGGTTTTCTTTTTGGCGTTTTCATTTTTGGGTAACTTGGATGGGGTTAGGAACTTGAGTGGGATACTCCAAAAACTATGTACAATAGGAGGACACTTATCGTCTATAGAACTATGAGCCTGTAGCAATGCCAGGACAAGGTAATCTAACTGCACCCCCTCCCCCCCCCCATTATATGCAAGCTTGGAGGATCCTACCCTCAGCAGTCATCCGCTTGTCGATAGGAGTATTTCTATTAAGAGTGGAGTCATTGCAAGAACTGAGGCTGTGCATGGTGGCAGACTCCTGTGGCAAAGAGGAGATAGAAAGCACAGCCTCCTTGCTCTTTACTGCTCTCCTCACTGCTCACAGCGCTTGGCTGACAGGAGCAGTGATGCTGCTGTCACTACTCCTGTCAGGCATATAGTCAGAATGACGGCGCCCTCATCCCTGCAGTATACAACTGTGCCCAGGGCAGCCGCCCCTCTTGCCACCCCTTGTTCCAGTCCTGGCCTGTAGCAAACTTGAGGATAGTATTCTTTCTCTGGTGGAAAGTCCAAGCAAAGTTCTTTCATTGAGAATTAAATAGACTAAGCTCTTCAGGACACTAGACACTATGTCCCCTTTAAACATGCACAGATGACCCTAACACAGGAGGTATGGCCACAGATCAGTCTCTAGGATCTCTCTCCAGTCTGTTACTCATAAATGCCCTTGGAAAATTGATTACCTCCTTCCAATACCATTGCAATGCTTTCTCCGTGTGATACCAGACTAGATCCTCAGATGACACTCCCTCAGCTTTCTGCAGCTTCCAGCAAAGTAGGCCTCAAGGTAAGGCCACCCTGCAGGCACGTGGCTGAATGGCCTAGGGGGACGAGCAGCACCCCCTTAGGATGTGATCTTTTTCTGAGGAAAAAGACCCTGCTGCTCTCTGTCTCAGAGTATTTATACAGGCTCCCCGCTACCATCTGCATGACCCCTCCCCAGGGATTGGCCAGGGCTGCCTGAATATTTAGCTGCTCATTAGACTCTCCCTGCCAGGGGCGTACCTAGAGAATTTGGCACCCGGGGCGGATCTTATATCTGGCACCCCCCCATCTGGCGCCCCCCTTCACTGATAATGCCTGTACACACTCAGCCCCCCTCACCCCTGTACGCACTCAGCCCCTTCGTCACACTTCTACGCACTCAGTCCCCCTCACACCTCTACGCACTCAGTCCCCCTCAGCTGCCCCCCCCCACACACACCTGTACACACTCAGCTCCCCCCCCACACACACACCTGTGCACACTCAGCTGCCCCCCCCCCCACACACACCTGTACACACTCAGCCCCCCCCACACACACACCTCTACACACTCAGCTCTCCCCCCCCACACACACACACACACACCTGTACACAATCAGCTCCGCCCCCACACACACACACACACACCTGTACACACTCAGCTCCCCCCCACACACACCTCTACACACTCAGCTCCCCCCCACACACACACACACCTGTACACACTCAGCTGCCCCCCCCCCACACACACACACACCTGTACACACTCAGCTCCCCCCCCACACACACACACCTGTACACACTCATCTGCCACCCCCCCTCCAAACACACACACACACACACACACACACACACAGCTGCCTCCCCCCAAACATACACACACCTCTACACACTCAGCTCATCCCCCCCACACATACCCTGTTTCCCCGAAAATAAGAGCTAGCGTGAGTGTCAGTGATGGCTGCAGTATAAGCCCTACCCACCAAAAAAGGCCTTCCCTGCTTCCCCAAAAATAAGCCCTACCCTGAAAATTAGACCTACAAGGACTTTAACTAGGGCTTATTTGGGGGGTAGGGCTTATATTGCAGCCATCACCGACAGTCACGCTAGGTCTTATTTTCGGGGAAACAGGGTACACACACCTCTACACACTCAGCTCATCCCCCCCCCACACACACACCTGTACACTCAGCCCCCCCCCCCCACACACACACACCTGTACACTCAGCTCCACACACACACCTGTACACACTCAGCTGCCCACACAGACCTGTACACACTCAGCTGCCCACACACACACCTGTACACACTCAGCTCCCCACCTACACCGGTACACACTCAGCTCCACACACACACACACACCTGTACACACTCAGCTCCCCCCCACACACACCTCTACCTATACACACTCAGCTGCCCCCCCTCACACACACCGACCTGTACACAAACAGCCTTCTAGCTTCACTTGTACTCACAGCCTCGCACTTGTAAGGTGGTCTTCCTAGTCCCAGGTCCTGTTTCTACATGTCCTTGTGAGACACGAGAGGAGCTGCAATACAAAAAATAGTACTTTCAGTACACACGAGGGGTGCACATGCAGGAAGCAGCCAGAGGTGAAAGTAAAGAGCCCGACTGTGAGCTGAATAACACAAAGGAGCAGCGCTGCTGACACGCACGAATATAGAGAGCCAGGCACAGTTACAGAGCACCCGCCCTGCCTTGTCCTGTCCCTGACAGCTGGCCTGACACCCCCCAATGTGTGGCACCCAGGGCAGCCTGCCCCCCGTCCCCCCCCATAGGTACGCCACTGCTTCCTGCCCACTAATTTGGGGAAGCGGTCAATCCTGCAACTACTGGAACATAGAACAGACCAAAACAATCAACACAGCCACACTGGTTACAGTGAATCAAAACTAAATTTGCCTAACAACAAACAGCAGATCCACTCGGTATAGTGAGCCAGCCATAACTAAATTTACCTAATCCTAGCACTTATCTAGGAGGGTGCTACAAGTGTAACTGTAAATCTTTAATTTGTTTAAAGACAAGCAAGGTGTGCTCTTTGATTAAATGAAATAAACAATAAAATAACAAAAGTTAAATAAAATAAACAAATTAAAATTAAAGGAAAAAACAAAAAGAGATGCTAGTAGGTGTAAAGTGCAGGATAAATGGATCGGCTAAGCAATGATACATTTGCCTATCTTTTCACATGTTTAAACTTACACTAACTGACCACTTTATTAGGTACACCCTTTCAATTGCTTGGTAACACAAATTGTTATTCAGCCAATCACATGCAGCAACTCAACGCACTTAGGCATCTAGACGTTGTGAAGATGACTTCCTGAAATTCAAACCAAGCATCAGAATAGGATAGAAAGGGAATATAAGTAACTTTGAACGTGGCATGGTTGTTGGTGCCAGACGGCCTGGTCTGAGTATTTAAAAAACTGCTGATCTACTGGGATTTTCACACACAACCATCTCTCGGGTCCGAAAAAGAGAAAATATCCAGTGAGCGGCAGTTGTGTGGAGGGAAATGCCTTGTTGATGTCAGAGGTCAGAAGAGAATGGGCAGACTGGTTCCAGATGATAAAAAGGCAACAGTAACTCAAATAACCTCTCGTTAAAACCAAGGTATGCAGAATACCATCTCGGAACGCACAACACATCGAACCTTGAAGCAGATAGGCTACAGCGACAGAAGTAAATATCAAAAAATACTGCGCTAACAATCTAAGTGAGAATAATAAACGTAAAATAGCTGCGACTAAAATGTTATACAACACAAGCCAAAATAAAAAGAAAAAAAGTCGCGCTAATAATATGTGATAAGAATTTGAACACCACACATGAATCTAACATGAATGATGTCAAAGTGTTATTAAATAAACCAATACCTTTAACATGTGAGCAAATTAATGGTTAATGAACAATAAATAAAGTGAGTTGAAGAACTAAAGTCCAAAAAAAAGTCCATATAAAACAACAAATTGAATAAGGTTTTCTTCCCAAGTGACAGGTGAAAAATTCCTCTGTTGAAGTGAATGATGTGAAAAGTTGAAGCCTCCACCTTCAGAGAAAATAAATGCTGTCGCTTACCAGATGTAGCTGGTCCCTTATTACGGGGGACCGCACTAAGCAGACGGCTGTAACCCCAGCCCGGGATCTCACAGGCAGGCACTAGATAACATCACGTCCCACAGAATCCCCTTCACCGATCTCAGCAGGATGATAGATTTACCATAAAAGACACAAGGTAGTCCACATAGCATAAAACCCTTAACATTTATTGAGTTAAAATGCCAAATGAACACTTACACGTAAGTAGATAAATGACAGCGTAAAAGAACAAGCCGGCCGGCTCCAGAAACAGCCCGTGTCTTCCGGGACTAGACGTGTAGCGGTGACGTCAGGATGTGGCTCCTCCTCCCTACGTCGTTTCGTCACAACAGGACGTGGTCACGGGATACAGCGACAGAAGACCACACCTGGTGCCACTCCTGTCAGCTAAGAACAGGAATTGAGGCTACAATTCACACAGGCTCACCAAAATTGGACAATAGAAGATTGGAAAAACGTTGCCTGGTCTGATGAGTCTCAATTTCAGCTGCGACATTCAGATGGTAGGATCAGATCTTGGCGTAAACAACATGAAAGCATGGATCCATCCTGTCTTGTATCACCGGTTCAGGCTGGTGGTGGGGGTGTAATGGTGTGAGGGATATTTTCTTGGCACAATTTGGTTCCCTTATTACCAACTGAGCATTATTTAAACACCACACCTGAGTATTGTTGCTGACCATGTCCATCCCTTTATGACTACAGTGTCCCCATCTTCTGATGGCTCCTTCCAGCAGGATAATGCACCATGTCACAAAGCTCAAATCATCTCTTCTTAAACATGACAATGAGGTCCCTGTACTCCAATGGCCTCCATATTCAGCAGATCTCCATCCAATAGAACACCTTTGAGATGTGGTGGAACGGGAAATTTGCATCATGGATGTGCAGCAGACAAATCTGCAGCAACTGTGTGATGTTATCATGTCACTATGGAGCAAAATCTCTGAGGAATGTTTCCAACACCTTGTTGAATCTATGCCACGAAGAATGAAGGCAGTTCTGAAGGCAAAAGGGGGTCCAATCCAGTACTAGCAAGGTGTACCTAATAAAGTGGCTGGTGAGTGTATATCTACCATACAGTATACTGAGGACTAGTAAGTGGCCAGTATTTTATTGACCTAGCTACTACATATGGGGCTAGCTGGTAATATTATTTAATGGTAAAGTTGGTCATTTTTCCATAAAAGGTGACAGCCCTTTGTATACCATGTGGGTCATGGCATCTTGGCTTGTAAAATCTGCTACAGTTACTAGGATAAACACAGCGGGGTGATGCTTGTCTTATAACCACGGCACACAGCATTAAATTCCATTGTGACATTCCCTTTATAAAAACCAGACATCACTACTTATTTTACAATTTTTTAACAAGTAAAATTGAACTATATAAGATTACCTGTCAAGACCCATAAAATATAACTACATTTTTACAGGGCGTGACATGAATATTAATTTTCTCCGAACTATAGCGATATAGTAATTGCATATTATTATGCACAGCCATGCCTAGCCTGAACAACATTAACATGTTTAATAGCAACAGTGACAAACCTGGCAAGCAGTATGGAAGGAATCATGTTAAACTAGTTTAAAAAACGCACCAGCTGGTATCGCCCATATTGTAGGCAGAATCAAAGAATTCTGCTATTAAGGAAGACCTGTAGAATAAAAAAAAAAACTAAATAAAAAAAGTAAAAGAAGAGAAGAAAAACAGAAGTAAAAGCCAAAATGGTAATAAACATATAAAAAAAAAAAATTACCAAAACATGATGAAATTTTGGATGCACGTCAGGTTCCTGGCACGCTCATTTTACTCAACCATTGTACAACTGGACATAAATAAAGAACCTCAAGGTGTAAAAGCAAAAATATCTTTTCTAAAAAATTTCGTTGCCCATGATTGAATGCTCTGTGCAAAGTGAATTTTCACCACATGCTATGGACATAATTTGCTTGCAAAGTGCAATTTCCTCTGAAAAATAAATAGCAAATTTACCTTTAGTAAATCAACCCCAAAGTCTTCTCCACTCTTCCATCAACCCCTTCCACTAGGGCCTTAAGCCTGGTACACACAGGTAGTTTTTTTATTTTGTTTAACCCAGTGAGCTGAACTAAAAACCAAAAAACAAACAAACTGAGGAATAGTGTTGGGCGAGCAGTTAGGACCGAGTATAAGTTCGCCCCAAACATTGCCTGTTCCTGTGTTCGGCAAACACCTGCACAGTGCATTCTAAAACCTGATTGGCTGAAGCAATGGACCTGACCACTGGTCAGGTGCAAGGCTTTGCCCAATCAAGGCACAGTGAATAGCTGTTTGTTAAAGGGTAAGTTTACCTTTTTCAGAAAACTCTGTAAAGATGAACTTACACAGGTCCCCCTCCTCGCCCCTCCCCCCACAGACCTGGACCGCGGCAATCTCCAGTTCTAAGCCCCGGTATATCCGCACCAGGTATCCAGGACTTGGAAATCCTCTGAGTAGAATGTCCAAAACTTCCCTTGTCAGGGGACATTTTGGAACATTCTAATTGGTCAGCGCTGTCACATGGGCGGCGCGACCAATCAGCAGCAGCATAGCCCGTCCTTTCATCTATGGAGAAGACATGAGGATGGAGAGAGGATTTCTAAGCCCCGGGCTCCTGACGCGGATATACCTGGGCTTAGAACCGGAGATTGCGGCGGTCCAGGTCAGCAGGACCAGGAAGGGGGGCGCAGAGGGGGACCTGTGTAAGTTCCCCTTACAGATTTTTCTGTAAAGGCGAACTTATACTTTAAGGAGCGGGCCTGGAAGCTGCGTCCTTAACAACGGACGAATCATCAGCTGTCAGCCGTCTTCCCCGCTGACAGCTGAATGAAAAAAAAAACAAAAACATTCTCGGCCATACAAAAATGTGAAAAAAAAAAAAAAAAGCGGCTTAGGGGTCCCCCCAATCCCTTAGGGTCTGGTATGGCTTTTTAAGAGGAATGCCCAACAAAATTCAAACCAGACCTTTAGGGGTAAAAACTTTGATGTGGAAATAGGAATTATGGGATGCCCAGCTTGAATGCAATAAAACTAAAGACAATCTCCCCCCTATGTACATGCTCCAAAACTGTCCTCCTTCTCCTAAATAGGGATGGGCTGAACGGACCCCTGTTCGGTTCGCACCAGAACTTTCGAAGACCTCGAATAACGAATCCCATTAAAGTCAATGGGACCTGAATGTTAAAAATCAAAAGTGCACATTTTGAAGGCTTATATGCAAGTGTTTAGGTATACAGTTATAGGGGTCCGGGTCCTGCCCTGGGGGACATGTATTAATAAAAAAAAAGTTTGTGAAAAGCGTAATTTTTAAATGAGCAGTGATTTATTTATTTTTGAAGTGAAGGCATAAAAATGAAAAATTCCTTCCAATTTAGTGCCTGGGGGTCCCCTTAGTCTACCTGTAAAGTGGCAGATCTGTACCATGTCTAGAATCTGCTGCAGCAATAATTGCAATTATAAAGCCCAAAAAAAAAAAAGACATAAAGTTTGCCTTTATTTTGCTCAGCAACAGCTGGGGAGCCAGTGTGTATGATGATGCCACAATGTAGTGCACTGGGAACAAGATTAGAGATTTTTTGGATACATTCTGGTGTCACTTTGACTTTGGATAGAAGTAAAGGGTGCATAAAAATTGGTCTTTGGGTGTCAGTGGCGCCTTCCCACCGTAACCCTATAGAGGTAATCTTGATGAAAGCAAGAATTGGCCTTGCTGTAAAAAAAATTGCAATGATATGCACTTGTCAAACATGTTAAAAAAAATTACTCTTCGGGTGTTGCGTGCGACTTCCCACCGTAACCCTGTAGAGGTACTCTTGATGAAAGCAAGAATTGGCCTTGCTGTAAAAATTGCAATGATATGCACCTGTCAAACAGGGGCTCAAAAATTGGTCTTTGGGTGTTAATTGTGCCCATGAAACCTATACCAAGAACATTCTTCCAGATGAACTGATTGAATACCCTCAAAGCTAGGTGGCCTCAAAGTCTTGCAGAGATTCCACATCCCAAAATAGCTGGTAATCCAGGACTGATTTTTATAAAAGTCAAACGGTCCACAGAGTCTGTGGACAGATGCGTTCTATGATTAGTAACAAAACCTCCTGCAGCACTGAATGCCCGTTCTGAAAGTGCGCTGGATGCAGGGCAGCCCAACAACTCAGTAGCATACTGGGCAAGTTCTGGCCAGTGGTCTATTCTCATGACCCAGTAAATCAGTGGATTGTCAGCTGGAAATGAATGAATGAGTGACTTGTATAGCGCTACCTATGCGAACTGAATCGCCTCAGGGCGCTTTTTTGCTGCCGGTGTCCATCTGCAGTATAGCACGGTCCTTTGCCCTATGGGGTCCTGACACGCTTACAAACACATACACTATACACATATTTGGCCAATTTTTCGACAGGATCTAATTAACCTACCAGCATGTCTTTGGAGTGTGGGAGGAAACCGGAGTACCCGAAGGAAACCCAGGCAGGCACAGGGAGAACATGCAAACTCCAGGCAGATGGTGTCGTGATCGGGATTTGAACCAGCGACCCTATTGCTGCTAGGTGAATGTGCTAACCACTACACCACTGTGCTGCTGGGAAAGCTCTCTATCTCTGTTTTGGCCCCGAGGTAATCGTCCAACATGTGATGCAGACGCTGATGATGGGATGTGGAAGCTGACAGCCCTGGGCTGCGAGGACTAAAAAAAATTCCAAAATGCCCCACTTAGGTGGACGCCTTTTCCAACGCTCCTCTTTTGACCAACAGAAGACTCAAAACTACATTTTCTATGACACTGTAACCTACTGGAGTCAGGAAAAACGTTCAATAAAATCATCTTTAACGTATCCTCAAGAGATTTTATCTTCTGCACTTCTGTGGGGACGGGATGAGTTCTGAGACCTTCCCCTTATAACGGTGGTCAAGGAGCGTTGCCAACCAGTAATTATCCTTCTCCTTTATGTCACATATTCTTGGGTCCTTTTGCAGGCTTTAAAGCATGAGGTTGCCCATGCGCCTCAAATTTGCCAAGGCTTGAGAAGCATACTCAGAGTCACTTAGGATGACAGCATCTGGAACTTCCTCCTCCCAGCCAGGTACTACTCCCAAGGGTCCTGGGCTTGGAAAGCCATCACCTACAGATTGACGCATGTCTTCCTCTTCTTCGAAGCCTATGAAAGTGTCAGAATCCTCCTCATCCTCCTCCTCTCTCTCCTCCTGTGTGTTCTGTGACATGGGAATGATGGTGTCTGGATAAAGTGGGCCTTGAGAGGAAAGGAAGTCCTCCTCTTCCTCCTGCTGCTCTGCCTCCAGTGCCCTGTCCAGAATGCCACGCAGAGTCCGCTCTAGCAGGAACACAACAGGGATTGTGTCACTGATGCATGCACTGTCACCATCCTTGTGGCCTCCTCAAATGATGACAATACAGTGCATGCATCCTTAATGATCAACCATTGGCGTGGGGAAAAAAAGCAGAGGCGGCCTGAGCCTGTCGTTGTGCCGTACTGGCACAGGTATTTGTTGATGGCCCTCTGCTGCGTGTATAGCCGCTGCAGCATTCCCAAAGTTGAGTTCCACCTGGTGGACATGTCACAAATCAGGTGGTTTACAGGCAGGTGGAATTTCCGCTGAATTTCAGCCAACCGAGCACTGGCTGTGTATGACCGCCTGTAATGGCTACAGACTCTTCTGGCCTGCTTTAGTACCTCTTGCAACCCTGGGTACGTACTTAGGAAATGCTACACCACCAAGCATAGCACATGTGTCAACTTTCCCTTTCTAAGGGTGGACAGGAGGTTTGAGCCATTATCGGACACCACCATTCCTGGCTCCAGCTGGCATGGTGAGAACCACCTCTGGGCCTGTCCCTGCAGAGCTGCAAGAATCTCTGCTCCGGTGTGGTTCCTGTCCCCTAAACACACCAGCTGAAGCACTGCATGGAACCTTTTAGCCTAACTCTGGGAATAGCCCTTTGAACGCTTAGGGGGTACCTGGTGTTCATAGGACAATTCTACAGAGGAGGGCATGGAGGTGGCGGAGGAGGAGGAGGAGGGGGTAGAGCTCACAGGTCTGGCATCATCACCACCAGCTGTATGGAGACATGGGGGCACAACAAGCTGCAGCATGAGCCCTTTCAAGTTGCAAGCAGGGCTACCCAGTGTGCTGTGAACGAAATATACCGTCCCTGCCAATGCGTGCTGGACCACGTGTCAGCAGTAAGGTGGATTTTACGACTAACTGCCTTGCCCAATGATGCCAGAACATTCCCTTCCACGTGATGGTAGAGAGATGGAACGGCCTTACGTGAAAAGTAGTAGCGACTGGGAACCTGCCATTGTGGTACAGCACATTGTGTAAATTCACGGAAAGGGGTAGAATCCACCAGGCTGAAAGGCAGAAGTTGGAGAGCCAACACCTCTGACAAGCTTGCATTCAGACACTGGGCACGTGGGTGGCAGGGACTGTATTTTTTTTCCTCTGCAGCAGATGGGGCAGAGAAATTTGCTGTCTACAGTCTACAGCTGGTGGTGTGCTGCTGGCAGATGTACTGCTAGGACACCCTGTGCTATACCATCATCCCTGTCAGTGGAGGCTGCTGAAAGGTAATGACTCGGTATCCCAGGGGCAGACTGAAGTGGGTAAGGTGGAGGAGGGACAGATTTGTGCCCCCTTTATGTGGCTTTTGGGGGCTCTTGCCAACGGGCTGTGTGGTTGGACGTTAAATGCCATGTTAAGCATGTGATACCCAAATCGTTGGTGTTTTTGCTACGTTTGATGTGCCTGAGACACAGTTTGTAGATAGCAACAGTGCGATCTGCTGCAGATGTGCTGAAATATCCCAGACAGCTGAGCTTTGGGTAGTGGGTCAGGAGATAACAGCTGCAGAATGTGATGGAATAGGGTGGCTGCTCTCTACTTTTTCTTGATGTCAGCCTCCTTGGGGTTGTGCCACTTCACCTTTAGTTTCCTCCTCTGCTTATCTGGCACCCAAGTCACATCAGTGACCTCATCATCATCATCATCATCTCCATCATCTCCATCATCTCCATCTTCATCATTACCACTGGAGACAACTTGGCAATACGCTGTGGCTTGGGGAACATGAATGCCAATTTGTCCACCAGTGTTTCTCCCTCTCTCTAGGCTCATGTTCCTGTCATCCTTAACCTCAGAACCAAAATAGGAGATAGATTTATGGCATTTTTATTATTATTATTATTTTTTTTTACTAGTAAAAGGTGTCGATCTGCGATTTTTATTGTGACTCTGACATTGCGGCGGACATATTGGACACTTTTGACACTATTTTGGGACCATTCACATTTACACAGCGATCAGTGCTATAAAAATGCACTGATTAATGTATAAATGTCACTGACAGGGAAGGAGTTAAACACTAGGGGGTAATCAAGGGGTTAAATGTGTTACCTAGGGAGTGATTCTAACTGTGGGGGGAGGGGACTGAATAGGGGAGGAGACCGATCGGTGTGCATACTTGGTATGAACACATGATCTGTCTTCTCTCCCTGACAGGACATGGATCTGTGTGTTTACACACACAGATCCACGGTCCTGCTCTGTAACAAGCGATGGCAATGTTCGCCGGGCGCGCACATTGGCTCCTCGGTGACGCGGCGTGTGCCCCCAATACCGCCGGGAAGCCGAGGACGTCATATGACGCCCGCCCAGGATGGGAAATCCCATCTGCAGACATCATATGTCTATGGGCGGGTAGGGAAGTGTTTAAAAAACATCAAAGTACTATTTGTACTTTGAAGAAGCAGCTTTGTTACCCTAGGACAGGGCTACAGAACCCCCCTTGTCGATAAAATAGGGGAAAGGTAGTCTGTAGTTTAGAAAGAGTACTGCAAACAAAAACAACTGGTAACAGCAGAGGCATAGGAAGTTAGAGTGAGGGAAAAAATTATTTGATCCCCTGCTGATTTTGTACGTTTGCTCACTGACAAAGAAATGATCAGTCTATAATTTTAACGGTAGGTTTATTTCACCAGTGAGAAACAGAATAACAACAAAAATATCCCAAAAAATGCATTTCAGAAAAGTTATAAATTGATTTTCATTTTAATGAGTGAAATAAGTATTTGATCCCCTATCAATCAGCAAGATTTCTGGCTCCCAGGTGTCTTCTATACAGGTAACAAGCTGAGATTAGGAGCACTCTCTTAAAGGTAGGGCTCCTAATCTCAGCTTGTTACCTGTAAAAGACACCTGTCCACAGAAGCAATCAGATTCCAATCTCTCCACAATGGCCAAGACCAAAGAGCTGTTCAAGGATGTCAGGGACAAGATTGTAGACCTACACGAGGCTGGAATGGGCTACAAGACCATCGCCAAGCAGCTTGGTGAGAGGGAGACAACAGTTGGTGCCATTATTCGCAAATGGAAGAAACACAAAATAACTGTCAATCTCCCTCGGTCTGGGGCTCCATGCAAGATCTCACCTCGTAGAGTTTCTATGATCATGAGAACGGTGAGGAATCAGCCCAGAACTACACGGGAGAATCTTGTCAATTATCTCAAGGCAGTTGGGACCATAGTCACCAAGAAAACAATTGGTAACACACTACGCCATGAAGGACTGAAATCCTGCAGCGCCCGCATGGTCCCTCCGCTCAAGAAAGCACATGTACAGGCCCGTCTGAAGTTTGCTAATGTACATTTGAATGATTCAGAGGAGAACTGGGTGAAAGTGTTGTGGGTCAGATGAGACCAAAATCGAGCTCTTTGGCATCAACTCAATTTACTGTGTTTGGAGAAGGAGGAATGCTGCCTATGACCCAAAGAACACCATCCATCAAACATGGAGGTTGAAACATTATGCTTTGGGGGTGTTTTTCTGCTAAGGGGACAGGACAACTTCAGCGCATCAAAGGGACGATGGTCAGAGCCATGTATCGTTAAATTTTGGGCGAGGACTTCCTTCCCTCAGCCAGCACATTGAAAATGGGTCATGGATGGGTATTCCAGCATGACAATGACCCAAAACACACGGCCAAGACAACAAAAGAGCTGTTCAAGAAGAACCACATTAAGGTCCTGGAGTGGCCTAGCCAGTCTCCAGACCTTAATCCCATAGAAAGTATGTGAAGGGAGCTGAAGATTCGAGTTAACAAACATCAGCCTCAAAAACCTTAATGACTTGGAGAGGATCTGCAAAGAGGAGTGGGACAAAATCCCTCCTGAGATGTGTGCAAACCTGGTGGCCAACTACAAGAAACGTTTGACCTCTGTGATTGCCAACAAGGTTTTGCCGCCAAGTACTAAGTCATGTTTTGCGAAGGGGTCAAATACTTATTTCACTCATTACAATGCAAATCAATTTATAACTTTTTTTTTTAAATGCGGGCAAACGTACAAAATCAGCCTGGGGATCAAATACTTGTTTCCCTCTCACTGTATCAATTTACACGATTTCTGGTGGGATCAAAACTGAAATACATCACACTGTAAAATGCACATTGCTGTATTTTGCCATAACGTGCTGTAAAAAGCTTTTTACTGCATAAGTGTGGAAGAGTTCTTATGGCAATGGTGTGGGTAGATGACAGGTTCTCTTTAATGAGTATTTAAGTAGCACATGTATTTTGACATGAAAAGTCAGCAGCTGTTAACAATCCCCACCACTTCAAACAATAGCATTTTTATAATTACAAGCATGAAATGGCGGATGGACTTTCTGCTTCCTAAAGTTTAAAAACCATTTAGTCCGTGTTGCTGGAAGTTTCATTTCACAGAGGATTATATTGTATATTTCAGTAGTGGATTTGTTTGCACAAGCCAAAGGCATAGATTTATAGCACATAAAATGATGGGGTGCAGGTTTACTGCACATTAAACTATTTATGTGCTGCTATTTTATAGAAGTGGAGCACGGCATACATTCAGAACTATCGTATTTAAAAGAATGTGCTACAAGGGCCAAAGAGCTGGTCAATGCTAGGTACCATGATGTGGGGTGGAGTCATGCCACAATTTAAAGATTCAGTCTGCCTATCAATGGTGTCCCTAGGGGGGGGGGGCAGAGGGGGCCCTAACCCCCCTCCCAACATTATGCTGTGCCCCACCATGTGCCCCCCCCCCCCCCAATTAAAAAAAAAAAAAATTTAATTTTTTTTACAAAAAGGCAATGTTTAAGAAGTAGAGCGTCCCCAGTAAGCTCCTGCGGGTGATTCCTCCCCCCTCCCTCTGCTCACTGACACTGCATAATGCGAGTGTTTACACAACAACGGCCTCCCGATCTGCTCCTTCCCCTGCATCCTCATTGGCAGGGAGAAGAGCGAGTTGCAGGAAGGACTCCACCAGGACTCTCAGTTACTGAAAAAACAGACTGATTTCTCCCGTCCTTAGGACAGGAGAACCAGCCTGTAAATTCCAAGAGATGCCAGACCAGCGCTGTCAATAGCAGGGGCAGGACAGCAAGAGGGGGCTGGGGAACCCCACAGTGGCAGAACACCAGGGCCCGGTGGCAAGACCACCTTTGCAACCCTGATAGTTCTCCCACTGCTTTGGGGGCACCACAAGGGGATTTGGGGGGAGGGGATTTGTGTTGGAGGGGGTAATTTGTGAGGTAGCATGGGGTAAGTATTGTTCTAGGAGGGGAAATTTGGAAGGGGGTGCTAAGAGTAGTGATTTAGGGGGATTTGTGTAGGGTGGGGGGGGGAGATTTTGGGGAGAGTTTGTGTTGTGGGGGGGGGAGATGATGTGCACTAGAAGAGGAAATTTTAGGGCTAGAGGATTTGTGCTAGGAAGGGTGAATCTTTTTTTTTTGGGGGGGGGGGGGGGGTTATTTGAGCTTAGGAGGAATTTGGGCGATAGGGGGGCAAAGATTTGTGCTGAGAGGGGGATTTAAGCAACGGGGGGGCATGTAGATTAGTGCTAAACGTTTTTGTGGGGGGATTTTTGCTGACACCTGATGTTCATAAATATTGAGGGGGGCACAGTTTGGCATGTTCGCCCTGGGCTCTAGATGACCTTGTCCAGGCACTGGTGACCAGTATTGGATGGAGGGTAGATAAGTTAAAGCTGAACTCCAGCTTACGTAGAAAAATCAATTGCGGCCAGGGCATCTGGGCTGGAGGGTAGAAAGCCTGTTTGGTAGCCAGCCACTCACCATCAGATGTTGGGAAATGCATTACAGTGTGTTTGTGTCGTATTGCTGCCTTCAACATCAGCCCTAGTGTAGCGCAGACCCATGACTGCTATGGCTGTTCGGTCCCAGGTTCCATTCCCTTATAGGCAGAGAACAGGCTGTACTTGTCTTTTTTGCAATTTTATTTTGCTAAAAGAACTGGAATGGGTTGAGCCTTGGGATCCTCCAACAAACCTCAAACAAACTGTAAGGCTAGGTTCACACCTGTGCGGGTGGTTCCACTGCGGGACTCGCGCAGTGAAAAGCGGGATCATCAATGGCCATCAATGGCACGCCGCCCACACTGGAAATCGCACCCGCGCTGGGAACTTCGGTTCCCGTGCGGCTGCGATTTCAAAAATAATGCAGGGACTTCTATCCTGTGTGTCATGGGGCACAGCAGCCCATTCAAATGTATAGGCTCTCGTGTGCTCGCAAAGCATGGCTGCTTAGGTGTGAACCTAGTCAGGGTGAGGGCACTCCCTTTAAAGTGAAGGAAAACTGTTACGAAACAGGGACTCCTCAACAGGAGTATAGTCCTGGATGCACTGAGAAAAAGCCCTCCCAAATTAAGCAAAATAAAGTCTCCAAATCCAAGAGGACGGTACTCCTGCATCCCAAATACTCTGTTGCCACCTGCAGTATCAGTTTCTGTACTTGAATTGCCTGTGTCCTGGATCCTTTAGTGAGCTCTCTGCAAATATTCAGGAGGTTAGGCCAGAGGTCCCTTAGCCAAAGCTGAGACCCAAAAAGGATTCTTGCAGCTTCTGGGAAGTCTCTCAGGGACGCCACAGCCCTCAGGCTGGGTCTTACTCCCCCAGGAACCAGAGACCCCTGTTCTGGGTCCCAGCATATTTATACCCCTCTCAGCCCCCTGCTGGTCACTCACTCCCCTGACCAGGGAATGGCTAAAGAGGATTAATATGCAGGCCAAGGTCTATGTTCTTCCACCCACTAGATCCCATAACTCAGTGGGATGCAGGGGAAAGTAAATGAGCCTGCACCAACAGAACCCAGAACAGACACTATTAGGTGATTGTTGCTCTCCCTGACTACAGGGAGGCCAAATAAAATGTAACACTAATAGCCTAATGGGGTGCTACACCAGTATGTGGGAACAATGGAGTTGGCTCATCCAAGAAGTTGTGCTGTTGCTGGCTGAGTCATTGCCTATAAAACAGAGGGCCTCTAGGACCTTCTCTAAAATAGGCAAGGCTCCAGTTTGCTTGATTTATGGCTCCAAATTCTTCCTTACAACCTGGAGCAGCTTGTATGAAAACATTTGGTGATGACGCTTCACAATCTTGGAATCAGAAAGAGAATTAAATGTAAAATCCCGAGTTTGAAACTGGTACGAGGAGGCAGCAGTTCACATTCAGCAAAAACTGGCTGCTCGCTACTCCATCCTGCCAAATGCAGTAATGTTGGTATTGCATCAATAGGAGGAAGGAAACAGCCATTTTCAAACAACACAGGTGCTAGCCCATGAATGAACAGCTACACACACCTGAGATATAACAGTGGAGGAGGGTTACCTGAATACAGCATGTCAAATGACAAACATTCAACAGTTCACAAGCCATCAACCACTCTTATGCCGCGTACACATGAGCAGACTTTGACGGACTAGGTCCGGCGGACCGGACTCCGGCGGACAATTCGACCGTGTGTGGGCTCCAGTGGACCTTTTTTCCCCAAAAGTCTGAAGGACCTATCAATAAAACATGTTTCAAATCTTTCCGATGGACTCGAGTCCGATCGAAAAGTCCGCTTGTCTGTATGCTAGTTCGACGGACAAAAACTGACGCTAGGGCAGCTATTGGCTACTGGCTATGAACTTTCTTATTTTAGTCCGGTCGTACGCCATCACGTACGAATCCGTCGGACTTGTTGATCATGTGTAGGCAAGTCCGTTCATTCGAAAGTCCGTCGGAAAGTCAGTCGGAAAGTCAGTCGAAAAGTCCGCCAGTGTGTACGCGGCATAAGACAAAACTTGCCAGTCTAAACCAGGTGGATAGTTTGAAATTTACTCCAGAACAATATACTCAAAGAGGCACTGGGAGTTTTTAGACTTGCACGTGTAGTCAGATGAAGGAAAACTTCAAACAAGCTCAGTAGCTTGACAAGGTGACTCCCGCACTGCAGAGCTTCCCTTTATGGGCATAAGAAAATTGAGTACTGTCTGTGATACTTTTTTTATTTGCACTAACACGGCTACAATCACATCAAGTGTCTTTATGGGCATCCAACACTAGCTTAAACTATAGAAATACAGAAGGAAGTGCCAGATGAAACCAGGTAAAAAAAGAGTCCAAGATAATTTTAATGGTTTAAAAAAACATCCAACGCATTTCGTCACATCACCACTCACCCTTCATCAGGGATCAACACAGGATAAAACTTGGATGGACTCAGAGAAACCAGCGATTTCACATATCTATATTAGAACCGGTATTGCTCTAACTATAACTCTCCTCATGGAGGGACAACCTAACAGCAGTTTGTAGGTGGGGTTCAGTGTGAAAGCAGAAAGATGTCGAGAGAATCTGCAAGCCCTACGCTTTCCCTCCTCGTATGGAACTTTTCACTGACACTAGTTCTATCCCTACCAGGCGGTGTACCTGTTCCTATTCTACCCACTCGCAAAATGTGTGCCAAGCCTGGGAGCCAGGGCCTTAAATAAGCTCTGCTAGATCCAAGCTGACTGCTAGAGACACATGGCCAGTAGCATCCACTTGGATAGCTTCACCAATGACCCAGGAAACCATAGAGGAACCATGTTCCTCTTGACTTCCTCTCCAACTGCAGTACCACTGGGGAAGAGTGCCACCTGCAGTGAGGAAAGTAGACTTCATATGTCTACAATTTGCTTTCTGCATCAGCCCATCCTCTCAAAATGAATACCTTTTGTATCACTTGCCCCACCCTATTAGATAGTTAGCTCTTGCAAACATGGACCTCTTAATCTTCCGGTATTGAATTGTATTGTATATGCATTACTTCCCTTTATATTTGTCTAGCGGTGCACAAACTGTTGGCGCTATATACATTCTGTATAATAGTAATTATATTAACTGCTTGCTGACCGTATTACTTAGAAATATGGCGGCAAGGTGGCTCTACTGCGCTGGATCATGTATACCTAGTACATGATCAAGCACCTTCCAGGTTGGGGGCATGCAGGCGTGCCGCAGGCGGTCCGCTACCGCTGTGATTATTCACAGCGGGAGCCGATCAGCGGGTATCGGGGACTCAATGTTAACATGATCTTTTGGTACAGAGGCAGAACGGCAGTCTGCCTATGTAAACAAGGAAGATTGCCATTCTGTCAGTAGGGAAGGTATTGATCTTGTGTTCCTGCAAAGCAGTGACAAGGATCTATGCCTTTTCCTAAAAGCCCCTCTCACAGTTTGGTAAAATGCAGGCTAGGCATACATTTAACGCTCTGATCGCCCCAGATGTTTAACCCCTTCCCAGGCATTAGTACAGTGACAATGCATATTTTGAACACTGATCACTGTATTAGTGCCACTGGTCCCCAAAAACTGTCAAAAGTGTCAGTTAGTGTCCCAACTGTCTGCCGCAATATCGTAGTCCCGCTATAAGTCGCTAATCGGTGCCATTACTAGTAAAAAAATTAATAAATACAAATATCCCACAGGTTTGTACACACTACAACTTTTGCACAAATCAATCAATGTACACTTATGGGAAAAAAAAAATACCAAAAACATGTAGCAGGATACATATTGGCCTAAATTGATGAAGAAATTCGATTTTTTGCATTTTTTTTTTTATTGGATGTGTTTAAAGCGCAGTTCTGCTAAAAAAAAAAAAAAAGAAAAAAAAAATTAAAAGTCAGCAGCTACAAATACTACACATACTACAATTACTGCAAATACTGCAGCTGCTGACTTTTAATAATCAGACACTTACCTGTCCAGGGGTCCAGCTATGCGGGGGAACGAAGCCCCGCTCCTCTCCCCCTCCTCTCTGCATTGTAACTGTGGGCGCCCGGCTGTGGCTTCACAGCCGGGCACCCGCTGCGCATGCGCAAGCCGCGCCCCGCGCCGTGACTGGCCGGGCAACCATCTGGGACCTGTGACAAGGGAGGGGGGAAAGGTGATCTCCCTTCCGGAGCTGCGGTGCGCAGGGAGGAAGTGGGAGCTGGAACCCTCTGAAAAGAGGGTCCCCCGCTCCCCCCCCCAAAAAAATGCCATGCCAAGTGTGTCATGTCAGGGGGTCACTTTCCTTAAAGCGGAAGTTCCATTTTTGGGTGGAACCCCGCTTTAATAGCAGAAAGCAAAAAATATTTTTTTTTTGTTTGTTTTTTGTCTGTCTTTTTTTGTTTATAGCGGGAAAAAAAAAACCACAGAGGTGGGGGCGTGGCTTGGTGCGCAGCGGAGATGGCTGCTCACTGAGGAGGCTCTGAGGCACACGCGGAGGTTCTAAGCCTAACACCCGACCTACAGCTTACAAATGCCGGGCAGAAAGCTACATTGGACCCCTAGATCCTGGACACGCCGAAATTCGGCTTCAGCCAACGCCAACATAGCTGAAATCTTCAGGCACAACTCAGCAGCTCGCAGCGGGACCACGAGAAGCAAGATGGCGCCGACGCCGCAGGAGGAAGGAGAGAGCGAGGACTCGATGCCAGCTACTGAAGACATCAGCAGGGGTAAGTCCAGACCAGACCACCCGCTCACGTTTGCAGACATGTCTGTGTTTGCTGCGGACATCAAAGCTACGTTCTCAGCCGCCATAACAGATCTGAAGACGAGCATGATGGTGATAAATGAAAAGATGGCGGCGGCCGAAAGTGCAGGCAGACAGAGGGACAAGGCAATTCATAAGCTGGAGTTAGTATCTTCTAACCACATGCAGCACTTTATTAACATGAACAGACACATTGAAGACCTTGACAATCGGGGGAGGAGATGCAACATTAGGGTCAGGGGGATACCGGAATCAGTGGATCAGGATCAGATCACCACAGCACTCCGGAGAGTCTTCAACAGCCTGCTTGAGAGGCAGGAAGACACAGAAATTGATTTCGTAAGAGCTCACAGAGCTCTCAGGCCTAGAGGATCTGACACCGCACCGCCCCGTGACATAATCTGCTGCTTACAGAGCTTTGCTACCAAAGAGGAGATTATGCGGAAAGCGAGACAAAATGACCAAATTATATTTAATGGCGCCACGATTATGCTGTTTCAGGATCTATCACAGATCACTCTGAAGAATAGGCGCGCACTGCGACCCCTACTGGAGAAACTAAGAGCAAAGGACTTAAGATATGCATGGAGATTTCCCTTCGCCCTCACAGTCACATATAATGGTCATCAAGCTATTCTCCGCACGCCGGCTGATTTACCGGAGTTCTGTGAGTCATTGGACTTGGAACCATTGGATTTACCAGAATGGTATGAAGAATTTTTACAACCACCCCTGGTCAGGAGTCCTCCCTCCTCTCCGCTCTCCTCTCCAGACAAAAGACTGCCGAAGAAATACAAACAGAGCAGGGGCAATAGTTCCCACGCGGATACCCCGAGGAGAATGGCCGGTTCATCCAGAGCTCAGGAATGTGAATAGATGCCCTATACCACTATGGCCCTGTCATTAGCAAATCTGATGTTTGCAAAATAATGCTGGTCACACAGGTATCCTCACCATACATACCGTCACCCATGGGTTATCTTCCCCAAGAGGGATGAACACTTTTGCAAGAATCAACCTAAGGGGCAGTTCTTACAACATCCCACAGCCTACTGCACAGCCAATATGCTCAGGATGCGGGTACTGGCACAAACCTTGGAGGAGAATTGCCAGACCCGAGCCACACTCCTTGTTTGATTGAGGGAGTGGCAATGATTCCAGATGTGAAAGCAGATATGCCCTGGACATGGCTCACTGTTACACCAACATCCTCCCTAAGATTCGCTGAGACTTCAGTTGAGAAGCACAAAAGTCTGCATGACTATGGGGGAATGAGGAGAGTGGGTGGGGGAGGGTCGATAGAGGTGGGGGCGAGGGGTGTTGGGGGGGGGTGTTTGGGGGGGGGGGTGTTTGGGGGAGTTTCCCCCCCTTTTTTTTGCTTTTGCCTATGTTGCCCTGAACCGACCCAGGTTGATCAGCTTCGAAATAGATGTGCACCTAGCTTGGAGATACACCCATGGGTGACAATTAATGTTACTTACCAAGATAATAGTTTGATAACATATTTGTTATAGTTATACCTGTGTGACTCATAGAGTTCATGTTTTCACGATTTGACCCGAATTTATACATTACACATCCTGGTCGGGTGTGATCAATATAATGTCACTACTTTTATCTGTTTGAACCACCGTGTGTGCCACGTTGAGACCGTTCTTATTTAGTCGCCACAGTTCTCCAACTACTTGGAGCCTAGGTTACATCTAGCCGTGGTCGCTTCCCATCGACCCCGCAAAACCTACCTGACTCCTCCGGGAGAAAGGGAAGACATTTACATTACGTCTGGGGGCACCTCTCCTTCCGGGGCGTTTTAGTTGCTTTAGGAGAGTGACCCCCATTGTAATAACTTTCCGCTGAACTTTCTTTTCATTCTCTGTTCTTTTTTCTCCCCCCCCTTTTTTTATTTAAGATAATTGTTTGTTTAACGGTGGGAGGGCACCCACTCGGATAA
This sequence comes from Lithobates septentrionalis, assembly GCA_037952835.1. Classification (NCBI taxonomy): domain Eukaryota; kingdom Metazoa; phylum Chordata; class Amphibia; order Anura; family Ranidae; genus Lithobates; species Lithobates septentrionalis. The sequence continues at coordinate 1,021,234 of JBBDGP010000897.1, read as the reverse complement.
CTAGAGAGGTTTGGTTCCTGAGCGGTGTTCCTTGTCCCTTTAAGGGGGCTTGGGCCGCCTCCAGGCTCACCTGCCTACACCTATCCATTCAATGCATGTGCTTCCACTGTGGAGACACTTATAAATTTAGTAGTGTTAGGACTGCAAGTATACAGGGTGCCTTGACGAGGCCTTGCAGCTTTCACATGCGTTTGCAAATGTGTGCTAACTAAACCCCTGCTTTTAACAGACGGTTAGACAGGCTAATTTGGTTGGTCAGCAGACTGGTTGGTGAGTTGAGCTATGGAATTGTCTTTGTCTTACATGTATATGCCCTCCATGTGCTCCTTACTGTGAAGGCCAGTTATGGGTGTGGGCGGTGGCCAGTGTTTTGTTACTGTACGTAAATTTGGGTCAGGGACACACTGGATACCTTTGCTGCCATTGTGCTCTTGCTGGGTGTCCAGTGTGCTCCTGTCCCTTTAAGGGGGCTTGGGCCGCCTCCAGGCTCACCTGCCTACACCTATCCATTCAATGCATGTGCTTCCACTGTGGAGACACTTATAAATTTAGTAGTGTTAGGACTGCAAGTATACAGGGTGCCTTGACGAGGCCTTGCAGCTTTCACATGCGTTTGCAAATGTGTGCTAACTAAACCCCTGCTTTTAACAGACGGTTAGACAGGCTAATTTGGTTGGTCAGCAGACTGGTTGGTGAGTTGAGCTATGGAATTGTCTTTGTCTTACATGTATATGCCCTCCATGTGCTCCTTACTGTGAAGGCCAGTTATGGGTGTGGGCGGTGGCCAGTGTTTTGTTACTGTACGTAAATTTGGGTCAGGGACACACTGGATACCTTTGCTGCCATTGTGCTCTTGCTGGGTGTCCAGTGTGCTCCTGTCCCTTTAAGGGGGCTTGGGCCGCCTCCAGGCTCACCTGCCTACACCTATCCATTCAATGCATGTGCTTCCACTGTGGAGACACTTATAAATTTAGTAGTGTTAGGACTGCAAGTATACAGGGTGCCTTGACGAGGCCTTGCAGCTTTCACATGCGTTTGCAAATGTGTGCTAACTAAACCCCTGCTTTTAACAGACGGTTAGACAGGCTAATTTGGTTGGTCAGCAGACTGGTTGGTGAGTTGAGCTATGGAATTGTCTTTGTCTTACATGTATATGCCCTCCATGTGCTCCTTACTGTGAAGGCCAGTTATGGGTGTGGGCGGTGGCCAGTGTTTTGTTACTGTACGTAAATTTGGGTCAGGGACACACTGGATACCTTTGCTGCCATTGTGCTCTTGCTGGGTGTCCAGTGTGCTCCTGTCCCTTTAAGGGGGCTTGGGCCGCCTCCAGGCTCACCTGCCTACACCTATCCATTCAATGCATGTGCTTCCACTGTGGAGACACTTATAAATTTAGTAGTGTTAGGACTGCAAGTATACAGGGTGCCTTGACGAGGCCTTGCAGCTTTCACATGCGTTTGCAAATGTGTGCTAACTAAACCCCTGCTTTTAACAGACGGTTAGACAGGCTAATTTGGTTGGTCAGCAGACTGGTTGGTGAGTTGAGCTATGGAATTGTCTTTGTCTTACATGTATATGCCCTCCATGTGCTCCTTACTGTGAAGGCCAGTTATGGGTGTGGGCGGTGGCCAGTGTTTTGTTACTGTACGTAAATTTGGGTCAGGGACACACTGGATACCTTTGCTGCCATTGTGCTCTTGCTGGGTGTCCAGTGTGCTCCTGTCCCTTTAAGGGGGCTTGGGCCGCCTCCAGGCTCACCTGCCTACACCTATCCATTCAATGCATGTGCTTCCACTGTGGAGACACTTATAAATTTAGTAGTGTTAGGACTGCAAGTATACAGGGTGCCTTGACGAGGCCTTGCAGCTTTCACATGCGTTTGCAAATGTGTGCTAACTAAACCCCTGCTTTTAACAGACGGTTAGACAGGCTAATTTGGTTGGTCAGCAGACTGGTTGGTGAGTTGAGCTATGGAATTGTCTTTGTCTTACATGTATATGCCCTCCATGTGCTCCTTACTGTGAAGGCCAGTTATGGGTGTGGGCGGTGGCCAGTGTTTTGTTACTGTACGTAAATTTGGGTCAGGGACACACTGGATACCTTTGCTGCCATTGTGCTCTTGCTGGGTGTCCAGTGTGCTCCTGTCCCTTTAAGGGGGCTTGGGCCGCCTCCAGGCTCACCTGCCTACACCTATCCATTCAATGCATGTGCTTCCACTGTGGAGACACTTATAAATTTAGTAGTGTTAGGACTGCAAGTATACAGGGTGCCTTGACGAGGCCTTGCAGCTTTCACATGCGTTTGCAAATGTGTGCTAACTAAACCCCTGCTTTTAACAGACGGTTAGACAGGCTAATTTGGTTGGTCAGCAGACTGGTTGGTGAGTTGAGCTATGGAATTGTCTTTGTCTTACATGTATATGCCCTCCATGTGCTCCTTACTGTGAAGGCCAGTTATGGGTGTGGGCGGTGGCCAGTGTTTTGTTACTGTACGTAAATTTGGGTCAGGGACACACTGGATACCTTTGCTGCCATTGTGCTCTTGCTGGGTGTCCAGTGTGCTCCTGTCCCTTTAAGGGGGCTTGGGCCGCCTCCAGGCTCACCTGCCTACACCTATCCATTCAATGCATGTGCTTCCACTGTGGAGACACTTATAAATTTAGTAGTGTTAGGACTGCAAGTATACAGGGTGCCTTGACGAGGCCTTGCAGCTTTCACATGCGTTTGCAAATGTGTGCTAACTAAACCCCTGCTTTTAACAGACGGTTAGACAGGCTAATTTGGTTGGTCAGCAGACTGGTTGGTGAGTTGAGCTATGGAATTGTCTTTGTCTTACATGTATATGCCCTCCATGTGCTCCTTACTGTGAAGGCCAGTTATGGGTGTGGGCGGTGGCCAGTGTTTTGTTACTGTACGTAAATTTGGGTCAGGGACACACTGGATACCTTTGCTGCCATTGTGCTCTTGCTGGGTGTCCAGTGTGCTCCTGTCCCTTTAAGGGGGCTTGGGCCGCCTCCAGGCTCACCTGCCTACACCTATCCATTCAATGCATGTGCTTCCACTGTGGAGACACTTATAAATTTAGTAGTGTTAGGACTGCAAGTATACAGGGTGCCTTGACGAGGCCTTGCAGCTTTCACATGCGTTTGCAAATGTGTGCTAACTAAACCCCTGCTTTTAACAGACGGTTAGACAGGCTAATTTGGTTGGTCAGCAGACTGGTTGGTGAGTTGAGCTATGGAATTGTCTTTGTCTTACATGTATATGCCCTCCATGTGCTCCTTACTGTGAAGGCCAGTTATGGGTGTGGGCGGTGGCCAGTGTTTTGTTACTGTACGTAAATTTGGGTCAGGGACACACTGGATACCTTTGCTGCCATTGTGCTCTTGCTGGGTGTCCAGTGTGCTCCTGTCCCTTTAAGGGGGCTTGGGCCGCCTCCAGGCTCACCTGCCTACACCTATCCATTCAATGCATGTGCTTCCACTGTGGAGACACTTATAAATTTAGTAGTGTTAGGACTGCAAGTATACAGGGTGCCTTGACGAGGCCTTGCAGCTTTCACATGCGTTTGCAAATGTGTGCTAACTAAACCCCTGCTTTTAACAGACGGTTAGACAGGCTAATTTGGTTGGTCAGCAGACTGGTTGGTGAGTTGAGCTATGGAATTGTCTTTGTCTTACATGTATATGCCCTCCATGTGCTCCTTACTGTGAAGGCCAGTTATGGGTGTGGGCGGTGGCCAGTGTTTTGTTACTGTACGTAAATTTGGGTCAGGGACACACTGGATACCTTTGCTGCCATTGTGCTCTTGCTGGGTGTCCAGTGTGCTCCTGTCCCTTTAAGGGGGCTTGGGCCGCCTCCAGGCTCACCTGCCTACACCTATCCATTCAATGCATGTGCTTCCACTGTGGAGACACTTATAAATTTAGTAGTGTTAGGACTGCAAGTATACAGGGTGCCTTGACGAGGCCTTGCAGCTTTCACATGCGTTTGCAAATGTGTGCTAACTAAACCCCTGCTTTTAACAGACGGTTAGACAGGCTAATTTGGTTGGTCAGCAGACTGGTTGGTGAGTTGAGCTATGGAATTGTCTTTGTCTTACAGATCTACTAGAAGCCCCAATCACATCAGAGGAAATTAAACAGGCCATCAAATTACTAAAAACAAGCAAGAGCCCGGGCCCTGACGGTTATTCCGCCACCTATTACAAAACCTTTATAGAGATTCTAACTGAACCCTTAAAAGATGCTCTGAACTCCTTATCCAAGCCAAGATGTGTTACTCCGGGTTTCCTTTCAGCACACATCACGGTTATACCGAAAGATGGCAAGAACCCCGAGGAGTGTGCTAGCTACCGTCCCATTTCTTTGCTGAACCTTGATGTCAAGTTGTTCGCAAAGATTATATCGCTGAGGATGGGGCCGTTGCTTACAAAACTAATTGGTTTGGAGCAGGTGGGCTTTATGCCAAACAGAGAGGCCAGAGATAATGTAACCAAGGCACTCTTGCTAACACAGGCAGTTAGACAGCGGAAGATCGAGGGCTTTCTCTTCTCAACAGACGCGGAGAAGGCCTTCGACCGCGTAGCATGGGACTTCATGCTGCCGGTCTGTGGAAGGGTGGGTCTGGGACCAAGCATGCTGAATTGGATCTCGGCCCTCTACCAGGACCCTACAGCAGAACTAAAAATAAATGGTATCCTCTCAGATAAAGTATATATTAAAAATGGGACTAGACAGGGCTGCCCCTTATCGCCCCTATTATTTATTCTCACACTAGAGCCTTTTATCAAAACAGTACAAAATAATGCCGCAATACAGGGTTTCCAGATTAAAAATAGAGAGTACAAAATAGCCGCATACGCGGACGATTTATTGTTTTTCTTAACTAAACCGACCACAACGCTCCCTAACCTGTTACAAGAATTCGCACATTATGGATACGTATCCAATTTAAAAACTAATTACACAAAGTCAGAGGCTCTAAACCTCTCCCTACCAGACAGCCTGCTCACATTGACACAGGCGAACTCGACGTTTAAGTGGGATAAGACCAAACTAAAATATCTGGGGATATGGCTTACGCCATCTTTAAAATCTGCCTTCGAGAGAAATTTCGTGACCTTCCTTAAAAACTGCTCGAAAGACCTAACAAACTGGAACGAGAAGTTCTTTTCCTGGTTCGGTAGAGCGGCTATAGTAAAAATGGTCATATTGCCCAAATTCCTGTATCTAACCCGCTCGTTACCGATAGAGATTCCTCAGAAATTTTTCAAAGAGCTTAATACATTGATCACGAGATTTCTCTGGCAACATAAAAAACCCAGAATCAAACTAGCCACCCTGGTCAAACCCAAAGACCTAGGAGGAATTCAATTCCCGAACTTTCGCCGGTACTATCAGGCCTCACACATAACCAGAATCATAGACCGGCATTGCCATGATTCGGTGAAAGACTGGGTCACACTGGAGACAACGCTGGCCATGCTACCACTTAAATACTTACCTTGGTCCTCCTTCAAAAGACTGCCTCACGACATCCGGACACATCCGATCACTGGCACGACGTTGAAGATCATTAACCTGTTAGCTAAACAGAAAATGCTGACCACAATACCTAGCCCTCTAACGCCCTTGACAGACAACCCTGACTTTATTCCAGGTCTACATAACCCGACTCTCAAGACGAATCCGGCGGGTGATCCACTACTGGCAGGAGACTGCTATACTGAAAACAAATTTAGAGACTGGTTGTCCTTTAAGACAGAAATAAACCGGCCCCAACTGAAGCAATGGACATACTTCCAGATAAGAAGTTACTTAGGTAACATTAAGGAACCTCAAACACTACACAGACCCCTGACGGCCTTGGAGTCAGTCTGTCGGGAGGGGAACCCAATTGACAAGGCCACCTCTGTTGCATATGCGTGGTCGAGTCGCTCGGGGGCGGATACGTCAGACGGACACAGGAGGAGATGGTCGGAGGAACTTGAAATGGAGATTTCAGACAAACAATGGAGGTACGTTGCTATTCTAGCGCATAAATGTTCCATAAGCACAAAATTGCAAGAGACAAATTACAAACTCCTGACCCACTGGTATAGCACACCTGACAAATTACACAAATGGGACATACAAAAACCGGACACGTGCTGGAGATGTCTCTCAGAGAAAGGCACACTATCCCACATATGGTGGTACTGCTCCAAAATTGAACCATACTGGAATGAAATAAAAACTTTAATTAAAAAAATTACAGAGACTAGAGTGGAGCTGACTCCAGCATGTTGTCTACTACACTTGTCCAACTCCTCTTTCAAACGCTACAAACGCTCATTGACGATTCATCTCCTCAATGCAGCTAAATCCCAAATTCCTCTACATTGGCTATCTACTTCTACTCCCTCTGTCAGGGATTGGATGTCGAAAGTTAGTGAAATTCATGAAATGGAAGACACATTGGCCCAAGACAAAGGCCACATTGAACGATTCCACAAAACATGGCAACTATGGCTGATTTTCAAATACTCTGCAGATTTCCCTACCTGAATTATGGGTGGGGAGGACGCTGGAACCCTAGGTGGGTGCCTTCCCTCTGTACCTCATATGTCTCCTTTACCCTAAATCCTCCTACTCTTCTCTCACTTACTTTTTTCACTACATTCTCTATCTTGTTCCTTTCTTGCTGACCTTTAACTCACCTCTTCACTGGAATATATCTATTTTACATGTACTTTTCCCTTATGCGTGAGAAAGATTGCTTCAGATAGATACAGAAACCTCACTTATACATGTCATCAATACTAAATGTTCTGAATACCTGAAAAGATGTTTCTGACACAATGGATAACACAGTGTATACAGAAATCTTATTACTCATATAGACACAAAGTTAACTCAGTGGAAATAACCTTAGATCTTGGATGTTTGATAAGTATTGAGTACGAGCTTTACACTAACAGTTTATTTTGTAAACGAAAAGTACGCAGTTGCACCTGCGAAATTTGCATTGTACAGTGCATTTCTATGTTTCTCTCTTTGTTTCAATAAACTTGAAATGAAAAAAAAACAAAAAAAAAAACACAGAGGTGATCAAATGCCACCAAAAGAAATCTCTATTTTTTCTAAAAAAAGGACATCAATTGTATTTGGGTACAGCGTTGCATGACCGCGCGATTGTCAGTTAAAAGTCAGCAGTGCTGTATCGCAAAAAATAGCCTGGTTATGAAGGGGGGTAAATCTTCCGGAGGGCAAGTGCCTAACAACAACCATAAATTATTAATAATAATAATAATAATAATAATAATAATAAATAGTAAATAAGATAAAGAATAAGTTATATATAGAAGTCATTTCAAAACAACATCGTTTTTCTTTAAGGTTTTTTTCTAATGTTAACAAACACCTGTGAAAGAATGCAAGAAATTCTAGATGTTCAATCTCAAAGTGAAAATTCCACAACAACCCCTAAGGGAATGATCCATAAAACTGGTGTCTCTCAGCTCATGTCTGCGATACCTTTAATGTTGCGAAAGGCGCTCTCTCTAGGAGTTAATGTCTGATATTTGATCTCTCGCTATAATTATGGAGCCTATTGTTGTAGGAGCAGCTGCAATTGTGTAAGGGCAGTCAGTTCTGTTTTGATTTAAGAACAAGGATGACATTTTATATTTGGGTATTACACTTCATGGAAGATGATGACATCATTTAAAGAAAGTCTCACATCGAGAAGGTTAAAGGTAGTCTGCGCAGAGTCATTACTCCAGATGTGTGATTATTTAAAGCAGAATAGCTCACAAGAATGTATTTGTTCACAATTTTAATTGAAGGCTTTTTTCCACGTTCAGTCACTTTACTGGAAACCCCTATAGAATCAGTTTTTTTTTTGTAAACCAGCTTAGTAAGGTCTATTTCAGGTGTAACGCTCACCCCTGGAGGGGCTGCTTGAAATGACCCAGGTCTCCCTTACCTGTTCAGAGGCTGCCAAGTCCAGGTAGCGAATCCAGAGCACACTGACAGGCTCAGTCTAGGGCTGTGGTTCTCAACCTAGTGCCGTGACCCCTTGATAAAGTTTTCCAAGTTGTGGGGACCCCTAACAGTAGAATAATTTTCCTAGCGTGGGTTGTCAGCACCTAAGGCAAGACAAGTAATTTGCGCCCCTAACCCGTGGACATTTAGCGCTCCCTGAGTCCCTTCCACTTGTACAGTATTAAAACCCCTTATGCCGCGTACACACGGGCAGACTTTTCAACCGGACTGGTTCGACGGACTTTTGATGGACTTCCGACGGACTTTTGAACGAACGGACTTGCCTACACACGATCACACCAAAGTCCGACGGATTTGAACGTGATGACGTACACCGGACTAAAATAAGGAAGTTGATAGCCGGTAGCCAATAGCTGCCCTAGCGTGGGTTTTCGTCTGTCGGACTAGCATACAAACGAGCGGATTTTTCGACCGGACTCGAGTCCGTCTGAAAGATTTGAAACATGTTTCAAATCTAGAGTCCGTCAGATTTTTGACCGAAAAAGTCCGCTGCAGGTCCGATGAAGCCCACACACGGTCGGATTGTCCGCCGGATTCGGTCCGTCGGACCAGTCCAGGCGAAAAGTCCGACTGTGTGTACACGGCATTATGGTACATTTTAGGATGTATCACTCTTTCTCTTTGTTCTCCTTTCTTTCCCTTTTATCTCTCTCTATCCTAATTTATTGTTTTTTTTTTTCCCCATCTCTATCCGTTTTTCTTGTTCTTTGTCTTATTCTTTCTCTCCTTTTTCTTTGTTCCTCCCCCTCTTTTCCTCTCCCTTCCAAGTATTCTCTATTTTTATTCCTTCTCTTACTCCTTGATAGGGATGGGGGGTGGGGCGGTGGAGTTGGGATGAGTGGCAATGCTGGGGGGCGTTCTGATCAGCCAACTTAGGTGCCCTTAATCAAGGTCATTTGCTTATCTGAGAACTGTAGTGGGGACTTTCTTACTGTGTCTCCGACTTTGTGGTGTCTCCTAGCAGTGAGACAAAGTCGGAGACACAGTGAAGCCTAGCAGTGACTGACACCTATGCTGAAATCAGGAGATAGGGTCTCCTCCAGCCCCTTCCCACTTCACATTCCTAACCAGTTAGCTGACCTCTAGTCTCTGCCCCCCAGCCATGCCGTGAACTGAATGGGCGGCTGTGAAGAGGCTGAGTGGGCGGCCGTGGGCTACAAGAAAAGCCCAGCTTGGTGGTTACAGGCTCCAGGGACAGCCATGCTGGGCGGCCGCAAAAAGGCTGGGAGAGCGGTGCGGGGTTCAGGAACAGCCAAGAATATGTGACCCCTGGCAAATCATCATTTGACCCCCGAGGAGGGGGGGTCTAGGGGATGTCTTTTTGTAGATTTATTGCAGTATTTGGATGGGAGAGTGAGAGGGTGCATGATACTCTAGAAACACCAGCAGACACTACTCACAATGTCCAAGACTAGCCATCTCCAAATAATTTCCCTGCAGCACTCTTCAGTAAGGTAGTATCCTCCAGCAATTTTTTTTTTATAACCCCTTTGCGCCGACCATATGCAAAATTTGCACTCATGGCTTGAAGGGGTTAATCCAGGGTTATGGCTGCAGCTGCAGGCATCACCCTGGTACCGTTTTTTAGAGCCAGCGGTTGGCTTTTTAGTGATAACAACTGATGCGTCTAAAAGACGCTCGGCTGTTATCCTAAAGGAGCGGGAGGGGATATTCCCCCCCTTCCCGCTGCCTTCTGCTGCACTTCCTGGGCCTCCCGTCCCACCGGGAGACCCGAACCACTAGCCGGCACATTCGCCGCCTAGGCTGAGACCCGAACAGAGCCGGATCCGGCTTTGATAGGGTCTCCGATGTAAAATCCCGGAAGCGGCACCACAACCTCACTTCTGATTTACTCGGCTGCCGATGGGGCCGATTTTAAAAAAATGACAGTATTCAGAATTGCTGAAAAAGTCACATGTCTGGTGACGCAACGCGTCGGGAGGAGGAGCCTGTGATGTTTCCAGCAGTGTGTTTGTGTGCACTGGTGGTGCATGAGGATTCTCCAGCGTTACGCTGTATGCAGCTGATAGTTACATAGTTACATAGTTACATAGTAGGTGAGGTTGAAAAAAGACATAAGTCCATCAAGTCCAACCTATGTGTGTGATAATGTGTCAGTATTACATTACATATCCCTGTATATTGCGGTCATTCAGGTGATTATCTAATAGTTTCTTGAAGCTATCAATGCTCCCCGCTGAGACCACCGCCTGTGGAAGGGAATTCCACATCCTTACCGTTCTTACAGTAAAGAACCCTCTACGTAGTTTAAGGTTAAACCTCTTTTCTTCTAATTGTAATGAGTGGCCACGAGTCTTATTAAACTCTCTTCTGCGAAAAAGTTTTATCCCTATTGTGGGGTCACCAGTACAGTATTTGTAAATTGGAATCATATCCCCTCTCAAGCGTCTCTTCTCCAGAGAGAATACGTTCAGTGCTTGCAACCTTTCCTCATAACTAAGATCCTCCAGACCCTTTATTAGCTTTGTTGCCCTTCTTTGTACTCGCTCCATTTCCAGTACGTCCCTCCTGAGGACTGGTGCCCAGAACTGGACAGCATACTCCAGGTGCGGCCGGACCAGAGTCTTGTAGAGCGGGAGAATTATCGTTTTATCTCTGCAGTTGATCCCCCTTTTAATGCATGCCAATATTCTGTTTGCTTTATTAGCAGCAGCTTGGCATTGCATGCCATTGCTGAGCCTATCATCCACTAGGACCCCCAGGTCCTTTTCCATCCTAGATTCCCCCAGAGGTTCTCCCCCCAGTGTATAGATTGCATTCATATTTTTGCCACCCAAATGCATTATTTTACATTTTTCTACATTGAACCTCATTTGCCATGTAGTCGCCCACCCCATTAATTTGTTCAGGTCTTTTTGCAAGATTTCCACATCCTGCAGAGAAGTTATTGCCCTGCTTAGCTTAGTATCGTCTGCAAATACAGAGATTGAACTCTTTATCCCATCCTCCAGGTCGTTTATGAACAAATTAAATAGGATTGGTCCCAGCACAGAACCCTGGGGAACCCCACTACCCACCCCTGACCATTCTGAGTACTCCCCATTTATCACCACCCTCTGAACACGCCCTTGTAGCCAGTTTTCAATCCATGTACTCACCCTATGGTCCATGCCAACGCACCTTATTTTGTATAGTAAACGTTTATGGGGAACTGTGTCAAATGCTTTTGCAAAATCCAGATACACCACGTCTACGGGCCTTCCTTTATCTAGATGGCAACTCACCTCCTCATAGAAGGTTAATAGATTGGTTTGGCAAGAACGATTCTTCATGAATCCATGCTGATTACTGCTAATGAAATCATTCTTATTACTAAAATCTTGTATATAGTCCCTTATCATCCCCTCCAAGAGTTTACATACTATTGATGTTAGGCTAACTGGTCTGTAGTTCCCAGGGATGTTTTTTGGGCCCTTTTTAAATATTGGTGCTACATTGGCTTTTCTCCAATCAGCTGGTACCATTCCAGTCAATAGACTGTCTGTAAATATTAGGAACAACGGTCTGGCAATCACCTGACTGAGTTCCCTAAGTACCCTCGGATGCAAGCCATCTGGTCCCGGTGATTTATTAATGTTAAGTTTCTCAAGTCTAATTTTAATTCCGTCCTCTGTTAACCATGGAGGTGCTTCCTGTGATGTGTCATGAGGATAAACACTGCAGTTTTGGTTACTGAAGCCCCCCGATTCACTTGTGAAGACTGAGGAGAAGAATAAATTCAATACCTTTGCCATCTCCCCATCCTTTGTAACCAGATGTCCTTCCTCATTCTTTATGGGGCCAATATGGTCTGTCCTCCCTTTTTTACTGTTTACATACTTAAAGAATTTCTTGGGATTTCTTTTGCTCTCCTCCGCTATGTGTCTTTCATGTTCTATCTTAGCCATCCTAATTGCACCCTTACATTTCTTATTGCATTCTTTATAAATACTGAATGCTGAGGATGATCCCTCAACCTTGTATTTTTTGAAGGCCTTCTCCTTTGCTTTTATATGCATTTTTACATCGGAGTTAAGCCATCCAGGATGTTTGTTCGCTCTTTTAAATTTATTACCCAATGGGATACATTGGCTAATGCCCTTATTTAATATGCTCTTAAAGCAAACCCATCTCTCCTCCGTATTCTTTGTTCCTAATATTTTATCCCAATTTATGCCTTTTAGCAAGGTTTGTAGTTTAGGGAAGTTGGCTCTTTTGAAATTCAGTGTCTTTGTGTTCCCTTCATGTTTCCTATTTGTGTGATTTATACTGAAACTAATTGACCTGTGATCGCTGTTACCTAAATTGCCCCGTATTACCACATCTGTTATCAGGTCTGTATTATTGGTAATCAGTAGATCTAGTAATGTTTTATTTCTAGTTGGTGCGTCTACCATCTGACCCATAAAATTGTCCTGCAAAACACTAAGGAACTGGCGAGCCTTAAATGAATGCGCGGTTCCCTCCGCCCAGTCTATGTCTGGATAATTAAAATCCCCCATTATGATAACACTTCCCATCCTTGCTGCTAATCCAATTTGTGATAGGAGATCCGTCTCCACTTCCTCCCTCAGGTTTGGGGGCCTATAGCATACTCCCAGTATTATTTTCCCCTTAGCTTCATCCCTTTGGAGCTCTACCCATAAAGATTCCACCTCCTCCCTAGCCCCCTCAGTGATGTCATCTCTCACACTCACTTGTACATTATTCTTGATATATAGGCATACCCCTCCCCCTTTTTTACCTTCTCTATCCTTGCGGTATAGGGTATACCCTTGAATGTTTGCCAGCCAATCATGAGAGCTGTTGAACCAGGTCTCTGAAATTCCCACAAAATCCAAATCCTCCTTGTACAACCGTATCTCCAGTTCACCCATCTTGTCCGCCATGCTCCTGGCATTGGTGAACATGCCACATAGTTTAGACTGGTCGCATATTGTCCTCGTATTGGGTGTTTCAAGATTGCAACTAGGACTTGCTACTATACTCACCTTGCGTTTTTGTGCTTTGGTTAACCTACCACTAATGCCCCCAATACTACCCTCTGGAATATCTTCCGCGCTGGCTATCACTGTCTCTGGACCCTCCCCCCCATCGCCTAGTTTAAAAACCCCTCTAACTTTTTGGCCATCTTCATTCCCAGCAGATCTGCACCCTCCTCATTTAGGTGCAGTCCGTCCCTTCTATAGTACCGGTTACCGACTGAGAAGTCGGCCCAGTCCTCCAGGAACCCAAACCCCTCCTTACTACACCAGCTCTTCAGCCACTTGTTTACTTCCCTAATCTCCCTCTGCCTTTCTGGTGTGGCTCGATGTACCGGTAGTATTCCTGAGAACACTACCTTGGAGGTCCTTTTCCTCAATTTAGCTCCTAAGTCCCTAAAATCGTTCTTTAGGACACTCCATCTGCCTCTGACTTTGTCATTGGTGCCAACGTGCACCATGACAGCCGGGTCTTCCCCAGCCCCTCCCAGTAATCTGTCCACAAGATCCGTGATGTGCCGAACCCGAGCGCCCGGTAGACAACATACTGTTCGGCGCTTCAGGTCTTGGTTACAGATTGCCCTCTCTGTCCTTCTAAGAATTGAGTCCCCTACCACCAGAATCTGTCTTTCCTTTCCCTTTGCTGCCCCCCCACTCTCACTGGAGGAGTTCTTCCCCTGGCAGCTAGGAGAGTCCCTCATCTCCAGCAGTGCTGGTCCCTGACTGGTTACACCAATGTCACTCAATGGAGCGTACTTATTGGGATGCTCCAGTCCTGGAACGGCCTCTCTGGCACTTCCCCCTCTACCCCTCCTGTCACCCATCTACTCTTTGCTAGTGCCTGCACCTCTTTGTCTCCACCCGCCTCTGTGCTGGCCCCTGCCATGTACGTTCCTGGCTCACCTTTAGTATGGAGGGACTTCTCAGTGCTGACAGTTGCTTCCCTAGATTCAGAACCTGGGCTTCCAGGGAAACAATGTGCTTACATTTTGCACAGCAGTATTCGCCCTCGATCGGATGATCAAGGAACGCATACATGCGGCAAGATGTACAAAGAGCCGCCTCTCCACACCCGCCGGGCATCGTACCTATTAAATTTAGTGAGGATTGGGGAATTTTACCCTGTCCAAATTACCTAACAGCTAGCTTCCTGGCACTAATACTCAAGACAATACACAGGTACACAACAAGACAATACACAGGTACACAATACACAGTACTAACGATCCACACACACTACTCAGACAACACTCAGATACTCACACTACACAGGTACTATGACCCCTGTTATAACCTCCTGTTTTAAACTCTTGTGTTTAACTCCCACTTAATTCAGTTCCACTTACACCAAGCTCCACTGCTTCAAACTGAGCACGCTCACACTGAGCCCTGCAACCAGTTATATAGTCACCTGTGAGCAATTAACCACACCCCTTAATTGATAGATTTCATTTCATATGCGATCATACCTACGGGGAAGTGTGAGTGAGGTTCACCCTAACTGCATAGGGATCACTTTGTCACATTACCTGCGCAATGGTCTTGTTTTCCTTTTTGTCTTTCATGTTTTGGAAGCCTGCTGGAAGCCGGGAATTTTATCTGTAGGAACCAGCAGTGGAATTGTTTGAAAGAAGCATCTGTCATTCATTCAGGCTTGATTATCTAGTCGCGCAAATTTATTGTTAGAGACTTTCTGGTGTGCACAAAGTGGATTCTATTATATTTATTTTTGTGTGTGGATCAATTTAGTATACTTCCACTGAAGAATTTTATTATTATTTGTATTTTTATTTTCACTGTATTTTGATAGCTCACCAATTTACGTTACTCACTTATTGATGGTACACGGTGCAATATTAATAGGTTAATATCAGCGCAATTATTATTTTTTATTTTCTTGAATATTTGAGGATGGCCCTCCTAGCAGCCATGAAGCAGGTGGACAACCAGGCTTTGTTTCGGCGGATGACCGTGATCTGTGGTTTTCGGAGCAAATGTCTTTAAATCCAGGTCCCTCCAGGCCCTCAGCCAAGCACATGCTAACAAAGACAGCTCCTCAGTAATACATGCTGCTTCTCAGGCCAGAGGCCCCAGGAGAAGAGAGAGAGCTGAAATACCTTCCTAAACATTTATCTTCTCCTCAGCCACATCCTGTGCGCCTCCTCCCAGGGATTAGCTGAGACCAGATAAATATTTGTAGCACTACCCTCGCAAGCGCTGCTGGTAACTGGCTCCCCTATTCCTGCACAGCCAGTCAATACGCATTTCCACCTGACATCCAGACAAAAGAAATCAGTCCATGGGCTTGTTTTGGCTGTTTTATTGGGGAAAACAACTTGGATAGGGTATAGGGATTATGGGAGGCCCAATTTGACTTGATGAACAACAGACGAGGACAACTTCTTTCCGATGTACTGTCCTAGACTGCTCTCCTTGACAGAAGCACCCAGTCTTTTGGATTAGTAGCAAAGTCCCTTACCTCTCAGCCCCTTTGGAAAGTAGCACAAATGTTGAAAAGCTGCATGAAGGAGCATCTCCTCTACTCTTGATGAGCTGCTCCCAGCCTCACTGCCTGCAGAAACTACCAGCCCTCTGGGCTGCACGACTACCAGCCCACCCGGCTGCTCCAAAGATCTCCCAGGATAAGGGATAAAGGGGTTAAGTACAGCGCTGTCTTTTGAAAGCTTGCTATATGTGGCAGTCTCTCCCCTTGTGAATCCCTTGGTGTGCTGATGTACTCACTCTGTCCTTCTTGCTCCCACTGCTCTCAGGGAAGAATCTTGTGCAAACCGTGATATTGAATGGACCTTCCTAAGCCAGCCTGAGCTCCAACCTGGAGGCAAAGGCCCATTTAGACCAAGGGGTCCCTTCATAGGCCACTGACAGCCTCCTAAGCACTCCATCTTCCACCCGATTCCCCTGCTGGCATGGCTCCACCATATTTAAAGGCTGAACTAACCACCCTGCCAGAGCATTCTGCCTGGGGATTGGCCAAGTTTCCTCAAGTAAGCAGATCAGTCCTCATGGTCTCCACCCACTAGGGTTGCCACCTCATCCCTTTAAACCCGAACACATATTAATTACACAGGTTCTGTGGCTGATTAAGGTGGTAATTAAACTCACTTGGTGCCTTATCTGCACTAAATTAGTCTCAGAACCTGTGTAATTCATATGTGTTCGGGTTTAAAGGGATGAGGTGGGAACCCTACCACCCACTAACTTCTAGAAGTTAAAAAAAAAATAAAAGGTTACAGAGTTAAAAAAATATTTTCATTAAAAAAGCTAATAAAATTAACAAAAATTTTTTTAAGCACCCCCGTTCCCCCATGCTCACGTGCACATGCGAACACGCACATAGGTCCAGCACGCATATGTAAACAGCGATTGCACCACACATGTGAGGTATCGCTGCGAACGTCAGAGTAAGAGCAATCATTTTAGCACCAGACTTCCCATGTAACTTTAAACTGGTAATTTGTAAAGGATTTTAAAGCGTTGCCTATGGAGATTTTCAGGTAACGTAATCTGGCGCCCTTCCCACGGGTGGACGCAATTTTAAAGCATGACATGTTTGGTATCTATTTACTTGGTGTAACATCATCCTTCATATCCTGTCCAACAATTGGGTTTAATATTGTGTTTTTGTGCAATAAAATCCATTAAAGTGTATTTAAAAAAAAAAAAGAAAAAAAAAAAAAAGGACCCAATTTAATTATGTTTTTTATCTTTTTATTTTTCTGGAAATTCCCCTTTAAAATAAACATTTTATTGGCAAAAGGGCGGGATGCAGCACCACACTGATTAGCACAGGCTTCTAATCAGTACACATGTCAAATATTCTCTCTTTTTTTTTTTTTTTTTTAATAGCTATGTTAAAGATTGTTTTTTTCTAAACAGATTACAAAATGAATTCATGTAGTGACAGTGGTTTAACATGAACATACCCAAACCACAGGTTTCCTCTTCCCCACATGCGCTACTTCATTTAAGAGTTATTTGCTTGATTGCTACTGTGGCGTAGGAAGTCAAATCATTTTGCCAAGCCACTTGTCCGTGTTTGCCTAAAAAGCTTTTTTTGCTTTTTGTATTTTTTTTTTTTTTTTTGTGGTATAGAAGACCTTGGAAATATTCCTTGAGCCAAGACTACCATTCTAAGTATAAAAACAATCTTGGAATGTAGAAACTTCTGTGGTGATTGCTTGGTCTAAAAGTACATGTAAACCCTTACCGAATGACATGCTCCGTGCACTATCCTAAAATATTGCCTTTAATTCGTATACAATTTTTGTTTTAACGTTTTTCATTCTTTGTGGTTTCTAAATGTTGCTGATTTCCTGCAGCCTCTTTGCAGCAACTTCATGTCTACATGAAATGATAGTTCTGCTTCCTGTTGGTTTTCCCCTAAGTTCAGATTATTGTGTGCTTCTGTCTACTATTCCCCCCCACTGACACCAAAGATGGAGCACTATTCCACCCACTGACACCAAAAATGGGGCACTATTCCACCCACTGATTCCATCGATGGGGCACTATTGATCTTTTATTAAAAGAATCAAGCAACCAATTTTATACAAAAGTAAAAAACAAAACCATAGTACAAAACTTCAACAGAAATCCAAGGAATACACATCCATGTTCAGAATATATACAATATATACATAATCCACTACCAAAATTATTTACATAAAGCAGCAGAGAGGGCCTAAGAGGCACAACCCATCACCTATGTACGCAGCCATTTATCAAAAATTAATCCAAAAAAAAAAAAATAATCTAGGGTGATAAGAGACAGACAGCCACACCCGGGAAAGAGACTCCTGGCAGTCAGGGAGGCTTGAAACCCCTCCACGCCTTCAACCAAGCCCCCTGACTCCGCTTGTCTCTCTCAAGTACCCGAATCTTCTCCACCTCATGCAAAATGTCATACACCACCACCTGAACAGGAAGGATTTTACGCCGAATGCAGACCTGACACCGTGCGTTCCAAGTGAAATAACGGACTACTAGGCTAACTAGAAAAAGTGTATCTAAACAAAAAACCCCACCAGTATTGAATGCTCCGTACACCCACTCAGCATAACCCAGCCTGGAGAGGAAAGGGACACCGAGGGCCCGTCCCACCTGTTTGTACACCTCTATGTTAAAAGGGCAATGAAGCAGAAAATGGTCCATAGTCTCCTCCTCACCTGCACACTCCTCCCGAGGACAGCTACGATCCACCCCACTGCGGAATTTCAAATTGCCCCTAACATAGAGTCTCCCATGGAAGCACAACCAGGCCAGATCCCTGAATTTAGGGGGTACTCTGTCCAAATTAATAAGTCTTAACCCTGCCCTCAAAACTGGGCCTGGGCAATCCCTTAAGGCCAGTGGGTCATGAAAGACTTCGCTCAAGACTCGACTCATAAGGACTTTCCTCGGAACCGATCTGAGATCTTCAGCCGACAATCGCCACTGCCGTAGTAACTTCAGGCACGGAGCGACATAGGCTGGTAGCTGACCACGATGACCCCTGAGATTCTTCACTTGGCCACCTTCTTCCCAAAGTCGTAGAAAAGGCCTAAACCAAGATCTAAATATGCCTGCCCATCCAGGAGGTTCCACTGCAAGCATATTACCAATATTAAACTTGAGAAAAAGCAGTGAAAAGAAAAGAACTGGGTTGACCATACCTAAGCCACCCTCCCTCCTGGATAGATAGGTGACATTCCTCTTGATGGGGTTCAGTCTGTTCCCCCACAACATCTGGAAGAACACACTACTGACCCTAGCATAGAGAGACACTGGCAAGATGCAGACAAAGCTGACATACAAGAAGATCGGAATCAGGTAAGTCTTAATCAGATCAACCCTTTCCCTCATAGATAACTTCCATCTCTTCCAGCTGACCACCTTAGTATTGGCAATTTCCAGTCTGCCTTCCCAGTTTTTGAGGCCATAATCGCCAGGTCCAAATTCAATGCCTAAAATCTTAATTCTTTCCTGGGGCACTGGAAAGGTGTCCGGGAGATCAAACCCCTCACCTTCCTTTCCCATCCAGAAAACTTCACTCTTTTCCTGATTGATCTTGGAGCCTGATGCTTCAGAATACCGTGATGTCAGAGAGACCACCTCCTCTGCTTCATCCGCCCCAGTGACAATCACCGACACATCGTCCGCATAGGCAACAACCCTCAAAGGCGGCTCACCCGGAAGCCCCACTGGCACCCCACACAACATGCCGCTCTCTAGCCTCCTGATGAAGGGGTCGATTGCAAACACATAGAGCAGGGGACTCAGGGGACAACCCTGGCGCACCCCGGAGCCAACCTCAAAGGACTGCCCAACCCAACCATTAACAAGAGGAAAGCTCTCTGCCCCCTCATACAAGACTTTTAACCAATCGACAAAACCACCCGGCAGACCGTACTTACTAAGGAGTAACCACAGGTACTCATGGTTAACACGATCAAAAGCCTTTGCCTGATCCAATGTCAGCAAATACTTTCCCCAGCCTGCAGCCCTGCACCGCTCCAAGGCCTCCCGGACAGCTAAAACTGCTGTGAAGGTGCACCTACCCTGGACCGAACAGTGCTGATGGCGAGAAAGCAAAGACTCTACTACTGACGATAGGCGCCAGAAAATGATCTTTGCCAGTATCTTTCTATCGACATTAAGAAGGCTGATGGGGCGCCAATTCTCAACCATCGAAGGATCTTTACCCTTTGAAAGAAGAATCACAGCTGAGTGCCTCATGGAAGAGGGAAGTACCCCCTCAGCAAGGCAACTGTTAAAAACCTCTACCAAATGTGGGGCCAGAATAGACTTAAAAGCTTTGTAAAACTCAGCCGTCAAGCCATCCGGTCCAGGTGACTTTTTGATGGCAAGCTGTTCAATTGCCCTTATCACCTCTTCAACTGTGATCTCCTCTGTCAAATTCATCAATGGGACATCTTCATCATTTAGACCTGGAGTAGAGTCCAAAAAGCTTTCCATCTTGTCACGGTCAAGCTCTTTCCTTCCAAGAAGGTCAGCATAAAAGGACCTCACGACCTCCAGAATCCCTGACCTGGACTTTGTCAAGGAACCTGTACTGTCCTTAAGGCCAACGACCGTTTTAACAGCTACACCTTGTTTGCAGTTCTGGTAAGGGTCAGGCGAGTGGTACTTCCCATAGTCCCTCTCCAGAACCAAAGAGGCATGCCGGTCATATTGACACTTCCTGAGAAGGAGTTTCACTTCGGAGATTGCCCCAGGATCTCCTCCTCTCGAGACAAGAATATCCAGCTTCCTCCGTAAACGTTGGTAGGTCATGTATTTATTAAACTGCTTTCTATTGGCTAGGCCCCTGAAGAATCCAGCAATCCTCTTTTTGGTCAGCTCCCACCACTCAGCCTTGCTGCTACAAAAGTCCAGGATGGTCACCTGTGCCTGAAAGAATTCCTCAAAGGATTGTCTAACATGTTCTTCCTTGAGTAGAGTCGAATTCAATCTCCAGATGCCCTTACCCCTCTGAGGGGCGTCTGAAGCATTCAGGACCACAGATAGCATACAGTGATCAGAGAACTCCACTGCCTGCACCACTGGGGGTGAGAAAGCAGAGGTCTCCTTCAAAAAAAACCTATCTATTCTACTCTGACTATTACCTCGATGAAAGGTGAACCCAGTGTCATCCGGGAGGTGCTTAATGTGCACATCCACAAGACCAGCATCCCTAACCATACTATTTAAAAAAACGCTATCATATCCCAGCCTGTCCTTGAAGTCCTTCCTGTCCTTGGGCCTAGTTACTGTATTAAAGTCACCTCCAAAGACCACTTGCCGGGATGTAAAAAGAAATGGCTTGATCCTTGTAAAAAGGCATTTCCTGTCCCACTTTGTGTGCGGCCCATAAACATTAATTAGGCGCAGGTCCTGCCCTCCCACAAGGACGTCTAAGACCATACATCTCCCAATCTCCACCTCAATAACCCGCCGGACAGTTACCATGCCGGTTTTAAACAACACCGCCACACCGCCGTAAGGCTCGGCCGCAAGAGACCAGTAAGATGGACCATACCTCCACTCTCTCTTGGCCATATGAATATCTGCCAAGGAGGTGAGCCTAGTCTCTTGCAAAAATAAAATTTCAGCATCTAATTGGCTGAACAAAAAGAAGGCCATAGAACGAGCTCTTACTGACTTAATGCTGGCGACATTTATTGTCACCACTTTTAACGGAGGGGGAACCGCCATTTGGGTTATTGGGTGGTTTGCTTCTTAGCTCCCCTCTTCTGCTCATCACCAGAAGCCTCTCTCTTTCTTGAGGCCGCCTCAAACTCCATTTCGGAATCAGAACTTCGCTCCGAAGAAGCTCCAGATGAAGAGATATCCCAATTAGAGGACCTATAACGGTTGGAGACAGGCACTGGAGCCTGTTCCGTCCTCACCACCTGCTTCTTCCGCTTCCCAACCTTCCTTCTCTCCTCCAGGTACTGCAGGTCAGCTTCAGAGATGCCCTCATCTCTTGCTTTTTTCTGTGAAGTCTTTACAGAAGACTTCTTTACAGAGGAAGAAGCAACCTTTTTAGTACCCACTACCACTGCTGGTGGGGGGGGTGCTCCCTTTGAATCAGACTTAGGAGGGGTAGACTCCTGGGGGGGAACTGACTCGGGGGGCACAGACTTGGAAGGTTCTGACACAAGAGGAGGGGATACAGTAGGCTGGGGGGAGACAGATACAGATACAGAAGGAATACTTACAGACACATGAGGGGTGGCCACAGGAACTGGAGAGGGATCCTGAGCAGGACCAGGGGAGTCGGTCACCGCAGGATGGTACACCAGGGGCCTCACCCTCCATCCTGTCCAGCCTTGACATGTCATCAATTACCTCCTTCTCCATATTGTGCCAGGCTTCAGGACATCTGCTGTAGGGGTGGCCAAGGCGCAGGCACAGGTTGCACCTGATCATTTCGGTGCAGTCCTTAGCCATATGACCCTGACCCCGACACACTGAACATATCAAGGCTGAACAGGAGGAACTCAAATGCCCCTTTTCTCCACAGCGGTGACACAGCTTCGGCTGACCAGGGTAAAAAACAGTCATCCTATCCCTCCCTATAAAAGCTGAGGAGGGCAGGTGACGGACAACATTCCCATCCCTGGCCAACCTGACTGTTACTGACCAACCCCCAGTCCAGATGTTACGCTCATCAAGGATTTTATTGGGCTTGGTCAAAACCTCCCCATAGTTCCTTAACCAAACCTCTAGATCCCGGGCAGGGACACTCTCATTAGTGAGGATAATTGTGATTTTTTTTACTGTAGACCTCTGAGAAACTGCAACTGGGGCCAGACCTTCCCATTCAGGTCTTGACCTGCACCGAGCCTCATATCTCTCCCAGAACAGGTCAAGACCCTCTGGCCTGGTGAAGCTAACTGTATAATCCCGTGTCCCAGCTACATGTATAAAGGCATACAGATCATTTGCCCCAAAACCCATCTCCAAAATCAAATCCACCACTGCACGCCGTGCTGGAGGGATCGCACCACCTTCCCATTTCAGAATAACAACATTACGTCTGGGACCCCCAGCAGAAGCCAGAGACCCAAGACCAGATCCTGGGGTGCTCAAAGTGGTAGCCTGTAGGGGAAAACCCCGCTTGGGGGCAGAGCTACCAGGAGCAGAGCGTACCACCTGAGCAAAGGTAAGTTTATCAGGGCCAAGGCCCCACACTGAAGTCATAGCAGTCTGTACATTACTATTATTATTCACTGCTTGAACGGAGTTGGTAGGACTGTCCACACTTGAACTGGGACCATTGTTCATCACACTGGTACTGGGATGATTTTTATCAGTCACACAAAACTTCACATTCCCATCAGGAATAATCACAGTTTCTGCTGCAATATCAGCTGTCTCCTGAAGCTGTGCTGTAGAGTCCTCAGCAGCTGTGGGGCAAACAGCTTCAGCCAAAGGGGGGTTAATAGGCTCTGCTGAATCTTGTAGTGCATCTGCAGGAATGTCATTTTTTAAAGGCAAACTTTGCTGTACTGCAGCATCAGCAGGCACAGCATTACTACAGATAGGACTAGCAGCCTGACTCTCACTGGGCACATTGTCTGTATCAGTCACAGTGTTGAATGGCACAAAAATTGTTTTATCCACAATATGGGACTTGACAGGCTTTACCTTGTCAGGCACATTGTCTGTAATGTCCTCATCATTAAATGCCAGCTGATCCCCCCGCATAGGAGACTCCATTACCTGGATGGCCCTGAGCATGCCTCCTGAGTCCTGGGAAGGCATGGGGCTGCTTACCTCTCCCTGAGGGGGCAGGGGGTCAGAACTGGGGGTCTCCTCCTCCACCTCCATCTTTGTCATCCTCGCAAATCTTTTCTCATTACAAAACTTTTCTTTAAATGGCCCATCTCTTCCTTCCATCATGGCCACAATGGTCTCCTGGTGTTCCACCCGAACCTTGGCCAGTTGGATCTCCGGATCCATGGATCCACGTCTCTGGCTATGTAAGCCCTCACGTTGCCTTCTCAGGCGCTTCAGCTCCGCTCTGAGCTTGTACAGCTTGTCTCTTTCTCTATTCAGGACCTTAATCCCGGCCACCACTCGCTCCCGGATGGCCCCGGAACCTTCATCTTCACCAGGGGCAGAGAGATCACCAACCATGGGTTGTATAGGGGCAGGTATGTTACCTGATGGCCCAGGAGATGGCTGTGAGCTTCCAGCAGGAGAGGCCCTGCTGGCCTCCATGGCTTCCCCAGAAAGGAGCCAGGAGAGCTGGGAGAGAGTTCCTCACCAGTCCCCTCTCACACGGATCTGCAGCAGCTCCAGAGAGACAGCCTCCTCCTGACACACCTGTGCTCCAATGATGGGTGGGGCACTATTCCTCCCACTGACACCAAAGATGAGGCACTATTCCACCCACTGACACCAAAGATGAGGCACTATTCCACCCACTGACACCAAAGATGAGGCACTATTCCACCCACTGATTCCATCGATGGGGCACAATTCCTTCTACTGACACCAACTATGGTGCACTCTTCCTTCCATTGACACAAACGATGGGTGACTATTGATCTTTTATTAAAAGAATCAAGCAACCAATTTTATACAAAAGTAAAAAACAAAACCATAGTACAAAACTTCAACAGAAATCCAAGGAATACACATCCATGTTCAGAATATATACAATATATACATAATCCACTACCAAAATTATTTACATAAAGCAGCAGAGAGGGCCTAAGAGGCACAACCCATCACCTATGTACGCAGCCATTTATCAAAAATTAATCCAAAAAAAAATAGTAATCTAGGGTGATAAGAGACAGAGAGCCACACCCGGGAAAGAGACTCCTGGCAGTCAGGGAGGCTTGAAACCCCTCCACGCCTTCAACCAAGCCCCCTGACTCCGCTTGTCTCTCTCAAGCACCCGAATCTTCTCCACCTCATGCAAAATGTCATACACCACCACCTGAACAGGAAGGATTTTACGCCGAATGCAGACCTGACACCGTGCGTTCCAAGTGAAATAACGGACTACTAGGCTAACTAGAAAAAGTGTATCTAAACAAAAAACCCCACCAGTATTGAATGCTCCGTACACCCACTCAGCATAACCCAGCCTGGAGAGGAAAGGGACACCGAGGGCCCGTCCCACCTGTTTGTACACCTCTATGTTAAAAGGGCAATGAAGCAGAAAATGGTCCATAGTCTCCTCCTCACCTGCACACTCCTCCCGAGGACAGCTACGATCCACCCCACTGCGGAATTTCAAATTGCCCCTAACATAGAGTCTCCCATGGAAGCACAACCAGGCCAGATCCCTGAATTTAGGGGGTACTCTGTCCAAATTAATAAGTCTTAACCCTGCCCTCAAAACTGGGCCTGGGCAATCCCTTAAGGCCAGTGGGTCATGAAAGACTTCGCTCAAGACTCGACTCATAAGGACTTTCCTCGGAACCGATCTGAGATCTTCAGCCGACAATCGCCACTGCCGTAGTAACTTCAGGCACGGAGCGACATAGGCTGGTAGCTGACCACGATGACCCCTGAGATTCTTCACTTGGCCACCTTCTTCCCAAAGTCGTAGAAAAGGCCTAAACCAAGATCTAAATATGCCTGCCCATCCAGGAGGTTCCACTGCAAGCATATTACCAATATTAAACTTGAGAAAAAGCAGTGAAAAGAAAAGAACTGGGTTGACCATACCTAAGCCACCCTCCCTCCTGGATAGATAGGTGACATTCCTCTTGATGGGGTTCAGTCTGTTCCCCCACAACATCTGGAAGAACACACTACTGACCCTAGCATAGAGAGACACTGGCAAGATGCAGACAAAGCTGACATACAAGAAGATCGGAATCAGGTAAGTCTTAATCAGATCAACCCTTTCCCTCATAGATAACTTCCATCTCTTCCAGCTGACCACCTTAGTATTGGCAATTTCCAGTCTGCCTTCCCAGTTTTTGAGGCCATAATCGCCAGGTCCAAATTCAATGCCTAAAATCTTAATTCTTTCCTGGGGCACTGGAAAGGTGTCCGGGAGATCAAACCCCTCACCTTCCTTTCCCATCCAGAAAACTTCACTCTTTTCCTGATTGATCTTGGAGCCTGATGCTTCAGAATACCGTGATGTCAGAGAGACCACCTCCTCTGCTTCATCCGCCCCAGTGACAATCACCGACACATCGTCCGCATAGGCAACAACCCTCAAAGGCGGCTCACCCGGAAGCCCCACTGGCACCCCACACAACATGCCGCTCTCTAGCCTCCTGATGAAGGGGTCGATTGCAAACACATAGAGCAGGGGACTCAGGGGACAACCCTGGCGCACCCCGGAGCCAACCTCAAAGGACTGCCCAACCCAACCATTAACAAGAGGAAAGCTCTCTGCCCCCTCATACAAGACTTTTAACCAATCGACAAAACCACCCGGCAGACCGTACTTACTAAGGAGTAACCACAGGTACTCATGGTTAACACGATCAAAAGCCTTTGCCTGATCCAATGTCAGCAAATACTTTCCCCAGCCTGCAGCCCTGCACCGCTCCAAGGCCTCCCGGACAGCTAAAACTGCTGTGAAGGTGCACCTACCCTGGACCGAACAGTGCTGATGGCGAGAAAGCAAAGACTCTACTACTGACGATAGGCGCCAGAAAATGATCTTTGCCAGTATCTTTCTATCGACATTAAGAAGGCTGATGGGGCGCCAATTCTCAACCATCGAAGGATCTTTACCCTTTGAAAGAAGAATCACAGCTGAGTGCCTCATGGAAGAGGGAAGTACCCCCTCAGCAAGGCAACTGTTAAAAACCTCTACCAAATGTGGGGCCAGAATAGACTTAAAAGCTTTGTAAAACTCAGCCGTCAAGCCATCCGGTCCAGGTGACTTTTTGATGGCAAGCTGTTCAATTGCCCTTATCACCTCTTCAACTGTGATCTCCTCTGTCAAATTCATCAATGGGACATCTTCATCATTTAGACCTGGAGTAGAGTCCAAAAAGCTTTCCATCTTGTCACGGTCAAGCTCTTTCCTTCCAAGAAGGTCAGCATAAAAGGACCTCACGACCTCCAGAATCCCTGACCTGGACTTTGTCAAGGAACCTGTACTGTCCTTAAGGCCAACGACCGTTTTAACAGCTACACCTTGTTTGCAGTTCTGGTAAGGGTCAGGCGAGTGGTACTTCCCATAGTCCCTCTCCAGAACCAAAGAGGCATGCCGGTCATATTGACACTTCCTGAGAAGGAGTTTCACTTCGGAGATTGCCCCAGGATCTCCTCCTCTCGAGACAAGAATATCCAGCTTCCTCCGTAAACGTTGGTAGGTCATGTATTTATTAAACTGCTTTCTATTGGCTAGGCCCCTGAAGAATCCAGCAATCCTCTTTTTGGTCAGCTCCCACCACTCAGCCTTGCTGCTACAAAAGTCCAGGATGGTCACCTGTGCCTGAAAGAATTCCTCAAAGGATTGTCTAACATGTTCTTCCTTGAGTAGAGTTGAATTCAATCTCCAGATGCCCTTACCCCTCTGAGGGGCGTCTGAAGCATTCAGGACCACAGATAGCATACAGTGATCAGAGAACTCCACTGCCTGCACCACTGGGGGTGAGAAAGCAGAGGTCTCCTTCAAAAAAAACCTATCTATTCTACTCTGACTATTACCTCGATGAAAGGTGAACCCAGTGTCATCCGGGAGGTGCTTAATGTGCACATCCACAAGACCAGCATCCCTAACCATACTATTTAAAAAAACGCTATCATATCCCAGCCTGTCCTTGAAGTCCTTCCTGTCCTTGGGCCTAGTTACTGTATTAAAGTCACCTCCAAAGACCACTTGCCGGGATGTAAAAAGAAATGGCTTGATCCTTGTAAAAAGGCATTTCCTGTCCCACTTTGTGTGCGGCCCATAAACATTAATTAGGCGCAGGTCCTGCCCTCCCACAAGGACGTCTAAGACCATACATCTCCCAATCTCCACCTCAATAACCCGCCGGACAGTTACCATGCCGGTTTTAAACAACACCGCCACACCGCCGTAAGGCTCGGCCGCAAGAGACCAGTAAGATGGACCATACCTCCACTCTCTCTTGGCCATATGAATATCTGCCAAGGAGGTGAGCCTAGTCTCTTGCAAAAATAAAATTTCAGCATCTAATTGGCTGAACAAAAAGAAGGCCATAGAACGAGCTCTTACTGACTTAATGCTGGCGACATTTATTGTCACCACTTTTAACGGAGGGGGAACCGCCATTTGGGTTATTGGGTGGTTTGCTTCTTAGCTCCCCTCTGCTGCTCATCACCAGAAGCCTCTCTCTTTCTTGAGGCCGCCTCAAACTCCATTTCGGAATCAGAACTTCGCTCCGAAGAAGCTCCAGATGAAGAGATATCCCAATTAGAGGACCTATAACGGTTGGAGACAGGCACTGGAGCCTGTTCCGTCCTCACCACCTGCTTCTTCCGCTTCCCAACCTTCCTTCTCTCCTCCAGGTACTGCAGGTCAGCTTCAGAGATGCCCTCATCTCTTGCTTTTTTCTGTGAAGTCTTTACAGAAGACTTCTTTACAGAGGAAGAAGCAACCTTTTTAGTACCCACTACCACTGCTGGTGGGGGGGGTGCTCCCTTTGAATCAGACTTAGGAGGGGTAGACTCCTGGGGGGGAACTGACTCGGGGGGCACAGACTTGGAAGGTTCTGACACAAGAGGAGGGGATACAGTAGGCTGGGGGGAGACAGATACAGATACAGAAGGAATACTTACAGACACATGAGGGGTGGCCACAGGAACTGGAGAGGGATCCTGAGCAGGACCAGGGGAGTCGGTCACCGCAGAGGAGGATGGTACACCAGGGGCCTCACCCTCCATCCTGTCCAGCCTTGACATGTCATCAATTACCTCCTTCTCCATATTGTGCCAGGCTTCAGGACATCTGCTGTAGGGGTGGCCAAGGCGCAGGCACAGGTTGCACCTGATCATTTCGGTGCAGTCCTTAGCCATATGACCCTGACCCCGACACACTGAACATATCAAGGCTGAACAGGAGGAACTCAAATGCCCCTTTTCTCCACAGCGGTGACACAGCTTCGGCTGACCAGGGTAAAAAACAGTCATCCTATCCCTCCCTATAAAAGCTGAGGAGGGCAGGTGACGGACAACATTCCCATCCCTGGCCAACCTGACTGTTACTGACCAACCCCCAGTCCAGATGTTACGCTCATCAAGGATTTTATTGGGCTTGGTCAAAACCTCCCCATAGTTCCTTAACCAAACCTCTAGATCCCGGGCAGGGACACTCTCATTAGTGAGGATAATTGTGATTTTTTTTACTGTAGACCTCTGAGAAACTGCAACTGGGGCCAGACCTTCCCATTCAGGTCTTGACCTGCACCGAGCCTCATATCTCTCCCAGAACAGGTCAAGACCCTCTGGCCTGGTGAAGCTAACTGTATAATCCCGTGTCCCAGCTACATGTATAAAGGCATACAGATCATTTGCCCCAAAACCCATCTCCAAAATCAAATCCACCACTGCACGCCGTGCTGGAGGGATCGCACCACCTTCCCATTTCAGAATAACAACATTACGTCTGGGACCCCCAGCAGAAGCCAGAGACCCAAGACCAGATCCTGGGGTGCTCAAAGTGGTAGCCTGTAGGGGAAAACCCCGCTTGGGGGCAGAGCTACCAGGAGCAGAGCGTACCACCTGAGCAAAGGTAAGTTTATCAGGGCCAAGGCCCCACACTGAAGTCATAGCAGTCTGTACATTACTATTATTATTCACTGCTTGAACGGAGTTGGTAGGACTGTCCACACTTGAACTGGGACCATTGTTCATCACACTGGTACTGGGATGATTTTTATCAGTCACACAAAACTTCACATTCCCATCAGGAATAATCACAGTTTCTGCTGCAATATCAGCTGTCTCCTGAAGCTGTGCTGTAGAGTCCTCAGCAGCTGTGGGGCAAACAGCTTCAGCCAAAGGGGGGTTAATAGGCTCTGCTGAATCTTGTAGTGCATCTGCAGGAATGTCATTTTTTAAAGGCAAACTTTGCTGTACTGCAGCATCAGCAGGCACAGCATTACTACAGATAGGACTAGCAGCCTGACTCTCACTGGGCACATTGTCTGTATCAGTCACAGTGTTGAATGGCACAAAAATTGTTTTATCCACAATATGGGACTTGACAGGCTTTACCTTGTCAGGCACATTGTCTGTAATGTCCTCATCATTAAATGCCAGCTGATCCCCCCGCATAGGAGACTCCATTACCTGGATGGCCCTGAGCATGCCTCCTGAGTCCTGGGAAGGCATGGGGCTGCTTACCTCTCCCTGAGGGGGCAGGGGGTCAGAACTGGGGGTCTCCTCCTCCACCTCCATCTTTGTCATCCTCGCAAATCTTTTCTCATTACAAAACTTTTCTTTAAATGGCCCATCTCTTCCTTCCATCATGGCCACAATGGTCTCCTGGTGTTCCACCCGAACCTTGGCCAGTTGGATCTCCGGATCCATGGATCCACGTCTCTGGCTATGTAAGCCCTCACGTTGCCTTCTCAGGCGCTTCAGCTCCGCTCTGAGCTTGTACAGCTTGTCTCTTTCTCTATTCAGGACCTTAATCCCGGCCACCACTCGCTCCCGGATGGCCCCGGAACCTTCATCTTCACCAGGGGCAGAGAGATCACCAACCATGGGTTGTATAGGGGCAGGTATGTTACCTGATGGCCCAGGAGATGGCTGTGAGCTTCCAGCAGGAGAGGCCCTGCTGGCCTCCATGGCTTCCCCAGAAAGGAGCCAGGAGAGCTGGGAGAGAGTTCCTCACCAGTCCCCTCTCACACGGATC
Organism: Lithobates septentrionalis; assembly: GCA_037952835.1. Classification (NCBI taxonomy): domain Eukaryota; kingdom Metazoa; phylum Chordata; class Amphibia; order Anura; family Ranidae; genus Lithobates; species Lithobates septentrionalis. Next base: position 990,885 of record JBBDGP010000897.1, on the reverse strand, counting down.
TGCAGCAGCTCCAGAGAGACAGCCTCCTCCTGACACACCTGTGCTCCAATGATGGGTGGGGCACTATTCCTCCCACTGACACCAAAGATGAGGCACTATTCCACCCACTGACACCAAAGATGAGGCACTATTCCACCCACTGACACCAAAGATGAGGCACTATTCCACCCACTGATTCCATCGATGGGGCACAATTCCTTCTACTGACACCAACTATGGTGCACTCTTCCTTCCATTGACACAAACGATGGGTGACTATTCCTTCCACTGACACCAACAATTGGGCACTATTCCTCCCACTGACACCAATAATGGGGCACTATTCCTCCCACTAACACCAATAATGGGGCACTATTGCTCCAACTGACATCAATGATTGGGGCACTATTCGCTCCCACTTATTCCATCGATGGGGCACTATTCCTTCTACTGACACCAATGATGGGGCACTATTCCTTCTACTGACACCAATAATGGGGCACTATTCCTTCTACTGACACCAATAATGGGGCACTATTCCTTCTACTGACACCAACGATGGTGCACTATTCCTTCCACTGACACTAATGATGGGGCACTATTCCTCCCACTGACACCAGAGATGGAGCACTATTGCTCCCACTGGCATGAATGATTGGGGCACTATTTTCCACTTCCACCGGCCATAGTCTGCCCTCTAGTCTGCCCCCCCCCAAAATCATAAAAACAGTAAATTGACCCATTAAAAGTTTGGAGACCTCTGCTGTAGAGAACGGCTGGAGATTGTCTAGCACTGGACCCAAGAAGGTGACTTTAAGGAGCTTTGTGTATTAACATGTACCATCTATATAGGGAGTGCTTTCATGCAGACCTCTGCCACAATACCATGTAGGTATGTCTTTTGATTTCATGCATGTGCACACAGCCAAACTCTATTCATTCCCATCATGGCATGGTTTGATTATGTGTGTTTGTTTAGAAGAGTTGCTGAACAAATAATTTGCCATTTATATAGCACCGTGGCTAAGTGGTTAGCACTTCTACCTAGCAGCAGTAAGATTGTCGGTTCTAAATCCTGACCATGGCACAACCTGTATTCATAGCTCCCAACTGTCCCTGATTTGGAGCAATGTCCCTCTGCCCCTCATTTTGGTCTGTTGTATATAAAATGCACTTTTTAGCTATCAAAAAGTGTTTCCCAGAGTTAAACCTTTCATCTGATTTCTAAACTGCTGCATTTGTAAATTCCAAAAGCCAATATAAAGGAATAGTAGTGGTAAAAAAAAGCACTTGTGGGTGCGCAATTCTCCTTTAAGGGGGCGTGGCAAGGGGTGTGTCTTATACCTGCATACTTTTGCTGATAGGTGTCCCTCATTCCCATCTCAAAAAGTTAAGAGGTATGCCTGTGTGCAGTCTACATGTTCTCCCTGTGCCTGTGTGGGTTTCCTCCGGGTACTCTGGTTTCCTCCCACACTCCAAAGACATGTTGGTAGGTTAATTGGCCCTAGTACAGTATGAATGTGAGTTAGGGACCTTAGAGTGTAAGCTCCTTGAGGGTTAGGGGCTAATGTGAATGTACAAGGTATATGTAAAGAGCTGCGTAAAGTGAAGACGCTATATGCAGTGGTGGAAATAATTATTTGATCCCCTGCAGATTTTTCAAGTTTGCCCACTTACAAAGAAATGGAGGGTCCATAATTTTTCATCATAGGTGTATTTTGAATGTTAGAGAAAGAATATCAACCAAAAATCCAGAAAAGACGCATAAATTGAGTAGCAGTTCAGTGAGTAAAATAAGTATTGGATCCCCAAGCAAAACATGACTTAGTACTTGGTGGAGAAACCCTTGTTGGGAAGCACAGAGGTGAGACGTTTCTTGTAGTTGGTGACCAGGTTTGCACACATCTCAGGAGGGATTTTGGTCCACTCTTCTTTATAGATCTTCTCTAAATTCTTAAGGTTTTCTTGGCTGTTGATTGACAACTTGAAGTTTCAGCTCGCTCCATACATTTTCTAAAGGATTAAGGTCTGGAGACTGGCCAGGCCACTCCATGACCCTATTGTGCTTCTTCTTGAGCCACTTCTTTGTTGCCTTGGCGGTATGTTTTGGGTCATTGTCATGCTGGAAGACCCATCCACGACCCATCTTCAGTGTTCTGGCTGAGGGAAGAAGGTTTTCATCCAAGATTTTACAATACATGGCCCCGTCCATTGGCACTCTCAATGCGGCAAAGTCGGCCTGTACTTTTAGCAGAGAAACAGCCCGAAAGCATAATGCTTCCACCTCCGTGCTTGACTGTAGCGGTGGTGTTCTTAGGGTCATAGTCAGCATTTTTTTTTCCTCCAAACACGGCGAGTCGAGTCAAGCTCAATTTTGGTCTCATCTGACCACAGCACTTTCTCCCAATCCGTCTCTCAATCAATAAGATGTTCATTGGCAAACTTCATCCAGGCCTGTACATGTGTCTTCTTGAGGAGGGGAACCTTGCAGGTGCTGCAGGATTTCAATCCATGGTGGCGTATTGGGTTACCAATGGTTTGTTTGGTGACTGTGGTCCCAACTGCCTTGAGATCATTCACAAGCTCCTCCCGCGTAGTTCTGGGCTGATCCCTCACTTTTCTCATGAACATCCTCACCCCATGAGGCGAAACCTTGCATGGAGCTTCAGACCGAGGGCGACTGATGTTTATTTCGTATTTCTTCCATTTGACAGAAATATTGTTGGTTTGGTAGGGGAACAAATACTTATTTTACTCACTGAACTGCAACTTACCATATTTATCGGCGTATAACACGCACCTTCATTTTAGGCGGAAAGTTTCAGGAAAAAAAACTTAAATTTTAAATAAAGAACTTTGAAGCAACATAAGGGTCAGTGCCCATCAATGCAGCCTCGCCATTTCCCATCTGCAGCCTGATCAATGCCATCTGCAGCCTCCCAATCGCCCATCAATACAGCCTGATCAATGCCCATCTACAGCCTCACAATTGCCCATCAATTCAGCCTGATCAATGCCCATCTACAGCCTCACAATTGCCCATCAATTCAGCCTGATCAATGCCCATCTACAGCCTCACAATTGCCCATCAATACAGCCTGATCAATGCCCATCTACAGCCTCACAATTGCCCATCAATACAGCTTGATCACTGCCCATCTACAGCCTCACAATTGCCCATCAATGCAGCTTGATCAATGCCCATCTGCAGCCTGATCAATGCCCATATGCAGCCTGATCAATGCCCATATGCAGCCTCACCATTGCCATGAATGCAGCCTGATCAATGCCCATCTGCAGCCTCACCTCAGATTACTGCTGCCTCGGAGGGGACAGGGAGCGCCGTCAGATTACATACAGGGAGAATCTCCTGTTTTACTCGGCGGCCTCTTTAATACAAAGTCCCGCCTCCTGGACCGGCTTCTATGATAGACAGAACATTGGTCCAATGCCGGCCCAGGAGACAGGACTTCCTATTACAGAGGTCGTTGAGTAGACAGGAGATTCTCACTGTATGTAATCTGACGGCGCTCCTCCCCCCTCCCCGTTCCCTCCTAGGCAGCCCAAATTGCAGTATCGGCGTATAACACGCGCACACTATTTGAACCCAATTTTCAGGGTGAAAAAGTGCGTGTTATACGCCAAAAAATACTGTAATTTATAACATTTGTATCATATGTTTTTTCTGGATTTTTGGTTGATAGTCTGTCTCTATTATTTAACCAGTTAAGGACCAGCCTCTATTGGAATTTAGGTGTTTACATGTTTAAAACAGTTTTTTTTTGCTAGAAAATTACTTAGAACCCCAAACATTATATATTGTTTTTTTTTCTAACACCCTAGAGAATAAAATGGCGGTCATTGCAATACTTTTTTTTCACACCGTATTTGCGCAGCGGTCTTACAAGCGCACTTTTTTTGGAAAAAAAAAATCACTTTTTTGAATAAAAAAATAAGCCAACAGTAAAGTTAGCCCAATTTTTTTTCTACATTGTGAAAGATAATGTTACGCCGAGTAAATTGATACCCAACATGTCACGCTTCAAAATTGCCCGCTCGTGGAATGGCGTCAAACTTTTACCCTCAAAAATCTCCATAATCGACGTTTAAAAAATTCTACAGGTTGCATGTTTTGCGTTACAGAGTATGTCTAGGGCTAGAATTATTGCTCTCGCTCTAACGATCGCGGCGATACCTCACATGTGTGGTTTGACGACCGTTTCCGTATGCGAGCGCTACTCACGTATGCGTTCGCTTCTGCGCGCGAGCTCGACGGAGCGTTTAAAAAAAAAAAAAAAAACATTTCTTATTTATTTTATTTTATTTTATTTATTTTTACACTGATTTTTTTTTTACATTTTTTGGGTCACTTTTATTCCTATTACAGAAAAAAGCATGACAGGTCCTCTGAGATCTGGGGGTCAAAAAGTCCTCAGATCTCATATCTGGACTTAAATGCAATAATTAAAAAAAATATGACATTGAAAAAATGTGGCTTTAAAGCGGGGGTCCACCTAAACCGCCAAAAAAAAAAAAATATTAAAAGCCAGCAGCTACAAATACTGCAGCTGCTGACTTTTAATACATGGCCACTTACCTGTCCCAGGGTCCAGCTGCCGCCGCCATCCTAGGTGAGGGAATCAGGAAGTGAAGCCTTGCGGCTTCACTTCCCGGTTCCCTACTGCGCATGCGCGAGTCGCGCTGCGCATCGTAAGTGGTCCCCGCTATCTCCTGGGAGCTGTGTGTTTCCCAGGAGACAGCGTGGAGGGACAGGAAGAGGCATAGACTCCCATGGGAGTCTATGCCGGAAGTGGGTGCAAATACCTGTCTTAGACAGGTATCTGCACCCCCCTCCCCCCTGAAAGGTGCCAAATGTGAAACCGGAGGGGGGGGGGTTCCGAAAAGCGGAAGTTCCATTTTTGTGTGGAACTCCGCTTTAAGAGGTATGGGCGGAAGTGACGTTATGACGTCGCCTCCGCCCTGTAGTGTCATGGAGACGGGTGGGGGCCATCTTCCCCCTCACTCGTCTCCATGCACAGCAAGTGAGAGGACGCGATCGCCTCCGCCGGAGGCACCGGATCGCGGCGGGAGGGGGGGATGGCCCTCTGCCGCCACTGATAAAAGTGATCTTGCGGCGAATCAGCCGCAGAGACCACTTTTATCTTGTAGCTGGCCGAAAATGGGGATACTGGGGTTATGCCAGCTAACTGCTGCCATAACAACGATATCCGCCGCCAAAAAAGGGACGTACATCGGCGTGCAGCGGTCGGCAAGTGGTTAAAATACACCTATAATAAAAATGATAGACCCTCCATTTCTTTGTAAGTGGGCAAACTTACAAAATCTGCAGGGGATCAAATAATTATTTCCCCCACTGTAAGTACCTGTAATAAATAATACTAAAAAAATATATAGACTGAACAAAAAAGGGTGTAATATCAATGATAAAAACCAATGTGTAGTAGATATTTATTATACATTTCGTGAATTCATGTAACTGAACGTGTTATTGTATGGAATAGTTTGATATACTATATTTCACAAGTTGAAATCTCCCACAATGCCAAAACATTTATAGAGTCACATTTGATTTACATTACATTTTTAAAGCACTTTTTTCCCTATTAAGTCATTGCTAGCAGCCATGTTGCCCCCATCTGGGAAATCCTAAATTACATCAACTTACCACACCCTTCTCCTCCTCCTAATGAATCCAACATTTCCCTGGAAATGTTAGCAAATGTTTCAGCTTCCTGCCACTTATGAATATTATTCAAAATGGAAGCCATCCAAGGACTCCACATTCTGTATGTTGAAAGCTGAAAATGATGGTATCTATGAGAAACAGATTCGGTATGGAGATGGGAACCAGCTTCGTTTACGAAAAATAAAATATCATATCAACTCCCAAGAATTTTAACCGCTAGCCGACCAGCCGCCAGAGTTATACTGCGGTAGGTTGGCATGGCTGCGCAAATCGTCGCTTCTTTTAGATGCCACTGCAGGCGCGCGTGTCCTCGGAGCCGATGCGCGTGCCCGGCCGCCGCGACGACCGCCGGGCACCCGCAATCGCTCATGACAGAGCGAGAACCGGGATCTGTGTGTGTAAACACACAAATTCTGGTTCTCTCAGGGGAGAGGAGAGAGATCGTGTGTTCGTACTAAGTATGAACAGCGATCTCTCTCCTCCCCTAGTCAGTCCCACCCCCCCCCCCTACAGTTAGAACACACCTAGGGAACACAGTTAACCCCTTGATCGCCCCCTAGTGTTAACCCCTTCCTTGCCAGTGACATTTATACAGTGATCAGTGGCAATTTTACCTCTGATTGCTGTATAAATGACAATGGTCCCAAAATAGTGTCAAAAGTGTCCGATCTGTCCGCAGCAATGTCGCAGTCCTGATAAAAAAATCACAGATCGTCGCCATTACTAGTAAAAAAAAAATAATAATAATAAAAATGACATAAATCTATCCCCTATTTTGTAGACGCTATAACTTTTGCGCAAACCAATCAATGTACGCTTATTGCGATTTTTTTTTTAACCAAAATACCACCAAAAGAAATCTCTATTTGTGGGGAAAAAAGGACATCAATTTTTTTTTGGTACAACGTTGCATGACCGCGCAATTGTCAGTTAAAGCGACGCAGTGCCGTATCGCAAAAAAATGGCCTGGTCAGGAAGGGGGCAAATCCTTCCGGGGCTGAAGCGGTTAAAGAAGTTTGCCACCACATAAAAATGGATCCCTAATACTGAACCAACCATCAGGTGTCTTTGATAGATAATTGTAAGAAGTAAATGGACATTGTTCTTGTTCTCATCTGCAGAGAGAAGTAGATCTGTTTATGGCTCTATACCAATACCGTATAGTAAAGCCTCCAATGTGGAACTATACTGCACATTTTGCTTTAGAGCCCATTTACACTTCGCGGTTGAGGATGTGAACCTTTATTTTAATGCAGCGCAAATGCAGTAATCTCCAAACTACAGCCTGTGGGCCAGATGCACCCTTTGCTTACCTTTATCTGGCTCTTGGGGCACTATTGCTTCCACTGACCCCAACAACGGGGCACTATTCCTCTCACTGACACCAACAATGAGGCCTTATTCCTCCTGCTGACTCCAACAATGGGGCACTATTCCTTCTACTAACACCAATGATGGGGGCACTATTTCTTCTACTGACACTAATAATGGGGCACTATTCCTCCCACTGACACCAACGATAGGACACTATTCCTCCCACTGACACCAATTATGGGGCATTCTTCCTCCCATTGACTCCAGTGATGGAGCACTATTGCTTCCACTGACACCAATGATAGAACACTATTTCTCCCGCTGACTCCAACAATTTAGCACTATTCCTTTCACTGACCCCAGTAATGGGGCACTATTACTCCTACTGACAACAATGATGGGGCACTATTACTCCCACTGATTTCAATGATGAGGCACTATTCCTCCCACTGACACCAACGATGGGGCACTATTCCTCCCACTGACACCAATTATGGGGCATTATTCCTCCCATTGACTCCAGTGATGGGGCACTATTGCTTCCACTGACACCAATGATAGGAACACTATTTCTCCCCCTGACATAAACAATGGGGCGCTCTTCTTTCTATGGCACCAATGATGGGGCATTGTTTATTCCCATTGACACCATGTTATTTTCTACTCCCACTGGCCATAGTCTACAACCAGCACCCTCAAAGTCTGAGTAACAGTAAATTGGCCCAATAAAAGTTTGGAGAGCGCTTGAAAAATATTGTCTAGCACTGGACCTAAGAAGATGACTTGGAATAGTTGTGCTGATGGTAACAATGAGGCATGATTCCGCCTACTGATGCCAATGATGGGGCACTTTTATCTCATTAATACCAATGATGGGGCTCTTTTCCTCCCCCCACTGACCACTCATGTAATTTTTTTTTACTACTGAGCATCAAGCCTGAGACATTGTCCATGCCCATTGACGCTGGGACATTTTCCACTGGCGAGTATTTTGTGGGTACAAGGACTGCACACTGTGTACATCGTATACAATATGTAGTGTCAGACAGATGCTCCTTAAAACCCAACTCCAAGAGTACATAACCCCCCCCCCCCACACACACACACACACACACACACACCTATCCCTCCAACCCTCCTCTCACTTATTGTTGGATTTAAAAAAAATAAACCCTATGTACACCGATTGGCCATAACATAATGGCCATGCACCATAACATTAGGACAACCCACCTAAAATTGAGTAGGTCTCCCTTTTGCCACCAAAGTAGCCCTGACCCATCATAGCATGGACTCCACTAGACAAAGCATCATGCAGCTTGCTTACCATCTTCCCAAACTGCATCCTGGTGCCATCACTTCCCCAGGTAAGCGACGCACATGCACCGGCCATTCACATGATGTAAAAGAAAAAAATGCGATTCATCAGATCAGACCACCTTCTTCCATTGCTGTGTGGTCCAGTTCTGATGCTTACGTCCCCATTGTAGATGCTTTTGGCTGTGGTCAGCCTGGACACCCTGACCGGTCTGCGGCTATGCAGCCCCATACACAACACAATGCAATGCATGGTGTGTTCTGACACCTTTTCATCAGGAAAAGCATTAACGTTGTCAGCAATTTAAGCTACAGTAGCTTCTCTATTGAATCAGACTACAAACCAGCCTTTGCTCCTCACCTCCATCAATGAGCCTTGGCTGCCTACCTCCATTAATGAGCCTTCCCTCCCCACCTCCACCAATGAGCCTTGCCCGCTCACCTCCATGAAGGAGCCCCCCTCCATCGATGAGCCTTCCCTCCCTACCTTCATCAATGAGCCTTCCCTCCCCACCTCCATCAATGAGCCTTCCTTCCCCACCTCCATCAATGAGCCTTGGCTGCTCACTTCCATCAAGGAGCCTTCCCTCCCCACCTCCATCAATGAGCCCTCCCTCCCAACCTCCATCAATGAGCCTTCCCTCCCAACCTCCATCAATGAGCCTTCTCTCCCCACCTCCATCAATGAGCCTTCCCTGCCCACCTCCATCAATGAGCCTTGGCCGCTCACCTCCATCAGTGAGCCTTCCCTCCCCACCTCCATCAATGAGCCTTGGCCGCTCACCTCCATCAGTGAGCCTTCCCTCCCCACCTCCATCAATGAGCCTTCCCTCCCAACCTCCATCAATGAGCCTTCCCTCCCCACCTCCATCAATGAGCCTTCCCTCCCCACCTCCATCAATGAGCCTTGGCCGTTCACCTCCATCAGTGAGCCTTGCCTCCCCACCTCCATCAATGAGCCTTCCCTCCCAACCTCCATCAATGAGCCTTCCCTCACCACCTCCATCAGTGAGCCTTCCCTCCCCACCTCCATCAATGAGCCTTCCCTCCCAACCTCCATCAATGAGCCTTCCCTCCCCACCTCCATCAATGAGCCTTCCCTCCCCACCTCTATCAATGAGCCTTGGCCGTTCACCTCCATCAATGAGCCTTGCCTCCCCACCTCCATCAATGAGCCTTCCCTCCCAACCTCCATCAATGAGCCTTCCCTCTCCACCTCCATCAATGAGCCTTCCCTCTCCACCTCAATCAATGAGCCTTCCCTCCCTACCTTTATCAATGAGCCTTCCCTCCCCACCTCCATCAATGAGCCTTCCCTCCCCACCTCCATCAATGAGTCTTCCCTCCTCACCTTCATCAATGAGCCTTCCCTCCCCCCACCTCCATCAATGAGCCTTCCCTCCCCACCTCCATCAATGAGCCTTTCCTCTCCCCACCTCCATCAATGAGCCTTCACTTCCCTCACCTCAATCAATGAGCCTTCCCTCCCTACCTTTATCAATGAGCCTTCCCTCCTCACCTCCATCAATGAGCCTTCCCTCCCTACCTCCATCAATGAGCCTTGGCCGTCCATGTCACCAGTTTTCCTTCCTTGGCTCACTTTTAGTCGGTCCTGGCCACTGCAGACCTGGATCATCCCACATGAGCTGCAGTTTTGAAGATGCTTTGACCCTGTCCTCTAGCCATTACAATTAGACCCTTGTCAAAGTTGCTGAAATCCTTATACTTTCTTACAGCTGATTGGTGGACTTTACAAGTACACGTAAAATAAAAAAAGCTGTGATTCGGTCAGTGTATGTACAACTATTACAAATAAAGGACCACCCAGGAAATCCCAGGAAAGACACTATAAGGATTTCATTGGGGGACAGACTGTAACTTTAGTAGAACAATGAAAATCGCCATTGTTCTACACAACTGCTGATAAAAAGAAATAAAGCTTATAATCAAAGTCTTGTAATAAATGAGTATGACCATTTAACAGCCCATAAGATGCCCAAATACCTTTTTACGTGGCTTGTCTGATTTTCACCAAGGTTAATTTGGTTCTTTATTGGCTCTGTTCTTCTTTGTATCTTGGAAAAAAAAAGAAGTGGAACCATTTAGACAGCCATTTTACAAGATGCATAATGTATTATTATCTTATTTATAGCCCCAGTTTTATCCTTCCAGCTGATCCTAATAAAAAATCGTAAAAGCTCTCTACAGCACATTTTAAAATCAGGAGTAGCTCAACAATCAGCTAGAATTGGCGTATTGATTAGAATAATTGGCTAAAAGAAGCGTAACATATATCTATGTTTCAAGAGGAATTAGGAAATGTAGCGTTTAACCGCTTGCTGACCGTATAACCTATATATACAGCAGCAAGGCGGCTCGGCTGTACCAGATCATGTACCTAGTACGTGACCTGACACTTCCGGGTAGGGGGCACGCATGCGCGCCGCCGGTGGCTCGCTCTGCTTTGTTTATACACAGTGGGATCTGCGGGTACCACGGAAGCGATGATCTGCGGGTACCACGGACTCGATGTCCGCCGGCACCCGCCGATCGTTAAGCAAAGAGCCAGAACAACAATCTGCTTATGTAAGCAAGACAGATCGCCGATCTGACAGGAGGGAAGGGATGGAATTTGTGTCCCTGCAAAACAAGTAATCAATTCCATCTCTTCCCCTAGTAAAAGCACCTCACACAGTACACATAAACACTGGCTAGGCACACAGTTAACCCTTTGATCGCCCCTAGATAATTAACCCCTTCCCAGCCAGTGTCATTAGTACAGTGGCAGTGCATATTTTTAGCACTGATCACTGTATTAGTGTCACCGGTCCCCAAAAAAGTGTCAAAAGTGTCAGTTAGTGTCAGAATGTCCGCCGCAATATCGCAGTCCCGCATCGCTGATAAAAAATAAAAAGAAAGGAAAAATATCCCATAGTTTGCAGACGCTATAACTTTTGCGCAAACCAATCAATACAATTTCTCAATTATTTTATTGGATATGTTTTATAGAAGGAGCAAAAAAAAAATTATTTTTTTCAAAATGGTCCATCTTTTTTGTTTATAGCGCAAAACATAAAAACCGCAGAGGTGATCGAATACCACCAAAAGAAAGCTCTATTTGTGGGAAAAAAGGACATACATTTTATTTGGGTACATTGTTGCATGATCACGCAATTCTAACTCAGTGCCATATCGCAAAAAAAAATGGTCTGGTCGTGGAGGGGGGGATGGGGGGTAAATCTTCCGGAGGTCAAGTGGTTAAAGCCCAACTCTGGCAAACCTGAAAATTCTCCAGCGCATTGCAAGGTTTAGATGCTTGTATAGGAGACATGGAAAAGAAGATTTGCTTACCAGATCCTCCACTCTTCCTCTCTGTTAGACCAATCCCTGCAGTGTCTTCTCTCCTGTGTCATGACCAGTGGCGGCCGGTGATATATTTTTTTGAGGGGCAGCGCTTCCCTCCGGGCGACTGGCTTCCCCTGCGACTCTTTTTTGGCATCAAAGCGTTTTCCTCGCTGTGCATCTCCTCCCTCGCTGTGCTTTCTGTAGGGGCACTCAGTAGGAGGGAGGGGCCATGAGCACCGGCACGGGACCCAGGAAGAGGAAGATCTGGGCTGCTCTGTGTAAAACTATTACACAGAGCAGGTGTGTATAACTTGTATGTTATTTAAAAAAAAAAATAGACTTTAATATCACTTTAAACTGTATTTTTTCCTTAAAATTATGCTTTATCTATAACCCCCTCTTACTTTTCTGTCCTAGCAACAATTAACATACATGCCCAGCAATTCTGGCATTGTTATGACTGGCTACTCCACTGCCATATGTCAGTTCCTGCGCAGCCATCTTCTCTTCTACGTCATCAGTAGACAAAGCAAGACAAAGCTGCATTTTTTGGGGGGCGGGCACGCAGGGATGGGGGGGGCTCCGTAAATTAGGCTGTACAGGGCCCCATGATTTCTAACCCTGCTTCTAATCCTTCCTTACTCTATGCAAAACCAACCATAAAAAATGTTTTGGCTTTAGATACACTTTAATAGACATGTGCAATTCGTTCTGTTCCGAATTAGTTCTTCAACGAATTTCGGCAAATTCATTAACTCGGAAATAGCCGAATTAACGAAAACCCATTTAACAAATTTTTTCGACTATTCGCAAATTCGATTTCTCGAAAATTCGTAAATTTGAAGATTCGGTTATTCGAAAATGCGTAAATTCTAAAAAAAATTGTAAATTTGTGAATTTGAATATTCGAATATTAGAAAATTCGTAATTTCTAAATTCTAAAATCCTGAAATTTGGAAATCCTGAAATTCGAAAATCCTAAAATTTGGAAATTCGAAAATCCAGAAATTTGGAAATCCGAAAATAAGAACGAAAACCCGAAATTTCTAAAATCTGGAAATATAACTAACTAATAATGACCTAACTTTTACTAACTATTAAATTATAGGTATTGGAATTTCCTTTCAAATTTGGCTGTTAGTGAACGTAACGAATACGAATTTATCTGAAGTTACAAATTATCCGAAATAACGAATACTGTATCTAAAGAATGGAACGTAGCAAATTAATAATATTAGATAAAAATAATAATAAAAAACTTTTATTATTATTATTTATTAGTAATTTATTCCTTTCCATTTGTTTAGATGCGGCATTCGTTATTTCGGATAATTCGTAACTTCGGATAAATTCTTATTTGTTACGTTCACTAACAGCCAAATTTGAAAGGAAATTCCAATACCTATAATTTAATAGTTAGTTATTATTAGTTAGTTAGTTAGCTATTATTTAGAATTTTCGGATTTTCGTTCTTATTTTCGGATTTTAGAATTTTCAGATTTTTGAATTTCTGAGTTTTCAGATTTCCAGATTTTGGAATTCTCTAATTTACGGATTTACGGATTTTCAAATTTCTGGATTTTAGAATTTTAGAATTTACAAATTTCGATCGTAACGAATGACCCGAAAAACGTAAAGAAACAAAAAAAAACCAAAACGAATGAAACGAAAACTAAAACGAATCATTTTTCAGCAGTTCACATGTCTACACTTTAAGCATTTATTTTTTTTTCATTTTGTGATTTGATTTGTCCACATTGGAACAGATTTGCCTTAAATAAATATGAACTCGAGTATTTGGACACGTGTCGTGTATCTGGAAATAAACTATCTACAGTTACGATGGTGGAGGATAGGCTTTCAAAGTAAATACAGACAACCTTGGACTCTAACTTTTTCAACAAAACATATGAATATTAGTCAATAAAGAAAATTGCTTGTCAGGGAGGACATCTGGAGGCACATCAAAGGCCGAGCGTGGATGGGGTCAGCGGAATGTGTGTTATTAAATGATAATTCTTATAATGAGTAATAATTAGTAACGGAGAAAACATCAGTTGAATTACACTCACCAGACACTTTATTAGGTCCCCCTTGCTAGTACCGGGTTGGACCCCCTTTTGCCTTCATTCTTCATGGCATAGATTCAACAAGGTGTTGGAAATGTTCCTCAGAGATTTTGCTTCATAGTGACATGATAACATCACGCAGTTGCTGCAGATTTGTCGGCTGCACATCCATGATGCCAATCTAATGTTCCACCACCTCCCAAAGGTGCTCTATTGGATGAGATGTGGTGAGTGTGGAGGTCATTGGAGTACAGGGACCTCATTGTCCAGTGGTGAGATGATTGGAGCTTTGTGACATGGTGCATTATCCTGCTAGAAAGAGCCATCAGAAGATGGGGACACTGTAGTCATAAAGGGATGGAGATGGTCAGCAACAATCCTCGTGGGGTTTAAACGATGCTTAATTGGTACTAAGGGGCCCAAAGTGTGCCAAGAAAATATCCCCCACACATTACACCACAACCACCAGCCTGAACCGGTGATACAAGGCAGGATGGGTCCATGCTTTCATGTTGTTTATGACAAATTCTGACCCCACCATCTGAATGTCGCAGCTGAAGTCGAGACTCATCAGACCAGGAAACATTTTTCTAATCTTCTATTGTCCAATTTTGGTGAGCCTGTGCAAATTGTAGCCTCAGTTTCCTGTTCTTAGCTGACAGGAGTGGCACCGGGTGTGGTCTTCTGTTGCTGTAGTCCATCTGCTTCAAGGTTCGATGTGTTGTGCGTTCAGAGATGGTAATCTGCATATCTTGGTTGTAACAAGTGGTTATTTGAGTTACTGTCACCTTTCTATCGTCTGGAACCAGTCTGCCCATTCTCCTCTGACCTTTGACATCAACAAGGCATTTTCCTCCACACAACTGTCGCTCACTGGATATTTTCTCTATTTCGGACCATTCTCTGTAAACCCGAGAGATGGTTGTGCGTGAAAGATCAGCAGTTTTTGAAATACTCAGACCAGTCCGTCTGTCACCAACAACCATACCACATTTCAAAGTCACTGATTTCCCTTTCTTGACCCCCCCACACCAATCACCCTCCCTGTGCACCATAAGTATCCCCCTGCTCTCCCATGTGTGCCCTCACACAGTGCACTGGCTTCCCTCCCCTCAATTCCCACCAGTAGCTGCAAGCTCACAATAGGATCCTTCAGGATGGACAGCGGGAACAGGGTACAGTAAATATGTCACATTTACCAGCCCCTTCCTTTCCTGAATGAACACAATGGGTGATTGGTCAGGCAACACACTGACACATTTGCTGCCATAGTGCTATAGACTGGGTGCATAGCTCACAACTGTCCCTGATTTCGAGGGACTGTCCCTGATTTGGAGCAATGTCCCTCTGTCCCTCATTCCTCCTCATTTGTCCCTCATTATGGTCTGATCTATATAGATGTATAAAAAATGCACTTTTTATCTATCAAAAAGTGTTTTCCAGAGCTAAACCTTTCATCTGATTCCTAAATTGCTGCATTTTGTAAATTCCAGAAGCCAATATAAAGGAATAGTAGTGGTAAAAAAAAGCACTTGTGGGTTTAACCAAACTTGTTTTTTTGTACAATTCTCCTTTAGGGGGTGTGGCAAGGGGTGTGTCCTATACCTGCATACTTTTGCTGATAGGTGTCCCTCATTCTCATCTCAAAAAGTTGGGAGGTATGTGGGTGTTCAGTGTGCCCCTGTACCTTTAAGAAGGGGTTGGCTCCCATCAGGTTTATCTAGATGGACAGGTGTAAGGCAGATAAACCTAAAGGGAGCCAACCCCTTCTTAAAGGTATGTGCACATTCATGTGCTTCCATTGTGGGAAACTCACAGAAATTAGAGTTTGGGTCCACAGAAAATGGGGTGCCTTGTTGGGGCACTGTAGCTTACGCATGTATTTGCAAATGTGTGCAACTAAAACCCCAGTTTTTAACACATACTATTGGACAGGTCAATTTGGTTGGTCGCATGCTGGTCGGCAGGTTGACCTTGGAAATTTAATTGTTTCTTTTTTTTTTTAATATGCGTTGCCCTTCCATTGCTCCTTGCTGCAGTAACCAGTTACAGGTGGGGGCAGTGACCACTTGCTTGTACAATGAGTGATTATTTAAATAGAATGAGTTTGAAGCGCTTCACAATGTGATAAAAACCATGAAAAATTGGCTCTTAAACACTGGTAGCCATATACTCAAAATATTCCAGCAGTGGTAAAAATGCAATCTAAAAAATACAATCTAAAAATTGTGACACCATGTGCATAAATACAAATAAATAAATAAATAAATAAGTACTAGTGTGATAAATAAATCACTAGTAATGATAATCCAAAAACGTGAATAATAAGATCAGACAACTAAATTCACATCAAATTAGCTTTTAGTCCCAATAACAAAGTTTTTGAATAGCACACAAATTGCTTAATTGGGGTGTTCATTGGCAGGTTAAAAGCGACAATGTTTCTTTGCTTTAGTCACATCAGATGTAACGATCCCCGTTAGCCATCATATATAAAGCAGATAAAAGAAAGATATCATTGCGCAATCCTCTTCATAACAGGTACACAAGCAAGTATGTGTTAGATCCACTCACGTGCGCCCGGTAGTAATAAGGCATATGCAGGTGTAAAGAGCAGTCAGCCGCCTCGGACACAAGCAGAATCACTGCAGTACACAGCTACATACTGGCAATCTGCACAGTGCGTCCTTGGCTCCTCCCACGCGTTGCGTCACGGTCACGGTCACGTGACTTTTTCAAGAAAAAGTCGGCTGACTGCTCTATACACCTGCATATGCCTTATTACTACCGGGCGCATGTGAGTGGATCTAACACATACTTGCTTGTGTACCTGTTATAAAGAGCATTGCGCAATGATATCTTTCTTTTATCTGCTTTATATATGATGGCTAACGGGGAACGTTACATCTGATGTGACTAAAGCAAAGAAACATTGTCGCCTTTAACCTGCCAATGAACACCCCAATTAAGCAATTTGTGTGCTATTCAAAAACTTTATTATTGATACTAAAAGCTAATTTGATGTGAACTTAGTTGTCTGATCTTATTATTCACGTTTTTGAATTATCATTACTAGTGATTTATTTATCACACTAGTACTTATTTATTTATTTATTTGTATTTATGCACATGGTGTCACAATTTTTAGATTGTATTTTTTAGATTGTATTTTTACCACTGCTGGAATATTTTGAGTATATGGCTACCAGTGTTTAAGAGCCAATTTTTCATGGTTTTTATCACATTGTGAAGCGCTTCAAACTCATTCTATTTATACATTATAGCAAATATAGGGGAGAGAGGGGGATGGAGGGGAAAACCCAATAGAGATGGGTTCAAAGGGGTTACTCTGTGCAACAATATAAACTTAGATCTTAATTATTAAAATAATTCTATTTATTCAAACATTTTAAACATATAAAATCGCATTTATGATATATATTGCAAATGTACACAAATGAAATTAGATTGTGGCCGCTGGTAACAAAACAAACAAGATTAACATTACAAAGGACAACATATAAAGCTACCCGGTCAGGGCGTATTGCACTATACCCTGATGACCATCAATGTTGTCAATTAGTCAAATAGTGGTGTACTAATACCCCTAGATCAATGGATCTATGTCATTTAAATTTGGCTTCTAAGGTCATACATGGTATAATGCAAGTGTAGATGGAGAGTGCAAATAGGGTGGAAGCACCTGTGAAAAACCTGGGTTGTGATAAACTGAGCCTATTCACATCAAAAATTGATCTAGGTTTGGGTTAAAGCAATGTTCACAATCTAGTTTGGAGGGTAAAGAAACAAAAATCGAAGCAATCCCTCTTGTATGTGAGTATGGGCTGAATGGCAGTTTGGAGTCATTTATCAATCCTTGTCCAAGTATACAGGTTCCTGATTCACACAATAACCAAGCAGAGAGTAGGATCATGGGTTTGCAAACAGCGCTTCTTAACCACTTGACGACCGCCTCACGCCGATGTACGTCGGCAAGGTGGCACGGACAGGCAAAATCACGTACATGTACGTGATTTGCCTTCCGCGGGTGGGGGGTCCGATCGGACCCCCCCCCCCGGTGCCCGAGGCGGTCGTCTTTTGTCCAGCGGCGATCAGAGGTGAGGGGGAGACCATCCGTTCGTGGCCCCCCCCTCGCGATCGCCGCCGGCCAATCGAATCATTCCTTTGCTGCTGTATGCTAAACAGCAGCAAAGGAAATGACATCACTGTGAGTGCACAACACACTACACACTCAGTAGAACATGCCAGGCACACTAAACACCCCGATCCCCCCCCCCCTGATCGCCCCCCGATCCCCCCCTGATCACCCCCCCCCCCCCCCCCCCCTGTCACAAACTGACACCAGCAGTTTTTTTTTTTTTTTTTTTCTGATTACTGCATAGTGTCAGTTTGTGACAGTTACAGTGTTGGGACAGTTACTGTTACCCCCCTTTAGGTCTAGGATACCCCCCTAACCCCCCCTAATAAAGTTTTAACCCCTTGATCACCCCCTGTCACCAGTGTCGCTAAGCGATCATTTTTCTGATCGCTGTATTAGTGTCGCTGGTGACGCCAGTTAGGGACGTAAATATTTAGGTTCGCCGTCAGCGTTTTATAGCGTCAGGGACCCCCATATACTACCGAATAAATGTTTTAACCCCTTGACCCCTAGTTAACCCTTTCACCACTGATCACCATATAACTGTTACGGGTGACGCTGGTTAGTTCGTTTATTTTTTATAGTGTCAGGGCACCCGCCGTTTATTACCGAATAAAGGTTTAGCCCCCTGATCGCCCGGCGGTGATATGCGTCGCCCCAGGCAGCGTCAGATTAGCGCCAGTACCGCTAACACCCACGCACGCAGCATACGCCTCCGTTAGTGGTATAGTATCTGTACGGATCAATATCTGATCCGATCAGATCTATACTAGCGTCCCCAGCAGTTTAGGGTTCCCAAAAACGCAGTGTTAGCGGGATCAGCCCAGATACCTTCTAGCACCTGCGTTTTGCCCCTCCGCCCAGCCCACCCAAGTGCAGTATCGATCGATCACTGTCACTTACAAAAGACTAAACGCATAACTGCAGCGTTCGCAGAGTCAGGCCTGATCCCTGCGATCGCTAACAGTTTTTTTGGTAGTATTTTGGTGAACTGGCAAGCACCAGCCCCAGGCAGCGTCAGGTTAGCGCCAGTACCGCTAACACCCACGCACGCACCGTACACCTCCCTTAGTGGTATAGTATCTGTACGGATCAATATTTGATCCGATCAGATCTATACTAGCGTCCCCAGCAGTTTAGGGTTCCCAAAAACGCAGTGTTAGCGGAATCAGCCCAGATACCTGCTAGCTCCTGCGTTTTGCCCCTCCGCCCGGCCCAGCCCAGCCCACCCAAGTGCAGTATCGATCGATCACTGACACTTACAAAACACTAAACGCATAACTGCAGCGTTCGCAGAGTCAGGCCTGATCCCTGCGATCGCTAACAGTTTTTTTGGTGGCGTTTTGGTGAACTGGCAAGCACCAGCCCCAGGCAGCGTCAGGTTAGCGCCAGTACCGCTAACACCCACGCACGCACTGTACACCACCCTTAGTGGTATAGTATCTGAACGCATCAATATCTGATCCGATCAGATCTATACTAGCATCCCCAGCAGTTTAGGGTTCCCAAAAACGCAGTGTTAGCGAGATCAGCCCAGATACCTGCTAGCACCTGCGTTTTGCCCCTCCGCCCGGCCCAGCCCACCCAAGTGCAGTATCGATCGATCACTGTCACTTACAAAAGACTAAACGCATAACTGCAGCGTTCGCAGAGTCAGGCCTGATCCCTGCGATCGCTAACAGTTTTTTTGGTAGCGTTTTGGTGAACTGGCAAGCGCCAGCGGCCTAGTACACCCCGGTCGTAGTCAAACCAGCACTGCAGTAACACTTGGTGACGTGGCGAGTCCCATAAGTGCAGTTCAAGCTGGTGAGGTGGCAAGCACAAGTAGTGTCCCGCTGCCACCAAAAAGACAAACACAAGCCCGTCGTGCCCATAGTGCCCTTCCTGCTGCATTCGCCAATCCTAATTGGGAACCCACCGCTTCTGCAGCGCCCGTACTTCCCCCATTCACATCCCCAACCAAATGCAGTCGGCTGCATGAGAGGCATTTTTATGTCCTCCCGAGTACCCCTACCCAGCGAACCCCCCAAAAAAGATGTTGTGTCTGCAGCAAGCGCGGATATAGGCGTGACACCCGCTATTATTGTCCCTCCTGTCCTGACAATCCTGGTCTTTGCATTGGTGAATGTTTTGAACGCTACCATGCACTAGTTGAGTATTAGCGTAGGGTACAGCATTCCACAGACTAGGCACACTTTCACAGGGTCTCCCAAGATGCCATCGCATTTTGAGAGACCCGAACCTGGAACCGGTTACAGTTATAAAAGTTAGTTACAAAAAAAGTGTAAAAAAAAAAATATATATATATATATATAAAATAAAAAAAAATAGTTGTCGTTTTATTGTTCTCTCTCTCTCTCTATTCTCTCTATTGTTCTGCTCTTTTTTACTGTATTCTATTCTGCAATGTTTTATTGTTATTATGTTTTATCATGTTTGCTTTTCAGGTATGCAATTTTTTGTATTTTACCGTTTACTGTGCTTTATTGTTAACCATTTTTTTGTCTTCAGGTACGCCATTCACGACTTTGAGTGGTTATACCAGAATGATGCCTGCAGGTTTAGGTATCATCTTGGGTATCATTCTTTTCAGCCAGCGGTCGGCTTTCATGTAAAAGCAATCCTAGCGGCTAATTAGCCTCTAGACTGCTTTTACAAGCCGTGGGAGGGAATGCCCCCCCCCCCCCACCGTCTTCCGTGTTTTTCTATGGCTCTCCTGTCTCAACAGGGAACCTGAAAATGCAGCCGGTGTTTCAGCCAGCTGACCATAGAGCTGATCAGAGACCAGAGTGGCTCCAAACATCTCTATGGCCTAAGAAACCGGAAGCTATGAGCATTTTATGACTTAGATTTCGCCGGATGTAAATAGCGCCATTGGGAAATTGGGGAAGCATTTTATCACACCGATCTTGGTGTGGTCAGATGCTTTGAGGGCAGAGGAGAGATCTAGGGTCTAATAGACCCCAATTTTTTCAAAAAAGAGTACCTGTCACTACCTATTGCTATCATAGGGGATATTTACATTCCCCGAGATAACAATAAAAATGATTAAAAAAAAATAAAAATGAAAGGAACAGTTTAAAAATAAGATAAAAAAGCAAAAAAATAATAAAGAAAAAAAAAAAAAAAAGCACCCCTGTCGCCCCCTGCTCTCGCGCTAAGGCGAACGCAAGCAGCGGTCTGTCGTCAAACGTAAACAGCAATTGCACCATGCATGTGAGGTATCACCGCGAAGGTTAGATCGAGGGCAGTAATTTTTGCAGTAGACCTCCTCTGTAAATCTAAAGTGGTAACCTGTAAAGGCTTTTAAAGGCTTTTAAAAATGCATTTATTTTGTTGCCACTGCACGTTTGTGCGCAATTGTAAAGCATGTCATGTTTGGTATCCATGTACTCGGCCTAAGATCATCTTTTTTATTTCATCAAACATTTGGGCAATATAGTGTGTTTTAGTGCATTAAAATTTAAAAAAGAGTGTTTTTTCCCCAAAAAATGCGTTTGAAAAATCGCTGCGCAAATACTGTGTGAAAAAAAAAAATGAAACACCCACCATTTTAATCTGTAGGGCATTTGCTTTAAAAAAATATATAATGTTTGGGGGTTCAAAGTAATTTTCTTGCAAAAAAAAAAAAACTTTTTCATGTAAACAATAAGTGTCAGAAAGGGCTTTGTCTTCAAGTGGTTAGAAGAGTGGGTGATGTGTGACATAAGCTTCTAAATGTTGTGCATAAAATGCCAGGACAGTTCAAAACCCCCCAAATGACCCCATTTTGGAAAGTAGACACCCCAAGCTATTTGCTGAGAGGCATGTCGAGTCCATGGAATATTTTATATTGCGACACAAGTTGCGGGAAAGAGACAAATTTTTTTTTTTTGCACAAAATTGTCACTAAATGATATATTGCTCAAACATGCCATGGGAATATGTGAAATTACACCCCAAAATACATTCTGCTGCTTCTCCTGAGTACGGGGATACCACATGTGTGAGACTTTTTGGGAGCCTAGCCGCGTACGGAACCCCGAAAACCAAGCACCGCCTTCAGGCTTTCTAAGGGCGTGAATTTTTGATTTCTCTCTTGACTGCCTATCACAGTTTCGGAGGCCATGGAATGCCCAGGTGGCACAAAACCCCCCCAAATGACCCCATTTTGGAAAGTAGACACCCCAAGCTATTTGCTGAGAGGTATAGTGAGTATTTTGCAGACCTCACTTTTTGTCACAAAGTTTTGAAAATTCAAAAAAGAAAAAAAAAAAAGTTTTTTCTTGTCTTTCTTCATTTTCAAAAACAAATGAGAGCTGCAAAATACTCACCATGCCTCTCAGCAAATAGCTTGGGGTGTCTACTTTCCAAAATGGGGTCATTTGGGGTGGTTTTGTGCCACCTGGGCATTCCATGGCCTCCGAAACTGTGATAGGCAGTGAAGAGTGAAATCAAAAATTTTCACCCTTAGAAATCCTGAAGGCGGTGATTGGTTTTCGGGGTCCCGTGCACGGCTAGGCTCCCAAAAAGTCCCACACATGTGGTATCCCCGTACTCAGGAGAAGTAGCTAAATGTATTTTGGGGTGCAATTCCACATATGCCCATGGCCTGTGTGAGCAATATATCATTTAGTGACAACTTTGTGCAAAAAAAAAAAAAAATGTGTCACTTTCCCGCAACTTGTGTCAAAATATAAAATATTCCATGAACTCAATATGCCTCTCTGGAAATAGCTTGGGGTGTCTACTTTCCAAAATGGGGTCATTTGGGGGGGTTTTGTGCCACCTGGGCATTCCATGGCCTCCGAAACTGTGATAGGCAGTGAAGAGTGAAATCATAAATTTACACCCTTAGAAATCCTGAAAGCGGTGATTGGCTTTCGGGGCCCCGTAAGCGGCTAGGCTCCCAAAAAGTCCCACACATGTGGTATCCCCATACTCAGGAGAAGCAGCAGAATGTACTTTGGGGTGCAATTCCACATAGGCCCATGGCCTGTGTGAGCAATATATCATTTAGTGACAACTTTTTGTAAATATTTTTTTTTTTTTGTCATTATTCAATCACTTGGGACAAAAAAAATAAATATTCAATGGGTTCAACATGCCTCTCAGCAATTTTCTTGGGGTGTCTACTTTCCAAAATGGGGTCATTTGGGGGGGTTTTGTACTGCCCTGCCATTTTAGCACCTCAAGAAATGACATAGGCAGTCATAAACTAAAAGCTGTGTAAATTACAGAAAATGTACCCTAGTTTGTAGACGCTATAACTTTTGCGCAAACCAATAAATATACACTTATTGACATTTTTTTTACCAAAGACATGTGGCCGAATACATTTTGGCCTAAATGTATGACTAAAATTGAGTTTATTGGATTTTTTTTATAACAAAAAGTAGAAAATATCATTTTTTTTCAAAATTTTCGGTCTTTTTCCATTTATAGCGCAAAAAATAAAAACCGCAGAGGTGATCAAATACCATCAAAAGAAAGCTCTATTTGTGGGAAGAAAAGGACGCAAATTTCGTTTGGGTACAGCATTGCATGACCGCGCAATTAGCAGTTAAAGTGACGCAGTGCCAAATTGGAAAAAGACCTCTGGTCCTTAGGCAGCATAATGGTCCGGGGCTCAAGTGGTTAATAGGTGTTATTAAATGCGGTTACATTATGCAGTATATGATTGTAACTTGCAAGTGGAGTTGCTAAAACTGTCAATCCTGTTAAAGTGGCTGTACGTTACCATCTACTCCATTGCTGCAAAGCTTCTTGGCTGTACGATCCTCTAGACTTGGATATCAGTGCTTCCCTTGTCCCACTTGGGAATCCCTTAGGTGGCTGCCGGGCACATCCGTCGGTGCTATTAAAGTGGCTCCTTGGGGGGTTTTTTGGCTGCGGTAATAACGATACTGGAACGGTCCCTTTAGCCAGTATGGTATCCGTTTGGTATCCGCAGCTTATGGAGCCCACCGCTGGCTAAGGAGATCAGCTGAGATAAGCCGCCGTACACTCTCCTCTCAGCCCGTAACGCTTGGACCGGGGAGCATTGTGACGTCAACGCGTTTCGCCGTGGTTCACTGACGTAGCTTCATCTTGGACGTTCATTGGGCGGTTTGCCACGCTCCCTTCTTATTGTGTATTTTTCGGTGGTTGCCGCCAATGAAAAATCTTTAAAAGCTCTCGAAGGGATATTGTCCAATAAAGTAATAGTTGGTTGTTCCTTGTGGCCTATAAACTGGTATTAGGATTATTTGTTTTCCTAGTTTTGAGAAAACTGCCGAGATATTCCAAATTAAAGTACACCATCGCGTATGATAGACGCTAATGAGTGGTGAATATCAGGGCTAAGGTGCTAAATGGCAAGAATGGGTGAGGAGATAGTAGGCTGTGAAAAGACAAACCAAAGTACCGTGGGAAAAGTCTCCCGTGACAGGGTGAAATGCTTTATCAGCAATGTTACATGCAAGACGATGACATGTACAAATTAGTATACAGTTTAGCTAGCTTAAGAATGGTTGGTGTTGCTTCTAAATAAGTGTATCTATTCGTAAGTTGAATCAAAGTGGCAATACAGTAGTTTTTTAGTTTTTTAAGGGAGAAAAGAGGAAGGCTGGCTGGCATGATTAGGCCAAATGAGGATTGGCCTATAGAACAAACTAATAGGCATGATATGATAAAAGCAATCCTCCTTTCTTCCTCTTTAGAAGCAATACCAACCATTCTTAAGCTAGCTAAACTGTATACTAATTTGTACATGTCACCGTCTTGCATGTAACATTGCTGATAAAGCATTTCACCCTGTCACGGGAGACTTTTCCCACGGTACTTTGGTTTGTCTTTTCACAGCCTACTATCTCCTCACCCATTCTTGCCATTTAGCACCTTAGCCCTGATATTCACCACTCATTAGCGTCTATCATACGCGATGGTGTACTTTAATTTGGAATATCTCGGCAGTTTTCTCAAAACTAGGAAAACAAATAATCCTAATACCAGCTTTTAGGCCACAAGGAACAACCAACTATTACTTGATTGGACAATATCCCTTCGAGAGCTTTTAAAGATTTTTCATTGGCGGCAACCACCGAAAAATACACAATAAGAAGGGAGCGTGGCAAACCGCCCAATGAACGTCCAAGATGAATCTACGTCAGTGAACCACGGCGAAACGCGTTGACGTCACAATGCTCCCCGGTCCAAGCGTTACGGGCTGAGAGGAGAGTGTACGGCGGCTTATCTCAGCTGATCTCCTTAGCCAGCGGTGGGCTCCATAAGCTGCGGATACCAAACGGATACCATACTGGCTAAAGGGACCGTTCCAGTATCGTTATTACCGCAGCCAAAAAACCCCCCAAGGAGCCACTTTAATAGCACCGACGGATGTGCCCGGCAGCCACCTAAGGGATTCCCAAGTGGGACAAGGGAAGCACTGATATCCAAGTCTAGAGGATCGTACAGCCAAGAAGCTTTGCAGCAATGGAGTAGATGGTAACGTACAGCCACTTTAACAGGATTGACAGTTTTAGCAACTATACTTGCAAGTTACAATCATATACTGCATAATGTAACCGCATTTAATAACACCTATTAAGAAGCGCTGTTTGCAAACCCATGATCCTACTCTCTGCTTGGTTATTGTGTGAATCAGGAACCTGTATACTTGGACAAGGATTGATAAATGACTCCAAACTGCCATTCAGCCCATACTCACATACAAGAGGGATTGCTTCGATTTTTGTTTCTTTACCCTCCAAACTAGATTGTGAACATTGCTTTAACCCAAACCTAGATCAATTTTTGATGTGAATAGGCTCAGTTTATCACAACCCAGGTTTTTCACAGGTGCTTCCACCCTATTTGCACTCTCCATCTACACTTGCATTATACCATGTATGACCTTAGAAGCCAAATTTAAATGACATAGATCCATTGATCTAGGGGTATTAGTACACCACTATTTGACTAATTGACAACATTGATGGTCATCAGGGTATAGTGCAATACGCCCTGACCGGGTAGCTTTATATGTTGTCCTTTGTAATGTGAGTCTTGTTTGTTTTGTTACCAGCAGCCACAATCTAATTTCATTTGTGTACATTTGCAATATATATCATAAATGCGATTTTATATGTTTAAAATGTTTGAATAAATAGAATTATTTTAATAATTAAGATCTAAGTTTATATTGTTGCACAGAGTAACCCCTTTGAACCCATCTCTATTGGGTTTTCCCCTCCATCCCCCTCTCTCCCCTATATTTGCTATAGTGAACAATATGGTTACAGCAACAATACCCTAACGGGTTAAGCACAAGGTACTGGCTATCGCGACTCAGTGACCCAGTACAAGAGATACTCACGTTATCCTCTGCTCCCATCCCCCAATCCCCTTTCCCCTTTCCCAACTTTCTTGATGCATCATTCTATTTATATATATATTTTTTAGTGATTCTGAACACTTTTTTTGATAGCAGCCTCACTTTTCTGATGTGTATATTTATTAGTTATTAATCATCACAGTGCTTTGTGTTTTTATCTATTATTATACAATGAGTGATTGGTACCGATCACTCACTGTGCTCATTCATAACTGAAAAAAATTTGGTTCTATGGGGACCTGTTGTTTCTAACAGCAGCCCTGAGACCTGTTGCTTAGCCTTGAATGAGCAATGCACGTCAACATTAAAACCATTTGTATCAATGAGAAAGGGAGAAAAAAAGGAGAGAAGCGCCAGGCAGGTCCCTAGTGCAACATCATTTATTACAAAAGGCAATTCCAGTGTTCTTCTCATTATTATAATACACGATTTATATAGCGCCAACAGTTTACGCAGCACTTTACAATGTATAGGGAGGGCAACACAATTATATTACAGTTCAATACAGAAAGGACATGAGGGTCCTGCTCATAGAGCTTACATTCTAAAGGGAGGGGGTGGTGGTACAGAAGGTAATAGATGTGGAGAATGATTTCATGGGGATGATTTGGGGACAGTTGTTAGGTGGGTGTGGGGTAGGCTTCCCTGAATAAGTGAGTTTTCAGGGATCTCCTAAAGGTGGACAGGGTAGGGGCTAATCGGACATACTGGGGCAGGGAGTTCCAGAGGATGGGAGAAGCTCTGGAGAAGTCCTGTAGGCGAGCATGGGACTAGGTAACAAGGCGGCTAGAGAGAAGTAGGTCCTGGGAGGAGCAGAGGGGACAATTTGGGTGATATCTGCAGATGAGGTTGGTGATGTAGATGGGGGCGATGTTGTGGATGGCCTTGTATGTTATGGTTAGCATTTAGAATTTATACGGTGGGGGAGTGGAAGCCAGTGAAGGGATTGGCAGAGAGGGGCAGCAGTCACGGATCAGTTAGTGAGGTTTATTAGTCTAGCAGCAGCATTCATAATAGATTGAAGGGGGGATAGCCTGCTTAAGGGTAGGCCATTATGGAGAGAGTTGCAGTAGTCAAGGCGGGAAATAATCAAGGAGTGAATAAGTTGCTTTGTGTTGTCATTAGTCAGGAAGGGTCGAATTCTGGAGATGTTGCGGAGGTTAAGGCGGCAGGATTTAGCTAATGATTCGAAATGGGGGCTGAAGGAGAGGTCCGAGTCAAGGATTACACCCAGCACCCTGGCATGTGTGGAGGCACCAACAGTGGTGTATTTAGGTTTTGTGCTGCCCTAGGCCTGACTAAACGCATGCACCCCCTAATTTAAATACGACCCACCCCATCCTGCCGAGGCCACACCCCTTCCTGTTTAAGACCCACCCTATCATCTGTAAACCACACCCCTTCCTCTTTAGGCTTATTTGGCACCTTTCAGGGGGGAACGGGTACCTGTTTCTGACAGGTACCCTTCCCCACTTCCGGGAGACTGCGCTGTCCCCTCTGAAGTTTGCCCCCCCTCCTCCTTCCTCCACTGGGCCATTCAGAAAGTGCAACGCGCTTCGCACATGTGCAGTAGGGAACCGGTCGGTTTCCCTTACCATGAATGATAGTGGCAAAACCCGAAAGCCAATCTGAAAATCGGCTGAGGTGTCGACATCGCTGGATCCCTGGACAGGTAAGTGTCCTAATATTAAACGTAAGCAGCTACAGTATTTGTAGCTGCTGAGTTTTAATGCTATCACGGGGGGGGGGGGGGTCTCACTGTGCCCATCAATTGCAGCCTCACTGTGCCCCATCAAACTCAGCCACTGTGCCATCAAACGCAGCCACTGTGCCATCAAATGCAGCCACTGTGCCCCATCAAACGCAGCCACTGTGCCATCAAATGCAGCCACTGTGCCCCATCAAACACAGCCATTGTGCCATCAAATGCAGCCACTGTGCCCCATCAAACACAGCCATTGTGCCATCAAATGCAGCCACTGTGCCATCAAATGCAGGCACTGTGCCTTTAAACACAGCCACTGTGCCCATCAATTGCAGCCTCACTGTGCCCCATCAAACTCAGCCACTGTGCCATCAAATGCAGCCACTGTGCCCATCAATTGCAGCCTAACTGTGCCCCATCAAACTCAGCCACTGTGCCATCAAACGCAGCCACTGTGCCCCATCAAACACAGCCACTGTGCCCATCAATTGTCGCCACTGTGTCCATCAATTGCCACCTTTGTGCCATCAAATGCAGCCACTGTGCCATCAAACACAGCCACTGTGCCCATCAATTGCAGCCTCACTGTGCCCCATCAAACGCAGCCACTGTGCCATCAAATGCAGCCACTGTGCCCCATCAAACACAGCCATTGTGCCATCAAATGCAGCCACTGTGCCCCATCAAACACAGCCATTGTGCCATCAAATGCAGCCACTGTGCCATCAAATGCAGGCACTGTGCCTTTAAACACAGCCACTGTGCCCATCAATTGCAGCCTCACTGTGCCCCATCAAACTCAGCCACTGTGCCATCAAATGCAGCCACTGTGCTCATCAATTGCAGCCTAACTGTGCCCCATCAAACTCAGCCACTGTGCCATCAAACGCAGCCACTGTGCCCCATCAAACACAGCCACTGTGCCCATCAATTGTCGCCACTGTGTCCATCAATTGCCACCTTTGTGCCATCAAATGCAGCCACTGTGCCATCAAACACAGCCACTGTGCCCATCAATTGCAGCCTCACTGTGCCCCATCAAACACAGCCACTGTGCCATCAAATGCAGCCACTGTGCCATCAAATGCAGGCACTGTGCCCATCAATTGCAGCCTCATTGTGCCCCATCAAACTCAGCCACTGTGCCATCAAATGCAGCCACGGTGGCCATCAATTGCAGCCTCACTGTGCCCCATCAAACTCAGCCACTGAGCCATCAAACGCAGCCACTGTGCCCCATCAAACACAGCCACTGTGCCCATCAAACGCAGACACTGTGCCCATCAATTGCAGCCACTGTGCCCATCAAATGCTGCCACTGTGCCCATCAAATGCCACTGTGCCCATTAAATGCTGCCACTGTGCCCATCAAACTTAGCCACTGTGTCCATCAAATACTGCCACTGTGCCCATCAAATACTGCCACTGTGCCCATCAAATGCTGCCACTGTGCCCATCAAATACTGCCACTGTGCCCATCAAACGTAGCCACTGTGCCCATCAAATGCTGCCACTGTGCACATCAAACGTAGCCACTGTGCCCATCAAATGCTGCCACTGTGCCCATCAAACGTACCCACTGTGCCCATCAAATGCTAACACTGTGCCCATCAAACGTAGCCACTGTGCCCATCAAATGCTGCCACTGTGCCCATCAAACGTAGCCACTGTGCCCATCAAATGCTGCCACTGTGCCCATCAAACATAGCCACTGTGCCCATCAAATGCTAACACTGTGCCCATCAAATGCTGCCACTGTGCCCATCAAATGCTGCCACTGTGCCCATCAAACGTAGCCACTGTGCCCATCAAATGCTGCCACTGTGCCCATCAAACGTAGCCACTGTGCCCATCAAATGCAGCCACTGTGCCCATCAAATGCTGCCACTGTGCCCATCAAACGTAGCCACTGTGCCCATCAAATGCTAACACTGTGCCCATCAAATGCTAACACTGTGCCCATCAAATGCTAACACTGTACCCATCAAATGCTGCCACTTCCAGTGCCCATAACACTGATATAATTTATTTAATCATTGTACCTGCTGTCCCGGGGGTTTCCCTCGTGCTCCTCTCTCTCCTCCTCCTGACGTCACAGCCAGATCCCACCCCAGGGCCGAGGAGACGATTCACTGCAGGAAAGCAGTGAAGGGGAGGGTAGGCGGAGCTTAAGGCTCCACCTGTCACCTGCTGCTTATGGGGGCGCGAGTGACACACGCCGCCCCCCCCGCATGAGAAAAAGCCCCCCCACGCGTCTTGCCGATTCCCGGCTCCCGCTGCCGCCTCCCACACACATGAAGCCCACGGCGGCCGGCTTTCTGTAGCAAGACGGGTGGGGGGGCTTTTTCTCATGCGGGGGGCGGCCCTTTTTGCCGCCCCCCGCAAAGTGCCGCCCTAGGCCTAGGCCTTGTCGGCCTAGGCCAAAACACAGCCCTGGGCACCAATGGTTGTGCTGTTAATCTTAATGGTAAAATCATGGGGGGGGGGGGGGGCCAGGAAGGAGGAAATATAACAAGCTCAGTTTTAGAAAGATTGAGTTTGAGAAAGTGGCGTGACATCCATACCGAGATGTCATTCAGTAAGTTTGAGATCCGTGAGAAGATCGATGGGGGTGAGTTGAGGAGTAGAGAGATAGATCTGGGTGTCGTCAGTGTAGAAGTATTAAATGCACTTGCATAGTGCTTAGTAGGTGGAAGTTTTCCGGTCTAGCAAGATAACACACTGCCCTTAGAATCCCTGGGATGGAAGATCAAAGGATCCACGGGCACCTTCTAGCAGCAGGAACTGCAGCCTCGAGGCAACTGGGGAAGACGCTGGCTGGGTAGTTCAAAGAGGAGGTTTGGAGCCGAGCTGTCAGCCAGGTGATCCGCCTACTGATGTAGTAACGCGTTTCGGAGGCACGGCCACGCCTCGTTCATCGGCAGAGCCCCAGTCTGACATCTCCAAACCTCCGCTTTGAACTACCTGGCTGGCGTCTTCCCGAGTTCCCTTTCTCGTGGATCCTTTGATCTTCCACCCCAGGGATTCTAACGGCAGTGTGTCATCTTGCTAGACCGGAAAGCTTCCACCTACTGAGCACTATGTAAGTGCATTTTATACTGGAATTTGCCTTTTTTATTATAAATGATGTTGCAGTAGGACCGGCCTGGCGCTTCTCTCCTTTTTTTCCCCCTTTCTAATGTTTACAGTTCTCGGGTCCCCAGCCCGTGCTTGAAGCAGCCTCACCACCATTCACATCATTTTCACCAGAGACTAATTACGCCCCCCCCCCCCCTCCACAATAACATTGACTTTTATACATATAAAATATATTGACTGTTCTATTTTTAGAACCCTATTTTTGGAATCTTACTTATCATATACATTTTTATTGATGTTATTTTCATCTTCATATTATTTACCAGGCTCCAGAGAGTGTGTGCGGCATTCACCACTCGTTTTAACTATTAGGTTTTAGCGCTGAGTTTCACACAAGTTTTTAATGTGTGGATTTTTGTTTTTTTATACCACTTGTACCAATCCCTAGGTGAATGTTGCAAGAAAATTTGATCTGGAAATTTAAGCTGTTTTCTGCAGAAACGACCACAAGCCTAGCAAGTGCCTACGTCTGTAGATACCCCTCGGTTTAAGGCCATTCAGAAGATCACCATACTGACATGGTTAAGAGGCGAGTTGTGTCCTTGGGTCAGTCTGAATCGCATGCAATCCTAATACTCTCCTTATGTTCTAGTGTACGGCTTGATAATTCACTGGTGTGTTGGATCGGATCCTGCATGCCACACATGCAATTAAACAAGTATGTTACTGCCACAGATTTACACTCTATAAATTCAATGAATTTTCTGACTTTCTTGTCATTTAATAAGGGCAATAACTTATTCTGCTAAGTGAGCTAAACACAATCTTTTCAAATACTATTTATAAGACCCCCATTAACATTCCTAGTCTTCTTTTTTAATGTTTGCTAGTTTCTTTTTATCTTAATATCAATTGCAGCTACTTTGTGGTGGGCTATAAGGGCTCACGCATACAGGACTTTTTAAAAACACCGGCGGTACAGCAGTGCTAAAAACGCCATTTTTTTCACGTTTAGCCGCGTTTTTACATTAGCGTTATTGCTCGTTTTCCTGGGTTTTTTGGCGTTTTCCTGTGGTTTTTGGCAATTTTTTCATTTAAAAAGCTCTTTATAAAACGCCTAAAAACGTCAAACGCGGCTAAACACGGCAGAACGGCACCAGATTTTGCATTTTCCAGTTTTAGTAAATTAATCCCTTATGGGTCTTGGCAAGGGCCGGACTTACCATTGGCCTTGACTGGGCTCAAGCCCGTGGGCCCCCACCACCCTAAGTCCTGCCCTGGTCTTGGCAAACACACCGCAGGTCTCTCGTGCATCAATAAATAGTAAGGAAAAAGGTTCTATACCATTATGCCCACATCCTATATTTCATAGAATGAATAAAGTTTTTTTTTTGTAGAAAAAATAACTTTTTAAGGGCATATCTCAAAGAAGTGGTAATCAACAAAAACATATATAGTATAGTTAAAACTCCAGATTTTATTATTCAAAGGTTAAAAAGACACATATGTAAACATATCCATGTATTCTACCAAAAGAGGGTGACATATTCTATATATACATTTATTATAGTTATATTAACCAGTCCACAGGAAGGCTCAATGCATTTCAAATATTCCTTATCTTTTTCAGGAGCAAATGTGAACAAAATCTACAACGTGGATCAATCATTAAAACCAATGAATATCATCTAGAATCATCTCTACAATGTCCTCTGGGTGATATTGATTGCGCAGTTGCACGTTTGCAGGTCTGTGTCTGAGCTCTTCCAGCCAATGTAGTTTATATGCCACTGTTTTATGTTCCTGCCATGTCACTCCTATGAAATCCATATGTAAGTACCTTTTGACTTAAAACATTGTATAAATTAACTATTTGATACCATTTGCCTTTACATGTCACTGCACATATATTATGTATCATATTTATGTTGCAGACAAAGATAAAGTCACCCCAAGTAAATCTCCCCCGATGAAGGAAAATATGTACCAATAAAAATTTCCGAAACATGTCGGGATGTATGCTACAAATCTCCATGGACTGACCTCAGCTTGACTCTGGCAGTGCCTTGATTATTAGCCTTGGATTTGATATACAGTATCTCACAAAAGTGAGTACACCCCTCACATTTTTGTAAATATTTTATTCTATCTTTTCATGTGACAACACTGAAGAAATTACACTTTGCTACAATGTAAAGTAGTGAGTGTACAGCTTGTATAACAGTGTAAATTTGCTGTCCCCTCAAAATAACATAACACACAGCGATTATTGTCTAAACAGCTGGCAACAAAAGTGAGTACACCCCTAAGTGAAAATGTCCAAATTGGGCCCAAAGTGTAAATATTTTGTGTGGCCACCATTATTTTCCAGCACTGCCTTAACCTTCTTGGGCATGGAGTTCACCAGAGCTTCACTGGAGTCCTCTTCCACTTCTCCATAATGACATCACAGAGCTGGTGGATGTTAGAGACCTTGCGCTGCTCCACCTTCCATTTGAGGATGCCCCACAGATGCTCAATAGGGTTTAGGTCTGGAGACATGCTTGGCCAGTCCATCACCTTTACCCTCAGCTTCTTTAGCAGGGCAGCGGTCATGTTGGAGGTGTTTGGGGTCGTTTCATGTTGGAATACTGCCCTGCGGCCCAGTCTCCTAAGGGAGGGGATCATGCTCTGCTTCAGTATGTCACAGTACATGTTGGCATTCATGGTTCCCTCAATGAACTGTAGCTTCCCAGTGCCGGCAGCACTCATGCAGCCCCAGACCATGACACTCCCACCACCATGCATGACTGTAGACAAGACACATTTGTCTTTGTCCTCCTCACCTGGTTTCCCCCACACACGCTTGACACCATCTGCACCAAATAAGTTTATCTTGGTTTCATCAGACCACAGAACATGATTCCAGTAATCCATGTCCTTAGTCTGCTTGTCTTCAGCAAACTGTTTGTGGGCTTTCTTCTGTATCATCTTTAGAAGAGGCTTCCTTCTGGGACGACAGCCATGCAGACCAATTTGATGCAGTGTGCGGCGTATGGTCTGTGCACTAACAGGCTGATCCCCCACCCCTTCAACCTCTGCAGCAATGCTGGCAGCACTCATAGGTCTATTCCCCGAAGACAACCTCTGGATATGACGCTGAACACGTGCACTCAACTTCTTTGGTCGACCATGGCGAGGCCTGTTCTGAGTGGAACCTGTCCTGTTAAACCATTGTATGGTCTTGGCCACCGTGCTGCAGCTCAATTTAAGGGTCTTGCCAATCTTCTTATA
Source organism: Lithobates septentrionalis (assembly GCA_037952835.1). Lineage (NCBI taxonomy): Eukaryota > Metazoa > Chordata > Amphibia > Anura > Ranidae > Lithobates > Lithobates septentrionalis. Next base: position 956,586 of record JBBDGP010000897.1, on the reverse strand, counting down.
GCCTAGGCCATCTTTATGTAGAGCAACAATTCTTTTTTTCAGATCCTCATAGAGTTCTTTGCCATGAGGTGCCATGTTGAACTTCCAGTGACCAGTATGAGAGAGTGAGAGCGATAACACCAAATTAAACAGACCTGCTCCCCATTCACACCTGAGACATTGTAACACTAATGAGTCACATGACACCGGGGAGGGAAAATGGCCAATTTGGACATTTTCAATTAGAGGTGTACTCACTTTTGTTGCCAGCGGTTTAGACATTAATGGCTGTGCGTTGAGTTATTTTGAGGGGACAGCAAATTTACACTGTTATACAAACTGTACACTCACTACTTTACATTGTAGCAAAGTGTCATTTCTTCAGTGTTGTTACATGAAAAGATATAATAAAATATTTACAAAAATGTGAGGGGTGTACTCACTTTTGTGAGAGACTGTATATGTATATCTATGTATTATGAATGCTATTGGTGTACCCTGTACATTTTTAAATGATTGTTGTCTGTTGGCAATACTTACTGTTTTGTATTTCAATAAAAGTGGCACATAGTTGCCTTTTATATACTTTTATACTTTTTTCTGCCTAAAAAGTCCAAGAGGGCGGCTCCCAGTGCACTAGTTGCATGTTCTCTATATGTCTATAATATAAGATGTTGGCAGTCTCTCACATTCCATTCCCTAGCAATCTCTTTCTCCTCATGTGCTGCATTGTCTTTGCTAGAGAACTGGCTGAGACCTCACAGCATATCTACACATGTGAAGGTGATCAGGTGCATGCACTGGTACGCTGCAGGGTCTCTGCTATGTTCAATAGACCTGGCAAAGACTCACAGTGTGTATGTGCATGCGCAGGACCTCCATTAAAGATTGCGGCACTGCGATAGAGCCCTTGGCTATCCTTATTAGGTCCACCTCACAAATACAGGGTATAACTATAGGTCCACTACAGGAAAAAGTGTCATTGTATGCGGATGACACCTTGTTATACTTTAAAGACGACGGACAATCATTGACGCAAGCGCTTCAGGTCATAGAAAGGTGTGGGCGGTATTCAGGAATATGTATTAACTGGGGGAAATCGGTATTGTTCCCACTGCACTCTGGGGTTGCTCCTGTGCATCTGGACGCACAGCTATGCCGGGTATCACAGTTCAGATACCTTGGCGTAGAGATACACAGAGACCTTCGTCAGTTCATTGGCCTGAACCTGACCCCGGTGATGTCTCGAGTGACCCACCAATTTTCTTCATGGAAATCCCTTCCCCTTAGTCCAGTGGGCCGCGTAAATCTAATTAAGATGTCCATCCTGCCCAAATTCACCTATTTGTTCAGACAAACTCCTGTACCCATACCCCTTTCCTTCTTTGCTAAGTTGGATAGTTTGGTCATCTCCTTTGTATGGAATGGAAAGGCCCCTAGAATCGCCAAAAACAACATTACAACTACCGGTTACGCTGGGTGGTCTGGCACTCCCATGTTTCTTAAAATATTATTGGGCGGCAGTCCTGTGACGTTAAAGTGGTGGCTTGCAGAGGAGCCCTCTAATCCGGCATCCGATGTGGAGGCAGCATTGCTGGGTTCCTACTCGGAACTAAGGAATCTCATACATAGAGGGCCCTGCTCCAATCCCAAAATATCGGTGCCCATGAAAACGACCATTAAGGTATGGGACACGGTGAACGCGAAATTAGAGAATCAACATGAGTGGTCCCCTGTGACACTACTTTGGGGTAACCCGCGGTTAAGTCATTTTCAGTCGATTCCGGATCCCGTCATATGGGCTAGATACGGCATAGTTACCCCTGGTGATATTGTATCGCAGGGACAACTAATAACATTTGATGATCTAAAAAGTAGAAAGGGCCTCCCAAACCGGATGTTTTTTAGATTTCTCCAGATAAGGCATGCTTTTCGCTCCCAGTTTCCCAGCCCGATAACTCTGCGGATGTCGGATTTGGAGACTGAACTTCGTGCACCTGAAGGCACTAGATTACTCTCGTCTATCCCTGACCTAAGCGATGATGACTGGGAGGAGGGGGTGCAGCAATATCTAACTCTGACCATATCCTCTAGGGATAGATTTACCCAATTAAAATTTATACACCGGGCTTATTACTCCCCGTCGCGTCTTGCAAGAATTTATACAAATAGAACAGCCACCTGTCCTAGATGTGGCTCAGATGGTGCGGATTTCTTTCATACTGTGTGGACATGTCCACAGATAGTGTTTTTTTGGAAGACGGTCCTGGAGGATATTAGCTCGGTGGGCAAAATCAGGGTCCCCTATAGCCCTCTCCCCCTCCTGCTAGGCATATGTGATTATCTAGAGGCCCCCAAAAGGAAACAATTATTTGTTTTTTATACTGCAATGTATGCCAGAAAGGCGATTCTCCCTAACTGGAATCAGCCTCAACCACCTACTAAACAACTATGGCTCTCTCTCATAAATGCAGCCCTGCCCCTATATAAACTAACATATATGGGAAGGAACTGTCCGAAAAAATTTGATAGAGTCTGGGCGGGTTGGGTGGAGGCCAAACACCTGACTATTCCATAGGAAAACTAAGTACTACAGCCTGCACTCTTGACTGTCCAAACATGCCTGCTTTAGGTAATTTCGCCCCGGACGGGGCCTCCCCGCTACGAGGTTAATATATGACTAGGTTTGGAGACCCCTGCGGTGCCTTCCTACCCGGGCCTCCCCTCCCCCTACCCTTCCTCCCCCCACACGGGGGCTTTTATAGCAACCTGGACTTGAAATTTTTGCAACTCTATTCTGACCATTTACTGTGCGGTTGAAAATATATTATCTGCAATACAATGTCCCATGCTAAGATGGTAGCCATCGATCAAAATCAAATTCCAAAATTTGAAAAACTTTGGCATCCTAAAACAGTTCCTGTCAAACTTCAATGACTCTGTCCTGTTGCCATGGTAACAGATTAAATGACTTACAGAGACACCCATTCTAAGGCTTCAAAGAGAACTAAAAAGAATAATAAACTGACGAGCGGGACAACCTTGTGGACCATACCTCTACCTTTCAACCCTTTTTCTTCTTTCTCTTTCCTTTTCTCCACCTTACGATTAAAGCTCATTATCAGAATTTATTTGACCTATATACACTCTACTTGTAAACAATATGTATAGTAGGTATAAATCATTTAAATACCTACAAAAGTAACTAAGGAAATGATATATATCTTTAATTTAGGTTTACTTGAACCCAATGTTTAATATTTGAAATTTCATGATATTTACCTATATAAACCCTACTGTAAAACAATGAGCTTACTTTATAGATCCTTGTAAACTTACTTTATGTATCTTTATAACATTGTATACTCAATAAACTTCTTTTGACAAGGAAAATATATTATCTGCAATGTACTAGTCGATTTGATATGGTATGGAAAATCCTTGTACATTATCTGTCTTGAGCTAATGCAACTTGTTTTGTATTTTGTTTGTTTGAGATGAATAAATAAACTTTATGTTAAAAAAAAAAGATTGCGGCACTGATCGCTTCTCTGCCTTTTGGCTAAAGCCTCGTACACACGATCGGATTTTCCAACGGGAATTGTGTGATGACAGGCTGATGGTGGAATATCCGACCGTGTGTATGCTCCATCCGACAATTGTTGTTGGATTTTCCCGCGGACAAATGTTGGATGGCAGGCTTTAAAATTTTCCGTGGACAAATGTCTGTTGTCGGATTTTCTGAGCGTGTGTACACAAGTCCGTCGGACAAAAGTCCAAAGTACAAACACGCATGCTCGGAAGCAAGGACGAGCCAGAAGCGGTCGGTCTTGTAAACTAGCGTTCGTAATGGAGAATTAACATTCGTGACGCGGCAAATTATGAAATCTGGAAATGCAGTGCACAGTTCTCTTCTTCTTTAATGGGATAATAATGAAGCTGCTTTGCTGGTGATACTGATGGAGTTATTGCAAATGAATATTTAAAGGCTTTTTTTTTCTAGTGATATCAAGAATAATATTATTATGCTTGTTTTTTTTTTTTTTTTGGTGCAAGTTACCACAACACCATTATCCCGTAGTTTTTAAGATCCAAGATACAACTATGTTGGTGTCCCTTGTTAATTTTACATTGTATTTTTTAAAATGTAACTTCCTACTCCCAAACTGTCATTTGAAGTAAAACACATGGCCAAGTATTATTCTCCACAATTTTTGTATTGTGCATTAAAAAAAGAAGACAAATTAAATTAGACATGATATCTGCCAATAGAACTTTACCAAAAAGCGCATTCTATGCATCCAAAAATCTAGAAAATATACCAAATCAAATCATTATTCAACCAAAAAATAAAAAAGCCTCATGCATGTGTCCTGCTTCTTTATATAGGGGGTCAACAATGCCAAGAGTTGGTGAAAGCAGGGGGCCTGTCATCCGAAGATAATTCTGAAAATCATCTGGAATATTCTCCTGGAGCTCCCGCTGCAAAGGCATATGACATAATTGGTCATGATTAATAAAGTAACCAATTTTTCCTCCTCCTCCTGTTCCTGGACTGGACTTGGGTCAAAGCAATAACTCCAAGGCCAATAATAAATAACACATTATCTCTTTCGATTCCGCAACGTAGCTGGTTGGCGAACGGCCGTTCAGAAACTAACTGAAAAGTGCGAAATGAAAAGTGCAAAATGAAAAGCGCAAATCAACACTCGCCAAACTTCTACTAACACGAAATTAGCAGAAGGAGCCCAAAGGGTGGCGCTAAAGAGTTAAAAAAAAACACGTAGTACATCACTACGTTCGTGTGCGTTGGCCGACAATTCCTTGCCGTTTGTATGCATGACAAGTTTGGGGACAAAAGTCTGCGGTTTTGTCTGCGGAAAATCCGATCGTGTGTACAAGGCTTAAGATCAAGTGTATTATCTGTTCTTATCAGTTGCCAAGAGGACTACTGTACTACTGCCCCGTCTATGAGGGCAGTTGGGGTGGCGGCTATGCAAATCCTCTGGTGCAATGGTTAGTATTGGGGCGAGCCGAGTCCGGAGCATCCTAATGAATTTGGAGGCTGGTGGTAGGCTCCCCTGAGAAAACCGGAAGGGTACCCCTGGTGAGGATGAAGAGGCACTGGGTCAGGTGGAAGGCTGGGTCCCGAAGAAAGCCTGTGGTGTATGTGCCCCTGGAGTGGCAGTCCAGGGGTGCCATAATCTCACTGTGAGTGAGGGTCACTTTGTGTTACGGCACCTAGGTCACTGCACTACACACTTTTTTCACACCTGCCTCTTGGACTGGGCCTTTTGGCTAGGATCAGAGGAATTTTTATTCCTGGCCGAAAGGCCGGCCATTGTATCACACAATGGCACACAATTGCACTTTCTCCACTTCCCTTTTCCCTACCTTTATGTTGTTTGTCTTGTGTGTCACTTTATGTATTTTTTTTTGGTTATTGGGTATGTACATTTTGTTTCACGTTTGATGAGTAGGGTGTAGGTCCTCGAGCCTGCCCTGAAAGTCTTGGGAGGGGGTGGACATGGCCTTCTGGCTTAGTTTGCCCTCTCTCATGGGGTCTCTCTTTGGGGGAGCCCCACCTAGTACTTGGGGTGGTCTGTTTCAGCAGGGAACGGGGTCCATCTGGCTTCGGCCAGATGGACTATGTGAAAGTACCCCAGTCCCCATCTGGAGCCTAACACCCTGGGAGGGATCAGGGCAAGGTCCTTCAATTTTGGAGGACCATATGTACACCCTATGTGCACTTTTCGTGTTCACTTTTTGGTGTGCACTTTATTTTGCACTGTGTGGGGTTTTTGGAGTGTGTTCACACACCACTGGCATAAAAAAAAGATGGCGGCACTGGAGAGGAATGGCAAAGAGGGTATATATGCTGCAAGCAAGGCAACACTGGAATCCATCACTTTTAAGTATGTTTTCTTCTATTTTGAGACAGGGACAAGTGTTGTACCCCTTTCACACTGGGGTGGTTTTCAGGCACTTAAGCGCTAGAAATAGCCTCTGCTAAGCGCCTGGAAACCGCATCTCATTCATTCCAGTGTGCCTTTTCACACTAGGGCGGTGCGCTTGCAGGATGGGAAAAAAAGTCCTGCAAGCAGCATCTTTGGGGCGGGTTGGGAGCGCTGTATACAGCATTTGGCATGTAAGGTGTTAATTGAGTTCAGTTACCTCTTCAGATGCAGGTTGGAGTTTGGCTTGTTTTGCCGGAATCCATGCACAGTTCCATCCTGCAGAGGATACAGGTCTTTCACACTACTCCGGGAAAGGAGACACAGGCATGGCCGCACCACAGGAGTGGAGTGGCAAACCCTTTGCAGACTGTGGCCACCACCCACCTCCCGCCACACAGCCCTGTCAACAAAAGGCCGCTCCTGCAAGGACATGCGACCCCATGGCCCTGGCAAATGCCTGGTGGGCCCTATAGCCAGTCGGGGCCTGCCTATGCATGTGCTAGGCTCAAGCTTTTGCATTGGCTGGGGCCTGAGGAAGAGACACGTGTTGAATCTGGGCTGGGGGAAGGGATCCCTCACTGAAGAGTGTTGATAGGGAGCTGGCCAAAAGCCGCCATCTGAACAATATTAGAAGGATCGCCTACAGCTCCAGCTATTGTGCAACCTTTTGTTTGAGGGTCAGATGCCATGTGGAGCTACAAAAAGACTGTGACTGCTCTCAAAAGGTCACCAATTTTTTTGGCTGTCCCTTCATTGTCAGTATAAGGCCTCAGTCACACGGGCACTGGGACCCATAGTCTTTGAATGGGTCATGTGATTTTTTTGCAGCATGAGCTGTTAAGTGCTGAATGCAAGTAGCCCATCCAAATCCATAGGGATGCAGCGGCTGCACGGACAAAGCCACGTGCCCCAGTTGGACAGGCATGTGGGTCCTGGTGAGCCGTCCCAAATGTACACTGTCAGCGTTCTGGGCCACTCACCTGTACACACATGTCTGTCTCAGTGCCCTTGTAGATGAGACTCTACTTTGTGACTGCTGCTAAAGGGTGCGTTAATGTTGAGATTTTAAGGAGGCTGCCTCAGAATGTTTTTTTTTTTTTTGTGCATCCTGCACCCTAAACCCCCTCTCTCTGGATTATTGTCAGTTTTCTGCCATAAACAGTAAAAAATGCCACTAGACCGGAATCTGAATTTGTCAAGGAGCTATCAGGAGTGGTAACAGGGTCAGGGTGGGCAGCCTCTGGACAGATTCATTTGAGGGGGCTCCTTCAGGGGTCATCGCTACACAAGCACAAGGTGCTAATCAGTTCATATGCTGAAATGATCACGCTAATAGTAGGGGGAATGCAGAGAGATGAGCTCATCACTGCACTGCGCCACTTTGTCTTTCACTGTCCAGTCACAGGATGAGTGTAGGCCCATAATAAAAGTTGGTGGAATGATGCTGTCCATCATTTCACCCAGAAGACTGAGGACATCTAGTAGTTGAAAAGCAGTACTGCAAGGGGGGAAGTCTAGCATAGATTGTAGGTAAGTTGTAGCAAAACCTCCTTTTATTGGGCTATTCGTTTTTCTTTACCAATTTTGGAATGTTTTTTTTTGTTTTTTTTATTTATACAAATTGATGCACAATATTCTGAAAAGCATTGGGACGCCTGCCTTTACACGCACATGAACTTTAATGGCATCCCAGTCTTAGTCCGTAGGGTTCAATATTGAGTTGGCCCACCCTTTGCAGATATAACAGCTTCAACTCTTCTGGGAGGGCTGTCCACAAGGTTTAGGAGTGTGTCTATGGGAATGTTTGACCATTCTTCCAGAAGCGCATTTGTGAGGTCAGTCACTGATGTTGGACGAGAAGGCCTGGCTCACAGTCTCCGCTCTAATTGATCCCAAAGGTGTTCTATCGGGCTGCAATGGTGGGCACAGTGAAGCTGCAATAGTGAGCAGAGTGAGGCTGCAATGGTGGGCACAGTGGGGCTCCAATGGTGGGCACAGGTGAGGCTGCATTGATGGGCACAGGTGAGGCTGCAATGGTGGGCACAGGTAAGGCTGCATTGATGGGCACAGGTGAGCCTGCATTGATGAGCACAGCTGAGGCTGCGTTGAGGGGCACAGGTGAGGCTGCACTGATAAAGTTGTTAATATTTATTTTTGTAACTTAATTCTGCATAAAACATTTAAGTGTCATTTCATGAGATAATTTATGAGGGCATGTTTAGGGGCAGAACTGGGGCAGGGCAGGGGCGGGGTTAGGTGGGGCAACTGGTGGCGAGTAACCCTTGAGGCCTGGCTAGTAGCTCAGGACTTGAAATTTTGAGCCCTGCCTAAAGTCGGGTAGAACTGAAGTAGAAACGCCTTATAGTCTTTAAAAAAAGACTTTCTCTAAATGGTAGACTCCAATGAAAAAACAGAGGCGCCGGGACTTCGATATAAGTTTATACAAAGTAGTGAGAGGGCAAAAACATTTGAAGAGGCCACTGGCTCAGGTTAGACTGTTCATGACAGATGACAGTGGGTACCCCAGCAGGTTACCAGAAATAAAATTGGAAGGAGCACCAGACCTAAAGATAAAAGAGTCCAAATTCATTTATTGGTGTAGCAAGGTCCCCTTCGGTCTAATGAAAACATCTAGAGTTAGGGACAGCTGGCAAACTTCTGTATAGAGTGGGTTGCAAGGCATGGTGGGTGTAGTGCAAGATGGATTAATGGGCGCCAGACACTTCTTGAATGCAAAGAGATTTATTTTCTCTTGAACAGAACTGAGGGAGAGAGGGTTAGGGTCAGGACACCCTTAAGTGGTTGTAATGTTAATTGGCAGACTCAGAGACTTCTAGAGGTAGACAGCCATGCAGGGAAAGGCATCCAGCAGGACACCACCTCTGCATATGTAGGATAGCTGTCTCCTATGGCAACAGTCTTTTAACAGTTTCTAACACAAATTTGTAACACATTTCTTTACTTCCTCTACAATCACTTCTTGTGGTTCTACACTCAACTGAGCTCCCAGTCTCTCTCACTAGACTGCTGATCCACTGCCGCTGGATCCCCTGAGCTCAACCAATCTTCACACTCAGTATCTTCCTTAAGCGTCACCCCCGCAGGCTCCTTAGCTTGGCACTCTGGATACTCCTCAAGCGTCACCCCACTGGCCTGCTTGGTCCCTGGCTTGGCACACAAGACTGCTCTGCAAACGTCACCTCGGCTGGATGGGTCCCTGGCTTGGCACCTGCTGCTGTACCTACTTCAGCTACTCACTGTGGTCCCTGGTAATAAGGTGGTTGGTCTCTTAGTGGGGACAGCTTCTCCTCTACCTCTGACCACGACCGGTTCTTCGGCCAGCAGAACCATCACTTCTGGTTGGACTGCAAGCCGCAATCCCAACCCTTTGCTGCTCTCTTGCTTCTGGATAGGCCCTCAGACAGCCTAGCAGCCAGATGTCCCGGGATAGGCCCAAGCTCCGGCCTAGCAGCACAACACACGTCCACCCAGACAGCCGTCCAAGTGGCACAGAACCCTGATTACCTGACTCCACCCAAATATATAGGTTCTCCCAGCAGGCTAAGGGATTTAAGAAAACCCCTGCCCATTGGCTGAGATACCCCATATACTCCTAATGTGTCCTTGCATTGCCCTTTTCTTCTCTAATGCCACCAAGTCCCCTTCTTCCTAGTGACAGAAGAGAAAAGTGCAGCAATTCCAGACATAGGGTGAAATCAATTGATCCTAACAATCGGCCAAGGCAACTATACCTGGCAAGTAAATTTAGAAGCAGCCCTGCCTAGATATCAGGATGCTACATCTGTATTGTGCTAAAAGACAGCCAAAGTTTTTTGGGGCTCAAAGGAACTCCCCCTATCCCTATCCCTATCAGGACTTCAGTTAAAAATTAGACACTTGAATAGACTCAAAAGAAGCATTACTGGCCAGCAGTATCTGCATGAGCAATCAAGATCTCGATTGCTCATGCAGCTACCGCTGGCAATAGGTGTGCACAGCCTATTGCACACACAAACCAGCACTTTTCATCAAAAAATTTTCATGAAAAATCAGCCTGATCTAACACATTGCTGCTGCCTCAACTCTCCTGGCATGCTGGGACTTGTAGTGCCCCAGAAGCTCATAGACACATGAGGTGGTCATACAGATGAGGAGGAGGCTGTGCGCAGGGGGTGTGTCGACTGTGTCTGGGCACACCCTAATCACCAGGGCTACCAACAAGGCTACAGTTGCTCCGCCTTTCTGTTGCCTCCTCAGTCGATGGGAACAGCACTGTACCTGCCCATCTTTCCTAGCATGTCTTTTATGACAGGAGGTGCTGGCATCCCCCACTAGGCTAAGCCACTACAAGCCACTACTAAGACTACATGTGCTCAGCCCAGATTACCTTCTCCTGGTAGGCTGAAGTCCGTCCCACACTGTAGGCTGTGTTTACTCTTCCCTCTCCCACCTGCTCCAGCTGCCAGCCCCTCCTTTTGTAAAATCAAATAAGGCGTGCTGGGGAAGATGGGCAGGTACAGTGCTGTTCCCATTGGCTGACAAGACAGAAGAAAGGCGGAGCAACTGTAGCCTCGTTGGCAGCCCTGATGATTAGGGTGTGCCCTACCCGGCACACCCCCTGCGTACGCCAATACTGCTGGCCAGTAATACTTCTTATCCAGCAATTAGCTTCCCTGCACACACAGGATAGCCTGATTTTGAGTCCATTTAAGGATCTCCTTTTCTAATTGAAGCCCTGATGAAGGGGGGGGGGGGTCCTTTGACCCCAGAAACACGTTGGCTGTCTTTTAGCACAATAACAGTAAATTAATCTGGACACTTTTATCTTTTGGGCTGGCACTCCTTCCATGTATGTATGTTATTTTTTTTTTTCACTGAATGGTGGCAGTGCCAAGTGGGTGACCCCCCAGGGGTTACAATGCAAAAGGGCAACCAGGCTGCTGCTGAACCAGATGGGGGATATTTTAACTACTTTATCTACCATTAGAAAAAAAAGTGGAACTAAAAAAAACACATTATTGGCATTTTACTGTAAAAGAGATTCTGTATATCTCTTCTCCTGTAAAAGAGTCTGCCTAACCTATTGGCGATGTCTTATCTAAATGTACACTGAGCTACCCATGCACAGCTCAGTGTGCAATCATGGCATGAGGCTTAGGGCATGGTGGTCATAAGAAGGTCATAAGAAGGTCTGAAGGGTTTGGTCCCAAAAATACTGACCAGTGGTCAGGCAGCTCGGGGGGGTGGGGGGGGTCACATAAAAAGAAAAGAAGGAGGCAGGAGAGCCCTTATAGTGCAGTAATTTGGTCCAAAATTGACGATTAGCTTCAAAGGTTGGATCAATAAGAAAAAAGAAAGAATAAAGAACTTACATCTGTTAGGTTGAAGTCAACCTGTGGTTCAGGAACACACAACCTTCCATGTGTGCAGGTGGAGAATATCCTGCCATAAGGGGCCCAATCCTGGATCCCATTGCACGGTTCTCACGTGGATGGTTAAAGTAGGCGAGTTTAAAAAAAAAAAGCTGTGGGGAAAAAAACACTGTCAGTGGTCTGATCAGCAGAGGTGCCCGATGTCGCCGGGCACCCTGGGATGGGGGACCATGGGGGGGAGTCGCCGTATTTTCAAACAATGCTGAGCCACAGAAAAACTGAAACACTTATTAACGGGCGCCTTTCTCACATTCATCGCATGCCTTCAATACTAGACGCAATAAGACTGGGCGCACATGTCACTGGCAGCTATGAAACTACAAAGGAGATCACAGCCATCATATCACTGGAGGGGTGATTTGACAGGTACAGTAATGCCCCATACACACAGTCGGATTTTCCGACGGAAAATGTGTGATAGGACCTTGTTGTCGGAAATTCCGACCGTGTGTAGGCTCCATCACACATTTTCCATCGGATTTTCCGACACACAAAGTTTGAGAGCAGGCTATAAAATTTTCCGACAACAAAATCCGTTGTCGGAATTTCCGATCGTGTGTACACAAATCCGACGCACAAAGTGCTATGCATGCTCAGAATAAATAAAGAGATGAAAGCTATTGGCTACTGCCCCGTTTATAGTCCAGACGGTGTTTTACGTCACCGTGTTCAGAATGATCGGATTTTCCGACAATTTTGTGTGACCGTGTGTACGCAATACAAGTTCGAGCCAACATCCGTCGGAAAAAATCCTAGGATTTTGTTGTCGGAATGTCCGATCAATGTCCGACCATGTGTACGGGGCATTAGTCTGTCAAAATGTGTAAATATGCTTTGCACTGGCAGTGGAGTTTATTTCCACTTTAAGGAACTTGAAAAACACTACCATTTCATTTTCAAAGGTAAGATATCTTTTGCTTTTGATAATGTTGTTATGTGTTTAAAATGGATTGGAGACTTTAAATTGAATAAGAAAAAAAAACACTTTTCATCCTAATATCCATAGTGTGTGCTTGGGGAGCTCCAACACCCTGGCATGCTCTGTCTAAGATAACTTTGTGCTTATCGAGCTCCTGAACCCTGGCACGCTCAGTCCAAGATGACTTTGTACTTGGGGGGCGCCTGAGCTCTGACATGCTCTGTCCAAGATAGCTTTGTTCTTGGGTAGCTCCTGAACCCTGGCACGCTATGTCCAAGATGACTTTGTGCTTGAGAAGCTTCGGAACCCCGGGAAGCTCTGTTCAAGATGCCTTTGTACTTGTGGAGCTTCTGAACCCTGGCATGCACTGTTCAAGTTGACTTTGTACCTGGTAAACTCTTGAACCCTGGTGCGCTCTGTTCAAGATGACTTTGTGTTTGGGTAGCTCCTGAACCCTGGTATGCTCTGTCCAAGATGACTTTGTGTTTGGGTAGCTCCTAAACCCTGACTTGCTCAGTCCAAGATGACTTTGTACTTGGGTAGCTCCTAAACTCTGGCATACTCTGTCCAAGATCACTATATGCTTGGGGAGCTCCTGGACCCTGGCATGCTTTGTCCAAGATTACTTTGTGCTTGGGGAGCTCCTGAACCCTGGCACACTCAGTCCAAGATGACTGTGTACTTGGGGAGCTCTTGAACCCTAGCATGTTCTGTCCATGGTGACTTTGTGCTTGGGGAGCGCCTGAACCCTGGCACACACTGTCCAAGATGACTTTGTGCTTGGGGGGCTCCTGAGCCCTGGCACACTCTGTCCAAGATGACTTTGTGCTTGGGAAGCTTCTAAACTCTGGCAAGCTCTGTCCAAGATGCCTTTGTGCTTGCGGAGCTCCTGAACCCTGGCATGCTCTGTCCAAGTTGACTTTGTACCTGGTAAGCTCTTGAACCCTGGCAAGCTCTGTTCAAGATGACTTTGTCCTTAGGGAGCTCCTGAACCCTGGCATGCTCTGTCCAAGATGACTTTGTGCTTGGGGAGTTCCTGGAACCCTGAAATTCTCAGTCCAAAACGATTTTGTACTTGGGGAGCTTCTGAACCCTGGCACACTTTGTCCAAGTTGACTTTGTGCTTGGGGAGCTTCTGAACCCTGAAATTCTCAGTCCAAGATGACTTTGTACTTGGGGAGCTTCTGAACCCCGATACGCTCTGTCCAAGATGACTTTGTGCTTGGGGGGCTTCTGAACCCTGGGACGTTCTGTTTACGGCTACAACATTCTGCAATGCATAGTTGAATAAGAATAAAGGGTTTTGATTGATTGTTATGAACAACAAAAGGTTTTCTTAACACAATTTTCATAAATAAGTCTTCTAAAACATGTATGCAAATAGGATGCAATATATAAATTCACAATACATGTTTGAAAATAACTTACTCGAAATTGGACTTGGGTTGCTCCTAAACCCTGGCATGTTCTGTCCATGGTGACTTTGTGCTTGGGAAGCGCCTGAACCCTGGCACACACTGTCCAAGATTACTTTGTGCTTGGGGGGGGGGGGCTCCTGAGCCCTGGCACACTCTGTCCAAGATGACTTTGTGCTTGGGAAGCTTCTAAACTCTGGTAAGCTCTGTCCAAGATGCCTTTGTGCTTGCAGAGCTCCTGAACCCTGGCATGCTCTGTCCAAGTTGACTTTGTACCTGGTAAGCTCTTGAACCCTGGCACGCTCTGTTCAAAATGGCTTTGTCCTAAGGGCGCTCCTGAACCCTGGCATGCTCTGTCCAAGATGACTTTGTGCTTGGGAAGTTCTTGGGTAGCTTTTGAAAACTGACATGCTCAGTTTAAGATGACTTTGTGCTTGGGTAGCTCCTGAACCCTGACATGCGCTGCCCAAGATGACTTTGTACTTGGGTAGCTCCTGAACCCTGACATGCTCAGTCGAAGATGACTTTGTACTTGGGTAGCTCCTGGAGCCCTGAAATTCTCAGTCAAAAATGATTTTGTACTTGGGGAGCTTCTGAACCCTGGCACGCTTTGTCCAAGTTGACTTTGTGCTTGGGGAGCTTCTGAACCCTGACATGCTCAGTCCAAGATGACTTTGTACTTGGGTAACTCCTGGAACCCTGAAATTCTTAGTCCAAGATCACTTTGTACTTGGGGAGCTTCTGAACCCTAAGACGCTCTGTCCAAGATGACTTTGTGCTTGGGGGGATTCTGAACCCTGGGACGCTCAGCCTACGGCTACGGCATTCTGCAATGCATAGTTGAATAAGAATCAAGGGTTTTGATTGATTGTTATGAACAACAAAAAGTTTTCTTGACACAATTTTCATAAATAAGTCTTCTAAAACATGTATGCAAATAGGATGCAATATATAAATTCACAATACATGTTTGAAAATAACTTACTCGAAATCGGCAGTTCAACAGTTGATCAATTATTATTTTGAAGGCAATTGGTTCCTCTAGATTTTAGTTAGGGGTATCAGAGTAAGGGGGCTGAATACAACTGTACGCCACACTTTTCACATATTTATTTGTAAAAAAAAAAATTTAAATCATGTATCATTTTCCTTCCACTTCACAAGTATGTGCCACTTTGTGTTGGTCTATCACATAAAATCCCAATAAAATATTTACATTTTTGGTTGTAACATGACAAAATGTGGAAAATTTCAAGGGGTATAAATACTTTTTCAAGGCACTGTATGTAAAATATAATATAAAATGAACATTCTAATAAAAATGATAGTTTACAGACTACTAAACCACAACGTTTAGCACTTGTTGGTTGGCCACTAACCAGGGGTAAAAGGGGTGGGGTGGCTTAGAATTTACACCTAAGCCCTGAAATGTTATTCTCTGCCAAGGATCAATTGATGACACAAAGTGCTGATGAGCTACTGAGTACTGTAGCTAGCCAGAGAATTGAGGGTAAAAGTTGCGTAATTCCCTGTACTCCTGCTCTTCTCTGAACTCTTCTATCCACAGTTCTTCTGGTCCAAACCCAGATCTGCAGAACCTGTGTGAAGCTGTCACATGATCGCAACCTTGCCAGGGTCACATGTCCATATTAGGTCAATGACATTGACTAAATATGGCCATATCAGATCAATGATGACACGAGCATCCCTGCCTCTTTGTGTACGGTACGAGTTTGGGAATGCCCCAGCCACAGCTGACTGGGCCAACAGGTATGGAACCATGTGACAACGTCTCACGGGTTCTGTCGAACTAAGGACCAGAGCTGTGGACAAAAGTTTTCAGAGAAGAGCAACAGTGCAGGGAATTAACTTTAACTTCTGTTCCTCTGGGTTAACAGCTGTCCTGCTGTCTGTCCTTGATTTAAATATACTAGATTTTAGCATCAATTAGACTATTGTACCAGTTGACAATGCCAGGTGATACATAGGGGTTGATTTACTAAAGGCAAATAGGCTGTACACATTGCAAAGTGCAGTTGCTCCAGAGCTTAGTAAATGAGTAAAAGCTTAATTTAGCAAAGAATATCCAATCACGTGCAAGAAAAAAAAAACAACAGCATTTTTGTTTGCATGTGATTGGATGATGGAAGTCAGCAGAGCTTCTGCTCATTTACTAAGCTCTGGAGCAGGGGTCTCTAAACTGCGGCCCTTTGCTAGCCTTTATTTGGCCCCTGGGGCACTATTCCTTCCACTGTTGGGAGGCACTGTTCCTCCAACTGACACCAACAATGGGACACTATTCATCCCACTGATACCAACAATGGGGCACTATTCCCCCACTGATACCAATGATGGGGCACTATTCCTTTCACTGATACCAATGATGGGGCACTATTCCTTCCACTGATACCAATGATGGGGCACTATTCCTCCCATTTTTACCAATGATGGGGTGCTATTCCTCCCAGGAATGCTAATGATGGGGCGCTAGTCCTCCCAGGAATGCCAATTATATGGCGCTATTCCTCCCAGTAATGCCAATGAGGGGGCACTATTCCTCACACTGATACTAACAATGGGGCGCTATTCCTGCCAGGAATGCCAATGATGGGGCGTTATTCCTCCCAGGCATGCCAATGATGGGGCGCTATTCCTCCCAGGAATGCAATAATGGGGTGCTATTCCTCCCAAGAATGCCAATGATGGGGCACTATTCCTCCCAGGAATGCCAATGATGGGTCACTATCATTCCTCCCAGGAATAACAATAATGGGGCACCATTCCTCCTCTTACTGACCATAGGTGCTATGTAACTGACCACCAACCCCGAGGGTTACATTATTCTCACTCATTCTGGGCAGTTTATGCCTGGTTTATGCTGGTTTATATCCAGGTGCATATGCTGGTTTATGCCGAGTTATTTAATACATATGTTCATGTTTTATTTTTTATTTTGTGTCATTTTTCTACTACGTCGCACTTGTGCTCTCCTTTTCTTTCTTTTCCCACTAGATATTTACCGTTGCTATCACTTTCTTTATGTGGTATTTTGGCTGGTTGAAGGGAGGAGGATTTTCTTTTCCTCTCTCCTCTTCACCCAATAGTTAATTCCTGAACTCTAGGTGTCCACAGGTGCGTTTCCCATTGGGAACTAATGACACACGATTTACTCATTTATTTAATGATATGTTTAATTATTGTTTGGTATATATATCTGTATGTATCTTTAGCACTCTAGCTATGACTAAGCACCATATCCGGTGTGAAACGCGTCAGCAGCTGTGCAGTTAGTCTGTATTGCCCTGTGATGCTTTGATATCCATTCTTTAATAAAGGTGAACTTTTTCGGAGTGCGGCTATCCAGTGTTCTATTTCTTTATCTCTGTTGCAAACAGAGCCAGCACCCTGCCTGATTGCGGAGACAGCTGTTCTTAGGAGAGGTGATTACTTTGGAGCGGCGCACTCCCTTTTTTTTACCCTCACTGGCCACAATCCAGCCCCCTTAAAGTCTAAAGGAAAGTAAACTGGCCCTTTGTTTGAAAAGCTCGGAGACCCCTGCTCTGCAACTGCACTTTGCAAAGTGTATAGTCTATTTTCCTTTATTACATCAATCCCATAGTGGGGTTACTGGGGGGAGCCCCATCAAAATTCTGCTCAGGGATCCCATGAATTATAGTTACACCGACTAATAACACTATGCAAGATTGCATGTAGCCCACAAAACCATCCAATACTTTAGAACTCAAAGCAGACCTCTGATCGCACCACCAGCGTGATGTAAGCCTGCGACTTGCCTTTTATGACTGCATCGGGGGACCAAAATGTTTCCACCATTTTTATTTTTAGCTTTTCGCTAAGTCACCGACATTTTGCAATAGAAAAACAAAAGTTTAGTGCGATGCCAACATGAGTGCTCGTGTTTGAGCTGGCACATGTTACCAATTTCTTATGCCTCCCTCGTGTAATTGTGAAAAGAAGTGGAATTATTCGGAGCAAAAGTGCTGAAAAACAAGCGGAGTGGCGTAATAGCACATCTGTTTTTATAAGAAATTGTGGATCCTGGGCTCTCTTTTTTTTTTTTTTTTTTACTCGGTGTGGTATTTTACTACCACATGTCTTTAATCCTACATCTGGGCATGTTGTTTTATGAAATATTTCCCACAGATGATGTCAATTATAATTTTTCTCCTGGTCGTCAATTTACTGACTTTTGGAATAAGACTAAATGAAACAACCAAAGAAGGAACAACTTATGTGGTCTGAGCCCTGACAAAATTATAGCTTTGTGATACACATCTAAAATCAATAACTCTGTTAATTATTAGCAGAAAACTCGCTGGGTTTAAGAGCAGAGATGTCTTCAGTCTTCTGCAGATGTTTGGCTCTGACCGGCATTCTTGTTTGCTGTGTATTTACTAGCAGATGTTCACCCCTATATTTAATACCTCTTGTATTCGCGAGTGGTGTGTCTAAAACTGTGTGCCGTGTTTCCAAGCCATCTGCCAGCAATACAGGTGGAATGCTTTAAAGCTTTTTTTTTCTTTCAGTGATTAAACTGTACTCGGTACACCTATTCATGTTTAACTCAAGAAGGTTCGGAGGGAGAACTGAAATAGCCCCATTCAAAAGTCCACTGCAACCTATGTTTTAAAGCCCAAGGTTAAAGCAGTGTTACATTGGTCCGGCTTGGACCAATGTAAGTATGCATAATCTCATACCTGACCCTTCCTTGTGTTGTGATCATGCAATAAATAACCTTTTTGTATGCCACTTTTATTGATCTATGGTGTGCTGGCAAATATCTACTTTGTGACTTGAACCAGTATCCAGCTGGTTGTTGCTGCAGCACCCAAACGTTGAGAACTTATCTAGGAACGTGTGCGATGGGAATATGAAGTATTAGTTCCAGTGAAGGGAACTCTTAAAGCGGGGTTCCACCCAAATTTTGAACAATACCTGTATGTATTCTCTTCCTTGCCTAGATGCTGACATGCCGTTTAAAAAAATTTAAATCGCCGTAATTACCTTTTCATTTTTCTATTCTTCTTTGCACTTCCTGGTTCTCCTCCCGTGGGAGTAGGCGTATTTCTAGCCTCTCCCAGACTCCGCATAGTCTCATGGGAGCTAGTCTCAGGCTTCCCAGGATGCCACTGAGCATGTGCGGGAACGAGCGGTGAATGCTGGGAGCACAGCATTCACCACATCCAGGAAATAAATGCTTGTGGGCTTCAAATGCCCACAATGAAGATGGAAACCGCCTGCAGTGAATAATATAAGTTATTCTTTCCGACGAAATCTGACACAGGTGGACATATTACACACAATATGTGAGTATGTAATGCTGAGAAGAAAAGTTTGTGAATGAACTCAAAAAAAAAAAAAAACGATAGATAGGTGGACCCCCGCTTTAAGGCGTCAGCATATCAAGACATTTTGGACAATTTCATGCTCCCAACTTTGTGGAAACAGTTTGGGGATGGCCCCTTCCTGTTCCAACATGACTGAGCACCAGTGCACAAAGCAAGGTCCCTAAACTCGCTCATCCATGTCTTTATGGACCTTGCTTTGTGCACTGGTCCAAATCATTTGGTGGAGGGGGGATTATGGTAGGGGGTTGTTTTTCAGGGTTTGGGCTTGGCCCCTTAGTTCCAGTGAAGGGAACTCTTAAGGCGTCAGCATACCAAGACATTAAACAATTTCATGCTCCCAACTTTGTGGGAACAGTTTGGGGACGGCTCCTTCCTGTTCCAACATGACTGCTCACCAGTGCACAAAGCAAGGTCCATAAAGACATGGATGAGCCAGTTTGGGGTGGAGGAACTTGACTGACCTCAACCCAACAGAACACCTTTGGGATAAAATAGAGCGGAGACTGAAAGACACACCTTCTCTCCAAAATCAGTGCCTGACCTCACAAATGTGCTTCTGGAAGAATGGTCAAACATTCCCATAGACACACTCCTAAACCTTGTGGACGGCCTTCCCAGAAGAGTTGAAGCTGTTTTAGCTGCAAAGGGTGGGCCAACTCAATATTGAATCCTACGGACTAATGCCCTGTACACACGATTGGACTTTCCGACAACAAAACCGTGGATTTTCGTTCGAAGGTTGCTGGCTCAAACTTGTCTTGCATACACACGGTCACACAAATGTTGGCCAACAATTACGAACGTGGTAATGTGGTGACGTACAAGACGTATGGCGAGCCGATAAAAAGTAAGTTGAATAGTCATGCGCCACCCTTTGGGCTCTTTCTGCTAATGTTGTGTTTGGTGAGCACTGATTCCGAGCATGCGTGGACTTTTGTGTGACGGACTTGTGTACACATGTTCGGAAAGTCCGACAACAAAAGCTCACATCCAACATTTGTTGTTGGAAAATCCGATCGTGTGTACTGGGATGCCATTAAAGTTCATGAGCGTTTAAAGGCAGGTGTCCCAATACTCTTGATAATATAGTGTAGCAGCAGTCTTCCAGGTCCTGTGCCAAGCGGTTGCCCTTTTGCATTATAACCACTGGGGGTCACCCACTTGGCACTGCCCCCATTCAGTGAAAAAAAGCATGCAAACATGAAAGGAGGGCCAGACCAAAAGATAGAATAGAAAAAACAAAACCCTACCACGAAAAAGCTAATACAAATTTTCAGGTATCACAACCCCAGTTTGTTAACTTTTATTAATACTTTTAAAGAGAAATTGTCATACAAACATTAAAATGCCCTACAGATCGGGCATGTAAAGGTACATCTCCACAACATACAAAAACAATTGTTACCTGTTACAGCCATCAAGGATAAGAATAATCCATAATTGTAGTGTATGTAAGGAGTGTTGATTGCTTATAACTTCTACGCATTTCGTGGGACAACAGCCCGCTTCTTCAGGAAGAAAGCAATAAATACATCTCTGTTGTGAATGCTGACCAATGATCTTAAACACATTAGAGAAAAAAAATGGCTTACACCAGGTGACACCAGTGTGAGGAGCGGATCCCAGTATCTTGAAAGTTCCCACAACACAGGAAAAAGTTGTCCTTCAAATTCTCAATAATGAGAAATATTGTGATTTAAAAAAGAGTAGTTGTTATAAGAGCCCATTCACACAGGGACGACTTGTCAGGCGACCTAGTCGCCTGACAAGTCGCCTCCCGTTCTGTACAATGGAACCGTTCTAATCGGAGCGACGAAAGTCGCTCCGACTTAGAAAAAGGTTCCTGTACGACTTTGGGGGCGACTTGCATAGACTTCTATACAGAAGTCGTTTTGCAAGTCGCCGCGGAAGTCGTTTGCAGGTCGCTTCGCTGAGGCGACCTGCAAGTCGTGTTGCCCCTGTGTGAATGGGCTCTTAGTGGAAAGACTCATCTAAATCATCAATATTGATAAAATTCTCTGAATGACAAGTTTTTCAGTCATTTTTTTCTCTTTTTTACAGTGGGTATGGGAAGACATGGCACAGTTTTTTGTTTTATTTAGCTGTATGCACTCAGTGCAACTTATAACATCTAAGTGAAAGATTTAACACCAACATGTCAGAAAAAAAAAAAAATCAAAAACAGATTTGGAAAAAGGATCACCCCCTCGTGTCAGGTCAGTATTTTGTTGAACCATGTTTTGCTTTAATTGCATCTTTTACGCTGTTGGGATGTCTTTACTAACTTTGCACATCTAGAGACTTTGCAATATTTTCCCACTCTTCTTTGTAGAACTGCTCCAGTTGAGTTTAATTTGATGGTGACCGTTTGTGGACTGCAGTCTTCGAGTCATTCCACAGATTTTCAATGGGGTTTAAGTCTGGGCTCTGACTAGACCATGGAAGGACATTCACTTTTTTTTTTCCTTCAACCACTGTGTGGTCATTTTTGCTATGTGCTTTGGGTCATTGTCATGTTGAAAGGTAAACCTTCTTCCCAACTTTCTGGCAGAGGGTAGCAGATTTTCTTCAAGAGTTTCACGGTATTTTGCCCCATCCATTTCTCCTTCTATCCTGACAAGTGCTCCAGTCCCTTCTGCAGAGAAACATCCCCATAACAGGATATTACCCCCTCCATGCTTTACTGTAGAAATGGTGGTATTTGGATGGTGGGCTGTATTGGATTTCCGCCAGACATATGGTTTGGTGTTGTGGCCAAATCATTCAATTTTAGTCTCATCTGACCAGAACACCTTTTTCTATGTGGCCTCAGAATCTTCAAGCTGCGTTTTGGCAAAGCTCAGTCATAACTGCATGTGGCCTTTCTGAGGAGTGGCTTTTTTCTTGCACCCTCCCATACAAGCCCCATTTGTGGAGAATTTGTGATATTGTTGTCACATCCACACAATGACCACTCTTTGTCCTAAATTCCTGTAACTGCTTCAGAGATACTGTAGGCCTCTTGGTAGCCTCTCTGACCAGTTTAGTCCTGTCTCTTTCATCCAGTTTGGAACAACCTCCTGATCCAGGGAGGGTCTGTGCTGTACCAAATACCTTCCACTTCTTAATAATAAACTTCACTGTGCTTCTAGACATTGATAAAGCCTTTGTATCCATCTCCTGACTTGTGCCTGTCCACAACTTTATCCCAGGGATCCCGGTAACAGTGCCTTGCTAGCCATAGTTGATTGTTTGCTTCAGTTGCACTACCAGGAGCTGCTCCAGGAAAGCTCTTTTCATGCTGAGCTAATCAAAATGACCATAGTTGATCACAGTTGAAAGTCAAATTTCTTTGTGTGCCATTAAGAAGGTAATTAGCTACACCTGATTGAGTTTACAAGTCATTTTAGGAGGGGGTGATCCTTTTTCCAGCTCTGTGATTCTGTTATTTTTATTTATATATATATTTTTTGACATGTTGGTGTTACATCTCTACATCACTTGGATGTTATAGGTTGCGCTGAGTAAATACAGCTGGATAAAATGAAAACTGTGTCTGTCTTCATTTCAGGCTGCAAAGCAACAAAATGTGATTATTTTTAAGGGGGGGGGTGGGTGTTTTCTATACACACTTAAGCTAAATATTAAATAATGTTATTTTAATTCAAAATTAGAAAGAAATCTGGTGTCTGAAATTACCCTAGGCAACACGCCCCCAAGTAAAACAAATTAATGAGGAGCTAGGAGACGGGATTTTGAAGGTGCAACACAAAATATAATGTAATAATGTATGAGCATTAAATATTTTGTCAGATAAAAACATTAGAAAAAATTGTTCATACAGTTGCTGCAATCTGTTGCTGCAATCTGTTCATCTCTACATGTTTCGCCAGACTATGGCTTCTTCAGGATACTTTTCTAGAGTATTGCATAACAGTTCACTACAAGAGAGTAATATATTGGTATGCAGATACATCAACACAAATGAATGCTATATTTACATTTGAGTATTTGAATCATGATATATGTTATTGAGACAAACTTGGGTAATTTAAACCCTTGATATAAATGAGCACACATTTTTGGGTGAACTGGGGGGAGTCCCCCGACCTTATTACTCAATGTAAGTAAATGCCTGATAGGAGTCCAACATCAATGCAGCACCAGGATATTAGTGACCGCAGAGAGGAAAACAGGAGTCCAAGTAACATACCAACTGCCTTTGAGAAGGTGATTAGCTACACCTAAATGATTTTACAAGCCATTTTTAGCAGGGGGGGGTGATCCCTTTTCCAACTCAGTGATTCTGTTTTTTCATTTTTTTGACCACAAAATGACCACAGTTGATCACAGTTGAAAGTCAAATGTCTTTGTGTGCCATTAAGATGGTGATTAGCTACACCTGATTGAGTTTACAAGTCATTTTAGGAGGGGGGGTGATCCTTTTTCCAACTCAGTGATTCTGTTTTTTCATTTTTTTGACCACAAAATGACCACAGTTGATCACAGCTGAAAGTCAAATGTCTTTGTGTGCCATTAAGAAGGTGATTAGCTACACCTGATTGAGTTTACAAGTCATTTTAGGAGGGGGGGTGATCTTTTTTCCAACTCAGTGATTCTGTTTTTTCATTTTTTTGACCACAAAATGACCACAGTTGATCACAGCTGAAAGTCAAATGTCTTTGTGTGCCATTAAGAAGGTGATTAGCTACACCTGATTGAGTTTACAAGTCATTTTAGGAGGGGGGGGGGTGATCTTTTTTCCAACTCAGTGATTCTGTTTTTTCATTTTTTTGACCACAAAATGACCACAGTTTATCACAGTTGAAAGTCAAATGTCTTTGTGTGCCATTAAGAAGGTTATTAGCTACACCTGATTGAGTTTACAAGTCATTTTAGGAGGGGGGTGGTCCTTTTTCCAACTCAGTGATTCTGTTTTTTCATTTTTTTTTACCACAAAATGACCACAGTTGATCACAGTTGAAAGTCAAATGTCTTTGTGTGCCATTAAGAAGGTGATTAGCTACACCTGATTGAGTTTACAAGTCATTTTAGGAGGGGGTGATCCTTTTTCCAACTTAGTGATTCTGTTTTTGAATTTGTTTTTTTTTTTTTTTTTAACATGTTGGTGTTATGTCTTACCTTATCTTATCTTATCTTATCTATATCTTTCGCTTGGATGTTATAAGTTGCACTGAGTAAATACAGCTGGATGAAATGAAAACAGTGTCTGTCTTTATTTCAGGCTGCAAAGCAACAACATGTGATTATTTAAAAAAAAGGGGGGGGGGGGATTTTTTCTATACCCCTTCAGCTAAATATTTGTATTTTTATTCACTTTACTTTACTGAATTGGAAAATGTAATTTTAACCCCTAGAACATAATTATTGCCATTAGCAGTTGTAGTATTAGTAGTATTCGCAGCAATTATCAGCATCATAAAGCCTGTAAAAGATATTGTGCCTGTGTGGCCAGTTAGTCAATTAGGGTTTATAAGCTAAAAAAAAAAAAAAAGCCTAAGGCAAAATCAATTCCAAATACAACCTTGAACTCGTACGGAAGTTTTACAATTCCAAGTTGTTTTTTTTTCCACTAAACTAATTAGTGCCCAGAGGTCACGGCCAGTAGTCACAGGTCACATAATGACTGAGCGAGCGTTCAAACTGCTCAGGACATTTAGACAGATCCGGGATCCACGCTGTAGCCGTTGTAGAAGATATTCCCCGCCATATTGTACAGAAAATCTATTCCTTTCCTCACCCACATCTAAGATCTCCTCTGGCAAATGTACACAGCGATTGCGGTATTAATAGAAAGAAGTCAGCAGTTTTTCTCCCGCATAAATCATAATATATTAACATTATCATCTAATCCGATCTTACAGAAAGCGCACTTTTTATTCATTGGTTTCTGTTCTAAAAATATTAGATTTTGTTCCTGAATTTACTTAAAAAAATGCTTATTATAATTTTATAGTTTTAAACAAAATAAGGCCCCATTCACACTAGATGTTGCATTAGCTCATGTGGTGTACTGCGATGGCAGTTGTTTGCCGGGACTGTTATTCTAAATCACCGCTTCAGCCACAGAAGGTTTTACCCCCTTAATGACCAGGCCATTTTTAGGGGTTACGGAACTGCGATATTTAACTGACAATTGCGCGGTCGTTCGATGATGTACCCAAACAAAATTGACGTTCCCACAAATAGAGCTTTTGGGTGTTTTTCTGCGTTTTACATTGGCTTTTAACCTGTACAAAATTGCGGCAAAAACGCAGCAAAAAAAAAAAATCGCACGACGAGTCTGAATGCAGCCTTACCATCCTTTCTGGTCATATCAGTCAGGGGCTTGACCAGAGAAGAAAAGTTCAGAATAAACTTCTAATAATAATTGGCAAAGCCAAGAAATTGTTGTAGCGGACGTAGACCTACAGGTCGAGGCCACTGTAGAACTGCAGATAGTTTCTCTAGGTCCATTGAAAATCCAGCAGTAGAAATTACATAAACCAGAAATTTAACCTGTTCACGATGGAACTCGCACTTTTCCAACTTGCAATACAGGTTATTCTCTCTCAGCCTCTGTAGCACACGGGAGACATCTGTGTGGTGGCTCTCTAGGGAATTAGAATATATGAGAATGTTGCCGAGATAAACCACCACACATTGCTGCAACATATCTCCGAGGACATTGTTGATGAATTCCTTAAAAAACTGCAGGAGCTTTGCAAAGACCAAATGGCATTACGAGGTATTCGTAATGTCCTGTCCTAGTATTGAACGTAATTTTCCATTCGTCGCCCTTCTTGATCCTCGCGAGATTGTATGCCCCTCTCAGATCGAACTTCGTGAAAACCATTGCTCCCTTGAGGCGGTCAAATAATTCCGTAATCAATGGAATCGGATACGCGTTCTTAATCATGATGCGATTGAGACCCCTATAATTGATACAAGGCTTCAGTTCTCCAGAAGTAGCCAGCACCAGCAGGAGAGGAAGATTTGCAGATGAACCCTCGAGAAAGTGCGTCGGCAACATAGTCCTCCATGGCTTTATCCTCCGAGACCGACAAAGGGTAAACGAGGAGGCATGGCACCAGATTGAAGGTCAATTACGCAATCATACGACCGGTGTGGAGGCAAACTACCGGCTTGACCTTTGTTAAAGACATCACCAAATTCGTGGTGCTCCTCTGGCAGGGAGGTGAGTGAAGAGGTGCACAAGACTTTGCCCACTTTCTGAAAACTTTTCTTACTGCATTGTTGTGACCAAGAAAGAACCTCTGCCCGAAGCTAATCAAAAGCGGAGTTGTGCCTCTGTAACCAAGTATAACCAATAACCACCGGGTAATAGGGTGAGGAAATAACTTGAAATTGGATTATCTCATGGTGAAGAACCCCTATGGCCATGGTCAATGGAGCAGTCTCATGAGTCACATGGGCAGGCTATAGAGGTCTCCCATCAATAGCCTCAATGGCAAGTGGTGTGGCACGAAGCTGCAGCAGAATCAAGTGCTTAGACACAAAGGCACTATCTATGAACAGGCCTGCAGCCCCGGAGTTGATTAGAGCCTGTGTCGGGACGGACGACTCAGACCATGAAAGGGTAACCGGAACAAAAGGTTTATCCTTCATTATAACTGGGGATGTAACAACGCCACCTAAGATCTGTCTCCTACAGGACCACAGGTGCAAGCATTTTCCGGAGGGGTAGGACAGGACTTCAACAAGTGACCTGCATGGCCGCAATAAAGGCACAATCTCCCCCTCCTCTTAAAGGCCCTCTCCTCCGTAGAGAGACGTCTGAAGCCCAAATGCATGGGTTCTACTTCACTGGGAGACTCCGTACCAGGAGGCATGGGAGGTGAGGGAGGCAAGGGTGGGACTGCAAAGCTCAACCACAAATGTACAGGAGGCTTTGGCATGCACTCCTTAAAGGAAGCTCTCTCTTGGAGTCTGGAGTCAGTCAGAATGGCAAACATGATCAACTTCTCCAGATCTGTAGGTATGTCTCGGGCTGCTATCTCATCTTTAATGTGATCTGAGAGACCATGAGAAAAAGCAGCCATGAGGGCCTCATCGTTCCAAGCGACTTCTGCTGCCAGAGTACGGAATTCAATGGCGTAATTAGCAACAGTTCTCGTACTCTGTTTGATGGACATGAGGCTATTGGCAGCAGAAGTGGAGCGAGCGGGAACGTCAAATACCCTTTTAAAGGAAGCCACAAATTATGGGTAACTCAGGACAATGGATTTTGGTGTCTCCCATAGAGGGTTTGCTCAAGTCAA
This sequence comes from Lithobates septentrionalis, assembly GCA_037952835.1. Lineage (NCBI taxonomy): Eukaryota > Metazoa > Chordata > Amphibia > Anura > Ranidae > Lithobates > Lithobates septentrionalis. The sequence continues at coordinate 929,254 of JBBDGP010000897.1, read as the reverse complement.
GACTCTATCAGAAAGCAAAGAAATGATGAAGCCTACTTTGCTTCTGTCTGTGGGGAACGCCTGTGACAGCATCTCAAGGTATATCCCAACCTGGTTGAGAAACCCTCTGCATTGAACTGGATCCCCCCAAATCGCTGGTGAAGCGGAGAGGAACCAGACATACCTCTTACAGAGGTAATATCCGAGGTGAGTGCCTGCACAGAGACTGGAGCAGCAGCAGCAGAGACAGCCTGCCCCACCTGTTGCACCGGAACAGCCACAGTGGGAAGATCCAGGTGAGCAGTGCAAATCAAGAGCGTCTGTAACGCTATGGCAAACTGATGCGGTGATCCTGCTCATTCAATCTGGAAAAAATATTACCACTAGGTGGATTGCCTGCATGTTCTGAATTCATGGCCTTCACCTACTGTCAGGAACCATAAATCAGACAGAAAATGCAGTAAAAATCACACCTTTGAATATAGTGGTAAAAATGGTACAAATAGTAAATATAGTCAAAACATAGCCAGGGTTCGGTAATCAAAGCGGGTAGTCAGTGCAAGCCAGTAAATCAGGAAGCCAGAGATCAGCATAGTGTGAGACAGCAAACAGGATCAGGAACCAGAAGGGACGTCAGCCAGGCAAGTCTTTACCAGGAACACAGCAGACAATCTTCAGATATGGTGACCAGGCAAAGGCATGGGAGAAATGAACCAGGCAGTTTAAATAGCCAGAAGAGGCTGGCTGACGAGCAGGAAATGATCATCAGGTGAGGCACTGTGGTACGATGAGTGCTGGCAATTAACCGACAGCTGAGCACTAAGTAAGGAGGACTGAGCTCAGCCCTGACACACTAAAAAGTGCAACCTAAATAAATTTGATTACTTTCACATGTAGTCCAATATACAGTGAAAATCTTACTTAATGCAACAAATCATGTCAGACAATGTGCAAGCAAAAAAAAAATAAATACCAGATATTACATGCATATAAAGTAAAAAAAAAAAAAGTTTTCGCTATCAAGAAGTGATGAGAATTAATGAAAGTCCATGCACTGTGCAAAATAAAGAAGGTATGTGCAACAGTCCACCTTGACAGATGTGTCCAAATACAAATGAAGTAAAAGAAGTGAATCTCCCGCAGGGACCTTTATCTCCTTAGAAACAGGAACCTTCACCTAACCACTCCTGAATATAAGTTCACCTTACAAGATAACAAGACCGCTTATAACAGATGGTCCAAACATGCTCATGGAGCCGGTTCACACAGGGGCAACACGACTTGAGTTTATGCTTATTGGATGGCCCTTATTTCCCCCACTCTCTATTACGGTCTGCCCATAAGGGAGGGGTTGGTTAAATCATCACGCCCATTAGATTCCTCATTAGCAGTGGGAGAGGGGAGGACCCAGCACGTCCGCTCGCTATATAAACTGTTTGACGTAGCAAGATGGTGCCACCTTTGAAAACGTCGACGACGAATCGCGTAAGGCAGGGCTACGCACTTACGTCACTTCTGTGCGGAGATAGGGAGCTTGGAATGCAGCTGGACCGCACGCCGCAAGACAGCTCTTCCTGGTTACCTATCACCCATAGCTGTAGTGTTTTTTAGCTTATATAAGACGTTCCTTTGGTTCTTCTTATGTTTTTTTAATAAAAGCATTTTATACTATAATACTACACTATGGGAGTCTTATCTCTTCCAATGAGGATTTTTCCCTGAAGAAAAATCGCTCCCCCTTCTCTGGATTTGGTGGTAGAGGCTGTGCTGTGTGACTGGCTGATCTGGACTTCCCGCTTTAGTGGAAACATCGACAATTGGCAGAGGGACCACAGGAGACTATCCACGAAGACCACCTTTGATGTTCCTTAATGCCTGTCACCCCCGTAGGGGTATGAGGAGCTGGTGAGTGGGGAACCATAGGGGAGCACAGAAGTCACCGGTTGATTTCAGCACAAGAGTCACCAGCAGTTTGAACTTTTTATAGCAAAACTTTTTTTGCACACACATTTTTTTTCTTTCTAAAATACCGTTTTTCAACTTTTCAGTGTTTATCATTTTTTGGATCATCTTTTGGACTTTTATTATAGTTATGCTCACCACACTGGACTTGAAATGGTACACATCTGGTACAGATTGGCACACCAATGCTCATACGTCTAATATTACAATTGAGTGGTATCACTGAGTCTTATATGTTATGCTTTAGTATTATCATTTCTATCTGTAAAGGGGTATCACCTATAGTGCATCACATTTAGTTCACTTTAAATAGGGAGCGCCATTCACCCCATTTTTCACTTACGACTTGCAGGCTGACTCTGCGAGGCGACCTGCACACGTCTTCAGCGACGACTTGCAAAACGACTTCTGTATAGAAGTCAATGCAAGTCACCTGAAGTCGCCCCAAAAGTAGTACAGGAACCTTTTTCTAAGTCGGAGCGACTTGAGTCGCTCCTGTTAGAACGGTTCAATTGTACAGAACGGGAAAGGGAATCACTGCATCTCCAAACAAGCCTTCATTTTGTATTAATCAGACAGCGTCCACAGAAGATGTCAAAAAACAGTGGAGAACTCTCATAGTGTAGTATTGTTGGCAAATCAATGTATTAAAAGGGGGTTAAAATACTCACAAAACAGTAGATAAAATAGACACAATCAAATAATCCATCCAACAAATTGACAAAACGGCAAAATTCCTCTTTGTGCTACTGTCAGGAAAGGCTTCGCCATAGTGCAGATGCGTTTTCTAGGCGCACATAGCCGTTTGCGCATGCGCCGGCCGCGAACGGGCCAAACAGCTGTTCACAGTTGTGCGCGTGCGTATGCGCTTCGCGAACGAGCATTAGCGTTCACGCACCTGTCACCAATGCTGGCGCCAAACAGCCTATTTAAACAAAGCTTCTGCACTGGCTAATTTGCTATTTGATCTACAGTGTTCTGTGAGTGTGTTCCTGATTCTTGTGCTTGACCTCTGATCTTGACCGGCTTGCTCCTGACTATTCCTGTCTGCTACCTGCCCTGACCCCCTGGCTTGACCCTGGATTCTGCCTCTGCCTGCTGCTCCTGTGGATCTTTCATCTGTTGCTTACATTGCTTGTGACCCAGTATATCCTGCTGTCTGCTGTCTATGCCTGATCTGCTCACCCACTACCGTCCCGGCTCGTCTGACCCTGCATTCAGCTCTTCCAGCCTGCTATGGCTCCTTCAGTCCAGCTCATCATCTTCGGGCTCCTGCTTCCAGCATTGCATCCACAGTCTGTCACCAGCCAAGCTCCGAGCCAGTCTGCCTGCATCCTGACGTCCTGCTGTCACATCTGCCTGCTGCCTCATCTGCCTGTCACCAGTTGCTCCTGGCTTCCCTTCTGTGACTCATCGGCTGCTACCAGCACAGACTACTGGACTGATAATAGGCAATCTTACCTTGCTATGCTCTAGCGGTTACTGTTTGCCCATCAGTGGACCTCGAGCCGTAGCTGTACGAGAGGTCTTCCTCTGCACGTCAGGCTCACCAACCAGGTATGTGACAGCTACACTCTCTCCCACCTCAGCCTTGCATGTCTCATCGCCTACGCTGGCCCCGCCCGACGTGTTTTGTCACAGCGGACATCATCAGGGGGAATGGCCACTGTTGTACATACCTTCTTTATTTTGCACAGTGCATGGGCTTTCATTAATTATCATCACTTCTTGATGGCGAAAACGTTTTTTTTTTTTTGCTCACTTTATATGCATGTAATATCTGGTATTTATTTATTTGTTTGCACATTGTCTGACATGATTTTTTGCATTAGGTAAGATTTTCACTATATATTGGACTACATGTGAATGTAATCAACTTTTTTTAGGTTGGATTAGTGCTGCACTTTTTATAAGTTCTACAGTATGTTGGTTTATTATTAAGACCTGTAGTGCTGGCTGCTGTTTTACAATTAGCACCCAAGCGCAAAGTTGATTTCTCTTTTTACAAACTAAATATGTCATTCTCATCTAGGTGAGAATCCAGGAAGTTCGGGGTCATGTGTTCCCCAAAAAGGGTCATTCCAATTGTAAGAGATGAGGGGAGTGAGAGTAGAATACTGGAAGACTTGCCGACCAGCCGCCGTGTATTTACTGCGGCAATGTGGCGCTATTGCGCAAAATTACGTACCTGTATGTCGCTTTGTTCAATCGCACTAGATCGCGCCATCACACCACCAGAGCCGCCATCGCGCCGTGATTGGCTAGCAGGGATGTCAATAAACAGGTCCGCTGACCCGATGTCTGTCCGCCACCTGCGCTCATCCCCGAGAGAGGCAGAACGGCGAACTGCCTATGTAAACAAGGCAGGTGACTGTTCTGCAAGGGGATAAGATGGAGATCTTGTGTTCCTGCTAAGCAGGACCCCGGATCTCTGTCTTCCCCCAATCAGTGCAACCCCCCCCCACAGTTAGTAAGCCCTCCCTAGGGACACTCTTAACCCTTTGATCGCCCCTGATGTTAACCCCTTCCCCGCCAGTGTCATTAGTGCAGTGACAGTGCATTTTTTTTTAGCACTGATAACTGTATTAGTGTCACTGGTCCCCAAAAAGTGTCAAAAGCGTCAGTTAAATGTCCGATTTGTCCGCCACAATGTCACAATCCTGCTAAAAATCGCTAATCGCCGCCACTACTAGTAAAAAGAAATAAATAAATAATTCCATAAAAATATTTAATCGTTTGTAGACGCTATAACTTTTGCGCAACCCAACAATATACGCTTACTGGGATTTTTTTTTTTACCAAAAATATGTAGCAGAAAACAAATTGGCCTAAATTGATGAAAACTTTTGAATTTAATTTTTTTTTTTTAATCGGATATGTTTTATAGCAGAAAGTAGAAAATATTGTTTTTTTTTTTTAAAAAAAATTGTCACTCTTTTTTTGTTTATAGTGCAAAAAATAAAAACCGTAGAGGCGATCAAATACCACCAAAAGAAAGCTCTATTTGTGGGGGAAAAAAAGGACAATAAATGAATTTGGGTACAGTGTCGCACGACCGCGCAATCGTCAGGTAAAGTAACGTAGGAAGTGAGGGGTAAACCGTCCGGTCCGGAATTGGTGCCTTCAGTAAATGCATTTCATCAGTCTACTGTTTCTTTTTTTTTCTTTTTTTGCCCAAAATCTATCTAGTCATAAACTGAGTTGTTGCAAATAGCATTTAGAGAAAGATGAGAGCAGTAATTACTGAAAAATGATGTCCTATCATCAAGCAGGCAATGGATATCTGAATATTAGGAAGAAGAGATATGTTCTCACAGGGTGCTGCTTTTAATCTCCACATTCCAACAGATACAATCAGCCCAGGCCCAAGGCAACTCAAACTTCCAGGAGAGCTTCCTGGTAAAGTCCCCAGCAAAGGCACAATAAACAGACTGCAGATAGAAAACATGTATCAGCTATCGGATCCACAGTAAGAGGTGGGGTATTAAATAGCTTTATACGGCTTAGGAATGGGGTTTATTTGCATCAGAAAAGTCTTAAACAAAGTGATGCTGTTAACACTTTTAAGCATTTACAGTAGCTATAACATACGTCTAGTTTTACTGAGGATAGGATTTTCCACATTATTTCTATTAATAACAACCAGACTGTAACATGCAATGGCTTGAAGTGTAAAAGTATTATTCCAGTTTACTGGTGCAGTATAACTTCTAGGGATGAGGTTCGGATTCCGCGTAGGGTTGCCACCTTTTCTTTAAGTCAAACCCGAACACTTTAACGGCGCACGGCAATTTTTTTAATAGCATAAACTATACATATATTTTGCTATCAAATAATATTTCTAATCATATGAAGTTAAAGTGGTGTTCCGGCCGAAATTATTCTTTTTAAATAAAAATACCCCTATAATACACAAGCTTAATGTATTCTAGTAAAGTTAGTCTGTAAACTAAGGTCTGTTTTGTTAGTTTATAGCAGTAGTTTGTTATTTTATAAACTTACAGCAGGCTGTGGCCATCTTAAGTGTGGGCATCTGAAGCCAGACTGTATTTCTTCCTGGATCTCATCCTTGCAGATCTCGCACATGCTCAGTGCAGCAAAAGCAGTGTAATAGGTTTCAGGTCAGGTTTCCATAGCAACGGCAGTGTCAGGGGAAGTTGCCGCCCCTTCCCAGAAGGCATTGCAAACAGGAAATGATGCGATGTGCCACGGCCAGGGAGGAGGAAGTGAAAAATGAATACAGCAGATATACAGTAGGTACTGAGAATTTTTTTTTTTAAATATCCAATTTGTTTACAGTGCACAGTTTAGTGAGGGATGCTGAAGAGTTGAAAAAGTGGGTGGAACTCACTTTTACAACTCTTCAGCATCCCTCACTAAACTGTGCACTGTAAACGAATTTGGATATTTTTCATTTTTTTTTTCTCAGCACCTACTGTATATCTGCTGTATTCATTTTTCACTTCCTCCTCCCTGGCCGTGGCCCATCGCATCATTTCCTGTTTGCAATGCCTTCTGGGGAGGGGGCGGCAATTTCCTCTGACACTGCCGTTGCTATGGAAACCTGACCTGAAACCTATTACACTGCTTGTGATGCACTGAGCATGTGCGAGATCTACTTCAGATGCCCACACTTAAGATGGCCATGGCCTGCTGTGAGTTTATAAAATAACAAACTACTGCTATAAACTAACAAAACAGACCTTAGTTTACAGACTAACTTTACTAGAATACATTAAGCTTGTGTATTATAGGGGTATTTTTATTTAAAAAGTATAATTACGGTCGGAACATCACTTTAATAACAAGAGTCTCCCTTTACATCAGAGTTACCCTTTTACATCTGAACTTGCAGAGTTCCCTTTCACTTTAAGGGGGGGGGGGGGGGGGGGACTCTGAAGTCTCTGATGTAAGGGAGAACTCTGGGGCCTCTAACATAAGGGATCCTCTGGGAACCATGATTTAAGGGGGAACACTGAGAACTCTGATGTACGGAGAGGACTCTGATGTAAGGGGAAACATTGTGGCCTCTGGTGTAAAGGGGAACTCTGATGTAAGGGGTGCTCTGAGAACCCTGATTTGCCTTAGTGTACTTACTCAGAGGCAGGAGAGAGAAGGGAGGAGACTTCAGTCACAGAAGGGAATGGAGGTTGAGCTCACTCACCCCTTGGCAGTCAGCGCCCCTCATCCAGATTTATCTGAGGCTGCTGGATTTAATGGTTCCGGCCCCAACTTTCCTTTTCTGAGGCACAGCATCGGGGATTGGAGTGTGAGCAGACACAGAGGGGTAGGGGGAAGAGGTGCAGGTTGAGCCCTCTCCCCTCTCCCAACTGTGTGTGTGTTTGGGGAGGGGGGGGGGGGGTGTTAGTGCTGGCTTTGGGCAGCGTGAAAGAGTGTAACAGACACTCTTAGTTTAGACAAATGCAGCCAGCAACCCTGCTGGGAAGCCATAGTCCAGTCTAAATAATGTGTCCGGGTTTCTGGCAGTCTGAAACCCGGACGCTTGATTCCAAACCCGAACTGTCTGGGTGAATCCTGGACAGGTGGCAACCCTAATTCCGCGTGGCCACAGGCTTGTGGTGGATCCAGCACGTTCCAAATTTTGGATACCAGTGATAGTGGAAATTTGCCCGACTCAAGTCTTTGCAACCATAATGCGCTGCCTGGACACTGAACTTAGGTCACCTGGCTTAGAAGGGCCAATAGGAGGGCTCTTGGATAAGCCAGCCCCCTGACTATAAAAGGGGGACGTCACAGCAGCCATATTGACAATGTGCTTTATCTGTGATATGAAAAGCATGAGGCGTGCTGCTAAAAAGCTGCATAGAGGAAGATTAGTAGACATGTGCGCCGTCAATAAATTTGTCTCGTTTCGTACGAAAATTAATTCATATTTCGTAATTCGTGTCCGAAATTCAATTCGGACGAAGACAAAATACGAATTTTCGTTAGATCCGTAAACTTTTCGCAAAATAACGAAAGTCCGTTATGATGAATTTATCATTATGAGGTGCTCCCACCATCCCTGTGCTGTGCTGACTTCCTCTGATTGGTGAACAAAACACCAGTCATGTTTCTGTTGTAACGGAATTTGGATCCGAAATTCCGAAATTCGTTAACGAAATTTCGTATAAGATTCGTAAGCATAGAAATTCCCATAGGGTTCTCACCATCCCTGTGCTGTGCTGACTTCCTGGGTTTTTAACCTTTAGGTTCGTTAACTTTTCGTAAAAATAACGAATGTTCGCTATGATGAATTTATCATTATGAGGGGTTCCCACCATCCCTGTGCTGTGCTGACTTCCTCTGATTGCTGAACAAAACGCCAGTCACCTTTCTGTTAATTTGGATCCGAAATTCCGTAATTCGTTAACGAAATTTCGTATAAAATTCGTAAGCATAGAAATTCCCATAGGGTTCCCACCATCCCTGTGCTGAGTTCCCAGGTCTGTACACCTGCTGTGCCCATTATGAGGGGTTCCCACCATCCCTGTGCTGTACTGACTTTCTCCGATTGCTGAACAAAATGCCAGTCATGTTTCTGTTAATTCTGATCCGAAATCCCAAAATTCGTTAACGAAATTTCGTATAAAATTTGTAAGCATAGAAATTCCCATAGGGCTCCCACCATTCCTGCGCTGAGTTCCCGGGTCTGAGTGTACACCCGCTGTGCCCATTATGAGGGGCTCCCACCATCCCTGTGCTGAGTTCCCGGGTCTGAGTGTACACCCGCTGTGCCCATTATGAGGGGCTCCCACCATCCCTGTGTTGAGTTCCCGGGTCTGAGTGTACACCCGCTGTGCCCATTATGAGGGGCTCCCACCATCCCTGTGCTGTGCTGACTTCCTGGCTTTTTAACTTTTAGGTTCGTTAACTTTTGGTAACAATTACGAATGTTCGTTAGGAATTTGGATCCGAAATTCGTAAACGAAATTTCGTGTTGCTTACAGAATTCGTATGCATAAAAATTTGTATTTCGGATTCGTACGAATGTACGAATTTCCGAAAATTCTTACGAATTTTCGATTTGTGTGAAACTAATCACACATGTCTAAAGATCAGTGTAGGCCCTGGCAAGTCGATTATGCCGCGTACACACGGTCGGACTTTTCGTCTACAAAAGTCCGACGGACGCCGACGGACTAAAGCTGGCTGGTAATCCGATCGTGTGTGGGCTTCTCCGGACTTTCAGCGGACTTTTCCAGCCTCAAATCCGACGGACTTTAGGTTTGAAACATGCTTCAAATCTTTACGTCGTAACTACGCCGGACCCAGAAATCCGCTCGTCTGTATGCTAGTCCGACGGACAAAAACCCACGCTAGGGCAGCTATTGGCTACTGGCTATCAACTTCCTTATTTTAGTCCGGTGTACGTCATCACGTACGAATCCATCGGACTTTTGTGTGATCGTGTGTAGGCAAGTCCGTTCGTAAGAAAGTCTGCCGCAAGTCCGCCAAAAGTCCGTCGAAGGTCTGTCGGACAGGCTGTCGGACTTTTGTAGACGAAAAGTCCGACCGTGTGTACGCCCCATAAAGCAGACATAAGCCCTTACTGAATGTCATGTAGGTAACCTGTTTCCCCGAAAATAAGACCTAGCGTGATTGTCAGTGATGGCTGCAATATAAGCCCTACCCCCAAAATAATCCCTAGTTAAAGTCCTTGTAGGTCTTATTTTCAGGGTAGGGCTTATTTTCGGGAAAACAGGGTAGGGCTTTTTTGGGGGGTAGGGCTTATATTGCAGCCATCACCGACAAGCACGCTAGGTCTTATTTTCGGGGAAACAGGGTAGCAATGTGCTACCACTTTAAATCGATTCCTAAATAGTAATACCGTGTTTGTTGGTGCAGCTGCTCACATTCCTTTCATGTGTCCCCACGTCTATAAAGTCAACTACATGTATATTAAATGTGGCGCTTGCTATAGTGATATGTGAATAAATAAAGTAAATAGAATAAAATAAAATATCTCTTTGTGCTTAATCAATGCTTCTTCTAAGTTAAAGCTCATTAGCCCCACATTTAATATACATTATATACATAGTTCGTGTAGGTAGCAAAATGCTGTGTATCTTAGAAAAATGGGTGGGGTTATCCTACCGCCTCTTTACAGTCTGTTTTTGTCTGCAAGCCAGAAGCCAGACTGGATTGCTGAGCAGCAGAAGAAATGTTGGCTTACTGAAAAGTCTGTCCATGTACAGTATAGTATGCACTCAATACGTGGTCGGGGCTCCTACTGCATCAATGCGGCGTGGCATGGAGGCGATCAGCCTTGTGGCACCGCTGAGGTGTTATGGAAGTCCAGGTTTCTTTGATAGTGGCCTTCAGCTCGTCTACATTGTTGGGTCTGGTGTCTCTCATCTTCCTCTTGACAATACCCCACAGATTCTCTATGGGGTTTAGGTCAGACAAGTTTGCTAGCCAATCAAGCTTACAATTATGTAAGCCATAATCGTCAAAATGTAAAAAAAAGAAATGCTTGAAATACATCACCCTGTGTGTAAAGACTCTATATAATATATGAGTTTCACTTTTAAATAAATTAACTTTTAGATGATATTTAAATTTTAGGAAATGCACCTGTATATGTCTCTCTTTTATTTTGCTATTCGTAAGCAAACCCGAAGTCAAACAGGAGTTGTTAACGCTTCTCTCTGGAATGATGTAGTCTATGATGCTTCCCTAATGCCTAGTGAGATCACCTATCACAGTGCCAGTCCATTAGAAAAAGCATAGAAATGGGAAAGGCTGGCACAAGACTTTTAAACAGAAAACCTCATTAAAATTTGAATGAAAAATCTTTCTTGGATTTGGGGGACCCTGTCTGTTCAAAAATTGACCTGTGAATACCAGTGAACATCAAATTTTGTACGACTTTGGGCACAATTTAAGCAGTGGCGGTGCGTCCATAAGGGCGCCGCCCCCTCTCTCCAGCCACCCCCTCTATGACCAATGGATAGATTTATGCATAGCAGGGGGGTGTTTTTGAAGCACCTGATTAAAGCCATAGGCTCTAATAGGCATCAAAAAAGGTGACCTGGCGCTCGCAGTTCGCCCAGGTGTGTTAGAATAGCGAATTCATTTTCGCTTTCCTTACACTGAACCGCCTCTCCGCCAATCAGGTGCTCGGGTCTGTTACCCATCACCCGATTGGCTGAAATGACAGGCACTGTGATTGGACGCCTATCAGGAGGAGAGGACAGGAGGGGACGCATTGAGGACACCGCTCACCGCCCTCACCCGCTGCCCCACCGAGACAATGTAAGTGCCAGGCAGAGGGCGGGCGGGCATGGGGGGGGGTTCACAGTGGCGACATGTGATTGCACAGTGGCAGAATTTGATGGCACAGTGGCAGCATTCGATGGGCACAGTGGCAGCATTTGATGGGGCACAGTGGCAGCATTTGATGGGGCACAGTGGCAGCTTTTGATGGGGCACTGTGGCAGCATTTGATGGCACAGTGGGAGCATTTGATGGGCACAGTGGGAGCATTTGATGGCACAGTGGCAGCATGTGATGGCACAGTGGGAGCATTTGATGGGCACAGTGGGAGCATTTGATGGCACAGTGGCAGTATTTGATGGCACAGTGGCAGCATTTGATGACACAGTGGCAGCGTTTAATGGCACAGTGGCAGCGTTTGATGGGCACAGTGGCTGCGTTTGATGGCACAGTGGCAGCGTTTGATGGGCACAGTGGCTGCGTTTGATGGCACAATGGCTGCATTTGATGGCTCAGTGGCTAGGACGTTTGATGGCACAGTGGCTGCAATTGATGGGCACAGTGGCTGCATTTGATGGCACACTGGCTGCGTTTGATGGCACAGTGGTTGCATTTGAAGGCTCAGTGGCTGCGTTTGATGGCACAGTGGCTGCGTTTGATGGCACAGTGGTTGCATTTGAAGGCTCAGTGGCTGCGTTTGATGGCACAGTGGCAGCGTTTGATGGGCACAGTGGCTGCAATTAATGGGCACAGTGGCTGCATTTGATGGCACACTGGCTGCGTTTGATGGCTCAGTGGCTGCGTTTGATGGCACAGTGGATGGAAATGATGGGCACAGTGGCTGCATTTGATGGCACACTCAGGGCCAGATTTCCCACAAGGCCACCGAGGCCAGGCCTCGGGGCGGCAGTGGTGCAGGGACAGCACTGCTCCTGCGGCGACTTTTTGGCTTTTGCGGCCGCCCCCCTGCACTAACATCATTCGGAGCTCTGTATGAGCAGGGCGGGGATGAGGATAAACAAGCTGTTCTGACTAGAAAGGAGAGCAGGAGGCGGAGTCTGTGTGGGCAGCTGTGGGGGGAGCGTATTCTCCCCCAGGCAGCAAGACTTGTATGGAGTGGAGATGAAGGATAACTATTCCCCTTTAGCTCCGGCGCTCCACAGCCTCTGGCATCCTGTCACAGTGACACAGTGAGAGCGTGGAAAGCCAGCTTGTGCAGGAGTCGGGCTGTGTTCTGTCTCTGCTGTCCTCCTAACCCCTCCCCCACTGCACTGCTTGTCCAATCCAATACTCCGCCTCCCATTTGTGCCCGCCCACACTCCAGCCACATGCATGCAATGCACTGTACTGTGCTGTGAGGGGAGTTCTGTTTTCAAACAATGGCTGCCACAGCCCTGGGGGAGACCAGCCTGAGAGGGAGAGCATAATTGGTGAGTGAGACCCCCAGAATAACCCCCCTCTCTGTTCCCACCCCTTTGTGCTATGCACCTTCTTCCTCCCCCCCTCTCTTCCTCATGATCATCACCTTCTCTCTCTCTCTCCCCTAGGCTAGAGCCTAGCCTGCCTGTATACCGTCCTAGCCTGCCTGTATACCGTTGTATACCGTCCTAGCCTGCCTGTATACCGTTGTATACCGTCCTAGCCTGCCTGTATACCGTCCTAGCCTGCCTGTATACCGTCCTAGCCTGCCTGTATACCATTCTAGCCTGCCTGTATACCGTCCTAGCCTGCCTGTATACCGTCCTAGCCTGCCTGTATACCGTCCTAGCCTGCCTGTATACCGTCCTAGCCTGCCTGTATACTGTCCTAGCCTGCCTGTATACCGTCCTAGCCTGCCTGTATACCGTCCTAGCCTGCCTGTATACCGTCCTAGCCTGCCTGTATACCATTCTAGCCTGCCTGTATACCGCCCTAGCCTGCCTGTATACCATCCTAGCCTGCCTGTATACCGTCCTAGCCTGCCTGTATACCGCCCTAGCCTGCCTGTACACCGTCCTAGCCTGCCTGTATACCATTCTAGCCTGCCTGTATACCGTTGTATACCATTCTATCCTGCCTGTATACCATCCTAGCCTGCCTGTATACCGTCCTAGCCTGCCTGTATACCTGTATATAGAGGGGGGTGTATATAGAGACGATAGAGGGGGGAGTATATAGAGACGATAGAGGGGTGTATATAGAGACGATAGAGGGGTGGAGTATATAGAGACGATAGAGGGGTGGAGTATATAGAGACGATAGAGGGGGGAGTATATAGAGACGATAGAGGGGTGTATATAGAGACGATAGAGGGGGGAGTATATAGAGACGATAGAGGGGTGTATATAGAGACGATAGAGGGGGGAGTATATAGAGACGATAGAGGGGTGGAGTATATAGAGACGATAGAGAGGGGAGTATATAGAGACGATAGAGGGGTGTATATAGAGACGATAGAGGGGGGAGTATATAGAGACGATAGAGAGGGGAGTATATAGAGACGATAGAGAGGGGAGTATATAGAGACGATAGAGGGGTGTATATAGAGACGATAGAGGGGTGTATATAGAGATGATAGAGGGGGGAGTATATAGTGGAGATATGTTTTTAATCGATCTATTGTAGCAGCCATCGATAAAGGACGAGAATGGTGGTGTGTGTCGGGGGGCGGCATTGAAGGACCCGGCCTTGGGGCGGCAAAGGGAGTAAATCCGGGCCTGGGCACACTGGCTGCATTTGATGGCACAGTGGCTGCGTTTGATGGCACAGTGACTGCGTTTGATGGGCACAGTGGCTGCGTTTGATGGGCACAGTGGCTGCGTTTGAGGGGCACAGTGAGGCTGCAATTGGTGGGTTTTTTTTTCAGAATCTTTCAGTTTGTTTGCCCCCCCAAAAAATTTTTTCGAGCACCAGCCACCACTGAATGTAAGTATACTTGTGGAAGCATTGCTTTTCTACAGGGGGCTCCTGATGACCACTGGTGAAAAGAGAGCCATCATCTCCCTATCTTGTTTCCCATGTAGCACACCTTGTACTTCCACCCTTTGATGAGAGCAGGGAACTTGTACACCTGTCCGTTCAATCTGTGCCACAATGGTGTATCTCCTTTAATTATTTTGTTTGGAGTATCATGAGATATTTATATTATTAGTCCACTATAGTAATTTGTATTAGCACTTCCGAAGCCTGTTACTCATGAATAAGCAATAAACAGCTCCCTGCGTTCCTTCATGTTCTATTTTCCATCAGTGTAATACAAATTCTCTATTTCAGTTTAATTGACAACATACTAAAAAAAAATTCTTAGTCGTGTTAGAAATAAAAATTCTCACATTTTTAAAGGAAATTGTGTTTGTTTGAATTAAGGAACCATGGAAACTATTGTTTATATACTTAGACCTACTTGGCAAATGATAATAAAGTGGTATTGCGCTATTCCATATGTGTAAATATACAAATCATGAATAAATAGAAAAAATCACAAACAACAGTGATAATGGTAAATGTGCAAATAAAGTGTTCACAATAAACTTATAATTCAAGTGGTCAAATGTCATTGATGAATAGTCCTTTGATATAATAATGATCCCAAAGAATCTTTCTGCTTTCACCAACACCTCAGTGCTCACAGAACTCTCACCTCAAGTGTACATAATATGAGCCTTGGAACAACCTCCAATCAGGGTAAGATAGTCCATCCTTCCAGGGGATCCTCAGCTTATTCTCAGATAAAGATCCAGACTTCCATATGAGGATAAAGTAGACAAAAGAGCCTCCAATAGTGTATTACCATTAAAAAAGACCATTTATTAAAACAATATCTGCTTACATCTAAATTTAGCAAACTGCGCTTCAAACGAGTAAAGACATCAGTGTTTTCCGCCTCTTACATCACTTCCGGTCCTCTGTGTACTCCGGCCCCGCCCTACGCGTTATGTGACGTCACATGACTTCCTAGTACCCTGAAGAAGACATGTGACGTGAAGTACTTTTTATTAATTGCCCTGTAACAAGTATGTAGCAAGAAGACAGAATTTTTTGTGCCATTGGCTTAGAAAATATTGAAGCCATTGCATCAACCTTATAATGCCGGGCAACTAGCATTTCCACAAGGTTGTATAAAAATAGCACTGACTGGTGTGCTGGTTAATCTGGGTTCAGACCAGGTCACCACAGGGGTGGCAGGAGTACCCAACATCTCACATCTCCTATGAGATTTTGGGTACTCCTGCTGCTCCCAGTGGTGACCTGGTCTGAACCCAGATTAACCAGCACACTAGTATCAATAAGACAGATTTATTTATATACACAGTATAGTACGAAAGCCCTACAAAGGAAATTTGGTTAAGGCAGTATGGCAACAACAAAGCAAACTTAAAAACAATTTTAGAAACAAATGCTGTTATAACTGGGCCAACAATATCAACATCACCCAGTGACCACGCCCCCTAAAACGTCACAGTCCCAGCATGCTCAGGGACTGTGACATCAAAAGGGGGCGGGGTCTCCGCCTATATAAGTCACAACGCAGCCCTCAGAGAGCAGTCCAGCCGGAGAGAGCGTCGTGTCAACATCTGGAGAAGAGAAGAGAAGAGAAGAGAAGACAAGAAGCCCAGAAGACCAGAAGACCAGAAGTCCGGACCTCCGCTGGCAAGAGAGCTACCTGAAGACAGTGGAGGTGCCGGCCGAAGAACTGGAACACCGGGAGAAGAGAGCGGAGAAGAACCAACCGGACGCCGGGAGAAGATGAACCGGAGGGACCCCCGAAGCCGGAAGAAGACCCCCGAAGCCGGAGGAAGATTCCCCCCCCCGGAGCTGTTTAATAAAATATTTTTAAAACCTGTGTAGTGTTTTATTTACACTTTTTCCCTGGGTGAATGAGTAGGGGTACCATGTACCCCATACTCATTCACATAGGGTGGGGGGCCGGGATCTGGGGGCCCTCTTATTATAGGGGGCTCCCGGATTCGGATAAGCCCCCTGCCCGCAGACCCCGACAACCAACGGCCAGGGTTGTCGGGAAGAGGCCCTTGTCCTCATCAACATGTGGACAAGGTGCTTTGGGGTGGGGGGGCCCCGCAGGGCGCCCCCCTCCCCCAAAGCACGCACCCCCATGTTGAGGGCATGCGGCCTGGTACGGTTCAGGAGGGCGGGCGCTCGCTCGTCCCCACCCCCTTTCCTGACCGGCCAGACTGCGTGCTCGTATCGCGGTCTGGTATGGATTTTAGGGGGGACCCCACGCCGGTTTTTCGGCGTAGGGGGGTTCCCCTTATAATCCATACCAGACCTAAGGACCTGGTATGCCCCGCGCTCGCCGCAATAGGAAATTTGGTTTTTCCTATTGCAGCGAGCGCGAAATGCAATACCCTGCCCTCGCGTCGTATCTGGTCCATTGGACCAGCATACACACGAGCGGGCTTTCCGTCAGACCAGCACACAGACGAGCGGACTTTCCACCCGAAACTGAGTCCGACGGAAAGATTTAAAACTTGTTTCAAATCTAGGTCCGGCGGGCTTTTGGGAAAAAGTCCGCCGGAAAAGTCCGCCGGAGCCTACACACGGGCGGATTGTCCGGCACACTCTGGTCCGCCGGACCAAGTATGCCCGAAAGTCCGACCGTGTGTACGCGGCATTAGGCTTTGCTCTGTGACTCGATGGGGTTGATTTACTAAAGAGAACAAGACTGGGCACTTTGCAAAGTTGCTCCAGAGCTTAGAGAAGAATCTCTGCTGACTTCCATCATCCAATCACGTGCAAGCAAAAATGCTGTTTTTCTTATTTTCCTTGCACGTGATTGGGTACTCTTTGCAAAGTAAAGCTCTACCTCGTTTACTAAGCTCTGGAGCAACTGCACTTGCAGAGGGCAACTGCACAGTATATTTGCCCTTAGTAAATCAACCCCTGTGAGTTTGTGGTTCTCAATTTGCCCTACTGGATAGGTTTGACAAACAGACAGACAAACTGGAGTGAAGTGAATACACTAGAGGCAGGAGTGTCCTCCAAATCGCTGAAGACATTTTAAACAGAGGTAATGGAAAAAGGTATTTGTTGCACTGGCTGGCAGCCCCCGTAACCAGTGGGAGCGCCACAGCCCATGCACTATTATCTTCATGGCTGTGCCAACATGGAGAACCACACAGACAGGAGCCAGATTAGTGTGTGCAGGCTAGAGGGGGCAGACTCAGGGCATTGCAAGCTACCTCTCAGCTGGCTCCCAGAGGCACAGCAGCCACACAGAGGCCACCATGAACAGGACAGGATACAAGACTGATTACCTGTCAGGATCATCTGCAGTTTCAGAGCTTCTTGGGAATGAACGAGCTAGACCTGAAAGGTGGAAAGCAGTAGGGTGAATGGGAGCTAATTATTTGTTCCATTAAAAAGAAACACATTTTAGCATGTATTCATTAAAGAAAAACCTGATTTAAAAATAAACTTTCACCTAATCTGGGCACAAAATAGATTAAATAATTCTTGTCCTTGGCTCTAGAACAGTGGTCTCCAAACTGCGGGCCAGATGCTGCCCTTTTCTTGCCTTTATCTGACCTTTGGGACATCATTCCTTCCACTGACATCAACGAAGAGGCACCATTACCTCAACTGATATAAACTATTGCCGGGTACACACAATTTGAATTTCCGACCACAAATGTTCGATGTGAGCTTGTTGTCAGAATTTCTGACCGTGTGTAGGCTCCATCTGACATTTTTTGTCTGAATTTCCGACCAACAAAATTTGAGAGCTGGTTCTCAAATTTTCCGTCAACAAAATCCGTTGTCTTAAATTCCGATCGTGTGTACACAATTCCGACGCACAAAATTCCACGCATGCTCGGAATCAAGCAGAAGAGCCGCACTGGCTATTGAACTTCCTTTTTCTAGTCCCGTCGTACGTGTTGTACGTCACCACGTTCTTGACGTTCGGAATTTCCGACAACATTTGTGCGACCGTGTGTATGCAAGACAAGTTTCAGCCAACATCTGTCGGAAATAAATCCACGGTTTAGTTGTCGGAAATTCCGATCATCTGTACGCGACATAAGGGACACTATTGCTTCAGCTGACACCACCAATGGGGTACTATTCCTTCCACTGACACCAACAATGGGGCACTATTCTTTCCTCTGACACCAACAATGGGGCACTACTCCTTCCACTGGCACCAACAATTGAGCACTATTCCCCCTACTCACACAATTGATGGAGCATTATTCCTCCCACTGATACCTGCAGTTGGCACTATTCCTCCCAAACCAATAATAGGGCACTGTTCCTTCTCCTTGTGACTATGGGCACTATGTTATTTTCCTTCTCTGACTGACACTGGGCATTTTCTATTCCTATTGGTCACGGTCCAGCCTGCTAAGATCTGAATGACAGTAATCTGGCCCTTTGTTTAGAAAGTTTGGAGACCCCTGCTCTAGAACATGTGCAGCTTCATTTTCTTCTTGGAGCGTTATAAGTCTAGAGCCCTCTAGTGTTTAACTAGAGTAGGTAAATTAAGTTTATGACTCATGGTAGCTGTGAGAGTCTGTAATTAGGTCGGGTTACTGCTGGTTAGGCTGGATGGCTCTACAAGGCAGGTCTCTGGGACCTCCCTCTGGATCTAGAAGCTTGGGAAGCTTCTGAAAGTTAGTGGGTGGAGGCCAGGAGGTCCTGACCTGCATACTTGAAGGAATCTGGACAATCCCCAGGCAGAGGGCCTGGCAGGGTGGCTGGGTCAGCCCTTAAATTTGGTGGAGCCCAGTAGTGTATTTAGGTTTTGTGCTGCCCTAGGCCTAACTAAACTCGTGCACCCCCTAATTTAAATATGTCCCACCCCTTCCTGGCAAGGCCACACCCCTTGGTGTGTAAGACCCGCATTGAAATTTTTGAGTGGGGACACTAGTTCTAAGGGCCTGGGAGGGGGGGATGGATTCCCTTAATTTGCATATATTTCCTCTCACTTCCTGTTTGGCTATGGGGCAGGAAGTGAAGGGAAATCTCTACAATGGGACAGGGATGATAAAAAATAAACTGACAGGGGCTATAACCCTCCCTTACTCTATCCAAAATGAAAAAAAAAAAAAGTGTTGCCTATAGTTCTAATTTAAGCACAAATTTCTGATAATTTTATGGAGAGGACTAAGAAGATATAAACACGCCAATGGTGCAGCAGATAACATATAGCACAGTGAGGAAGGTTTGTGGTCCAGGATGAGAGGACAGTCAAATTTAGAAGCGGCACCCCCCCACAGTTGCGGAATGCCAGCCGCCCGCATACCAGAAGCAGTGCGGCCGCTTTATGGGTGCGCTAGACTAATTTGCCTCTCAGCCCAGTCCGCCCCATAGGGCGGCTGTCATGAAAGACGTCCTGTTAGTTCAGCCGTCGGCGGAAGATCGGTTAACAGAACTACTGTCAATAGAGCCAGAGGACGCGTTCGGAGGCGCGTTGGCGCGAACGGACGCATGCGGGTGCGCGCTAATACGAGCGGGTGTACGCGGGTACACGATGATACGAACGGGCACGTACGATCGGTACTCGGGCGTGCACGTGTGCACGCGGAGGCGCGCAGACGTGCAGTGTGACAGCTTTTGGCGCCATTAGGCCTATTTAAGGGTGCCTGTCAGCATGCTTCCTTGCTGTCCGGTCTACAGCGTTCCCTGTGACCCTAAGCTTTCCAGTATACCTGTTTACCTGATTCCTGTTACCCAGCTCGTTCCTGACTTCTCCTGTTTGCTGCCAGTCCCCGACCTCGGCTTGTCTGACGATTCTCCTGCCTCATCCTTCAGTTATTACCTGCCTGTCTGTTGCCGATCCGGTCCGTGCAATGACTACTCTCCTGATTCAGTTTTGTACCTGCTCTGCTTGCCTGTGTTTGACCCGGCCTGTCTGACTTTGATAGTGCTTCCAGTGGTACTACAGAACACCTCACTGCTGCCTGCTTGTTCGTGGGTTTCTGCTAGCTACAGTGCTTCTCTATCCAGTCAACAGTTCCAGTGTTCCTGCCAAGAGTTCCGGTTCATCTACCAGTTGTTCCAGTGCTCCAGTTGTACTACAGAACACCTCCCTGTTGCCTGTTGTTCCTGAGTTCCTGCCAGCTCTAGTTCTTCTCTACTCTATCAGTGGATCCAGTGTTCCTGTCAGTCCTCCTGCTGCTGCACCAGAGGTCCGGATCAACTGTACACCTGCCACTTGCCAAGCACTTGTGGCCCCCTGCACTCTTGAGTCCCTGTCTTCTCTATCAGGGGCTCTCGAACCAGAGGCACAGGAGAGGCTACTCCTTGCATTCTGGGCTCCACCACCAGGTACGTGACAGCGGCTGCCCCCCTGCAAAGTGCTGCCCTAGGCCTGGGCCTTGTTGGCCTAGGCCAGGATACAGCGTTGGTGGAGCCTGACCATCAGGGGAGTCAGGTGGAAGATGGAGTGCTGAGGTTGCTTTTCTGCAGCCTGGGAGGGGACCCCAGTTCTGGGGGCTCTGCCTCCAGGCTGGGAGCTGAGGAAAAGAAAAGAGAGGAAGCCTAAAAGAGGAATCTCCATTACCTTTGGATATCTGGGCTGGCATGGGAAGATCTGATCAGTTGGAGGCCTGAACAGGAGTCTTGCCCTGTGCAGTGGAGAGCAAAGGACAGTGTGAATACCTCAGCACACCCAGTGGCATACAAGGGGAAAGACTGCCAGTCGTAGCTTACTTTCCAGGGACAGCGTTGTGCAAAATCCCGATCCCTTGTCCTTCAGAGGTAGTCAAGGCAGCAAGGTGAGCTAGTAGCATCTGCAAGCATCAGAACTGGGTGAAGTTCTACAGAGAAAACAAAATACTTCTGCATACAGTTTGCAACTTTGTGCTATTTCTCTAAATGGGGCTGAGAGCTCCTGGTCCATAAAGGATCTTGTTACTGATACATAGAGACTGTGTTTATTCTGGAGGAAGTACAGTCCAGGATCTAGTAGGAAGTTGTCCTCACCTGACGTTTCTTTAAGTATAGTTAGGCATCCCATAATTCCTATACCCCATCCTATTCCCCAATAAAACAACAAAAACAAGCCCATGGACTGATTGCGTGTGTCTGGAAGCAAGTTGGAAATGTATATGGTCTGGCTGTACAGGAATAGGGGGGCCAGAAATCCAGTGGCTCCTGCGGGATGTAGCTCTACATAAGTGAGCATATTTGAATCATAAAATGAAAACTTACCATGCTTTCTCCAAGTTGTCAGGTCCATTCCTTAATCTAAACAAAGAGGTTCAACCCCTATTTGGTAATTTAGCGACTCCAGCAACAATTCATTTCAAACAACGTCCTACTTTTCTAATACGAGTTCTGACATTTTATTGGCTGTTGCAGATATTAATATTCATCCCATCATGATTCATTACTCAATCCATCTCTCCTTTATTCTTAATATTTCTGATAATTTACAGATTGAACGCACATGGTGAATCTATTTAATATGCAATGTTGTAATTTCAACCTCAAATAATGATCCAGCCGAGGTTCTAACATATTCCATAGTTATGAGGAAAATCGTGAATTGACATTTAAGAACATTTTTTGAGGCTTCCTTTGGCCTTGGATGATGAGCAGAGGAGATTGCACCCATATGCTCTCTTTCTGCATTTTCCTTTTATTTGTAAAGCCCACAAATCCAGACCATCTGTGCCATAAAAGGTTCTGTGCAAAGTATAAAGTACATAAAAAAAATTTGAAGTTTTTTTTTGATATAGGTAGTTAGAAACCAAACAAGAAAACCCAAAAGAAAGAAAATATTTTCTTGTCTGCTTTTCTACTATGATGGATGGTTTTCTGGCTTTATTTGTTTTGGAATCAGCATTCGGGGAAGATGGCTCAATAAGCATATCAGAGTAAATAAAACACTGTAAGATGTGGCTACATCGGAATGTAGACCGTTACATTAACTTTACTGTGGCTGGCTTTATTGGTTAATTCACTTCAGTGCCTTATTTCTTTATCTTTAGTTCAATTTAACAGAGCCGTTTTTTCTAATGCCCTGTACACACGGTCGGACATTGATCGGACATTCCGACAACAAAATCCTAGGATTTTTTCCAACGGATGTTGGCTCAAACTTGTCTTGCATACACACGGTCACACAAAGTTGTCAGAAAATCCGATCGTTCTGAACGCGGTGACGTAAAACACGTACGTCGGGACTATAAACAGGGCAGTAGCCAATAGCTTTCGTTTCTTAATTTATTCTGAGCATGCGTGGCACTTTGTGCGTCGGATTTGTGTACACACGATCGGAAGTTCCGATAACGGATTTTGTTGTCGGAAAATTTTATAGCCTGCTCTCAAACTTTGTGTGTCGGAAAATCCGATGGAAAATGTGTGATGGAGCCTACACACGGTCGGAATTTCCGACAACAAGGTCCTATCACACATTTTCCGTCGGAAAATCCGACCGTGTGTACGGGGCATAACAGGGATACACCAATCAGCAATACCATTATGACCAAGTGAACATGCTATCCCTAAATTAGATGTGTTGAAAGCAGAAAAAAATGGGCATGCATAAGGATTTGAGCGACTTTGACAAGGGCCAAATTTTAATGGCTAGACGACTGGGTCAGAGCATCTCCAAAACTGAAGCTCTTGAGGGATGTTCCCGGTCTGCTGTGGTCAGGACTGACCAAAAGCGGTCCAAGGAAGGAAAACTGGCTACAGGGTCATGGGTGGCCAAGGCTCACCGATGCACGTGGGGAGCAAAGGCTTGGACGTGTAGTCCAATCCAATACAACTCCAAAGACATGCTGGTAGGTTAATTGGATCCTGTCTAAATTGTCCCTAGTATGTATGAATGTGAGTTAGGGACCTTAGATTGTAAGCTCCTTGAGGGTAGGGACTGATGTGAATGTACAATGTATATGTAAAGCGCTGCGTAAATTGACGGCGCTATATAAGTACCTGAAATAAATTAAAAATTAAATAAAATAAATAATACAAGAGCTTCTGAAGCTCCAATCGCTGAATAATGCTGGCTCCAAAAGAAAGATATCAGAACACACAGTGCATCACAGTTTGTTGTGTATGGAGCTGCATCCAAAGCTCTTTTTTTTTACATTACAGGTATTAGCAATTACATTTAATATATTTATAAGTGATTTATATTAAATCTAATTTTTTTTTGGAGTTTTTAAAGAGGAAGTAAACCCTGATGGGTTTTACTTCCTCTTTTTTTGCCCTGCTTTCCCCTGCAAAGTAAAAGCATAATGGGCTAGTATGCATCGCTTTCTAGCCCACTATGTGGCACTTACCTGCAAACGAAGCCCGTGTTGTCCCCGCTCGCTGGTGGCCACATCCACCCTAGCTCTTCCTTCAGAGGCCGCGGACTCCGGCTCTGTGACTGGCCAGATTCGCGTGACGTCACTCCCTCGCATGCATGCAGGAGCCGTCAGTCATGGCACTTGCTAGTGAAGAAACGACACAGAGGGCCGTTTCTTCACAGCGCCAGCGCCAATGATGCCAGGGCAATATGGTAAATATCTCCTAAACCATGCAGGTTTAGGAGATATTTACAGTACCTACAGGTAAGCCTTATTATAGGCTTACCTGTAGGTGCAAGTGGTGTAACTAGGTTTACAACCACTTTAAGTGAATGTAATCAATCAGCATAATATATCCCGCCCCAAGAGCGTGTAGCAATTGGAAGACATGGAGGAGGAAGGTGGAAGGTGAGTGTCATTTACCACTATGTATACGCCAGCATGTGTGGCTCTATAGTCAAGTGGGCTGCACAGATAAGAAAAAGGGGGAAATGATAAGCTTAGAAGGGAACTTAAATATGAGCATGCTCAGTAGAGGACACCAGCCGGTCTACACAATCTCCGACTGCAGTGAGGCCACAGAGAGGATGGGAGGGACAGCTGCAGGAAGGATCAATCAGGTATATTTCACTCTACACAAATAAAATGCTTTAGTGGCTTTCTGAGTATGAACACTCTGTTATATAGCATGTAATGAGAGTTTTTCAGATTCTAGTTTTAATGACAATAACTTTTTGAGTGAAGTTCATATTTAAATAAGAATTTGTGACTGTACAGTTGACATTCCTTCCTTTTTTCAGTAAACTGCACTCGAATACTGTGCTAGGTAGCAATAATGTGGATATAAAGTCAGAAACTGAATGCCAACTACTAATTAGAGCAATGAAATACTTGCTGATTACCAAATTTTTAGTTGGAATCATTACAAGGCAAAGACACAGCTACAACCTTGGACCAAATACTCATAAGTACATACATTTTGTACTCTAAAGCTGAATCACAGTCAAGTATCCACCACTAAACCATTCACTACAAAGTGTGGGCTTATTTGACCTCTAGAATAAACTCAGAACTTAGCTGGTACTGCCTACACAAAAGGTGTGGTGAGCCACAAGTTTGACTGTATAACGAGTTTTAGGGACTTTTGTCCAAAGCATAAAGTAAATGTTTATATGATGTATCATGTAAACCATTTTAGAGTAAGCCATGATGAGTACAAAAAAAGAAATAATGTTAAAAAAAAAAGAAAGATCATAGGTAAATTATAATTTGAATTTACAGTAAGTCTCATCTTGTTTTACAAGTGGTCTGGACAACGATGGATGTTTTTAAACCATATTCAAGCCAAAATAACAAGACAAAGCTGTAAGTCATTAACGGGGTTAATTCAAAAGACGGAGAAGAACAAGTGAAAGTAGAAGCGGAATCTCTAAAATTAAACGTTACCTAATACAGAATCTTTTGTTGGGGTTTTTGTGGATAGAGAAGGGAATGCATAAAAACCCTTTCAGATTTGTGTCATGTGTCCCATTGACCCAACAGGAAGCAGAAGGTCAACTCCATTGCCTTGTTAAAAATCACATATGGCCATTATCAGGCCAGAAATCCATTACACACATCAATACATATGAGGTTGCTACTCTTTGCAATACTACATGTAGCGATGGCGGACTATAAGTGTAACATTATGTGCCCTCCACGTCATTCATCATCTAAAGTTGTATCCCTTTCATGCTGGACGCCAGTGACTGTCATCGTATTGGTGAGCCAACCCAATGGATTGTGGGACTAGTAGTTTTTGTGACCGGGGGTTCCATTGCATAACTATACACCAGGACTACATATTCCAGGGATCCTTGCTACCATCCAGGGGACTTTTGGGAGAGACTATAAAGGAGATGGGAGTTCCGTCCCGCGCTTTCTTCTTCCTGGGCCTTGTGTAATGCATACCTCTCTGTGACGGGAAGAGAGAGGTTGCGGCCTACCACACGGTGTTAAGGAACTCCAGCCCGGCCTTGTAGGACCAATCTCTGCAGCTGTTCGCCAGACATCTTCACGTCACCTACTCAGCAACTCGACACCACGTTTGTTCACACACCGCATCCGTGTGTCATCGCTGGCGGCTCCATCGACAGACATCTCTTCCTGGGTCGCTGACTTCAAGGCCTCTAGTTCGGACCAGTCATTGGTGAGAGGGCAACCGCCCACCTTCTGCATTATTTTCCTGGTCACTTTATTGAAACACTGTGTACAGACACCTTTACCTTTGGAACACTTTACTGCACTTTTATTTGAACACTGTACATAGACACCTTTACCTACAACCACTTCAAGGAATACCATTAGCCTGTTTAAGCCAGTCAGTCTGTTCATTCATCACTGTGCCTTATTGGATATAATCTAATGAGCTCCACCCGCCGGTGAAGACTATCAGGCCTGCACCATGGACATTGCTGTTGTCACTAATTAAAGGGCCCTACACTATCCTTTTTCTGTCAGATCTCTCATTAGGATTTTAAGGTTGAATAGGCTGGCCTGGGGTTCCCTTTAGAGTGTAACTACTTGCATTAAACACTTAACCATTCATTGTTCTTCAGGTCATGCTACAGGTGGTATGCCATTGTAAATATATGTATATTGTATCTTCCTGCTGTTAAACTGTTCTTAAGCAGTCTTTGGGGAAATTCCTCCACTGAGTCTGTGCTGGTATTCAGATCTGTCAAAATGGAAAGTGTGGGAAGGAGCTGGTAAATATGTCATTTACTGGCTCCTTCCTTTTCTGAATGAACAGTCAGTGATCACTGACTCTCTCCATTCATGACTGAGCATTGCAAACTGTGTTTACGATGATTCAGTTTATGAATGGAGAGGAGCCTCTGTCTCCTGTCCATTCAACTTCAGTGCAGCTGAGACTGCAGAGAAAGGGACTGGGGAATCTGCGCCCTCAGTCCCTTTTCCTGTCTCAAGGGGGAGATGTCAGGGATCTATTTAGCCCCCCCCCCCACACACACACACACACACACCCAACAGGGCTGATAAAAAAAAAGATATTAATAATAAAAAAAGAAAGAAATGTAATAAATATTTAAAAGTTAAAATTGTATAAGAAATAAAAAATTAAATTAAAGAACACTGACACCAACCAATTCCCCCCTCCCCCACCCAAAGAAGAAAGCATTGTAAAAAAAATAACAAAAAAAATATAAATTGCAAAAAAAAAAATAAAAAAAAAAATTGTAAAAAATAAAATAAAAATAAAAACTACTGGCACAGTCCATGCCTCATCAGTGCTGCATATCAGTGCCACTGTCACATGATATTAAAAAAAGTATCGTAATCGGTATTGGCGATTACTTTATAAAAAGTATCAGTACTTGTACTCGGTCTTAACAAAGTGGTATCGGTGCAACCCTACCTGCATTAATGCACCCCTGCTCACAAGCAAGTGGAGGTTGATATAGGCAGACACTATGAGAAGTGGTAATATTCTTGATAAACTTAAAGGCATCTAATTATCACTGAGGGAGAGATTAATTAATAAATCTAGAAACACGTTGGATGTATGATGCCCAAGCAAACTGACTGCTGAATATCAAACTTTACAAAAAGATATGTAATATTGCAAAAGTATCAACCTCATAGGTATTGATGTGTGTAATGAATTTGTGGCCTGATAATGGCCATATGTGATTTTAACAAGGCTATGTTATTTTAGAGATTTTGTAATAAAATGTTTTTTTTTACATAAATAGTCATTTATTTTCTTTTTGGTTGCCTTAAAAATACCATAAGAGGCTTTTTCAAACCAAACTATGTGAATAGGGATGGTGGCAACCGTCTTCCTGAATAGAGTAAACATATATTAGAAACTCTCTAAAATGAGATTAAGTCCTCTTTCAGAACAAGTGTCCCCATTGGAAGATTTTCTCTGTTCTGGTCACAACTCAGAATGTTGCTATTTCCCTCATTTTCCATCCCAGTGACGTGACAGTGGTCAATACTGCAAATAGAGGGAGTGAATCTCCCCAGTGGGAACATGGACAGGGGCACAGAAGATTGGTTTTGTGGTATCAGGAGTGACCAAGGCACCACATCCCTAAATACTCATATCCAAAATTAGTCCCTCAAACAAGGTGACAAATATAGATCTGGGACCATATGTTAAAATCATAAAACTGTACTTTATTTCAAATACAATTTTTTTAAACAGCTTAACCACTTCAGCCCCGGAAGAATTTACCCCCTTCCTGACCAGAGCACTTTTTGCGATTCGGCACTGCGTCGCTTTAACTGACATTTGCGCGGTCGTGCGACGTGGCTCCCAAACAAAATTGATGTCCTTTTTTTCCCACAAATAGAGCTTTCTTTTGGTGGTATTTGATCACCTCTGCGGTTTTTATTTTTTTACGCTATAAACAAAAAAAGAGCGACAATTTTGAAAAAAAACGCATTATTTTTAACTCTTTGCTATAATAAATATCCCCCAAAAATATATAAAAAAAACCATTTTTTTTGCTCAGTTTAGGCCGATATGTATTCTTCTACATATTTTTGGTAAAAAAAAATCGCAATAAGCGATTATCGATCGGTTTGCGCAAAAGTTATAGCGTTTGCAAAATAGGGGATAGTTTTATGGCATTTTTATTAAAATTTTTTTTTTTTTTTAATGGCGGCGATCAGCGATTTTTATCGTGACTGCGACATTATGGCGGACACATCGGACATGTTTGACACATTTTTGGGACCATTGTCATTTATACAGCAATCAGTGCTATACAAATGCACTGATTCCTGTGTAAATGACACTGGCAGTGAAGGGGTCAACCACTAGGTGGCAGTGTAGGGGTTAAGTGTGTCCTGGGGGCGTGTTTCTAACTGTGAGGGGGATGGACTGTGTGTGACACGTCACTGATCTCTGCTCCGATGACAGGGAGCAGAGATCAGTGACATTGTCACTAGGCAGAACGGGGAGATGCTTGTCTACATTAGCATCTCCCCGTTCTTCCTCCCCCGTGAGGCGATCGCGGGTATCCCCGCGGCGATCGAGTCCACGGGACCCGCGACCCGACTCACGGAGCTTGCCGCGCGCGCGCCCGCCTCTTAAAGGGGAACGTACAGGTACGTGATTCTGCCTGTACGAGCTCTTCTGCCGCAGTATATCTGCGTGAGGCGGTCGGCAAGCGGTTAAAACAATAGGTTACACTTTACACCAGGGGTCTTCAAACTATGGCCCTCCAGTTGTTCAGGAACTACAATTCCCATCATGCCTAGTCATGTCTGTGAATGTCAGAGTTTTACAATGCCTCATGGGATGTGTAGTTCTGCAACAGCTGGAGGGCCGTAGTTTGAAGATCCCTGCTTTACACCATACTGCAAATTTTCATTGACCTTCAACTGCATCCCATTTGACCTCTCAACAACCACCTCTAGATGCTGGTGTACCTACGGTATATACCATATCCATATATTAAATGTATAAGATTATATGCTGCATACTATGTACACTCCACAAATATATGAAAGCTGCACAAACATGGACTCTTTGCAGCAATGTCTTTGTGGCTCAATCAGGGTAACATGTGTCTGCGTAGAGTAGTCTCTAAAAGACTCTAAAACAACGGAGAATCTAGCTGAGATCAAGATTCCCAGACACAGGTATTTGTGCTCAGAGACAGTGTCAGCCACAGTCCAGGATAGCTCTGGTAACACGGATGAACAGCTAAAGGGATTCAAGGTCCAACTAAAAAGGTCCACCCCACTGGAACTTGGGTACTCTGGTAGCAATCAGGTGTTGGTTTTGTGGAGAAGATTTGTGCTATATGGGTATGCATACTATGGACTTCTTCTTGGACTGGGACATGGGTATGCATACTATGGACTTCTTCTTGGACTGGGACATGGGTATGCATACTATGGACTTCTTCTTGGACTGGGACATGGGTATGCATACTATGGACTTCTTCTTGGACTGGGACATGGGTATGCATACTATGGACTTCTTCTTGGACTGGGACATGGGTATGCATACTATGGACTTCTTCTTGGACTTTTCAAGTGCAGGGATAGCAAGGGGTGGACTAAAGCTAGACTTTAGCATTAGGCATATTATAAACATCTAAGAAAGATTAGCATTTGTTGCTGAGCCACCTTGTTATCATGCCAGCCACATCAACCCATCAGTTGCTCATAATAGATCTTTTTTTTTTTGGCACAGACTTTTAAGGGAAAAACCACTTCATTATGCAGGAACTAACATACAGAGGAGTCTTTTCTGCAAAAGATCGAGAAATCATTAACCTCAGAGTATGTTTGACTTACAAATTGTCAGTGCGCCTTTGAAAATTCTTTAGAAATTTCAGTAAGGTAGAGAAACTCTCCTTTCATTTCTGAGCGTGTAAACAGGAAATATAGAATATTTGACGTATACGGGAACTCAAAGGCCACACTTACATTCATATTTGCAGTTACTTTGGAAAATATTAATGGCATATAATAAATTAATGAAAGCAGACATACATACTCATAATACTTTTTCTTACATTCAGGGTCTGCCTTCTTTTCAGGCATACTGACCAGTCAGGCCAGGGCACACCTCAGGCTTTGGTGCTTAGGAGTATCACTTTCTCACTCGAAGACTCTGACTACAATTAAAATCTAGCTGATATGAGGAATAACCAATTGCCTTCTGGGGGATCAAGAAGGAATTTATTTTTCACCATTAGAGTAAATTGAATCATATAGGATTCTGCATATGGAGGTTTTCTATTATTTTTTTTCAATTGGTTGAACTAGATGGACTTGTGCCTTTTTCCAACCTAACTACACTATATTACCAAAAGTATTGGGACGCCTGCCTTTACACGCACATGAACTTTAATGGCATCCCAGTCTTATGCCGCGTACACACGGTCGGACTTTTCAGCTACAAAAGTCCGACAGCCTGTCCGACAGACTTTCGACGGACTTTTGGCGGACTTTCGACGGACTTGCGGCGGACTTTCTAACGAACAGACTTGCCTACACACGATCACACAAAAGTCCGTCGAATTCTTATGTGATGACGTACACCGGACTAAAATAAGGAAGTTCATAGCCAGTAGCCAATAGCTGCCCTAGCGTGGGTTTTTGTCCGTCGGACTAGCATACAGACGAGCGGATTTTTCAACCGGACTCGAGTTTGACGGAAAGATTTGAAGCATGTTTCAAATCTAAAGTCCGTCGGATTTGAGGCTGAAAAAGTCAGTTGAAAGTCCGGAGAAGCCCACACACGATCGGATTTCCAGCCAGCTTTAGTCCGTCAGCGTCCGTTGGACTTTTGTAGCTGAAAAGTCCGACCGTGTGTACGCGGCTTTAGGGTTGAATATTGAGTTGGTCCACCCTTTGCAGCTATAACAGCTACAACTCTTCTGGGAAGGCCGTCCACAAGGTTTAGGAGTGTGTCTATGGGAATGTTTGACCATTCCTCCAGAAGCACATTTGTGAGGTCAGGCATAGATATTGGACGAGAAGGCTTGGCTCGCAGTCTCCGCACTAATTTATCCCAAAGGTCTTCTATCAGGTTTAGGTCACTCTGTGCAGGCCAGTCAACTTCCTTCACCACAAACTTGCTCATTCATGTTTTTATGGACTTTGCTTTGTGCACTGGTGCGCAGTCATGCTGGAACAGGAAGGAGCCATCCCCAAACTGTTCCCACAGAGTTGGGAGCATGAAATTGTCCAAAATGTCTTGGTATGCTGACGCCTTAAGAGTTCCCTTCACTGGAACTAAGGGGCCCTTGCACAACAACCCTACACCATAATCCCCCCTCAACCAAATGATTTGGACCAGTGCACAAAGCAAGGTTCATAGAGATTTGGATGAGCAAGTTTGGTGTAGAAGAACTTGACTGGCCTGCACAGAGTCCTGACCTCAACCTGATAGAACACCTTTGGATTGAATTAGAGTGGAGACTGCGAGCCAGGCCTTCTCGCCCAACATCAGTGCCTGACATCAGGCACTTCTAGAAGAATGGTCAAACATTCCCATAGACACACTCCTAAACCTTGTGGACAGCCTTCCCAGAAGAGTTGAAGCTGTTATAGCTGCAAAGGGTGGGCCAACTCAATATTGAACCCTACGAACTAAGACTGGGATGCCATTAAAGTTCATGTGTGTGTAAAGGCAGGTGTCACAATACTTTTGGTAATATAGGGTATGTAACTATGTGGGTTTGTCTATTGTCTTAAGTACTATTAATTTCAAATTACTATAGTGTCTCAAGTCAAATCTACAGTATACCAATTTCAGCCAGCAAGAATGAAATGTTATAAGTAAATGGTGGGCTAAATTGTTACAATAAATGACATGGTAAATATGCTACAGCTAAGCCTTGGTTCACACTGCTGTGACCCCATTGTCTAAGTCGCAATGAAGTTGCATCAAAGTAGTGCGGGGACCGTTTTTTAAATCTGCTGCGATTTGAGTCCCATTGATTGTAATGGCCACCAATGAAATGAATGTGCTTTCACTTGTTATGCGATTCTGTGTTGCAAGTCACATGCCACCAGTGTGAACCAAGGCTAAAGGAGAAAATACAGATATACTTCAAGATTAACACTGACAACAGTTTTTACAGGGAAATTATCAGTCACTGCATGAACTTGGTACTCTACCTGCTTTGTGGTCTTTTCAACCCACCAAATGCCTTACTATCTGCCATCACTGATCTCCACCCAGAAGTTAAAGTAGTTTTAGGGCCTGTTATCTTTATCATTATAATACAGGATTTTTATAGCGCCAAGAGTTTGTGCAGGTCTTTACAATACAAAGGGGGACAGTACAATTACAACACAGTTCAATACAGAAGAAATAGGAGGGCCCTTTCATGGAGCTTACAATCTAAAGGAAGGGGGAGGGGGTACAAAAGGTAATAGCTGCAGGGGATGATCTGATGGAGGTAACTCAAGTACAGTTCTTAGGTGGAGGTGGGGTAGGCTTCAGTGGCGTCTCCAGCTTTCATATTTAGGGGGGACAGGGACAAAATAGGGGGGCAACTATAAAATGCAAATATATATATATATATATATATATATATATCCTGGGGCCCTTTACTACGATCCCACAACGGGCCCTTTCACATGTTCTGCAGTGAGCTCCCTTCCTACTGTATTGGGCCCCCCCCAGGGTGGCAGAAAACAAGAGATATATGTCACCAGCATACCAAGAAAATATAAGGGTCCAAAGCAGTGGGAGAACTATCAGGGTTGCAAAGGTTATCTTGCCACCGGGCCCTGGTGTTCTGCCACTGTGGGGTTCCTCAGGCTCCTCTTGCTGTCCTGCCCCTGCTATTGACAGCGCTGGTCTGGCGTCTCTTGGAATTTACAGGCTGGTTTTCCTGTCCTAAGGACGGCAGAAATCAGTCTGTTTTTTCAGTAACTGAGAGTCCTGGTGGAGTCATTCCTGCAACTCGCTCTTCTCCCTGTCAATGAGGATGCAGGGAAAGGAGCAGATCGAGCGGCCGTGGTTGTGTGAGCGCTCGCATTATGCAGTGTCAGCGAGCAGAGGGAGGGGGGAGGAATCACCCGCAGGAGCTGACTGGGGGCGCTCTCCCTCTCAATAGAGACTGTGTTACTCCAGCAGTGGCCCGAGTAAGATGCAGCGCATTCGTATGAATGCAAACAAAAAGACATTGCCTTTTTGTAAAAAAAAAAATAAATACATTTTTTTTTGGGGCACATGGGGCACAGCATAATGTTGGGGGGGGGGGGGGGGGGTCAGGGCCCCCTCTGGCCCCCCCTAGGGACGCCATTGGTAGGCTTCCCTGAATAAATGAGTTTTAAAAAATTGCCTAAAGGCAGATAGGGTGGGAGCTGACTGGACATACTGGGGTAGGGAGTTCCAAAGGATGGGAGAGGTAGATCCAGAGGATGGGAGAGATTCTGGAGAAGTCCTGGAAGTGAGCATGGGAGGAGATGACAAGGGAGTTACAGAGCAAGATGTATTGGGAGGAGCGGAGAGAACGATTTGGACAATATCTGCAGATGAGGTTGGTGATGTAGCTAGGGCCAGTGTTGTGGATGGCTTTGTACGTTGTGGTTAGTATTTTGAATGTTATACATTGTGCTAGTGGAAGCCAGTGAAGGGATTGGCAGAGAGGGGCAGCAGTCACAGATCAGTTAGTAAGGTGTATTAGTCTAGCGGCAGCATTCATAATAGACTGAAAGGGTAATAACCTGTGTAAAGGTAGGCCAGTGAGGAGGTAGTTGCAGTAATCCAGGTGGGATATAACTAAGGCATGGATAAGTTGTTTTGTGGTGTCGTTAGTCAGGAAGAGCAAATTCTGGAAATGTTTCAGAGGTTGAGGTGGCAGGATTTACCCAGTTATTGAACGTGGGGCCCGAAGGAGAGGTCAGAGTCTAGGATAACACCTAGCACCTTGGCATGTGTGGAGGGACCAATGGTTGTGCTGTTGATTTCAATGGTAAAGTCATGAGTGGGGGATCGGGGAGGACGGAATATTACAAGCTCGGTTTTAAAAAGATTGAGTTTGAGGAATTGGTGTGACATCCATATTGATATGCCGCTCAGTAAATTAGTGATAAGTGAAGAGATCAATGGGGTGTGCTGGGGGGTAGAGAGAAAGATCTGGTTGTCATTGGTATAGAGGTGGTATTGGAAGCCATGGGAGGTTATTAATTGGCCTAGGGAAGATTTGTAGAGAGAGAATAGGAGTGACCCAAGGACAGAGCCTTGGGGTACCCCAACAGATAGAGGAGGAGGAGAAGTGGATATGGTAATGTATGTAATGCTGAAAGTGCTCTGGAATAGGTAAGAGGAGAACCAGGAAAGAGTCGCAGAGGCCATGGGAGTGGAGTTTACTGAGGAGGAGCAGGTGTTCAACTGTGTTAAAGGCAGCAGAAAGGTCTAAGACTATGACTATAGAGTATTGGCCATTGATTTTATCAGTTATTAGGTCGTTAGTGATTTTTAGTAGGGCAGTTTCAGTGGAATGTTGTGGGCGGAAGCCAGACTGTAGGGGATCGAGGAGGCTGCTGTCAGAGAGGTAGCAACTCATACGGTTGTGGACAAGGTTTTCAAGAAGCTTGGAGGCAAATGGGAGCAGGGAGATGGGTCTTAAGTTATTCAAACAGGTGGGGTCAAGTGAGGGTTTTTTAAGTATGGGCTTAACCAGTGTATGTTTGAGCAGGGAGGGAAAGGTGCCGGTGGCGAGGGAGAGGTTGAAGATGTGGGTTAGAGATTTCAGGATAGAGCAGGAAGGTGGCCGTAGTAATTGTGAGGGGACAGGTGGTAAGGTGGGCCTCGGAATGGAGTTTGACAACTTCCCCTGTGTTAACAGGGTTTAAGGAGGAAAGTATTGAGCGTGGTGTTGAACCTGGTTTGTTGGTTGGAGGAGAAAGATGAACACTGGAGATCTCATCACAAATCGTGTCAATCTTGTTCTTGAAATGACTGGTAATCTCCTGGGCAGTAAAAAAGTTAGTAGGTAGAGGCAGTGGGGGTGAAGTAAGGAAGTAAAGAAAAAAAAGAGTTGATGAGGATTGGATGAGAGGGTATTGATGAGAGTGGTGTAGTAGGTTTGTTTAGCAGCGTCAGATTTGTAGAGGGTGAATTCTTGCAGAGATTTAGTTTTACGGCACGCTCATTTAAGAGCATGGCTGCGTCTCTTGAGACTTCTAGTGTCATCTGTTTGCCAGGGTTGTACCAGGTGGTGCCTGGTTCTGAGTGTAGAGAGAGCAGCAAGTGTGTCCGGGAAAGATGACTGTAAGTTGTTGTAGAGTGTAGACAGAAGTGGCCAGGTCTGGGCAGGACAGGGATGCAATTTTGTCGTAAGTCAGTAGCAGAGTGAAGAAGGGAAGGGTTGAGGTGGCAGAGGTTTCTTTGGGTTACTGTTTGTTGGTTGGAGGCATGGGAGGTAGGAGACAAGGAAACAGAGGAGAGTGTAAAACTGATAAGGTTGTGATAGGAGAGAGGAAAATGGGTGTTGCAGGGAGTGAATGGTGGTTTGTGTCCATTGTGTTAGGTTAAAAGTGGAAGTTAGGTTGAGTAGTTGAGAAGTGGCTGAGGTGTTAAGGTTGACTGGAATGTTGAAGTCACCAAGGATGATGGCAGGTACTTCAGAGGAGAGAAAGTATGAGAAGTCATTAAGAAAGCATGACGCTGGGCCAAGAGGGTGGTAAATGATTGCAATCCTCAGACAAACAGGAGAAAAAATAAGAATACTGTGCACTTCAAAAGAGCAGAGGGGCAGAGTAGAAGGTTTCGGAAGAACCTGGAAGGTGCTTTGTAGGGAAAGGAAAAGCTCAACTCTGCCTCCCTTTCGTCATGGAAGAGGGCAGCTGGAGAGGATTCCTAGAGCCAGGTTTCGGTAATAGCAAGTAGACTGTGGGAGTTGGAGAGGAAAAGGTAATTGACAGAGGCAAGTTTGTTGGAGACAGAGAGGGCTTTCCAGAGGGCACATAAGAGTGGGGGGCTGGCTCGTGGAAGCAGGGGAATTGAGATAAGGGAGTGAGGGTTGCGGCTGCTGCCAGACAAGGGAGACTGCTGGTTCTGCGGGTGAGAGTTTGATGATGGAGGGCCAGGATTTGGGGCGATATCCCCGTAAGTTAGTAGTAGTAGGAGAGTGAGGGAGGTGAGGTGGAAGTGGGATTTATACGAGGGTAATGCAGCAGTAATTTGGAAGTGGTGACATTATGTAGGCTCAGAGAGGGCAGGAGTTGATAATTGCAGTGATATTGAGAGAACAGAAGTGAGGGTGATATGTAGAGGTTGTGGGGTGGAGAGGAGGGATAAAGAAATAAGAGTTTGAGGAAAGAGGACACCATAACAAAAAGGAAGGTTAGTAAGAGCATGTTGGAGTGTGAAGAGAAAGGAAAAGAAGGCTAAGGGAAAGAGATAAGAGATGAAAGAGCACTTCCAGACTACTTGTAGTGGAGCAGTAATGTTTGTAGTCGCCTTTGTTGAAGTGCCGTAATTTGCTTAAAGAATAGCCAACATCATCAGCAGTCCCAAAAATTGTACTGAATTTATACTTGGATGGACTGGGAGGAGATTAGACAATGAATCGATTAAGAGCTAATAAGAAAGACACATAGTGAAAGAGAATGTTTTCTGCCATAAAACAAATCTCAAGCAGGATGGGGACAACATGAGGCTAGGTGTTTGATTCTGGCCAAGGCACTATGAGAGTAAAGCCTACTACACACGGGTAGTTTTTTGTTTCATTCAACCCAGCATAGAAATGGTGGAAACCAGTGGGACCCAGGTACACCCATCTACTATCCAGAGAAGTCTGGCCAAAAGTGGTCTTTATGAAAGAATTGCAGTCAAAATCCATACCTCCCATGTGGAAACGAGGCTAAGCGACTCAACTATGCATAAAAACATAGGAACAGGGATGCAGAAAAATTGCAGAAGGTGCTCTGGACTGATGATTCAAAATGTGAAATATTTGGCTGTAGCAGGAGGCCGTTTGTTGATGAAGGGCTGCAGAGTGGTACAATAATGAGTGTCTGCAGGCAACAGTGAATCATGGTGGAGATTCCATGTAAGTTTGGGGCTGCATTTCTGCAAGTAGAGTTGGAGATTTGGTCAGGATCAATGGTGTCCTCAATGCTGAGAAATACAGACAGATACTTATCCATCATACTATAATGCCAAACATACAACAAATGTCATTATCTTCAGCGTAAAGAACAACAAGGAGTCCTGGGAGTGATGGTTTGGCCCCCAGAGAGCCCTGATCTCGAAATCGCCGAGTCTGTCTGGGATTACATGAAGAGACAGAAGGATTTGAGGCAGCCGACATCCACAGAAGATCTGTGGTTAGTTCTCCAAGATATTTGGGACAACCTACCTTCCAAGTTTTTTAAAAAAACTGTGTGCAAGTGTACTTAAAAGAATTGATGCTGGTTTGAAGGCAAAGGTCACTCCAAATATTGATTTGATTTGGATTTCTCTTCTGTTCATTTACTTTTTTGTACTCATTTTGTGAATTGATAAAAGTAAACTTTTATCACTTCTGTTTTTGAAAGCATAAAGCATCCTTAATTTACAGCATTTGTTCAGACCTGCCTAATGCCGCGTACACAAAAGTCCGACAGCCCGTCCGACAGACTTTCGACGGACTTTTGTCGGACTTTTGGCGGACTTGCGGCAGACTTGCGGCAGACTTGTGGCAGACTTTCTTACGAACGGACTTGCCTACATACGATCACACAAAAGTCCGACGGATTCGTACATGATGACGTACACCGGACTAAAATAGGGAAGTTGATAGCCAGTAGCCAATAGCTGCCCTAGCGTGGGTTTTTGTCGATCGGACTAGCACACAGACCAACGGATTTCTGGGTCCGGCGTAGTTATGCCGTAAAGATTTGAAGCATGTTTCAAATCTAAAGTCCGTCAGATTTGAGGCTGGAAAAGTCAGCTGAAAGTCCGGGGAAGCCACACACAATCGGATTGTCAGCCAGCTTTAGTCTGTCGGCGTCCGTCGGACTTTTGTAGACGAAAAGTCCGACCGTGTGTACGCGGCATTAGACTTTTGCACAGTACTATATACTGTATTTACTGTATATGTATATATTAAATCCCAATGCTCGTTTGTAATAAAAAGGTTACAAAAGAAAAAATAAATGTTTTTCATTAGGGACTGTGTGGTCAGGCTCCGGGTAGTTTGAGGTGCCTCTGAGATAATTTGGAGTTCCTGCACTTTACCTTGCACAAGTTTTTTCTTTGCATTAGACTTGTATTGGAGTGCAAAACCAGCTTGAATCAAACAAACAAAAATGTAACTCCTTTTGCAGAGGATGCCTGTAATTTGACATGTAGCCCAGAATGTGGCATTCACTCAGCATTTTTTTTTAAATAAACTCCTTAGATCAAGGTTTCTCAACCAGGGTTTTGTGGAACCCCAGTGTTCCTCCAGAGGTTGTTAGGAGTTTCCTTAAGCAATGAGAAATGTCTGCTTCTCTGATAAGTTCCCACTGACACCATTAATCCTTTTAGCTATCTGTAAGGGGAGAATTCTTCCCAATGACCAAAAGTGTAAGGAACATTCTTCCCACTGACCATCACACTAATGTATCATGAATTGTAGATGTAGTAATTTTCAGTATGGGTTCCCTGAGACTTTAAAGTTATTTCAAGGGTTCCCAAGTTGAGAGTGTCTGCCTTAAGCCTCGTACACACGATCGGATTTTCCGCAGTCAAAACCTCGGACTTTTGTCCATAGGCATGTGCCTGGATTTTGTCTTGCATACAAACGGCAAGGAATTGTCGGCCAACAAACATGAACGTACTGACGTACTACATGGTTTTTCAGCTCTTTACGCCACCCTTTGGGCTTCTTCTGCTAATTTCGTGTTAGTAGAAGTTTGGTGAGTGTCGATTTGTGCTTTTCATTTGGCTCTTTTCATTTTGTGCTTTTCATTTCGTGCTTTTCAGTTCGTTTCTGAATGGCCGTTCGTCAACCAGACATGTTGCGGAATCGGAGGAGATAACCTGTTATTTATTATTGGCTTTGAAGTTATTGCTTTGACCCAAGTCCAGTCCAGGAACAGGAGGAGGAGTTCTTGGACCAAAAATTGGTTGCTTTATTAATCGTGAGCAATTATGTCATATGCCTTTGCTGCGGGAGCTCCAGGAGAGTAATCCAGATGATTTTTGGAATTATCTCCAGATGAAGGACCCCTGCTTTCACCAACTCTTGGCATTGTTGACCCCCTATATTGAGAAGCAGGACACATGCATGAGTCTTTTATTTTATTTTTTGGTTGAATAATGATTTGATTTGGTATATTTTCTATATTTTTGGATGCATAGAATGCACTTTTTGGTTAAGTTCTATTGGCAGATAGCATGTCTAATTTTATTTGTTTTCTTTTTTTTATGCACAATAAATAAATTGTGTAGAATAATACTTGGCTATGTGTTTTACTTCAAATGACAGTTTGGGAGTAGGCAGTTACATTTAAAAAATTACAATGTAAAATTAACAAGGGACACCAACATAGTTGTATCTTTGATCTTAAAAACTACGAGATAATGGTGTTGTGGTAACTTGCCCCAATAAATTAAAAAAAAAAAAAAACATAATAATATTATTCTTGATATCACTAGAAAAAAAAAGCCTTTGAAAATTCATTTTCAATAACTCCATCAGTATCACCAGCAAAGCAGCTTCATTATTATCCCATTAAAGAAGAAGAGAATTATGCGCTGCATTTCCAGATTTCATAATTTGGCGCGTCACGAATGTTAATTCTCCATTACGAACGCTAGTTTACAAGACCGACCGCTTCTGGCTCGTCCTTGCTTCTGAGCATGCGTGTTTGTACTTTGGACTTTTGTCCGACGTACTTGTGTACACACGATCGGAAAATCCGACAACACACATTTGTCCGCGGAAAATTTTAAAACCTGCTACCCAACATTTGCCCGTGGAAAATCCGATAACAATTGTCCGATAGAGCATACAAACGTTCGGATTTTCCACCAACAGCCTGTCATCACACAATTCCCATCAGAAAATCCAATCGTGCGTACGAGGTTTAGGAGTCTGACTTGAAAATTAAGCTCCTCGGAGTGAAACGCGTCAGTAGGAGGAGTGTGTGCAGAATGTACTGATAGGAATAAACTGCTTTGATGTGATTGAGATCAGAGTGCAGCAATTATCATTTTGTAGTGCCAATTTAGTCTTTTTTTGCATTAATGGAAAATGTTCTTGCTTATTGGATCATGCTCCCTGCTTGCCATGCAGTCATTGAACATGGAACAGCATTGTAGCAACCTGTCAATAAAGAGGTGTAGAGTACGAGGTGATACGGAGATGCACGCATTTGTTTCCCCCACATGTCAGGGAGCTTTCTATTCCTTAAACAACTCTGAACTCTGCCTGGACTGATCATCTTTCACCGAGCTGGAAGCATTTCCACAAACATTGGCAAAATGAGCTATGTAAACAGTTGCTTAAAATGTATATAAAAACAGCTCAAACACTAAACTTACAATCTTGAAGGAATTTGATTTTCATTTATTTTAAATGTCAACAGGTCTGAGTTAGCCTACAACATCCTTGGCTTCTTTCACTCTGGAAAGAAAATATCAGGTGCCCAGACTCTAAGATTGGAGTTCATTGATGATAAAGTTCAAATAATCCTTTGTTCCGTGTATTTTCTCCTCTGGTCTGAACATAAATGAGCTCTTTATAGAGAGTCGGGTAAATGTACCATTTTAGAGTTTACAGAAAATGTTTATTTAAAGTACTTAGACTACCAGGTCCGCGGGGTAGGCTTTCCCTTGTAAAATAAACAGCCGCCCATTTGATAACCATTAGCAAATGGAACCTTCAAGACAAGAGGCTCACAAGAAGCAGGTTAGGGCTTCCTTTTAATTACAACGTAATAGTGATACTTAAAGTCAGCAAAGTCTCAACATTCCTCACTTGTTTAAAATACACGAACATGATAGTTATTGTTAAGACCTATTATGTCAATCTTCCCTTGGAGAATAAAGAACCAATGTGGAAAATGGAATTTCTGGGGATTTTTTTTTTCTAGTGCGTTCTTTACATTTTTTATTTATGAGCTAATACTTTTGGCTAAGATTGCACTGTAAAAACAGTTGTATATTTTTACTATTTCCTTTTTGTAAGCTTGTGGATATAGTGTAGATTATCGCAAATGTAAAAATATAATTCTTTAGAATTATGATCTAACACCCTAATCTGCAAGCGCTAAAAGTCTTACAGTATTTTATTCTATTATCGACTTAATTACAAATGTACTAATGGGGCATCGCTAGATATTGACCAGTAAATGCGGACATCTCTTGGGCTCGTGGCTCCTATGACCAGTGAATACGGACATCTCTTGGGCTCGTGGCTCCTATGACCAGTGAATACGGACATCTCTTGGGCTCCTCTCTCCCATGGATCAGTGAATACGGACATCTCTTGGGCTCCTATGGACCAGTGAATACAGACATCTCTTGGGTTCATGGCTCCTATGACCAGTGAATACGGACATCTCTTGGGCTCCTCTCTCCTATGGATCATTGAATACGGACATCTCTTGGGCTCCTATGGACCAGTGAATACGGACATCTCTTGGGCTCATGGCTCCTATGACCAGTGAATACGGACATCTCTTGGGCTCCTCTCTCCTATGGATCATTGAATACGGACATCTCTTGGGCTCCTATGGACCAGTGAATACGGACATCTCTTGGGCTCCTGGCTCTTATGGACCAGTGAATATGATGATATCTTGGGCTCCTGGCTCCTATGGACCAGTAAATATGGACATCTCTTGGGTTTCTGGCTTCTATGGACTAGTGAATATGGACATCTCTTGGGCTCCTGGCTCCTATGGACCAATTAATACAGACATCTCTTGGGCTCCTGGCTCCTATGGACCAATTAATACAGACATCTCTTGGGCTCCTGGCTTCTATGGACCAGTGAATACAGACATCTCTTGGGCTCCTGGCTCCTATGGACCAGTGACTACAGACATCTCTTGGGCTACTGGCATCTATGGACCAGTGACTGCAGACTTCTCTTGGGCTCCTGGCTCCTATGGACCAGTGAATATGGAAATCTCTTGGCCTCCTATGGATCAGTAAATACGGACATCTCTTGGGCTCTTGGCTCCTATGGACCAGTGACTATGGGCATCTCTCGGGCTCCATAGATATTCTAATATACTAATGCAAAGCCAGCCAGTAGTTCATGGTGCCATTAGGAGTTTCCTATTGTGTAAGCTCCAAACAGAGTGAAACCTTTTGGTGAGTGTGTGTACTGAGTTGAGTGGTCTGTTTATTGGAGAGATCAATAAACTGATTCTGAAGCTTTAAATATGGTGAGCGGTTCCCTTCTTTCCATTCTGGAGCTTATGCTGAGACTTTGTGAGTGGCCGATGACTACAGGAAACCAGCTCCCGTAATCTGTGGTTACTTGGGAAATAGTGCTGGTAGCAGAACATTTAGATCTCCACTATTATGCCCCGTACACACGGTCGGACTTTGTTCGGACATTCCGACAACAAAATCCTAGGATTTTTTCCGACGGATGTTGGCTCAAACTTGTCTTGCATACACACGGTCACACAAAGTTGTCGGAAAATCCGATCGTTCTGAATGCGGTGACGTAAAACACGTATGTTGGAACTATAAACGGGGCAGTGGCCAACAGCTTTCATCTCTTTATTTATTCTGAGCATGCGTGGCACTTAGTCCGTCGGATTTGTGTACACACGGTCGGAATTTCCGACAACGGATTTTGTTGTCGGAAAATTTTATAGCCTGCTCTCAAACTTTGTGTGTCAGAAAATACGATGGAAAATGTGTGATGGAGCCCACACACGGTCGGAATTTCCGACAACAAGGTCCTATCACACATTTTCCGTCGGAAAATCAGACCGTGTGTACAGGGCATTACAGTCATCTCCTGACTCCTGGCAAGTTCTTCTAATTTACTAATGTAAACCCAGCTGGCAGTTCATAGTGCTATTGGGTGATGACAACCTTTATCTAGCCTTATCCCTGGTTCACACCGGTGCGACTTTGAAATTTGCACTGCCAATTTCATTGCGGCTTGTGACTTCATGCAACAGACGTCTATACAAGTCGCAATGAAATCTGTAAAAAGTAGTGCAGGGACCTTTTCATAATTGCTGCCACATGAGTCACAGTGAGCATTTTCATTGCCAGCAATGGGATGTGACTTGTCATGCAATTTGGAACTGTCAAATCGTATGACAAGTTGCACTGGTGTGAACTTGGGCTTAAAGTACAACTAAAGACAAAACCTTTTTTTTTCGTTTTGGATAGAGCGGAGATGGATTAAAACACCCCTCAATTTTTATTGCTTTTTGTGCCGCCCTCTCTATTTGTCCTGCCTACCATTATTATTATTGAAAGTGAACGTAAAAGAAAATCCAAAATCTTGGGTTTTCCCCAGAAAAGTAACTGATGGGAAATCTTCCAACGAGGACACTAGTTCTGGTGACCTGGGAGGCCCCAAGGGATTCCCTTAATTTGCAGGGATTTCCCCTCACTTCCTGTTTTGACTATGGGACAGGAAGTGAAGGGAAATCTCCCCAATGGGACACAGATGGCACAAAATAAACTGACAGGGGTTATGACCCTGCCTTACTCTATCCAAAAAGAAGACAAAAGTTTTGCCTAAATTTCTACTTTAACATAGTTCTTTTATTGCATCTCATTATGATTTTATAACTTTCACTGTTCAAGTCCTGAAGAAGAGGTAGGCCTAACCCCAAAGCATGTTGGTTGTATTTGATGCTCTCTTTGACAGACTCACCTGGGACAGAGGCTTTTGGAGGGGGCTGAATGCTAGCTTCTTGCCTACCGACTATGGGCCCTGGCATTTAAGGGAGCTACAAGCATTTAGGAAGATGTCCTGTTATGTAATGCAAAAAGACATTATTAAGGAGGCCATGATGGTCTCTGCAAGCTTGGGACTCAGTGAACAGATATTTGTGAAAAGAAAGCTGGTTAATGAGATCTGGACAGCCCAGGGTCTCCTGTTGTCTACTAGTCTGAGGTGCTGTGACATCACTGTTGTATTGTTAAATGTGCTAATTAACTCACCTATTGCCTGCTAGGGGATGTGTTTACACTTGGAATAATGTGTATTGTACTTTGTGAGCTCAATGCCGGCAAGTCTGACCTAGAATGAGATCCCTGATTGTCCAGGTGGTTAGTTGTTTAATTAACTTAATGTTTATAGTGTTAATTATATTTCTGTATACAGCTGCGTTTGCATATGATAATGTGATCAGCTTCACCTAAGTGTGTATTGTATAAAAAGCCTGTATTCTTGTTTAATAAAAGAGCTCCAGCTTTGCAGCAAAACTAGTCCTGCCTAGTTCTTGGTTGCAATATGCGGCTATAATATCTGATATCTATGTTCACACTGGAGGAAGCCGTATACTGACGGAAGCACCCAAGTGGAATGTGGGACGGTTCCATCACACTCTCAACCAATAAATGTTTTAAAAAGACCTTTAAGTGATATAATTTTTTTTACTAGGCGCTCCACAATACCCAACCCAGAGATTATTGTCTGCTGAGCCATCCCTTAGTTACAATCAGAGAGGTATAGCCTACGACCAGTACAAGGTCCATTATACCTTCATTATGGTACAGCTGCTTTGAAGGAATACGCACTATATACGTTTTGTATAATGCTTATGTATTTGTAAATGTTTTGTATAATGCTTATATTGCTTCAGATATCTGTGAGCACATAACAAATCAAAAGAAAAGTGTGGGCTTACAAAAAACAAACATTCATACGTACCTAAGTGGATGCAGCTTCGGTCCAATGCTACAGTTGTCCCCCACCAGGTCTGCACCGAGAACTTGGAGATCAAAGACCACTGATTGCTCAGTTCTCGGGTCTGCTCTGAGCACAG
Organism: Lithobates septentrionalis; assembly: GCA_037952835.1. Taxonomy (NCBI): domain Eukaryota; kingdom Metazoa; phylum Chordata; class Amphibia; order Anura; family Ranidae; genus Lithobates; species Lithobates septentrionalis. The sequence continues at coordinate 884,414 of JBBDGP010000897.1, read as the reverse complement.
AGCAGTGACATTCACTCACCGGCTCTCTGCTCTGCCCCTCCAGCACTCACTGGAGCACTGGACTGTGGATGGGGTGGGAGCAGCTGGCTCAGCCTCTCAGCTGTGCGCTGAGAGGCTGAGCCAGCTGCCAGTCAGGCATCTGGCTGGGATTCAACATTAAAGTCGGGATCCCTGCAGAGCCTGGAGCAGCTCTGTGACATCAGCCGACAACGGACTTTGGCCCACTGTCGGCTCAATATGGATCATAGGAGAGCAGCACTAAGTGCACTCCTGTGACCCTCATGAGAAGTATGGCCAAAAGAGCTTTGTCCATACTGCTTCTTTTTAAAAAGTCTGAAGGAAAATTATTATAAGAAAACATTGGTCAGAGTATATATTTAATTTAAGATAGATTCTGTGATTCTGTTAATTGTGCGATTTAATGTCTATGTTTTTTTTTCTTCTTTTTTGTCTTCCTTTATGATCAAGGTTTTTCATTATGTCTTTTTCCAGAGAAAGAACATGGCGAGCAAGAATTATACCAGTTGGGTTATTTTATCTTTCTGAAGGAAACTTGTTCTGAATGAAACTGTTTTATGGATGAGTTTACTTCTGCTTTAACTGTGGTTGTTCCTTCCAGAAATGAACTGGTCATGACTTTAGTGGCTATAGACCCTCTACTCTTGGATAAGTGCTACCTTTATCTGTGTTAAAATATCCCCCCCCCCCAAGCTACGTTACCCAAGCTATGTACCCTAATGCAGTGATCTCCATTCTCCAAACTAAGGCCCAAGAGCCGGATGAGGCCCTTTGCCTACTTTTATCCGACCACCAATGATGAGGCGCTATTCTTCCCACTGACACCAATGATGGGGCACTTTTCCTCCCACTGACACCAATGATGGGGCACTATTCCTTATACGGACACCAATGATGAGGCACAATTTCTCCCACTAACACCAATGATGGGGCACTATTCCTTCCACTGATATTAATTATGGGGCACTACTCTTCCCACTGACACCAATGATGGGGCACAATTCTTCCCACTGACACCAATGATGGGGCACAATTCTTCCCACTGACACCAATGATGGGGCACTATTCCTCCCACTGACATCAATGATGGGGTACTACTCTTCCCACTGACACCAATGATGGGGCACTATTTCTTCCACTGACACAAATGATGATGCATAATTTCTCCTCCTACTGGCCACAGGTGCTCTGTAATTGTTTTACTCCTACTGACTACCAAGCCTGAGACATTGTCTATCCTCACTGATGCCAGGGCATTTTCTTCCCCCACTGGCCACAGTCTGGCCCCCCTAAATTCCAAAGGACAGTAAACTGGCCCTTTGTTCAGAAAGTTTGAAGGTTCCTGCCCTAATGAAAAGCGTAGAATCTGTTGGCCATTGCTTTTGACTTAAAGTGGAAACAAAACCCTAGAGTCCACCACCAGAAAAAGTCAAAACATCAGGGGCTCTCCTCCATTAAGGGCGAATGGGCACCGCCCCCTCTTTCCAGCCACCCCCTCTATGACTAATGGATAGATTTATGCATAGCATGAATCTATCCATGGCCACCGCTGCCACCCCCTATTCAAGCGCCCGGCCCCTTTTTGGAAGCCGGGCGCCTGAACTCCAGCGACGGGGGTGTTTTTTTTAAGCACCTGATTAGATAGGCTTCAAAAAAGGTGGACTTGGAGCGCAGAGCATGCGCTTTTCTAACACTGAACCGCCTCTCTGCCAATTAGGCAGCGCGGGTTTAATACCCATCACCTGATTGGCTGAAGGCACAGGTGCCCCGATTGGATGCCTAACAGATTAAAGAAGAGAGGAGGGGGAAGCACGGAGGACACAGGAGCTGCCATCACCCGCTGCCTGATCTGCCACTAAAATGGGGGAAGTGGCAGACAGCGGGCAGGCGGGGGTCACAGTGGCGGCATTTGATGGGCACAAGTGGCAGCATTTGATGGACACAAGTGGCAGCATTTGATGGGCACAAGTGGCAGCATTTGATGAGCACAAGTAGCACCATTTGATGGGTACAAGTGGCTGCATATGATGGGCACAAGTGGCGGCATTTGATGAGCAAAAGTAGCACCATTTGATGGGTACAAGTGGCTGCATTTGATGGGCACAAGTGGCAGCATTTGATGGACACAAGTGGCAGCATTTGATGAGCACAAGTAGCACCATTTGATGGGTACAAGTGGCTGCATTTGATGGGCACAAGTGGCAGCATTTGATGGACACAAGTGGCAGCATTTGATGAGCACAAGTAGCACCATTTGATGGGTACAAGTAGCTGCATATGATGGGCACAAGTGGCGGCATTTGATGGTCGCAAGTGGCTGCATTTGATGGGCACAAGTGGCTGCATTTGATGGGCACAAGTGGCTGCATATGATGGGCACAAGTGGCTGCATGTGATGGGCACAAGTGGCTGCATATGATGAACACAGTGGCTGCATATGATGGGCACAAGTGGCTGCATATGATGGGCACAAGTGGCTGCATTTGATGGGAACAAGTGGCTGCATTTGATGGGGCACAAGTGGCTGCATATGATGGGCACAAGTGGCTGCATATGATGGGCACAATGGCTGCATATGATGGGCACAGTGGCTGCATATGATGGGCACAGTGGCTGCATTTGATGGGCACAATGGCTGCAATTGATGGAACAGTGGCTGAATTTGATGGGCGCAAGTGGCTGCATATGATGGGTGCAAGCGGTTGCATTTGATGAGCACAAGTGGCTGCATTTGATGGGGCACAAGTGGCTGCATTTGATGGGGCACAAGTGGCTGCATATGATGGGAACAAGTGGCTGCATATGATGGGCATAATGGCTGCATATGATGGGCACAGTGGCTGCATATGATGGGCACAGTGGCTGCATTTTATGGGCACAGTGGCTGCATTTTATGGGCACAGTGGCTGCAATTGGTGGCACAGTAGTTGCATTTGATGGGCACAAGTGGCTGCATATGATGGGCACAAGTGGCTGCATTTGATGGCCACAAGTAGCTGCATATGATGAGTACAGTGGCTGCATATGATGGGCACAAGTAGCTGCATATGATGGGCACAAGTGGCTGCATTTGATGGGCATAGTTAGGCTGCAATTGATGGTTTTTATTTTTCATTATTTTTCAGTTTGTTTGTACCCCCCCCCCAAAAAAATTTTTTTTGAGTACCAGCTGCCACTGCAAAACCATTCTCAGACTCTCACCTCACCCTATCATTACTGAAGACTCTATATGCCTCTATTGTTATGTCTACTGGGTTTAGTGATATCATCCGTTTATTCCCTGTTACCAATAAAGCTCCATCTTGGATATTTTCTTCCTTATACTTCCTCAAACCTTGCTTCCGCCCTAACATGGGCATCATCCAGTAATGTTGTGCATGCCCACAGAACCCGAGCAAAGTCAAGAGAATTGATGAGGTTTTCTGAAGACTCCGGAGATCGAGCGATTGTGTTGGAGTTGGAGCATTACATCACCTCGGCATAGAACTCTGTAGATCACGGCATGGCCAGTGTGCCGTGAATGAGGGATAAAATGAGCATGCACAAATGACATCGCTGGCAACAATATACAGGAATATCTTCAGAACAGCAAAGCTTTGTAGTACTTTAAAGTTATGAACAAGAAGGTGTATATTATGATTGCACAGGGGGAAAAGTTCACATACTGAGTTTAATTTATTCAAATCTAATTGGTGTTCCTATGTTTTTGCCTCGTGCCTTAAACGTTTTTCAGAATGAGGAACTGTCCAATTGCTGATTATAGAATGGGGGTTGTTTCTTTTTTGGAATATTTCTTACTCTGTCTGTCTGTCTGTCTGTCTGTCTCTCTCTCTCTCTCTCTCTCTCTCTCTCTCGCTCGCTGCACTGGTCAAAATCATTTGTTGGAGGGGGGATTGTGGTGTGGAGGTTGTTTTTCAGGTGTTGATCTTGGCCCCTTAGTTCCAGTGAAGGGAACTATTAAGGCGTCAGTATACCAAGACATTTTGGACAATTCCATGCTCCCAACTTTGTGGGAACAGTTTGGGGATGGCCCCTTCCTATTCCAACATGACTGCCCACCAGTGCACGAAGCAAGGTCCATAAAGACATGGATGAGCGAGTTTGGGGTGGAGGAACTTGACTGGCCTGACCTCAACCCGATAGAACACCTTTGGGATGAATTAGAGCGCAGACTGCGAGCCAGGCCTTCTCGTCCACATCAGTGCCTGACCTCACAAATGCGCTTCTGGAAGAATGGTCAAACATTCCCATAGACACACTCCTAAACCTTGTGGACAGCCTTCCCAGAAGAGTTGAAGCTGCAAAGGGTGGGCCAACCCAATATTGAACTACTACAGACTAAGACTGGGGTGCCATTAAAGTCCATGTGTGTGTACAGGCAGGCGTCACAATACTTTTGGTAATATATTGTATATACAGTATATATATATATATATATATATATATATATATATATATATATATACATATATACAGTGCCTTGCAAAAGTATTCGGCCCCCTTGAACTTTTCAACCTTTTGCCACATTTCAGGCTTCAAACATAAAGATATAAAATTTTAATTTTTTGTGAAGAATCACCAACAAGTGGGACACAATTGTGAAGTGGAACGAAATCTATTGGATATTTTAAACTTTTTTAGCAAATAAAAAACTGAAAAGTGGTGCGTGCAAAATTATTCGGCCCCTTTACTTTCAGTGCAGAAAACTCACTCCAGAAGTTCAGCGAGGATCTCTGAATGATCCAATGTTGTCCTAAATGACTGATGGTGATAAATAGAATCCACCTGTGTGTAATCAAGTCTCTGTATAAATGCACCTGCTCTGTGATAGTCTCAGGGTTCTGTTGAAAGCGCAGAGAGCATCATGAAGACCAAGGAACACACCAGGCAGGTCCGTAATACTGTTGTGGAGAAGTTTAAAGCCGGATTTGGATACAAAAAGATTTCCCAAGCTTTAAACATCCCAAGGAGCACTGTGCAAGCGATCATTTTGAAATGGAAGGAGTATCAGACCACTGCAAATCTACCAAGACCTGGCTGTCCCTCTAAACTTTCAGCTCAGACAAGGAGAAGACTGATCAGAGATGCAGCCAAGAGGCCCATGATCACTCTGGATGAACTGCAGAGAACTACAGCTGAGGTGGGAGAGTCTGTCCATAGGACAACAATCAGTCGTACACTGCACAAATCTGGCCTTTATGGAAGAGTGGCAAGAAGAAAGCCATTTCTCAAAGATATCCATAAAAAGTCTCGTCTAAAGTTTGCCACAAGCCACCTGGGAGACACACCAAACATGTGGAAGAAGGTGCTCTGGTCCGATGAAACCAAAATCAAACTTTTTGGCCACAATGCAAAACGATATGTTTGGCGTAAAAGCAACACAGCTCATCACACTCAACACACCATCCCCACTGTCAAACATGGTGGTGGCAGCATCATGGTTTTGGCCTGCTTTTCTTCAGCAGGGACAGGGAAGATGGTTAAAATTGAGGGGAAGATGGATGCAGCCAAATACAGGACCATTCTGGATGAAAACCTGTTGGAGTCTGCAAAAGACCTGAAACTGGGATGGAGATTTATCTTCCAACAAGACAATGATCCCAAACATACAGCAAAATCTACAAAGGAATGGTTCACAAATAAACGTATCCAGGTGTTAGAATGGCCAAGTCAAAGTCCAGACCTGAATCCAATCGAGAATCTGTGGAAAGAGCTGAAAACTGCTGTTCACAAACGCTCTCCATCCAACCTCACTGAGCTCGAGCTGTTTTGCAAGGAAGAATGGGCAAGAATTTCAGTCTCTCGATGTGCAAAACTGATAAAGACATACCCCAAGCGACTTGCAGCTGTAATCGCAGCAAAAGGTGGCTCTACAAAGTATTAACGCAAGGGGGCCGAATAATTTTGCACGCCCCACTTTTCATTTTTTTATTAGTTAAAAAAGTTTCAACAATCCAATAGATTTCGTTCCACTTCACAATTGTGTCCCACTTGTTGGTGATTCTTCACAAAAAATAAAAATTTTATATCTTTATGTTTGAAGCCTGAAATGTGTCAAAAGGTTGAAAAGTTCAAGGGGGCCGAATACTTTCGCAAGGCACTGTATATTGTGACAGTGAGTGGCCCTGTAAAAATGTAGGAGCAATTGACACAGGATTTGCATTAGGGCTTAAAAGAGAGGTATGGTCTTCATAAAAAAAAAAAAAAAACATTCATACTCACTCACCCGATAGTGATTAAATAGTCCGCTTTCTATCCCCTGGGCCCCTACTGAACACAGGGGGCCCAGAGAAGATTTTTTTTTTTATTGGTGGACAGAATTTGTGAGTCCCCACCCGCTCTACCCCCCCATCCCTGGTTTGCTCCAGCCATAGTTGCCCAGCTCGGTGCCCAGGAGGAATGGAGGAATGGATAGGACCAGATGTAAACCAAATGCAGACAGGACTATATTAGATTTGTAACATCACAGGGATTTCATAATGATCATATTTGGTCAGTGACATCACAGGGACCCCCGGCTGAATGGACCGGCCAGGAATGAGTCATGGCTGTTAGGATTTTGGTGTCTCCTGGCTATCTAACAACCAGTCTCAGTGCAAGCTGTGGTAGTAACACTGCTGTTAAATGTTTCACATGGCACTGCCACTGGAGGTTCAACACCAATTAAATTCTGCTGTTTGACAAACCTGTAACGCTGCCCCCGTAGGGGCCGCTGGTAATAGCTGGCTCTTTCCAACGGTATAGAGACAGCCCACCACCACAAGCACCAGTTCATTCACACTAGCTCCAACAACACAGTCTAGGGGTGTCTTTTTGATACTTATTGCTTGAAAAACATTAACAGGAGAGGGGTTAGGGCATGGGATACTCCAAAGGACGATTAGCCAATAGCCCCCAGAGGGCAATCTTCTCCATAGGTAATTCAATTCAGGGTCATTAGTCACTAGTCCCCAGGATGGCTTCCTCCGGACATGGCCCAAAAAGGAAGACAATCCTTCTCCAGGCCAGATCGTTTTTAGTGAAGTCCTACAGCCAGCTTCTCAGGAGATCCATCCAGGCCCTCCGCCCTGACACTGTTGAGGGCTCGAGAACAGCTACACAGTCCATGGGCAGCCCCTTAGGCTTTGGAACCCTCCTGGGAGAAGAAACATTCTCTCCAGGGCTCCACACTATTTATTACCTCCCCATCCACCTTCTGAGTGCTCCTCTCCAAGGACTGGCTGGAGCATGATAAAACTTCAAGCTGGTTATTTCAATCTCCTTCCCTATTTTTTGTAAGCTTCTTCCAGAGGCAGGGGGAAGCAATCAAACTCCCAGCCTGTGAATTCCTGAACAGACCAGAACAAACAATCACTGCTCCCTTGACTACAAAAGGAGCCATAAAATTGCCTAACATCCTACGCTATTTGCCTAACTCATCCCGGATTGAGACCAGTAGGAGTAAAAAATGTGCTTGCATCAGTGGAATGCCATAGGATTGGTGGTCAGTGAGAGTAAAAAATATTACATCATTGGTCTCTGTGGGAGTAATAGCGCCTCATCATTGGTGTCAGTGGAAGGAATAGTACCCCATCACTGGTATCAGTGAGAGGAACAATACCCCATCTCTGGTGTCAGTGGGAGAATTAGTTCCCCTTCATTGGTGTCAGTGGAAGGAATAGTGCCTAATCATTGGTATCAGTGAGAGAAATAGTGCCCCATCTTTGGTGTTAGTAGAAGGAATAGTATCCCATCATTGACTAATCTGTTAACATTCTACGAGGAAGTGAACTGCCACCTAGATAGGGGAAGACCTGTGGATGTGGTGTATCTGGATTTTGCAAAAGCATTCAGTACAGTTACCCATTAAAGCTTAATTTATAATCTGAGGTCTGTAGGCATGGACCACAGAGTTTTTTTCATGGATAGAAAACTGGTTACAGAAGCAAATTAATAAGCGGACTGCCTTGGATTGCGAGCATAATTCGTTCTGCAAACATGCTTGTAATCCAAAGCACTTGTATATCAAAGCTAATTTCCCCATAAGAAATCATGGAAACTCAAATGATTCGTTCCACAACCAATTATTCATAGGTCCTTCAGTTTATAGTCCATATAAAAAGATTATAGCAATGTGATCAGGTTGTGTAACCATAAAATGTCCATCCACAAACGGAAGCCTCCGCAAGGGGATTAGAAGCAAAATCCAGCAGGAGCTACAGAGTATAAAAGAGAAGAGAGGCGCCTCTAAGTGTAGCAATATGTTTCTAAATGTTGTACCTCCATTAAATGTAACCATATTGCTACACTTAGAGGTGCCTCTCTTCTCTTTTATACTCAGTTGTGACATGATGCTACTTGTATATCAAGACATCGCTTGTATATCAAGTCAAATTTTGTTTAAAAATTTTGCTTGTCTTGCAAAACGCTCTCTTCCCTGATGAAGCCACGTGACCCGTGACGCCACGCGTAGGGACAGGCACCTCCCACTGTCAGCAGTGTACGAGCTCGCCACCCATCTGGATACACTGTACCCTCTGTTACTTCACTGTGTGAGTACCCCGTTTGTGTTATTGATAAATAAAGCCTTAATACCCGTAAATACTACACTATATGGCATCTTTATCTCTCCTTTGATCATGATGTTCCCCATGGATCTGAGGTTTAATGCCTGACAGCCTGAGACTCAGGACCTCTCCCCACAGGAGACACCACAAGCGCTGATTGCTCTATGCTGTAGCCTCAGTGTAGCGAGGTAAGGGGCCATTATCTACCATTAGAGGATTGTTGCATGGAGAGGATTGTTGCACTGGACACTTTACCGCACGTTGCACAGTTATTGTGATCTCTTTGGACATTCGTTATAACATTGTACCCTTTGGCTGAATTTGCTTTTATGTGATTAATCTTTTAGTGATTTAATTTTGCTGCACAAATCAAGTTTGTATTGAATTGTAGTATTACTTTCATATAACTGTGAGTACTTACTGCTGGCACTGGACACTTTATTCCTTTTGTCACAGACATTGTGATTTTTTTGGGGCATTCATTGTCACATTGCACTTTTTGGTATAATTCACTTATTGGATTTATTCTTTTGACATTTATTTGTGCACCTTAAGTGAAGTGTTTACATTGCTAATTGCATACACTTATGTTAATATTCAGCATATATTTTTATTTACCCTGTTTCCCCGAAAATAAGACCTAGCGTGGTTGTCAATGATGGCTGCAATATAAGCCCTACCCCCCAAATAAGCCCTACACTGTTTCTCCGAAAAGAAGCCCTACCCTGAAAATAAGACCTACAAGGACTTTAACTAGGGCTTATTTGGGGGGTAGGGCTTATATTGCAGCCATCACCGACAATCACGCTAGGTCTTATTTTCGGGGAAACAGGGTAGGACCAGTTAGTTGAGTCTGGCTTCGCTTATCTTTTTATGTATATATTTGTTTTAGCACAGCACAGTGTTACACCTTCTGTTTGTCTGAGGCCACCACCACATGCTATATCGAGGGCAGGAGACAAGCCCCCCACCTAAGTAAATGGTAGCATGTTTGAACCTATGTATTAGAGCCTATTTTAGGATTAGCGCAGCACCATTCCCACTTGTCAGCTCTCAAACCAGGTTACTCTCAAACCAAGTTTTTTACTGTACAGGGATATGGGAAATGATTACCGACACCGACTCAGGTACACCTTCACAGGTTGAACCGGATGGACTATTGTCTTTATTCAACCTTACCTACTATGAAACTATTGACGTCAGTGGAAGGAATAGTACCCCATCATTGGTGTGAGTGAGAGAAATAGTGCCCCCATTTCTGGTGTCAGTGGGAGAATTAGTTCCCCATCATTGGTGTCAGTGGAAGAAATAGTGTCCCAAGGGCTGAAGAACCACATCCAGCCTGAGGGTCGCAGTTTGGAGACCTATAAAACTATTGACGTCAGTGGAAGGAATAGTACCCCATCATTGGTGTGAGTGAGAGGAATAGTGCCCCCATTTCTGGTGTCAGTGGGAGAATTAGTTCCCCATCATTGGTGTCAGTAGAGGGAATAGTGTCCCAAGGGCTGAAGGACCACATCCAGCCTGAGGTTCGCAGTTTGGAGACCTATGAAACTATCGATGTCAGTGGAAGGAATAGTACCCCATCATTGGTGTGAGTGAGAGGAATAGTGCCCCCATTTCTGGTGTCAGTGGGAGAATTAGTTCCCCATCATTGGTGTCAGTGGAAGGAATAGTGTCCCAAGGACTAAAGGACCACATCCAGCCTGAGGTTCGCAGTTTGGAGACCTATGAAACTATTGATGTCTGTGGAAGGAATAGTACCCCATCATTGATGTGAGTGAGAGGAATAGTGCCCCCATTTCTGGTGTCAGTGGGAGAATTAGTTCCCCATCATTGGTGTCAGTGGAAGGAATAGTGTCCCAAGGACTAAAGGACCACATCCAGCCTGAGGTTCGCAGTTTGGAGACCTATGAAACTATCGATGTCAGTGGAAGGAATAGTACCCCATCATTGGTGTGAGTGAGAGGAATAGTGCCCCCATTTCTGGTGTCAGTGGGAGAATTAGTTCCCCATCATTGGTGTCAGTGGAAGGAATAGTGTCCCAAGGACTAAAGGACCACATCCAGCCTGAGGTTCGCAGTTTGGAGACCTATGAAACTATTGATGTCTGTGGAAGGAATAGTACCCCATCATTGATGTGAGTGAGAGGAATAGTGCCCCCATTTCTGGTGTCAGTGGGAGAATTAGTTCCTCATCATTGGTGTCAGTGGAAGGAATAGTGTCTCAAGGGCTGAAGTACCACATCCGGCCTGAGGGTCGCAGTTTGGAGACCTATAAAACTATTGAGGTCAGTGGAAGGAATAGTACCCCATCTCATCATTGGTGTGAAGAAGAGGAATAGTGCCCCCATTTCTAGCGTCAGTGGGAGAACTAGTTCCCCATCATTGGTGTCAGTGGAAGGAATAGTGTCCCAAGGGCTGAAGGACCACATCTGGCCTGAGGGTTGCAGTTTGGAGACCTATAAAACTATTGACGTCAGTGGAAGGAATAGTACCCCATCATTGATGTGAGTGAGAGGAATAGTGCCCCTATTTCTGGTGTCAGTGGGAGAATTAGTTCCCCATCATTGGTGTCAGTGGAAGGAATAGTGTCCCAAGGGCTGAAGGACCACATGCGGCCCGAGGGTCGCAGTTTGGAGTCCTATGAAACTATCGACATCAGTGGAAGGAATAGTACCCCATCATTGATGTGAGTGAGAGGAATAGTGCCCCTATTTCTGGTGTCAGTGGGAGAATTAGTTCCCCATCATTGGTGTCAGTGGAAGGAATAGTGTCTCAAGGGCTGAAGGACCACATCCGGCCTGAGGGTCGCAGTTTGGAGACCTATAAAACTATTGATGTCAGTGAAAGGGATAGTACCCCATCATTGGTGTGAGTGAGAGGAATAATGCCCCCATTTCTGGTGTCAGTGGGAGAATTAGTTCCCCATCATTGGTGTCAGTGGAAGGAATAGTGTCCCAAGGGCTGAAGGACCACATGCGGCCTGTGGGTTGCAGTTTGGAGACCCCTAAGGTAGACTTTTGCTCAGTCTGTGTGGCAAGGGTGATCTTACTATAGTCGTTTCATATATAAAGTCTCATTGTATTAGGAAAAGATCCAGCTGCAGAAGAATACAAAAATCCAAACAAAGCCCATGTATGACAATTCGGACAAAGAGATCTCTGAAGTATGTTATTCTATTCAGTTGAAAGGGAAGAAAAAAAAAAAAGTCTTATCTTGACAGCAGCTGCCCCATATTGCTCCGCATATCAACCATTTACAGTTCAAAAAAAAAAAAAGAAAAAATGTTATGGTAGCCTTTGAGTTAGATAGCTTTGACGCACACCCAGGGGAATCTCACGGTTAAACGTGCGAACAGTGACCTTTCAATGCGAACGGCAGACAGAGAAAAAAACAAACGGGCCTGTATTTTCCCATAGAGAGTCTCTGTGGAAACTACAGTCATTCTTTGTATCTCATTCACATTTAGTTTGGCTGGCCCGGGCAGAGATATATGGACAAATGAGAAGAATCGCCACAGAAAAGAATACTCTTCACAGAAGAATGGTGAATAAAAACTGTTATAGTGATGCTGTCAAGTTCAAGTGGGACCGGCACTGCACCTGGGCTACCAATGAAGGCATGTATTCATCCACAGTCATGTGTGGGAAGACTGATAAGTTTCAGAGGTGGTCATGTCAAGAGGCCCATTCAAAGGACGATTCTATTTGAGATTTATAGAACAAAAAGCCATGAGTAGACAATATCCTATTTTGTCTGATTTTATCTGGGATTAAAGGACGGCTCCCGGGCAAAATTATATTTTAAAGATGAACTCCGGGAATTATATAGATTGCATGCCTACATTGGTCCAACTTGGCACAATGGAATTGTGTATACACGATATTGTCAAAAGTATTGGGACACCTGCCTTTACATGAAATTAAATGGCATCCCAGTCTTAGTCTGTAGGGTTCAATATTGAGTTGGCCCACCCTTTGCAGCTATAACAGCTTCAACTCTTCTGGGAAGGCTGTCCACAAGGTTTAGGAGTGTGTCTATGGGAATGTTTGACCATTCTTTCAGAAGCGCATTTGTGAGGTCAGCCACTGATGTTGGACGAGAAGGCCTGGATCACAGTCTCCGCTCTAATTTATCCCAAAGGAGTTCTATCGGGTTGAGGTGCAGGCCAGTCAAGTTCCTCCACCCTAAACTGGCTCATCCATGTCTTTATGGACCTTGCTTTGTGCACTGGTCCAAATCATTTGGTGGAGGGGGGGGGATTATGGTGAGGGTTTGTGTTTCAGGGGTTGGGCTTGGCCCCTTAGTTCCAGTGAAGGGAACTCTTAAGGCGTCAGCATACCAAGACATTTTGGACAATTTCATGCTCCCAACTTTGTGGGAACAGTTTTGGGGATGGCCCCTCCCTGTTCCAACCTGACTGCGCACCAGTGCACAAAGCAAGGTCCATAAGGACATGGATGAGCGAGTTTGGGTTGGAGGAACTTGACTGGTCTGAACAGAGCCCTGACCTCAACCTGATAGAACACCTTTGGGATGAATTAGAGCGGAGACTGTGAGCCAGGCACACTGACCACAGGGGGGAGCTGGTCGAACACGGCTGCCATTCATGTAGCCCTTCTAAAGTCATAGCTACAATCTTCTAGGACAGTGGTCTACAAACTGTGTGGCCCCTTGCTTGCATTTATCTGGCCCTTAAGGCATTATTCCTGCCACTGACACCACCAATGGGGAATAGTTCCTGCCATTCACACCAGCAGTGGGGTACTATTCCTTCCACTGACACCAACAATGGGTGTAATTCCTTCCACTAACACCAACAATAGGGTACTACACTGTGGGCACAATTATTATTCAAGTTTTTTTGAGGATTAATTTAATTATTGAACAGCTACAGTGCTCTCAGTCAATCCAAAATGTTAATAAACCTCAAACCTGAATATTTAAGAAAGTAAAAGTGAGGTTTTGGATTTCTTAGGAGAAATATCTATGTGTGCACAATTGGGGGCAACTCAATGAAAAAGGAAAATTTTCCCATCTCACTTGTTTATTTTCATCTGTTAAAGTGAGAATAATAAACAAAAAAACTCAAAATTTACAAATAAACATTTCTGACATTTAAAAAAAAAAAACAAAATTCAGTGACCAATATAGCTATCCTTCTTTTCAATAACAGCCATAAGCCTTCCATTCATGGAGTCTGTAAGTTTCTTGATCTGTTGATGATCAACTTTTTGTGCAGCAGCAATCACAGCCCCCCAGACACCGTTCGGAGAGGTGTACCGTTTTCCTTCATCGTAAATCTCTAGTTTAAGAATGGCCCACAAGTTCTCAATGGGTTTAGGTCAGGTGAGGAAGGGGGGCCATGTCATCATTTTTTTAATCTTTAAGGCCTTTAATGGCTAGCCATGTAGTGGAATACTTCAATGCATGCGATAGAGCATTGTCCTGCATAAATATCATGGCCTTCTTGAAAGATGCAGACTTTTCCTGTACCACTGCTTGAAGAAAGTGTTTTCTAAAAAATGGCAGTAGGTTTGGGATTGATTGAGTTGATTTTGATTCCATCTTCAAACCGAAAAGTGGGGATGAGCCGAACACACCCCCAGTTCTGTTCACACCAGAGCACGCGAACAATCAAAAAATTTTACGAACATGCGAATACCGTTAAAGTGTAGGGGATGCGAATGTGAAAAATAAAAAGTGTTCATTTTAAAGGCTTATATGCTTATTGGCTTATTGCCGTAAAAAGTGTTTGGGGGCCCGGGTACTGCCCCAGGGGACATGTATCAATGCAAGAAAAGTTTTTAAAATGGTAGTTTTTTCAGAAGCAGTGATTTCAATAATGCTTAAAGTGAAACAATAAAAATGAAATATTCCTTTAAATATCGTGGCTGGGGGTCCCCTTAGTCTGCCTGTAAAGTAGTGCATCTTTCCCATGTTTATAACAGTACCGCAGTAAAATGACACTTTCTAAAGGAAAAAAATGTCATTAAAACTTGCTCTACATTGCTATAATGTATTGTCGGATGCTGGCAATATACATAAAAAATCATTGAAAAAAAAGGTAGTGTAGTTTATATAACACAGTTTATTGAAGTGGTTAAGGGGAACCCTGCGCTAAAATAAAAAAATAAAAATTGGTGTGGGGGTCCCCTCAAAATTCATACCAGGCCCTTCAGGTCTGGTATGGATTTTGAGGGGAACCCTGTGACAATTTTAAAAAAAAATGGCGTGGGGTCCCCCCCAAAATCCATACCAGACCCTTATATGAGCATGCAACATGGCAGGCCGCAGGAAAAGGGGGGACTAGAGAGCGCCCCCCCCTCCTGAACCGTACCAGGCCACATGCCCTCAACATGAGGAGGGTGCTTTGGGGTCCATGTTGATGTGAACAAGGGCCTCATCCCCACAACCCTTTCCCGGTGGTTGTGGGGGTCTGCAGGTGGGGGGCTTATCGGAATCTGGAAGCCCCCTTTGACAAGGGGGTCCCCAGATCCCGACCCCCCCATGTGAATGGGTAGGGGTACATTGTACCTCTACCCATTCACCAAAAAATTGTCAAAAAATTAAAAACAACAGAAGACAGTTCTGGGCAATTCCTTTATTTAAAAAAAAAAGTGTCCCACAATGTAAATCCATCATCAACCACGGCGCCCACGGTCCTGAGGGCTTCCGTTTTTTTTTCTCGTGACCGTCGGCGCCATGATTGAAGATGGACGGACATTGCGACTTTGAGACATTGAGACTTTTTTTTTTTTTAATAAAGGCATTGTCAAAACTGTCTGCTATTGTTTTTACTTTTTTGACACTTTTTTGGTGAATGGGTAGGGGTACATTGTACCCCATACCCATTCACATAGGGGGGCCAGGATCTGAGGGCCCCCTTGTTAAAGGAGGCTTCCAGATTCCGATAAGCCCTCTTCCCGCAGACCCCAACCACCGGGCAAGGGTTGTAAGGGTGAGGCCATTGTCCCCATCAACATAGGGACAAGGTGCTTTGGGGGGACCCCAAAGCACCCTCTCCATGTTGAGGGGATGTGGCCTGGTACGGTCCCCCCCTTTTCCTGCTGCCTGCCAGGTTGCATGCTCGGATAAGGGTCTGGTATGGATTTTGGGGGGACCCCCACGCCATTATTTTTTTTTAATTTTGGCACGGGGTTCCCTTCAAATCCAAACCAGACCTGAAGGGCCTAGTGTGGATTTTGGGGGGAACCCCCACGCCATTTTCTTTTTAAATTTTGGCCTGGGCATCCCCTTAAAATCCATACCAGGCCTGAAGGGTCTGGTATGGATTTTGGGGGGGACCCCACGCCAATTTTTATTTTTTATTTTGGCACAGTGTTCCCCTTAACCACTTCAATAAACTGTTATATAAACTACACTGCCTGCATTGACTGAATATAGAGTCTACACTGAATGCATATATATACTAGACTGTATATATATATATATACATATATATATATATATATATATATATATATATATATATATATCAAATACACTGCCGGCACTGACTTGAATATAGAGTCTACGCTGAATATCTAGTCTACACTAAATGCACTGCCACTATCAAATACTCTGCCACTAGGGATGAGCTTCGAGTTCGAGTCGAACTCATGTTCGACTCGAACATTGGCTGTTCGCAAGTTCGCCGAACAGCGAACAATTTGGGGTGTTCGCGGCAAATTCGAATGCCGCAGAACACCCTTTAAAAGTCTATGGGAGAAATCAAAAGTGCTAATTTTAAAGGCTTATATGCAAGTTATTGTCATAAAAAGTGTTTGGGGACCTGGGTCCTGCCCCAGGGGACATGGATCAATGCAAAAAAAAGTTTTAAAAACGGCCGTTTTTTCAGGAGCAGTGATTTTAATAATGCTTAAAGTCAAACAATAAAAGTGTAATATCCCTTTAAATTTCGTAGCTGGGGGGGGGGGGGTGTCTATAGTATGCCTGTAAAGGGGCGCATGTTTCTTGTGTTTAGAACAGTCTGACAGCAAAATGACATTTTGAAGGAAAAACCCATTTAAAACTACCCGCGGCTATTGCATTGCCGACAATACACATAGAAGTTCATTGATAAAAACGGCATGGGAATTCAACACAGGGAAACCCCGAACCAATATTAAAAAAAAAAAAATGACATGGGAGTCCCCCTAAATTCCATACCAGGCCCTTCAGGTCTGGTATGGATATTAAGGGGAACCCCGGCCAAAATAACAAAAAATGTTGTGGGGTTCCCCCTAAATTCAATACCAGACCCTTCAGGTCTGGTATGGATTTTAAGGGGAACCCCGCTCCAAAAAAAAAAAAAAAAACGGCGTGGGGTCCCCCCAAAAATCCATACCAGACCCTTATCCGAGCACGCAACCTGGCAGGCCGCAGGAAAAGAGGGGGCGGCGAGAGTGCGGCCCCCCCCTCCTGAACCGTACCAGGCCACATGCCCTCAACATTGGGAGGGTGCTTTGGGGTAGCCCCCCAAAACACCCTGTCCCCATGTTGATGAGGACAAGGGCCTCATCCCCACAACCCTGGCCGGTGGTTGTGGGGGTCTGCGGGCGGGGGGCTTATCGGAATCTGGAAGCCCCCTTTAACAAGGGAACCCCCAGATCCCGGCCCCCCCCCTGTGTGAAATGGTAAGGGGGTACTTACCCCTACCATTTCACTAAAAAACTGTCAAAAATGTTAAAAATGACAAGAGACAGTTTTTGACAATTCCTTTATTTAAATGCTTCTTCTTTCTTCTATCTTCCTTCATCTTCTTCTGGTTCTTCTGGCTCTTCTGGTTCTTCCTATTTCGTCCACTGACATCAATAATGGGGCACTATTCCTCTCACTGACACCACAGTCATGTGTGGGAAGACTGAGAAGTTTTAGCGGTGGTCATGTCAAGAGGCCAATTCAAAGGAAGATTATATTTGAGGCTTTTAAAACAAAAAGCCATGAGTAGACAATATTGTATTCGGTCTGATTTTTATCTGGAATTAAAGGACGGCTCCTGGCAAAATTATATTTTAAAGATGAACTCCGGGAATTATGTGGTTTGCATGCTTACATATGTCCAACTTCGCACAATGTAAACCTCTTACCCAGGGAGCTTTGGATAAAACGGAGATTACTATAGTAGTAAGGGCTACTACAGTGATAGTCATCAGCTTCCAAGTCGTGCTCAGGTTCTATGTGAGTCACTGCCCCACTGCACACTGACCACAGGGGGGTGCTGGCTCAGCACTGCCACCATAAATGTAGCCCCTACTACAGACATAGCGTCGATCTTCCAGGTCAGTGGTCTCCAAACTGTTTCCCCGGGGCCAGATGTGGCCCTTTGCTTGCCTTTAACTGGCCCTTTAAGGCATCATTCCTGCCACTGACACCAACAATGGGGGGACTGGGAAGCAGAAGGTGCAGGGTCTGGAGGAGGACCAGAGGAGGGCCGCAGTCTGCTGAATGCTGAAACCAGGGGAGGCGGAGACAAGGGGGTGCTGCCACTGACCCTTACTTGACCTACAAATCTAGATCTAGGTATTTTTTTCTTTCTTTTTAATTTTTGTGTTTTTTATCTCTCCCTGCAAGCAGAGAGAGAGAAATACAATGTATCTTTCCTCTCCATTCACAGAGAGAGAGACACAGGGGTGGACGCCAATCACAGGCTACCACAGCAGTCAGGTGACCCAAAAGCGGGAGTTCTGGGTCCCGATTGTTAGTGTAGTACAGAGGGCTCCCGGTGAGACCCCGGTCTCTGTGCTGGAAGCATTCTGTGCAGCCCACTCCCAGCACAAAGACAAATATGCATATATGCGGCCCCACGGAAAAAAAGCCCAGTCCAGTGAGGCCGCATATATGTGTGTACTGTCGGCGCGAAGGGGTCAAACAGTATGTGGCTTTTTTTCTGTAAATCTTTTTATTATTTTGAATAGGTACAATAACATAAAAATGTAAAATACACTCGCACCATAACATTCCATATCTCAGACACTTAGCCCACGCAGGGGCTTACAAAGTATATGAAAAACAAATGGTAGTACATAATAGCCTTAAGGATAGTAACAACAGCTTACATAACCAACAACTAATAAGACCCGTGAACAACCGACCCGCAATACCACATCATATCCAAAAGCCCCAAGGGACCCTGGAGTAACCTGCAAGCCACAGAAAGAGGCTTCAGGACAACACTAACAAGGCATTAAGTAACCCCAGTCATGGAAGGTTCCGCTAGCCGTTTAGACCATCTTGATCATATTTCCTGGCTCAACCCCAATGTGCAAATGTGTCTTTATAATAAGTGAGGACATTATTAACTTGTTATTTCCATAGAGAGAGAAAGGGGGGCGTTTCACCCAGCATAACGTCTGGCATAAAATAGCAGGAGGCCAATCATAGTTCGATCCGTCACTCTAGGACAGGGTTTCTCATCCAGGGTTCATGGAACTCAAGGGTTCCTCCAGAGGTTGCTAGGGGTACCTTGAGCAATGAGCAATTTCTGCCTCTCAGGTAAGTTCCCACTGAAACAATTGACTTTTCTATCTATTTTTCTTGAAGGGGGTAATTTTTCTAAATGTCTACAAGTGTAAGAAGCTTTCTTTCCACTGACCATCACACTAATGTATCATGAGCTGTAAATATAGTCAATTTTAGCAAGGTTTCCTGGAAAGTTACTTCAAGGGTTCCTCTGTGTTGAAAAGGTTGAGAAAGGCTGCTCTAGGAGCTAGATCCCCTACTAGGCCCAGCCGGCACACTCTAGGCTAGCCTTTTTCAACCAGTGTGCCCAGGCACCCTGGGGTTGCTTGAGGTTTCTTCAGGGGTGCCTTGGCAAAATGCCTAAATATGTATCAAAAATTGTATACAAGCCAGCTGGTGGATCAAGCCTGCCTTTTAGTTACACAAAGACACGGGTTTTCATTATGCACCATTACGACTTTCTAAACACTGGCATCCTAACAACCAATTACGTCATCAGTTAATAAGGAGGATGTCTGTTGCCTCCACAGCATCCTTGTTTGACCCTCCTGTGCCCCTCTCCCTCAGCACTGGGGTGACATTAGCTGGCTGATGGAGAGAAATTGAGGAATAAGAGAAACATTGGAATACTAGTCAGTACCAGTAAGCAAAAGTGTATTGCTTTGGAAGAATAAATCACCTCTAACGTTGGGTGTCCTACATGTGGATGTTGCTGCATTATGTAAAGCTATTAGAATAGTTTTTTTTACATTTTAGAATGGGGTGCCTCGAGACTGTCCATCATTTTAAAGGGTGCCTTGAGATTGCCTATAATTTTAAAGAGTGCCTTGACTGAAAAAAGGTTGAGAGACACTGCTCTATGGGATGGAATAATGGAGGTGCCAGCCACCAACTTGATTACAGAGAGCACTTGTGCCCAAAATACACTGATTACAGGACTGGACCAGAATATGTGGATGAAGTCACCTGGGGAGTGATCACAGCACCACCATTCTGAGGAATGAGAGGGTCCTAGTTTATGAAACCGATAGGGAGTGAGATAGGCCCTGTGTACAATCTTAAACTGGATGAGGCGATATCGTGGGGGAAATTAAAATCTTAAATGGAAAATCCCAGATATCCTCCCAGTCCTTGGAATCCAACTCCAGAGCATCCAGGGAACCAGCGCTGACGAAGCACCGACAGCTCAGGAGAGGATACCAGCAGGAGATGAGCATAAAGAGTCGAGGTGGCTTTTTCTGAACATTCATAACACAGCCCCCCCTTCAAACATTGTGTGTTTATTATCACTTTAACTGGGCTTTAACAATGATGGGCAGGCTTGAAATCCAATTGTAAGGCATGGGAGGTAGGGAACCAGCTCTTGACAAAGCTTCCTAAAGTTGATATCTTCCTGTCCCAGAGTCCCGAGTTTTTAACGGCACTTAAAAAGGCGTTGAGCCTGAGGTTGCCTGTTTTTCTTTACCTTTTTTGCTTTACATCAATGTTTGCATCGAAAGGTTGACTTTAAAGTGAGATCATGCCACAGGAACTCCACGAGACCTTAAAAAGGTCTTATCACCCCAGCAGTTGTGATCACAAGCCCGAATAGTCCTTTTTTTTTTCTTTGAGTGTTGGAGGAAAATCATCTTTGAGATAAATCATTGTATCCGGCCCTGGAGCAATTAGCTTCCTGCGGGCAAGTGAAGTCTTGGTAAGGTGTCTAATTGAGTTGACATGGTGCCAAGACACAATGTGCAATTGACAAGAATTCCCATTTCATTTCCCATTCAGCGTAGTGTGGCTTAATTTGTTAATGTGTGCACATTGTGTCATGTTACAGCTCCGAGATAACGAACATCAATGGGGCTCATTAGGAACATTAAATCAAATAAAAGAGCAGGATGTTATCATCATTTGCCGGCTAGATCTGAAGGGTCGATCATGTGGTTAGTTACTTTGTGGACAGCCCAGGAGGGCAGCTTTTTACGTATTCTGAGACATGCATAAGGATCGGTGGCCTTTGGGTTCAACAGAGGGTACATGTAAATGAACTGTTCTATAGAAGGTGATGTAATAAAAGGGCATTCCTCTAACAAAAGCCTTGTGAACGTTTATTCCAAAACACACTGGACATAGCAAGAAAAGTTACAATTTTCCTTTTAACTTGATTGGGTTGAAAACACGTAACTGTGGTGTTTAGTGGCATCTTACTTTAAAAATAAAAGATATTTCAAATTAATTTGCCACTAAGAAAAAAGCAATTGCACTTCAAATATTTTTTAATTAGAAAATAATAATTAGAAAATAAATATATTAAAAAAATATATAAATATATTTCTTATAGCTGTGCAGAAGGGAAAAAAAATTTTTGGAACGATTTGTTAAGTTAAGTTACTTTTGTTGATTTCGTAACACAATTCATTTTGTTTTGTTTATTCATTTTTGACCAGATTAAAATTATTTGAATCAAAAATATTTAATTGATCCAAATTCATTGTGAAAAACAGCTAGTTGTTAAAGGGTAACTCGTCTTTTGTGGAAAGAAAAATAGTAAATAAAAAAAAATATATATATATAGTATAAACAATTGTGACACAAGTCATATTGCATTTAATTGTTATTAAAAATGACCTTTCCTTTTAAATCTGCAGCTTTGTAGTTTTCTGTAAAATGTAATATGGCCACCTGGGGGTGTTCTGTACACACAATATGTACAGAACGCCCCCAAAAACATAATTTCCTGCTTGTGTGATTGGCTCACTGATTTTCCAGATGTCTGCATTAAGATACAAGTCAGATTTCAGGCATCCCCTGAATGTAATTTTTGGTGAGATACACCCAATAGGAAATCACGTCTAATGGGATGCAGCAGACCCTACAATTTTCCTCATTAGAGCCCTGCAGGTGCAGCAGCTGGTTGATGATTAACCACTTGCCTACTGGGCACTTAAACCTTCTTCCTGCCCAGATCAATTTTCAGCTTTCAGCGCTGTCACTCTTTGAATGCGAATTGCGCGGTCATGCAACACTGTACCCAAATTCAATTTTTATCATTTTTTCACACAAATAGAGCTTTCTTTTGGTGGTATTTAATCGCTGCTGGGTTTTTTATTTTTTGCTAAAAAAAAGAAAAGAAAAAAGAAAATTGTAAAAAAAAAATGTTTCACAGTTTGTTATAAAATTTTGAAAACAGGTAATTTTTCTCCTTCATTGATGTGCGCTGATGAGGCTGCACTGATAGACACAGATGGGCACTGATGGGCACTGATAGGCTGCACTGATAGGCTGCACTAATAGGCACTGATAAGGAGGCACTGATGGGCACTGATGAGGCAGCACTGATGGGCACCGATAGGTGGCACTGAGAGGTGGCACTGATGAGTGGCACTGATGGTTGGCACTGATGGGTGACACTGATAATTGACACTGATGGACACTAATTGGTGGCACTGATGGGCACTGGTAGGCACTAGTAGGTGACACTGATAGGCAGCACTTATCAGTGGCACTGATGATGAGGCACTGATGGGCATTAATTAGCAGCACTAGTGGGCATTGATAGGTGGCACTGGTGGGCAAAGGTAGGTGGTACTGCTGTGGGCACTGGTAGGTGGCACGGTGGGCACTGGTGGGTACTGATAGGTGACACCGGCAGGTGGCACTGGTGGGCACAGATGAGGCAGCCGCGGCTCTCTGTGTGAGGGACTGATGTCCCTCTGACAGCGGCCGGTGATCGGCTTTTTTTCCCCCCCTTACGCTGACAGCTTGAGGGAAAACAAATACCGATTACTGATCTTCTGTTTACATCACATGATCAGCTGTCATTGGCTGACAGCTGATCACGTGGTAAGGGTAGCCAAAAGAAGTCTACAGCGCGGGCCTTAATTTGGGTTGCAGGTCGCGCGCGGCATGCTTTGTGATCACCCAGCCGATAGACTGGGTAATCACAGAGCGTGCCGCACGCAACCCGCAGGAACGCACAGACAGCGCATGTTTAGGAGGACGTCTATGGATGCTCTCCCGAAAATTAGGGCCCACGCTGTAGCCATCTTTCGGCTATAGTGCGGGCAGCAAGAAATTAAGAAACCAATCCCATTAGATTCACCTACCACATGGACACAGACAAACACACAAGGATTTCTTCAGAATAACAAAAGGTAGGAATCTGCAACAAAGTTTGTTAAAATCCTTGTAATGTACACAGATCACCCAGTGGGGAATGGTTTTTCCCAACAAAAGCGAAGTTACTCTTTAAGAACTGGGCAGCCAGCTGGCTGCCATGTCCTTAACAACCATGACCCATCTGCTGTCATCGGGACACAGCTCACCACTGATCGCCATGCTGCGCGTCAAGAATGGGAGGAGGTTACCACTTGGCTGCCACTGCTGTCAATCACAGCTAGTAAGGAGGGAGTCACGGGGGCGGGATTGAGCCATACATTGTATGTCTCCTTGGGGGGGACCCAAGAAAATGTTTGCTCATGGTCCAGTCAATATTAAAGATGGCCCTGTGTTAGACTGGCTGCTTAGGAAAACTGGACACAGGTCTGGATTATTTTTCATCCCTCACATGCCGTGTGACTGGGAGAGTCAGTGGTTTACACTCCAGGCTACTGAATTTATTTGAAGCTGGGGTCAGCCCTGGCAGCCAATGCCTAATTACAGGGTTTTGCTTGTGACAGTTGTAAGACTTTTTGGTCACACGGGGGTTATCTAAAGAGAAACAAGAAGCACTTTCAAGTATCTAAAGCACTTATTGTTTCATACTGAGATTGCTAACCATAAAACCGCTCTTTGCTCTCTGATACACATCTGTCTATCTATGGTCAGGCCTAATTAGGACACTACATCCTGTTATGTTCCTTCCAACTCATTGTGCTATTATTTATCTTAATTACATATTTACTCTCTGTATTACAAGCTACCCTCAAGTCATCTATAAACAGCAATTTTAAAGACCTAATATTTAAAGCTCAAAGTGAGAAAGCATCTAATGACATTGTCCTTTTCATTGTGCTCCTTTTATGAAATTAAAATATAATTTGCATTAACATTAAACCGTGACAATAATCCGTTTTATGGTGTCCCACTCATAGGGAGAATTTACAAAGAGTACTGTTATAGGCAATTAACTTAATAGAAAACCAAGCTAGAGAAAATGCATGTTTTATCGTGTATTTGTGTAATGTGTTTTCCCAGTTTCTCTGGAATTATGTATAAAGTTAATGCATACTTGCTGATCCGACACAAAAGTCATGTGACTTCTGATCCGAATTTGCTCTACGTCTTCATGTCTGACTTCCACGAGACTTCAATGAACGGGATCCAACTTTGATTCGACCATACCAGGTCCTTTAAGTCTGGTATGAATCTTGAGGAGGAACCCCATGCCAAAATTAAAAAAAGAAAAAACAGAATGGGGGTCCCCCCACTAAGACCATACCAGACCCTGAGGTCCCCCCAAAATTCATACCAGACCCTTAATTGAGCATGCAGCCCAGCAGGTCAGGAAAGGAGGAAACGAGCTAGTGCCCCCCTTCTGGAGCATACCAGGCCACATGCCCTCAACATAGTAGGGGGTGGGTGCTTTGGGGTCAGGGGCTCTGTGCCCCTACCGCAAAGCACCTTGTCCCCATGTTGATGTATACAAGGGCCTCTTCCTGACAACCCTGGGCAGTGGTTGTGGGGGTCTGCTGGCAAGGGGCTTATTGGAATCTGAAAGCCCCCTTTAACAAGGAGGCTCCCAGATCCCACCCCCCCCAGGTGAATAAGTATGGGGTACATTGTACCCCTACCCATTCACCAAAAAAAAGAAGTGTGGTGTTACAAAAAAACAAGAGCGCCCTGTCCGCAGACCCCCACAACCACGGCTCAGGGTTGTTGGAAAGAGGCCCTTGTCCCCATCAACATGGGAGCAAGGTGCTTTGGGGTGGGGGGCGCAGAGCTCAAGGTAAGCCTGTAGCTTGATAACCACCAGGCGCTCCATCAGCTTTGCTACAAAAGGCAAGATGGAAATCGGCCTGTAGTTGCCCAGTATGTCCGGGTCCAAGGTCGGTTTCTTCAGCAGGGCCAAAACCACGGCCCGGGGCAATACCTGTCCTGAATTGATTATCTCCCCAATGAAGGGGGCCAAAAGGGCAGCAGATCTTTTAACCAGGCCAGCAGGACATACATCTAATGGAGAGGAGGATGGTTTCAAAGAGGCAATTACTTCAACCACCTGTGTAGCCATAACTGGTTGGAAGCCGGTCAATGCAGGGGCCATCTCTCTGTGTGGCCAGTGTCCTCTTGCACAGTCTCTGGCCTGGAAATGTTGTCTTCTAATGGTCTGAACCTTAGAGACAAAAACGTCAGCGAGCTCCTGGGACCAGTCCTGTGACTCCTTAGGAGCAGAGGTGGTAGCTTCAGAATGAGTTAGCTCCAAAGAGATCCTAAAAAGTTTGGTCTTGCTGTTGGCTGCCTTCCTAATTCGCTCCCGGAAGTAGGTCTTTTTAGCCTCTCTGATAGCCCTCTTATAAAGATGTGATGGGGGACCTCTGATGTGATGAGGAACCTCTGATGTGAAAGGGTGACCTCTGTTATAATGGGGAACCTCTGATGTGATGAGGGGACCTCTGATGTAATGGAAATCTCTGATGTGATAGGGGGATCTCTGATGTGAAAGTAGGACCTCTGATATGATGGTGGGTATCTCTGATTTGATGGGGGGACTGAGATTTTGCATACTCTTAAAGGGTGCCACAAATGAAAAAAGCTGAAGAAGTGCTGATATAAAATGCCCAAATAATGGAGTCCCTCAGAAATGATTAATATCTTTATAAATGATATTGGGTCTGGGATCAAAAGTAACATTTCTGTCTTTGCAGATGACACCAAGCTATGCATTAGAATAACGTCCTTACAGGATGTCTCCAATTTACAAGCCGACCTCAATGCTCTGTCTAATTGGGCGACTATGTGGCAGGTGAGTTTTACTGTTGAGAAATGTAAAGCTATGGACTTGGGGGCTAAGAATATACACGCATCATACATACTAGGGGGAGTACAACTGGGGGGAATCCATAGTGGAGAAGGATCTGGGGGTTTTGGTAGATCATAAGCTCAATAATAACATGCAATGCCAAGCTGCGGTTTCGAAAGCGAGCAAAGTCCTGTAGCGCTGGTAGATTTGCAATCTACCGCATGTTAGGTAAATTTAGTAATTTGTTCGTTAGGAAGGTTAAGTTTGCCTCTGTTCCAGCTTGGCTGACGTTGTGTGTGTTTCCGTGCTGACCGGTGGGTGTCGCTGTCATCACTGGTTAGTGTTGGAAAGGCAACGTGTTGAAGCGTATGCTCTTCTGTCCCGGAGACAACTCGGTGGAGGTGGTCCTCCGAGTTGCATCCTGGGCGAGGGTATTTATGGGACAGACGCCATATTTTGGGGTTCATTTTACAGCCACCTGCTGGCCCTCCTGGCCGACAGGTATGCATTAAGGAGCTACCTCGTGGTCCTCCGTTCCGGAGGCCCACGATACTACGGCGCAGGGGTGGGTCCAGAGGCTTGCCTGGGGCCTACCACCACGGCCGAGGAATGGTCCTGAGCTGTCGGTCCTGTGTGACGAAGCTGGACAACCGAGGAGATCCCAGGGGAGGACCCGTCTTGGAGGGATCACGCAGCATGCTGGTCTATAGAGGGGCCTGGTGACTCGGTTGGAGGACGTATGCGAAAGTAACTATACAGCATAGTGTTGGCTTAAAGGTTCAGGCACTGTGACTGACATTCATTACAGAAAATCTGATACATCCTGTGGCAGAGGATCGTACGGATTTTGTTCCCAAGCAAGTCTGTGGCAGAGACTTTGATTCATGCTGCGTACTGGCTGCTAGGCTGGTGAGAGAGGCCTATCCAGACGAGCAAGGAGTGTGCCCCACGAGGGGAGCGCATTCCATACAATATCTGAATTCTACCTGAACATTTGTTAAAAGAACCCTACAAGAAGATGTTTGAGTTTCTTCTGCAGTTTCCTTTCCGCCTCTTTCCTGCTACTTCCTAAGTCAAGTGTTTAATAAAGCATTGAAAATGCACTCCAGTGTTGGTGTGTGTGTCGTCCAGAGGTAAACTCAACGTAAACCCTAGACCCGGTGCCGGTGAAACAGAGGGAAGCAGAGTGAAGGTAACAGACCCGTTTAAACCAGCAGCTCCACCGAGAGTTATTGCTACATGTGGGGGCATGGTCCGGGATTTGTTGACCGTCAATTCTCGCAACCCAGTGGAGTGTTTTACCGGGAGTTTATGGAGAGAGCTGGACTTTAAAAGAAGAAAGAAGAGAATCTTTCAGGAAGAGGAAAGGTAAAATTGCAGGACTTTATTTCTGAGTGCGTAGACGGCGGGCGCCAGTAAAAGGCCCGAGAGCTACGTGACTAGAAGAACAAGTGGGAGGAGTTACCCTACTTGCTACCGCGTGGGACGCAGGTATGTGTTTGGCACCAGAGGAAAAGAGAAGCCTGGTGATCGTGCTAAGAAGATCAGAGTGTGGCCATGTCTTTTCCAGCGATGCAGCCAGTTGTGGGACCGAGAGTGTTCCCTACAAGCACCGTGATGAATACTGTGCTATCTGGAACTCTGCTAAAGGATACTGGAGTTTGTTTGAAGCCGCAGGGGAGGTTTGTCCTGTATACCTCAGGAGATGTTGAGGGACTGGGCATGATCTGCCATCAATGCGAAGGATTGGCTGTGCATCTTCGTCCATTTGGCCGATGTCCGCAGTGTGGAGAGTACTTGTTTGTGGTGGAGCAACCTACCACGTTGCCCCGTGCTTATCGGATGGATTGGGCAACAGGTATTGCCACAGTAGAAGCTGCTATCGTTACAGAGAGAGAGAGAGCGACAGGCCGCCACTTTGCCTGTCGTTACTGGCAATGTTCCAGAAGGAGACACTGCTGCTGTTGTCTCATCAAGGGACTTTACTTTGGTTTCTGCGTCCACTACGCCTACTCCTGTTGTGCCTACTCAAAGGAAGGTGGGCTATGTAAAGGCTTCCCGCGGCCGTGGTCGAGGCCTACCCCAGAGATTACCTGGACCGGAGCTACCAGAGTCCACGTCAGGAACGGGTAAGCCACTGTTGGGGAATGTGTCCGGTACTGTAAATAAATATTTGCCAGCGGAAGAGTTGGTAGATTCGGAAATAGAATCCATGTCGGATCTTTCCGGTGATGATGACCTATTTGAGACTATGTCACAAGAGTTATTGTGGTCACAGAGTGAGGATGTTGCCTCTGCTATGACTTTCCCTGAATGGACAGCCCTGAGTTCTGGGAAGAAGTCACCCTGTGTGGAGACATACAGTACTATTGATGGGACTTTGCCAAAAGTTGCTAGTTCACTACAGACACTGGCTGGGTCTATGGTGAGCAAATCATTGGATTCCTGTATATCGCCTGGTATGGGGAGAGACAGATCTTTGCCAAAACTTGCCCGCTTACAGAGGAAATTGAACAAGTGTGTGGCTGCAGAGTATGGTTTGGAGTTCCCCTATGTGCCCCGGGATATCATGCAGGAGATTGAAACTAATTGGGAACTTTGGTACAGTGAAGCTCTTTGGGACTATTTGTCTGTACCTAAGCCCTTCAGAAAGATTGGATGTTCTGTTAAGATGTAAGAACGTTTTAACGGATGCTTTGAACATTGGAATTTCGGTTGGCACATCTATGCTGACAAAGTGGTAATTTGCAGGCCGGGAAAGGACAATGTTGTGTATTTTATTACCACAGTGGATAAAGAGGGAAAGACACTGACCTTGCCAGATCCCCGGTTTTACTGGTAACTATGGACAAAAGAACTTTGAAGTTATTTAGCTAGTTAGTGTCAGGGTAAAGAGATCTGCGTGGTCAAGATCTACATATTCTGTTCAGTGTTTAAATCCAAGGACTTCCTTTTGCTAGCTGGATTTTGTTTCATAAAAAAAAAAAGAGAAGAAGAATTTTACATAGGGATGGACTCCTAAAGAATATTTTTTTTGGTATAGGTTATAGGAAGAGAGTCTCATTTTTAAATGAGGCTTTGCTCCTAATGTTGTGTAGGATATACATATGTGTGTTTAACTATGTTTCCTTTTCAAGGATCATCGTATCTTATATTAAGCTGGGAGGCTTTTCAGCTAGTTAGATAGTGAGGTTGTGTACAATCATACTGTGGTTTTGTTTGCGGATTTAAACATAATGTTTTATAGATATAAGTCTTATAGTGTCTTTCACTGTCCCTTTCTCTCTCTCTGTCTATCCAAAGTTATAAGAAACTCAAATGCTTACTCTCAGGCCTGGGAGTTATTGTCACTGTTTTTGGACAGACATTGGGGACAACGTCTATTGTAGTGGGGGGAGTATGTAGCGCTGGTAGATTTGCAATCTACCGCATGTTAGGTAAATTTAGTAATTTGTTCGTTAGGAAGGTTAAGTTTGCCTCTGTTCCAGCTTGGCTGACGTTGTGTGTGTTTCCATTGAACTGGATGGACTTGTGTCTTTTTTCCTTGTCAAAAGAAGTTTATTGAGTAAAGATACATAAAGTAAGTTTACAAGGATCTATAAAGTAAGCTCATTGTTTTACAGTAGGGTTTATATAGGTTAAATATCATGAAAATTCAAATATTAAACCTTGGGTTCACGTAAACCTAAATTAAAGATATATATCATTTCCTTAGTTACTTTTGTAGGTATTTAAATGATATATACCTACTATACATATTGTTTACAGGTAGAGTGTATATTGGTCAAATAAATTCTTATAATGAGCTTTAATCGTAAGGTGGAGAAAAGGAAAGAGAAAGAAGAAAAGGGTAGAAAGGCAGAGGTATGGTCCACAAGGTTGTCCCGCTCGTCAGTTTATTATTCTTTTTAGTTCTCTTTGAAGCCTTAGAATGGGTGTCTCTGTAAGTCATTTAATCTGTTACCATGGCAACAGGACAGAGTCATTGAAATTTGACAGGAACTGTTGTTTTATCCAAGGATGCCAAAGTTTTTCAAATTTTGGAATTTGATTTTGATCAATGGCTACCATCTTAGCATGGGACATTGTATTATTCATTCTGTGAATTGTTTCTGCTAGTACCAATGTAGGAGATTTCCATGCCTTGGCCACTGTTTGTTTTGCAGCCGTTATTAGTTGGATCATAAGTTTGAATTGAGAGAGTGTTAACCATTCCGGTTTTAGATTAAGTAAAGTTATATATGGATCTGGTTGTATTATTTTTTTAAATATTTTAGATGCAATCACGAAGACTTCCTTCCAGAAGGTTTGGATTACTGGGCACGTCCACCATATGTGTAAATGTGTGCCTATTTCTGGGCATCCTCGAAAACAAAGAGCTGAGGTATTAGGTGAATATTTTGCCACTCTAGCAGGTACAAGGTACCAGTGAGTTAGGACTTTATAATTTGTCTCCAGTGCTAAGATGTTGGGTGAAGATGACTTAGATGTGAGCCATATGTTAGACCAGTCCGTGTCTTCTAAAGTTCGTCCCAGGTCCTCCTCCCACCTCTGAATGTAAGAGGGTCTATTAAGATTTACTACTCCATATAATTGATTATAAAGTGATGAAATTGTACCTTTAGCAAATGGATCTTTTGTACAGATTGATTCAAAAATGGATAATTGGGATAATGGTGTATCCCCCTTTAGGAATGGTGTATAGAAATTTTTGATTTGGAGATATCTAAATATCTCAGAGTTTGGTAGATCATATTTTTCTCTAAGCGATGGGAATGAAAGGAATGATTTAGATGCTATGAAGTCATTTAGTGTCTGAATGCCTGATGTTGTCCAAGCTTTAAAAGAATTTGGGTAGATCCATGCCGGATAAAAGGCCGGATTTCTGATAAAAGAAAGGAGAGGATTGTGTGGAGATTGTAACTGATATTTGGTTTTTAGTTTATCCCAGAGAGATAAGAAGTGTTTAGTTATGGGATTATGAATTTTAAAGCAGTCTTTAGGATCAAGCCATAACAAGTTTGATATTAATAGAGGGTCATTTTCTGAAGCCTCTATAAATACCCATAATGGGATTTCCTGTTTTGCATGGTATTTGGACAGACTGGCCAAATGTGCTGCTCTGTAGTAGTTAGTAAAATTAGGATATCCCAGGCCTCCTTTATTTTTGGGAAGATGTAGTGTGTGTATAGGTATACGTGGTTTAGAAGAGCCCCATATAAACGAAGTTGCTCTTTTTTGTACTATTCTCAAAAAATAGGAAGGAATTGGAATAGGGAGGACTCTGAATAAATAAAGCAATTTGGGTAGAATAGTCATTTTGATTGCATTAATCTTCCCTATCCAGGATAAAGGAAGTTGCGACCATTGTTTTATTAGATTTGTGATCTGTCTTAATACAGGAGGATAATTGGTTGAGAATAAGTAAGAATGAGAAGCTGTTAAATGAATTCCAAGATATGGGATTGATTTTTCTGCCCATGTGAATGAGAGTGCAGCTCTAGCCGGGATCAATTCCATGTTTGTGAGCGAAATATTAAGCACTAGGCATTTCTTAGGATTAATCATAAGGCCGGATAGGGCTGCAAATCCATCAAGAGCTGGTATTAAGTTAGGACCAGAGACCTGTGGTGATGATAGAAAAAGTAATATATTGTCTGCAAATATACATAATTTGTGT
This sequence comes from Lithobates septentrionalis, assembly GCA_037952835.1. NCBI lineage: Eukaryota > Metazoa > Chordata > Amphibia > Anura > Ranidae > Lithobates > Lithobates septentrionalis. The sequence continues at coordinate 852,761 of JBBDGP010000897.1, read as the reverse complement.
GTAATACCTCCTACTTCAATGCCAGTTATAGTTTGGTTTGTTCTGATGTATTGGGCCATGGGTTCGAGTATAAGGGCAAATAATAAGGGAGATAATGGGCAACCCTGTCGGGTACCTCTTTCGATATTAAAGGCATCAGATTTGTATCCAGCATATTTTATATAGGCTTTGGGTTTATTATATAATGCTTTGATCCATGTTAAAAAGTGGGGTCCAAAACCCCATTTTTGTAATGAATATTGCATATATTGCCAGGATACTGTGTCAAATGCCCTCTTAATATCGAGAGATAGAAAACATAAAGGGATTTTCCGTTTTTTAGCAATATGTGCCAATAACACTGCCCTGCGTATATTATCGCCTGCCTGTCTATTTGGCATGAAGCCTACTTGATCTCTATGTATTAATTTTCCTATAATTCTATTGAGGTGTTTTGCTATTATTTTTGCTAATAATTTAATATCAAGGTTTAACAGAGAGATAGGCCGATAATTCACACAGGAAGTATCATCAGAAAGGGGTTTTGGGATCATACAAACAATTGCCATTAGTGTTTCTTGCCGAAAAGAATGTCCTTCTAGAAGTTTGTTAACCACTTGGCGACCGCCTCACGCCGATGTACGTCGGCAAAGTGGCACGGACAGGCAAAATCACGTACAGTGTACGTGATTTGCCTTCCGCGGGTGGGGGGTCCGATCGGACCCCCCCCCCCCGGTGCCCGAGGCGGTCGTCCTTTGTGCCCCGGCGATCGGTGGTGAGGGGGAGACCATCCGTTCGTGGCCCCCCCCTCGCGATCGCCGCCGGCCAATCGAATCATTCCTTTGCTGCTGTATGCTAAACAGCAGCAAAGGAAATGATGTCATCTCTCCTCGGCTCGGTAATTTCCGTTCCGGCCCGAGGAGAGAAGACATCAATGTGAGTGCACCAACACACACACACACAGTAGAACATGCCAGGCACACAAAACACCCCGATCCCCCCCCCGATCGCCCCCCGATCCCCCCCAATCACCCCCCCCCCTGTCACAAACTGACACCAGCAGTTTTTTTTTTTTTTTTTTTTTTTTTTTTTCTGATTACTGCATTGGTGTCAGTTTGTGACAGTTAGTGTTGGGACAGTGAGTATTACCCCCCTTTAGGTCTAGGGTACCCCCCTAACCCCCCCTAATAAAGTTTTAACCCCCTGTCACCAGTGTCACTAAGCGATCATTTTTCTGATCGCTGTATTAGTGTCGCTGGTGACGCTAGTTAGGGACATAAATATTTAGGTTCGCCGTCAGCGTTTTATAGCGTCAGGGACCCCCATATACTACCGAATAAATGTTTTAACCCCTTGATTGCCCCCTAGTTAACCCTTTCACCACTGATCACCGTATAACCGTTACGGTTGACGCTGGTTAGTTTGTTTATTTTTTATAGTGTCAGGGCACCCGCCGTTTATTACCGAATAAAGGTTTAGCCCCCTGATCGCCCGGCGGTGATATGCATTGCCCCAGGCAGCGTCAGATTAGCGCCAGTACCGCTAACACCCACGCACGCAGCATACACCTCCCTTAGTGGTATAGTATTTGAACGCATCAATATCTGATCCGATCAGATCTATACTAGCGTCCCCAGCAGTTTAGGGTTCCCAAAAACGCAGTGTTAGCGGGATCAGCCCAGATACCTGCTAGCACCTGCGTTTTGCCCCTCCGCCCGGCCCAGCCCAGCCCACCCAAGTGCAGTATCGATCGATCACTGTCACTTACAAAAGACTAAACGCATAACTGCAGCGTTCGCAGAGTCAGGCCTGATCCCTGCGATCGCTAACAGTTTTTTTGGTAGTATTTTGGTGAACTGGCAAGCACCAGCCCCAGGCAGGGTCAGGTTAGCGCCAGTACCGCTAACACCCACGCACGCAGCATACGCCTCCCTTAGTGGTATAGTATCTGAACGGATCAATATCTGATCCGATCAGATCTATACTAGTGTCCCCAGCAGTTTAGGGTTCCCAAAAACGCAGTGTTAGCGGGATCAGCCCAGATACCTGCTAGCACCTGCGTTTTGCCCCTCCGCCCAGCCCAGCCCACCCAAGTGCAGTATTGATCGATCACTGACACTTACAAAACACTAAATGCATAACTGCAGCGTTCACAGAGTCAGGCCTGATCCCTGCGATCGCTAACAGTTTTTTTGGTAGTATTTTGGTGAACTGGCAAGCACCAGCCCCAGGCAGCGTCAGGTTAGCGCCAGTACCGCTAACACCCACGCACGCACCGTACACCACCCTTAGTGGTATAGTATCTGAACGGATCAATATCTGATCCGATCAGATCTATACTAGCATCCCCAGCAGTTTAGGGTTCTCACAAACGCAGTGTTAGCGGGATCAGCCCAGATACCTGCTAGCACCTGCGTTTTGCCTCTCCGCCCGGCCCAGCCCAGCCCACCCAAGTGCAGTATCGATCGATCACTGTCACTTACAAAAGACTAAAACGCATAACTGCAGCGTTCGCAGAGTCAGGCCTGATCCCTGCGATCGCTAACAGATTTTTTGGTAGCGTTTTGGTGAACTGGCAAGCGCCAGCGGCCTAGTACACCCCGGTCGTAGTCAAACCAGCACTGCAGTAACACTTGGTGACGTGGCGAGTCCCATAAGTGCAGTTCAAGCTGGTGAGGTGGCAAGCACAAGTAGTGTCCTGCTGCCACCAAAAAGACAAACACAGGCCCGTCGTGCCCATAGTGCCCTTCCTACTGCATTCGCCAATCCTAATTGGGAACCCACCGCTTCTGCAGCGCCCGTACTTCCCCCATTCACATCCCCAACCAAATGCAGTCGGCTGCATGAGAGGCATTTTCTTTATGTCCTCCCGAGTACCCCTACCCAGCGAACGCCCCCAAAAAAGATATTGTGTCTGCAACTAGCGCGGATATAGGCGCGACACCCGCTATTATTGTCCCTCCTGTCCTGACAATCCTGGTCTTTGCATTGGTGAATGTTTTGAACGCTACCATACACTAGTTGAGTATTAGCGTAGGGTACAGCATTGCACAGACTAGGCACACTTTCACAGGGTCTCCCAAGATGCCATCTCATTTTGAGACACCCGAACCTGGAACCGGTTACAGTTATAAAAGTTAGTTACAAAAAAAGTGTAAAAAAAAAAAAAATATATATATATATATATATATATAAAATAAAAAAAAATAGTTGTCGTTTTATTGTTCTCTCTCTCTTTATTCTCTCTATTGTTCTGCTCTTTTTTACTGTATTCTATTCTGCAATGTTTTATTGTTATTATGTTTTATCATGTTTGCTTTTCAGGTATGCAATTTTTTATACTTTACCATTTACTGTGCTTTATTGTTAACCATTTTTTTGTCTTCAGGTACGCCATTCACAACTTTGAGTGGTTATACCAGAATGATGCCTGCAGGTTTAGGTATCATCTTGGTATCATTCTTTTCAGCCAGCGGTCGGCTTTCATGTAAAAGCAATCCTAGCGGCTAATTAGCCTCTAGACTGCTTTTACAAGCCATGGGAGGGAATGCCCCCCCCCCACCGTCTTCCGTGTTTTTCTCTGGCTCTCCTGTCTCAACAGGGAACCTGAGAATGCAGCCGGTGATTCAGCCAGCTGACCATAGAGCTGATCAGAGACCAGAGTGGCTCCAAACATCTCTATGGCCTAAGAAACCGGAAGCTACGAGCATTTTATGACTTAGATTTCGCTGGATGTAAATAGCGCCATTGGGAAATTGGGGAAGCATTTTATCACACCGATCTTGGTGTGGTCAGATGCTTTGAGGGCAGAGGAGAGATCTAGGGTCTAATAGACCCCAATTTTTTAAAAAAAGAGTACCTGTCACTACCTATTGCTATCATAGGGGATATTTACATTCCCCGAGATAACAATAAAAATGATTAAAAAAAAATAAAAATGAAAGGAACAGTTTAAAAATAAGATAAAAAAGCAAAAAAATAATAAAGAAAAAAAAAAAAAAAAAAAAAAGCACCCCTGTCGCCCCCTGCTCTCGCACTAAGGCGAACGCAAGCGGCGGTCTGGCGTCAAATGTAAACAGCAATTGCACCATGCATGTGAGGTATCACCGCGAAGGTTAGATCGAGGGCAGTAATTTTTGCAGTAGACCTCCTCTGTAAATCTAAAGTGGTAACCTGTAAAGGCTTTTAAAGGCTTTTAAAAATGTATTTATTTTGTTGCCACTGCACGTTTGTGCGCAATTGTAAAGCATGTCATGTTTGGTATCCATGTACTCGGCCTAAGATCATCTTTTTTATTTCATCAAACATTTGGGCAATATAGTGTGTTTTAGTGCATTAAAATTTAAAAAAGTGTGTTTTTTCCCCAAAAAATGCGTTTGAAAAATCACTGCGCAAATACTGTGTGAAAAAAAAAAATGAAACACCCACCATTTTAATCTGTAGGGCATTTGCTTTAAAAAAAATATATAATGTTTGGGGGTTCAAAGTAATTTTCTTGCAAAAAAAAAAAACTTTTTCATGTAAACAATAAGTGTCAGAAAGGGCTTTGTCTTCAAGTGGTTAGAAGAGTGGGTGATGTGTGACATAAGCTTCTAAATGTTGTGCATAAAATGCCAGGACAGTTCAAACCCCCCCCAAATGACCCCATTTTGGAAAGTAGACACCCCAAGCTATTTGCTGAGAGGCATGTCGAGTCCATGGAATATTTTATATTGCGACACAAGTTGCGGGAAAGAGACAATTTTTTTTTTTTTTTGCACAAAATTGTCACTAAATGATATATTGCTCAAACATGCTATGGGAATATGTGAAATTATACCCCAAAATACATTCTGCTGCTTCTCCTGAGTACGGGGATACCACATGTGTGAGACTTTTTGGGAGCCTAGCCGCGTACGGAACCCCGAAAACCAAGCACCGCCTTCAGGCTTTCTAAGGGCGTGAATTTTTGATTTCTCTCTTGACTGCTTATCACAGTTTTGGAGACCATGGAATGCCCAGGTGGCACAAACCCCCCCCAAATGACCCCATTTTGGAAAGTAGACACCCCAAGCTATTTGATGAGAGGTATAGTGAGTATTTTGCAGACCTCACTTTTTGTCACAAAGTTTTGAAAATTGAAAAAAGAAAAAAAAAAAAGTTTTTTCTTGTCTTTCTTCATTTTCAAAAACAAATGAGAGCTGCAAAATACTCACCATGCCTCTCAGCAAATAGCTTGGGGTGTCTACTTTCCAAAATGGGGTCATTTGGGGGGGTTTTGTGCCACCTGGGCATTCCATGGCCTCCGAAACTGTGATAGGCAGTGAAGAGTGAAATCAAAAATTTTCACCCTTAGAAATCCTGAAGGCAGTGATTGGTTTTCGGGGTCTCGTACACGGCTAGGCTCCCAAAAAGCCCCACACATGTGGTATCCCCGTACTCAGGAGAAGTAGCTAAATGTATTTTGGGGTGCAATTCCACATATGCCCATGGCCTGTGTGAGCAATATATCATTTAGTGACAACTTTGTGCAAAAAAAAAAAAAAAATGTGTCACTTTCCCGCAACTTGTGTCAAAATATAAAATATTCCATGGACTCAATATGCCTCTCTGGAAATAGCTTGGGGTGTCTACTTTCCAAAATGGGGTCATTTGGGGGGGTTTTGTGCCACCTGGGCATTCCATGGCCTCCGAAACTGTGATAGGCAGTGAAGAGTGAAATCAAAAATTTTCACCCTTAGAAATCCTGAAGGCAGTGATTGGTTTTCGGGGTCCCGTACACGGCTAGGCTCCCAAAAAGCCCCACACATGTGGTATCCCCGTACTCAGGAGAAGTAGCTAAATGTATTTTGGGGTGCAATTCCACATATGCCCATGGCCTGTGTGAGCAATATATCATTTAGTGACAACTTTGTGCAAAAAAAAAAAAAAATGTGTCACTTTCCCGCAACTTGTGTCAAAATATAAAATATTCCATGGACTCAATATGCCTCTCTGGAAATAGCTTGGGGTGTCTACTTTCCAAAATGGGGTCATTTGGGGGGGTTTTGTGCCACCTGGGCATTCCATGGCCTCCGAAACTGTGATAGGCAGTAAAGAGTGAAATCATAAATTTACGCCCTTAGAAATCCTGAAGGCGGTGATTGGATTTCGGGGCCCCGTACGCGGCTAGGCTCCCAAAAAGTCCCACACATGTGGTATCCCCATATTCAGGAGAAGCAGCAGAATGTATTTTGGGGTGCAATTCCACATAGGCCCATGGCCTGTGTGAGCAATATATCATTTAGTGACAACTTTTTGTAAATATTTTTTTTTTTTTTTTTTTGTCATTATTCAATCACTTGGGACAAAAAAAATAAATATTCAATGGGTTCAACATGCCTCTCAGCAATTTCCTTGGGGTGTCTACTTTCCACAATGGGGTCATTTGGGGGGGTTTTGTACTGCCCTGCCATTTTAGCACCTCAAGAAATGACATAGGCAGTCATAAACTAAAAGCTGTGTAAATTACAGAAAATGTACCCTAGTTTGTAGACGCTATAACTTTTGCGCAAACCAATAAATATACGCTTATTGACATTTTTTTTACCAAAAACATGTGGCCGAATACATTTTGGCCTAAATGTATGACTAAAATTGAGTTTATTGGATTTTTTTTATAACAAAAAGTAGAAAATATCATTTTTTTTCACAATTTTCGGTCTTTTTCCATTTATAGCGCAAAAAATAAAAACCGCAGAGGTGATCAAATACCATCAAAAGAAAGCTCTATTTGTGGGAAGAAAAGGACGCAAATTTCGTTTGGGTACAGCATTGCATGACTGCGCAATTAGCAGTTAAAGCGACGCAGTGCCAAATTGGAAAAAGACCTCTGGTCCTTAGGCAGCATAATGGTCCGGGGCTCAAGTGGTTAAAAGTTTCAGTGAGAATGGGAGAGAGTATTTCTGAGAATGTTTTATAGTATAAAGCCGAGTAGCCGTCTGGGCCTGGCCTTTTGTTAAGTTTTAGGTCTTTTATGGCGTTAGCAACTTCATCTATAGTTAAATAGGCTCATCCAAACTGCTTTTTTGATTCTGAGATAACTCAGGTAAGGTTATTTTTGAGAAGAAGGATTCAGCCTCTGTAGGATTAAATTCATTGTTTGTCTTGTATAAAGTTGCGAGATGTGAGTGAAATTTATGGATTATTTTAACTGGATTACAAGTATAAACATTTTTTGATAATTTCAAACGTATTGGTTTGAAAGATTTGTTAGTTGAATTTAATGCCCGAGCCAAATATGTACCTGGTTTGTTTGTATTCATGTAGAAATTGTGTTTGGAGCGTTTGAGGGATTTATCAACTGACTCAGTGAGAAATAGATTCCAATCTAGATTTTTCCAGATGAGATTTTGTACTCTGAGATGGATTATCTTGGAATGATATGTAGGCTGCATTAAAATTGAGTTCTAGTTTTTTTGCTAGATTTTTGCGTTCTCGTTTAAATAGTGCCATTTGTCTTTGTATTGTACCACGCAAGACAGGCTTATGAGCTTCCCACAGTGTTATTGGGGAAATGTCTGTTGTATTATTAATTGATATGTATTCCTTTAAAGCTTGTTCAATGGCCATCTGATGTAGTGGGTGTTTGAGCATTATGTCCGGTAAGTACCACGTTGGGTCATGCGCTTTTGGTATGGCTGAGGCTATAGTAGTGTATACTGCATTATGGTCAGACCACGGAATCGGAATTATATCTGATGCAATAATTTCTGGTATCATTCCTATTGTTAGAAAAATATGATCTATTCTGGTGAAGGTTTGATGAGGGTGCGAGAAATAAGTGAATTTCTTTTTCATTGGGTTACTTTCTCTCCACGAATCTACCAGATTGTATTTGGAACGAAGTTGAGAAAAAGGTAATCTAGAGGTTATTTTGGATGGTGTAAAAGGTGATTTATCTAAAAATGGGAGGAGGACCTGGTTCGAATCCCCGCACATTATCACTGTTCCTATTTTGTGTGTATTAATCACTTGTAATATATGTGAAAGGAATGGTGTAGGTTGTTTGTTAGGAGCGTAGTAGGAAATCACCGTGATTGCTGTATCCATTATATAACCCATGAGTATCAGGTATCTACCTTCTGGGTCTTTAATTTCTGATGATAAGGTGAATGGTGTGGATCGGTGAAATGCAATTAGAGTACCCCTTTGTTTGGTACAGGCAGAAGCCGTGTAAATTTGTTGATAAAAAGGAGAAATATTTTTTGGAGTAGAATCTTTGGTGAAGTGTGTTTCTTGGAGGCATACTATGTGAGCCTTCTTGTTATGGAAAGTACGGAAGGCTTTGGTCCTTTTTTGAGGGACATTTATTCCCTGAACATTCAGGGAAAGTATATTCAGTGGTGCCATGGCAACAGATCAAATAGTTTTGACTTACTTTTTGTTATGCAGAGCTGACTGCGCAGATTAACCTGTGTGGACTGAAGAAATGAAAAGATAGAAAAGAAACCAGTGAATTCTGGAGTAAAGAGTAAACAAAAAACATATGAGATTAGATGATACATTGTATAAATTATTTTTTGCAAGTAATCACAATTTACCCGTGAAAGAGAATAAATATCTCTCTCAGGGGAATAAGTGCCTTCGTCACACTCCCACATAATATGGTTGGGAGAATGAGGAGGGCTAATGGGGGTACACGGATCTTCCGCTTACAGGAGAGAAGTGCTATGTCAAAAGACATCAAAATGATGATTCATTAATTGGAGTGCAGAATATAGTTTTTGTTGAAATTATTTATTCCAGGGTGGTTGTATATGGTTAGTCTTGCCCTAGGCTAAATAATTCAGTTAGAAAGGTACTGTTAATAACTTTGGTATTGATGAAGATAGTTTGAATTATTTTGGGATTTTAACCCTTTTAGAGTAAACAATTACATATTTTATTCATATGTAACTGTTTAGATATGTTAACTCATAAAATTGAGGTTGTATTGCTTCAGATTAGAATAAACAAAAACATAGTTCTAGGAACTAGTTAGGTAATAATATATTTGTTTTAAGAAAAGAAAGAAAAAGCTTCCATTACTTCTGGATTATTGAACATATTTGTCCTAAAAAGTAATAAATCTATTGTTATTTCCTGAAAATGTATAACTGAACAAGAATTTCCTTATTTCACTTATATATTCTAAGGCTATATGAATCAGAAGTAATAAGAAATATAACTGGAATGTAACATGATCCCACACAGTGTGTGACTATCAGAATGCAGTTACATTCAGTTATAAATACAGGTTTTTTTATAGAGAACCATCTCTTAGTATAATAAATGAAGAGATATCAGGGATTAGGATGTCAGTCCATTGAATCTTCTTGGTCCATGGATGATGTGGCATAACGGCCTCTTTTGTGAGAATGATGATTCCCATTTTGTTCTGAAATTTTCTGGGTGCTGCCTGAAGGTGAAGATGATGCCATTCTTCTGCGTGTGGGAGAGTTGCTGCTTGTGGGTTCTGTCAGATTTAATTTTAAAAGGGTTTGTTGTAGTTCATCTGCTGATCTGCTTCTGTAAATTGTACCTTGGTAGTTAAATCTGACTGAAAAGGGGAAGCCCCATTGATACATAATGTTGTGGCGTTGCAGTTCCATTAGTTGGGGTTTCATGGATCGTCTTTTAGTAATAGTAAGTTGGGATAGGTCAGCAAAAATTTGATAATTGTGTCCTTGAAAAATAAGTTCCTTTTTTTCTCTTGCAGCAATTAGTATTTGTTCTTTCGTTCTGTAATAATGAAATTTTGTGATTATATCACGTGGGGGTCCATCTTTCTTTTTGGCTGTGAGGGCTCTGTGTACTCTGTCCAGTTCTAAACGTTCAATAGGGATATCTGGCTTTAGTTCTTGTAATAGAGCAGTAATAGTAGATTGCAGGTCTGTCACAGTTTCAGGTATTCCCCTTATGCGCAAGTTTGAACGTCTGGCTCTATTTTCGTAATCTTCAAGCTTAGTTTGAAGTATTAAATTCTCTTCTTTTAATTGTTCCAATTCTGTTATATTTTCTTGGGTTCAATTTCATCCATTTTTATTTCTAAGGCTGCGGTGCGGTTTCCCAGCTCTCTTATTTCTTTGGTTAGGCTGTTTGTTATTTGGTCTGAGGTTTGTTTTAAAGCCTTATGAAGCATCTTTTCAAATTGTAATAATATTACTGGGGATGCTGAGGAGGCTTGTGGAGAAGTTTGTGAGAGGATTTGTTCTGTATCTGACTCAAATGGAGAGTCTTGCTGTGACATTTTCTGTCTGTGAGAGTGCCCTGATGCTGTATATTGTGAGGTGACTGGAGCTGCTTTAGTTGCAGTGAGTGCCTGTGAGCTCTTTGTGAGGTGATTTTTATTTCTGCCACGGCTTCCTCCCAGTACCATATTTCCTGCCCAAACTTTCACAGTTTGTTCCCTGGGGCATAAAGGTTCAAATGGATACCTTTTGAGCCTGCAGGCTCCGCTTTGTCCTTCTCTTCTCTCCTCAGCGGTGCGGAGCTCTAACAATGCATGTCTGCTCCGCTAGGCTCCGCCCATGCACCTCCGGACTTGTGTCTTTTTTCAACCTAACTATGAAACTATGATTGACATCACACCCCTATATAGTTGTTGGTACAGTGCATATAGAAGTCATATTACATAGTTAGCCTGTTTGAAAAAAGACACAAGTCCACCTAGTCCAACCAATATAAAATTTCTGCTGGATACAAATAATACACGATAGGGGCAATTTTTAGTGCTTTGTAATACAGTTGAGAAACTATAGCAGACCCATAACTCTTGGTACTACGCTGCAACCATGTTGCTGGCATATATGTACAATGCAGAAAACTGTTTAACACCGTGGTCAATGTACACAATATGTTTTTTCTGTTGCGGTGGAAGTGTTAAGTGAAAATCTAGACTTCATTGGATTACCCAGAGTAAATACTCAATTGCAATGGTATATTTAAAACAAATACAGAAGGCTGAAGTCTTGAGTCGCTCCCAGACACTTGCTCAGTTGAATGTGCACTCATTGCTCAATGAGATGCAATTAGTGAAAGGTTTTCTTGACCCATGACCTCTGCATAACTTGTAAGGTTTTCTTAGGAACCAAAGGACGTAGCTACATATAGACAAAGGGCATCATTATTTAAACATCCTGATTAGCTGCACCTCAGGATACGGATACTTGAAAATAAACCAGTGGTTGGTAACCATCAGTAAATTTACTGATAAAAAAATGGAGCAAAGTGAGTAGAAAGTTCCTGAGTAGATAGCGCTCTTGCATTACAGTTTCTGCTAAACGCAGAATCTGCATGGAGTTTGTATGTTCAGTCTGTTTTTCCGTGGATTTCCTGTGGATGATTTAGTTAGCTCCCACAACCAAAAAAACATACTGGTAGGTTAATTGGTTTCTGAGTAACCTGGCTCTAAACTGTGCATGTCTGTATCATTGCAGTGCTAATGACATTAGACTGTAAGCTCTCCTGGGACAGGAACTAAAGTGAATGGTGCTATGAAGTCTGTGAAGCACTGCGGAATGTTAATGCTATATAAAACCAGGCAAGGTCAAGCATGTCATTGCTCGCACACAGACAGGATCTCTTGATTGGTAAACCAGGGTGATAGTAATAACAACTTTCACTGGTGCAGGCAACTCTGAACAAAACATAGGTCAATGCAGACAGATAAGGGAAGTGACCATGCAGATGAAAATCAACTTCTAAGAAGTTTCATTTAAAAAAATATTAAATAAAAAGAAAAAGTTGTTATCTAGTGCAGGCGGATAGCGGTGTCTATAGTTTCTACATCAGTGGTCTCCAAAGTGCGGCCCGGGGGCCTGATGCAGCCCTTCGCTCCCCATTATCAGGCCCTCTGTGCACTTTTCCTCCCACTGATGCAAGACACTATTCCTCCCACTGACACCAACAATGGGGCATAATTCTTCCTACTGACAATAACAACAGGTCACTGTTTCTCTCATTGACACCAACAATAGGGCACTATTCCACGCACTGATACCAATGATGGGGCACTATTCCTTCCACTTACACCAATGATGGGTCACTATTCCCCAAACTGACACCAACAACAGGGCACTATTCCTCCCATTGACACCAACAAAAGGGCACTGTTCCTCCCACTGATACCAATAAGGGAGTACTATTCCTCCCATTGACACCAACAAGAGGGCACTGTTCCTCCCACTGATACCAATAAGGGAGTACTATTCCTCCCATTGACACCAACAAGAGGGCACTGTTCCTCCCACTGATACCAATAATGGAGTACTATTCCTCCCACTGACACCAATGATGGGACATTATTCCTCCCATTGACACCGCTAATGGGGCACTTTTCTTTCCACTGATACCAATGCTGGGCACTATTCCTTCTCCTGACACCAATGATGAGCAGTATTCCTCCCACGGACACCAAAGATGCACTGTTTACTCCCACTGATGCCAGGACAATTTCTACTTCCAATGGCCACGGTCCGGCCCCCCTAAAATCTGACGGACAGTAAACTGGCCCTTCCCTTAGGGAAGACCCGACCTTAACACAACAATAGGTGTATATTACTCTGGCCTATTATAAAATAACTCCTTGTTTCTTATTTTAATCTTTAATTGTTCTGTATATATGTATGTCTTTTTGATATTATGTAATAAAATTTATATTTTTATATAAAAAAACTTCAGTTGACTGATCTGCATTGGCACCGCAATAATCCCCATCCTCTCCACTCTCCTTCTCTTAATTTTATACTGGGATGAGGTGCCTTATCTAAATCTGGACTATCTGCTACTCTTCCAATGTTTAAACTGGGCCTTTGTTTAGAAAGTGTGGAGACTCCTATTCTACATCGCCTGAAAACCCTGATACTATGAGCTTGCAATTATTAAAATAGTCACTTGAGCGCCATTATCAGAGTCTGGACCAAACCCTACTTGTAGGATCCTTGGCTTGAATCCTAGTCTGGATACTGCCTGCTTTGGGTTCCCCCTTGTAATGGTGTGGGTTTCCTCCGGGTTCTTTGGTTTGTAGGCAGCCACCAAGAAAACATTGGTACAATTTTGAGTACCACTAAGAGGCCTCCTGCCTATTCTCATTGTAGCGCTACCCCATAGGAGTCACTATCATTTACCTGGTTCTTTCCCAAGATTAGTGCAGGGGCACATAGGCACACAGCAACCGTTCATTCACTCTGGCTCATTATTGAGTGAAGGAGATGTCTTTTTAAAATTTGTATTTTGTATTGCTGAAGAACTTGGAGAGGGTGTTGGGTGATATGGAATACTGCAGAACTAGTGAATAATAGCAGGAGAAAACTTCACTAGGCCAAGCCTCCCTGGACAGTCTTTAACCACTTTAAGTCCGCCTTATAGCAGTTTTACTGCTACAGGGTAGCAGCTGTGCACCAGATTATGTATGTGTGTGTATATATATATATATATATATATATATATATATATATATATATAAATATATAAATAAATGAAAATATACACTTGTAGACGCTATAACTTTTGCGCAAAGCAATCAATATACGCTTATTGGGATTTTTTTTTACCAAAGACATGTTGGTCTAAATTTATGTTGATATTCGATTTTTCTCAATCATTGGATATGTTTTAGAGCAGAAAGTAAAAAATATTGTTGCTTCTTCTTTCAAAATTGTTGTTTAAAGTGATCAAATACCACCAAAAGAAAGCTCTATTTGTGGAAAAAAAGGGCATCAGTTGTATTTGGGTATAACGTTGCATGACCGCGCAATTGTCAGTTAACTACTTAAGGACAGGAAGGTTTTACCCCCTTAATGACCAAGCCATTTTTAGTGACACAGCACTACGTTATTTTAACTGACAAGTGTGCGGTCGTGCGACGCTGTACTCAAATAAAATTGATGTGCTTTTTTTCCCCATAAATAGAGCTTTCTTTTGGTGGTATTTGATTACCTCTGCGGTTTTTATTTTTTCGCTATAAACAAAAAAAATAAAATATATTTTTTTAAAAAAACAATATTTTTTACTTTTTGCTATAAAACATATCCAATAAAAAAAAAAAAAGTAAAATCAAATTTCTTCATCAATTTAGGCTAATATGTATTCCGCTACATATTTTGGTAAAAAAAATCCAATAAGCGTATATTGATTGGTTTGCACAAAAGTTATAGCGTCTACAAAATAGGAAATATATTTATGGCATTTTTATTTATTTATTTATTTTTTACTGGTAATGGAGGTGATCAGCGATTTTTAGCAGGACTGCGAAATTGCGGCAGACAGATCAGGCACCTAACTGACACTTTTGACACTTTTTTTGGGAACCAGTGACATTATTACAGTGACCAGTGCTAAAAAATAGGCACTGACACTGTATAAATGACACTGTCAGGGAAGGGGTTAACATCAGGGGCGATCAAAGGGTTAAGTGTGTTCCCTGTTTGTGCTTTTTTACTGTGGCGGAGGGGGGGAATGGGCTCACTGCATGGACACAGTGATCCGTGTTCCTGATTAGCAAGAACACAAGATCACAGCGTCCATGCCTGACAGAACAGTGGTCTTCCTTGTTTACATCAGCAGACCGCAGTTCTATCTCTCTGGGGAACGATCAGTGGGTTCCGGCGGACATCCCATCCACCAGACCCACTGATTGGCTCCCCCTGCGACCAATGGGCGTGCGCCACCCAGTGGCTATTGCACAAAACGACGTACAGGTACGTAGTTTCGCGCAGCTGTGCCACCTTGCCGCAGTACAACTACGTCGGGTGGTCAGCGAGTGATTAAAGTAACACAGTGCTGTATCACCAAAAATGGCCTGATCTTGAAGAGGGGTAAATCTTCAGCAGGTCAAGCGGTTAAGCAGGAGCAAAGGAAGATGGCAAAACGGAGTCCTTGTAAAAGCTATCCCACTTAAAGCTACCACTGGCATGGGAGGTTGGGTGGCACTGTGGGAGCTGGTGTTTTGCTGGTTATGTGGAACAGGATATTTTATTGCTCCGTCCAGGGGCAGGACCCACACTAACATACTGAAGCACCCTCCTAGCTAAGTTGGGGGAATAGTAGCCTGCTGTGCCCCTCAGGCCCCCTGAAAGCTCTCCCACAGCACCCCCCCCCAGACTCCCACAACACCCCCAGACTCCTGCAGTGCCCCCAGCTTGCTGCAGAGCCTTCAGCCCCCCCAATAGTGCATCAAACTCCAACAGTATCCTACAGTGCCTCTTAAGCCACGCAGTCCACTGACTCCATTCAAGACTACCACAGGGGCCCCGGAAAGCCCCCAGCCTCCTCTAGAAATCCAAAATCCTTCTGCAGAGACCTCCTTTCCCACAACTGCTCCCTGGTTCCTTAACAAATGTCATCCCCCACAGGGCCACTAAATCTGCTGCAGAGTTTCCTAACCCCTTACAGAACCCTCTTCCGCTCCAAGTAACACCCAGCCCCCATGTAGATGTTGTTTTATTTGATTAGTATAAACTTTTCTTTTACTGTTGGGCCACAGAAGGTTTTGGAAGAATTTATTGGGCACTGGTCTCAATAAGGATGAGAACCACTGATCTATACTCTACAACTTGTAGCTAGTAATGATCAAATATTTCCCTATACAGCAGTTACATAGTTGTTAATGTTCAATGAAGACACTAGTCCATCCAGTTCAACCTGAATGGTTGTGGGTGTGTATATGTATTATGTCTCTATCACTTTCCATATCCCTGTATATTCAGTTTGCTAAGATGCTCATCTAAATGTTTTTTTGAAACTATCAACACTTTCTGCGGACACCACTGGTCGTGGAAGGGAGTTCCACATCCTTACCGCTCTTATGCCCCGTACACACGGTCGGACATTGATCGGACATTCCGACAACAAAATCCTAGGATTTTTTCCGACGGATGTTGGCTCAAACTTGTCTTGCATACACACGGTCACACAAAGTTGTCGGAAAATCCAATCATTCTGAACGCAGTGACGTAAAACACGTACGTCTGGACTATAAACGGGGCAGTAGCCAATAGCTTTCATCTCTTTATTTATTCTGAGCATGCGTGGCACTTTGTCGGATTTGTATACACACGATCGGAAATTCTGACAACGGATTTTGTTGTCGGAAAATTTTATAGCCTGCTCTCAAACTTTGTGTGTCGGAAAATCCGATGGAAAAAGTCAGATGGAGCTCCGATGAACTCCGATCGCACATTTTCCGTCGGAAAATCCGACCGTGTGTACGGGGCATATCTGTAAAGAACCCCCTATGCAGTCTAAGATTAAACCGCTTCTTGTCCAACTTTAATAAGTGGCCACATGTCTTCTGAGACTGATTCCTTTTTTCCCTATGCTAGAATCACCATGTAGGCAGGGGTAGTTAATCCAGGGAATACCCGCTTGCCTCCCAGGGATCAGTAAGGATTTTTTTCCTCCCCACTGATGCCAACTGGATCAAGCTTTATTGAGGTTTTTTTTTTTTTTGCCTTCCTCTGGATCAATTGTGGGTTTCAATATCTTTTTCTTGTTGGTTGAACTACAGTGCCTTGAAAAAGTATTCACACCCTTGAAATTTTCCACATTTTGTCATGTTACAACCAAAAATTTAAATGTATTTTATGGGATTTTATGTGATAGACCAACACAAAGTGGCACATAATTTTGAAGTAGAAGGAAAATGATAAATGGTTTTCAACATTTTTTTACAAATAAATATGTGAAAAGTGTGAGGTACATTTGTATTCAGCCCCCCTGAGTTAATACTTTGTAGAACCGCCTTTCACTGCAATTACAGCTGCAAGTCTTTTTGGGGGTGTCTCTACCAGCTTTGCCCATCTAGAGAGTGAAATGTTTGCCCATTCTTCTTTGCAAAATAGCTCAAGCTCTGTCAGATTGGATGGAGAGCGTCTGTGAACAGCAATTTTCAAGTCTTATAAATAACTTAATAAAATAGGCACTGGGGATAGGCCTGTAGATAGTGGCTGGGGAAGGAGTCAAGTTTATTGACACTTCATCAACCAGACAATGATAACCGTCACCACAAATAGATAAAACTATGGGGTGTGTTCCTCTGAATTAATGGCAGCATATAGAAAAAAGGGGAAAGGAATCTCAAGAAATTCATCAATGAGAAACAGCTGGTAATGATCAAATTCATTAAATGTTTAATAATCAATTCCACATAGACACTAGTAACAGTAAAAAGTATGACCTCCACCACATTCATTTAAAATTAGACAACGTTGTCAGAGGACACAGGTAGCCACCACAGACATTCACTCCACACATGAACCAAGAACCACGGATTCCACATAGTTGTCTACAAAATATATGGTTGGATTAATTACAGAACAAGCAGAGCTATGCGCTCAGAGATTCCGTGTGTTACTCCACAAGGGAGAATGGCAACTCCACAGATAACTTCAGTGATGTATTATTATTGATAACGGTCTGTATGGAAGACATTCCCTGGAGTGGGAAGGAAGAAGCCCAGGTAACTTCTCAAGGGGTTGGGATCCAGGGATAATGGACAGCAGCCAAGGAGCAGGTGAAGCAGCCGGTTATTAGCATAGGACAGGCTAAGCCCGCGTGGTGGATACCGCTGGGGCTGGGAGGACAGCTAATGGGTGCCTGTAGGGCATGTAAGTGTATATAGATATATGTAAAGTCAGTACCTGACTGGGTATATTGGATGTAGATACAGCTCACCACTCTCCTAGTAGTTCGATCCAGGTCGTCCTGCTGTCTGGCAGATCAGTTAAGATGCCCCCCTTATCCAACCATAAGTGGATAAGTCTATTTCTTGACCAAGTACAGCAAGACTTAGCCAAAATCAGTTGGAACTGGAAGGGGATTGACAGTTTAACCAAGGAGGAAAGAAGAGCTCTTAAAGAACTGAAGGAAGCACCCAATATGAAAGGTAGTGATAAAGGTTGAAATATTGTCCTTCTATCTCAGGAAAAATATGAAAAAGAGGTGATGCGTCAACTCTTGAATGGATCCACCTATCGAAGACTGACCCTGAACCCCTTTCCAGCTATCATAGAGGAATTGAACTTTCAACTTGATCTAGCCCTTGAAGCTGGACTAATTACCAACAAAGAACATAACATAGCTGTTTCTCATTGATGTATTCCGTGGGAATCCTTTCCCCTTTTTTCTACAATTTTCAAGTCTTGCCACAGATTCTCAATTGGATTTAGGTCTGGACTTTGGATGGGCCATTCTAACACATGAACATGCTTTGATCTAAACCATTCCATTGTAGCTCTGGCTGTATGTTTAGGGTCGTTGTCCTGCTGGAAGGTGAACCTCCGCCCCAGTCTCAAGTCTTTTGCAGACTCTAACAGGTTTTCTTCTAAGATTGCCCTGTATTTGGCTCCATCCATCTTCCCATCAACTCTGACCAGCTTTCCTGTCCCTGCTGAAGAAAAGCATCCCCACAACATGATGCTGCCACCACAATGTTTCACGGTGGAGATGGTGTGTTTAGGTTGATGTACAGTGTTAGTTTTCCACCACACAATGTGTTTTGCTTTTAGGCCAAAAAGTGAAATTTTGGTCTCATCTGAACAGAGTACCTTCTTCCACATGTTTGCTGTGCCCCCCCACATGACTTCTTGCAACTGCAAATGGGACTTCTTATGGCTTTCTTTCTGCCAATCTTCCATAAAGGCCAGATTTGTGGAGTGTACGACTAGTAGTTGTCCTGTGGACAGATTCTCCCACCTGAGCTGTGGATCTCTGCAGCTCCTCCAGGGTTACCATGGGCCTCTTGGTTGCTTCTCTGATGAATGTTCTCCTTGCCTGGCCTGTAAGTTTAGGTGGACGGCCATGTCTTGGTAGGTTTGCAGTTGGGCCATACTCTTTCCATTTTAGGATGATGGATTGAACAGTGCTTCGTGAGATGTTCAAAGCTTGGGATATTTATTTAAAACCTCTTAACCCTGCTTTACACTTCCCCACAACTTTGTCTCTGACCTGTCTGGTGTGTTCCTTGCCCTTCACGATGCTGCTTGTTCACTAAGGTTCTCTAACAAACCTCTGAGGGCTTCACAGAACAGCGGTATGTATACTGAGATTAAATTTCACACAGGTGAAATCTATTTACTAATTAGGTGACTTCTGAAGGCAATTGGTTCAACTAGATTTTAGTTAGGGGTATCAGAGTAAAGGGGGCTGGGAAGTCTCGCGATGCTTCTCTGATCATCCCCAAACTGTTCCCACAAAGTTGCATGATATTGTCCAAAATGTCTTGGTATGCTGATGCCTTAAAAGTTCCCTTCACTGGAACCCCTGAAAACCAACCCAACACCATAATTCCCCCTCCACCAAATGATTTGGACCAGTGCACAAAGTAAGGTCCATAAAGACATGGATGAGCGAGTTTGGTGTGGAGGAACTTGACTGACCTGCACATAGTCCTGACCTCAACTCGATATGATGAATTAGAGCGCAGACTGTGAGCCAGGCCTTCTCGTCCAACATCAGTGCCTGACCTCACATATGCACTTCTGGAAGAATGGTCAAACATTCCCATAGACACGCTTCTAAACTTGGTGGACAGCCTTCCCAGAAGAGCTGAAGCTGTTATAGCTGGAAAGGGTGGGCCAACTCAATATTGAACCCTACGGACTAAGACTGGGATGCCATTAAAGTGGTTGTAAACCCTCCAATACAACTTTAGCTCACTGAAATCTAGATAGCACAGGCAGCTGATCGCTGCCTGTGAAAGTGTACTCACTGTGTTAGTTTCCAAAGCAATCGTTCTGCAATCTTGAGTGACGCCAGGCGCGATTGCGCACTAGGTATATTCTTTAACGGCACACATAGTGTGCCTTTTCTATCTACCCTGCATGCCGGGTCATTAGTATTCATGAGCTTCGTCTCAGAACGGCACAGAGGGAAGTCTTGCGATGCTGCTCTGATCATTTCCTTCCTGCTTCTCCCCCTTGTGACAGAATAAGACGTCACGCAGGGGAGTGAATCAGAGCAGCAATCGAGATAGAGGCTTGGTTTCGGCGCTACGACGCATGCGTGAGATTTGCAAAGGGAAGCGTAGTAAGGGCGGAAATGACGTCCAGAACAGATTCAAGAAACAGTAGAAGTAATAGCGCGGCCAATACCCGTAAGTAAAGATATAATAAAGAAGATAAATAAGGTATTTCCCGACCTTGTTTTCTGACAATTTTAATGTATTAACATTTGCAATTCTTTACAGTATTTATAAATTGAAAAAATAAAAAAAATCGTCCCGAGTTTACTTCCTCTTTAAAGTTAATGTGCGTGTAAAGGCAGGAGTCCCAATACTTTTGGTAATATAGTGTATATATTTATATATAGGAAGGCCGGTTTACCGGCCTGAAATTATGGGAGGAGCCTGGAGGGTATATAACCAGACCATCCACGATGGTCTGTGTCGGTTCCAGTGCGCGGTACCTACGTCACCAGGCCGACTTTTCGAGGAAAGCACCGCATGTTAGCAAGTTCCTACGCTCCAGTTCCAGCGTCGCAGTTCCCCGTTCGCAGTCCCCGACTTTCGATCGTTACACCGGCGCAGGTAGGAGGTATTGTTACCGTTTATAGAACGGATTTGTTACCCACGCACGGGACAAGCCGCCCACAAGTCCCGAAACCTTGTACCACACATCATTCCCCCCCCCCCCCCGCTACTAAACCATACACCTTTTACAAAAACCCCCACTGTCATCTAAAACTGACACTACACCTTCACAAGCACACACAGGCATTCACTTACAATATGCTTCTTTATTCGACCGATGTGAGTCCAGCCGCAACAGCGGCTTAATGATTCGGATCTTCAGCCACACAGGCATTCGCTTACAATATGCTTCTTTATTCGACCGATCTGAGTCCAGTCGCAACAGCGGCTTAATGATTCAGATCTTTAGCATACACTAGTACTCACCCACAATTTGCTTCTTTAGCACACACAAGTACTCATCCACAATATGCTTCTTTAGCACACACAAGTACTCACCCACAATATGCTTCTTTAACATACACAAGCACTCACCAACAATGTGCTTCTTTCATCCGACCGATCCGAGCCCAGCTGCTACAGCGGCTCAAGGATTCGGACCTGCAGCATACACAAGCACTCACCAACAGTATGCTACTTTCATCTGAACGGCCAAGTCCAGTCGCAACAGCGGCTCAAACGATTCGGATCTTCAGCATACAAGCACTCACCAACAGTGTGCTTCTTTCATCTGACCGATCTGAGTCCAGTCGCAAAAGCGGCTCAATGCTTCAAATCTTTAGCATACACAAGCACTCACCAACAGTGTGCTTCTTTCATCCCACCGATCCGAGTCCAGTCGCAAACAGCGGCTCTGCGATTCGGATCTTCAACATACAAGCACTCACCAACAGTGTGCTTCTTTCATCCGACCGATCTGAGTCCAGTCGCAAAAGCGGCTCAATGCTTCAAATCTTTAGCATACACAAGCACTCACCAACAGTGTGCTTCTTTCATCCCACCGATCCGAGTCCAGTCGCAACAGCGGCCCAGTGATTCGGATCTTCAGCATACACAAGCACTCACCAACAGTGTGCTTCTTTCATCCAACCGATCCCAGCCCAGTCGCATACCGGCTCAATGATCCAAGACCCCCGGCACAACAAAAAACCCCACCGCCCATTCCGAATCCAGTCGTAGCACCGGCTCAAACGATTCGGATTCTCGCCAACCCAACTTTCACTGACCGATCCCAGTCCAGTCGCATACCGGCTCAAATGATTCAGGATCCTCGGCACCACAAACCCCACCATCCAATCCGAGTCCAGTCGTAGCACCGGCTCAACGATTCGGGTCTCTCACAACAAATACCATAAAACACACAACTCACACCACCTATTTTTTACCAATGCCGCGCACGGTTTTCCTTCATAATCAAATTTCTGCAAAAAAAAAAAACTCTTTCACTTTGTAATCACCGCAAACATTTACGAAATGGCTTCATACAGCCATTCATCTCCCGTAGAAACACGGCTACTCATCGATTTCTCCATCCCTTCCCCCTTTTTTAGGTCAGTAGAGTTCTTCAGTTGATCCATCCTGCAACAGGTGTGGACAGTATCTTCCTCAGCTTCCCGGTCGACCCAAGTCTCGACCCCAAAAAACTAAAACTCCACTACTAGGGCTTCAAGGCAGGTGCGTAATTCAAAAAAAAAAAAAATCTATCCCCTCCTACCTTTTTTTTTAAACTTGTCTAAAAAACATACGCATTTCCCCCCCTATCTTAGCGGACACCATGTCGCAGGCCGGCAGCGAGGACCTCGCCTCCACCCTGTCGTCACCTGGGGCAGACTCAGCAAACAACAACTTACAGTCTCTCAGAGCTTGGACCATCCCCAAGCTTACAGCTGAACTACGGCGCAGGGGAATACCCTTCCCTGCGACTGCTAGGAAAGCTGAGATTTTCAGGTTGCTGTTTTCTCCGCCAGCGGCAGCCCAATCGGGCACCCAGGCATCACTACAGTCAATCTCATCAGCAATCACTCAGCTGCACTCCTTGGTGACCACACTATCGGCAGCAGTCACCGAGTGGGAACCCTGGAGGTACATCAAGCTGCACCCTCACCATCTACAGTAACCACCGCCACCCCCATGCCTCTCCTTACAGGTACGCCCGACATCTATACCTACGTCCTCCCCGCACATCTCGTCCCAGCAGGCATCAGGAAGGACATCATGGATGGGAAGGACATTAACTTAGCATCCCTCCTCATTGCAGTACACGACCCAGCCGAAAATAAGTCCTATTCGTGGGGAGACGTTTCCGTCGTCCTAAAGGCCAAAGACCATAGGCTTACCCGCAAACTCAATATTGCAGAGTTTGTACTAGCATTTGGCATGTTCAGAGACGTGCTATGCACGATCAACCCCAACAGGAGAGAGGAGCTGGACCTATACCTACACGCAATAGTAGATCTAGGTTATAAATATGGGGGGTGCTCCTTTTATTACTATCACAGGTCATTTTCAGCAAAAGCAGCAGCCAGACTTTCCCAGTTTCAGGTAAAAACCAACTGGAGTACCATCGATACAGAGCTGTTCTGTCGCCATTTCGCTGGCCTACGTTCCCCACTCTGTACTAACTGCCAGTCGTCCACCCATATGGCCAATAGACATGTGCACACTGAAATATTTCGTTTCGGAATTTCGTTTTCGTCTGAAAAATAAATTTATTTAGTTACTCCCGAAATTCGTTTTTATTTATTTCGTTTTTCGTTAAAAATTGCATTCGTCCGAAAATCCAAATTAAGGTCGAATCTGTCATTGAAGGCTTATGGTGTCTGTCGAATGTTCAAAGAAGATTCGACGGAGCAGCTAAACTGTACAATGCCGTATAGTTTACCTGCTCCGTCGAATCTTCTTAGAACTTTCAACAGACACCATAAGCCAAAGTACGTGTGTACTTAGTTCTAGCTATTTTACTGCTCCACCTCTTTGGTTACAATCAGCCAATAACATTCATCATCATCATTATTTTTATTTATCTTTTCTCCCCTACGTCGAATCTTTTCTCCCCTATGTCGAATCTTTCCTCCCCTACGTCAAATCTTTTCTCCCCACGTCGAATCTTTCCTCCCCTACGTCGAATCTTTCCTCCCCTACGTCGAATCTTTCCTCCCCTACGTCGAATCTTTTCTCTCTACGTCAAATCTTTTCTCTCTATGTAGAATAATCTTGGACTAATAGAGCTAAGGTTAGGCACATTCGACCGCAGGTTTGATGGACACAGATTGTTATTGTCAGCATCATGTCGAATCGCCTATCTATATCGAACTGTTGTAGCAACGAAAACGAAAATAAAGCATTTGTTTATGTCGGATCTTTCGTTTTTCGGACTCTGCACTTTCGTTATCGTTTGTTAAAACGATAACGAAAATACCTAAAATTCGGACGAAAATGCATTCGGACGAAAACGAATGCACATGTCTAATGGCCAACTGGTGCTCCGAGTCAGGTGGCAGACGCCCCCCCAACCCTCCCTTCTTTCCCAGCGTCACTCGTTACTCAACGGCATTTACTCAGCCGGCTCAGGCAGACAGATTAGGACGACCCGTCCAGGCACTAGGGGGAGCAGCCATATGCAATAACTTCAACTTTGGGGGTTGTAACTTCCCCCACTGCAAACTACTTCATGTCTGTCTCACATGCCACAAAGCTCACCCCAGGTACGCTTGCGCTATGAAACAGCCTAAACCCGAATGACTAAGCCGAGTGCACGTCGGATGGCTCGCGTTTTACCTCGCCTCACACCCAACACCTTCACTGGCAGCCTTTCTCAACCGGGGATTCACGACAGGCTTTCACACCGGACTTATCACACTCCCAAACACAACTCACGAATGCAAAAACCTGCTTTCAGCCGCTACCGACGAGGAAACCATCACCACCCTGCTGCAAACAGAACTAGACCGGGGATACATAATCGGCCCCTTTACACAATCACCTTTTTCTGTATGGAGAGTCAGCCCTATCGGCCTTGTGAAGGGCAAGTTTTCAAATAAACTCCATTTAGTTTATGATTTGTCCGCGCCTCATTGTTCCCACATACCCAGTTTAAATTCCCTAATACCTTCAGAAGAGTTTTCACTTAAATATTCAACGGTAGACTCAGCTATTCAATCTATCATTCTCGCAGGAGCAGGCGCCTGGTTGTCTAAAGCAGACATCTCGGACGCATTCAAATTGTTGCCAATTGATCCGTGCCTATGGCGATGGCATGGAATCAAATGGAAAGGCCTATACTATTTCGCCACCAAATTAACGTTCGGCTCCAAAAGCAGCCCGTGGCTATTCGACACTTTCGCTCAGTCCCTTTCCTGGATTCTCTCACAACATGCGTCCTGTCAGAAAGTGATCCACTACTTAGACGACTTCCTACTCATAGAGAAACCCAACGAGCCCCCAGTTGATCTAAACAGCCTTAGAACAATCTTTCATAATCTTAACGTACCTTTAGCGGATAAGAAAGTAGAAGGCCCGGCACAGATCGTCACCTTCTTGGGTATCATACTCAACACTCACACCATGCAAGCTAGCCTGCCTCCCGACAAATTGACCCGCATCAGGACAGTCATCCACACATTTACTAATACGCAAGGCTGCACAAAAAAGCAACTACAATCCCTCCTTGGCATGCTGAACTTTGCCATAAGGATCATCCCTCAAGGGCGATCCTTCGTCTCACGTCTCCTGGTGTTCCTTTCCCAGGTACAAGACCCTGACCTAATATTTAAACTAGACAAGGCAGCCGTAGCTGACCTAGCCATGTGGGACGATTTTCTAACAAACTGGAACGGCATTTCGATTTTTATCCCATCAGCGTCTCCCACTTCACCTCAAATAATCACGGACGCCGCAGCCTCCACAGGTTTTGCAGCTATTTTTGGCCACCACTGGTTTGCAGCACCATGGCCACCAGAAATACTCTCGATCCCCGGGTTCAGTCAATCCTCCTCGATGTTCGAGATCTACCCCATTGTTGCAGCAGCCCACGTCTGGGGCAACAACTGGGTAGGACAAACAGTGACATTTTCCACAGATAATCAAGCCACAGCCTCTATTATAAACAAAGGTCGCTCCAAGTCCTTGGCCATCATGTCCTTCCTACGCAGGCTGGTGCAACTCTCACTACAGCACCAATTTAATGTCCTCTGTGTTCATATCCCCGGTAAATGCAACACTTCGGCCGACGCGCTATCTCGTTTTAACTTCACAACCTTCTTTTCGCAGGAACCTGGAGCCGACCCGACCATGTCTGCTATCCCACATTGGTCACAGCTAACCCTGGATTAAAGCGACATCTTCATGACGCCACTAGTCTGATTAACCAGTCACTATCTCACAATACCCTGAAAGGCTACCATGCTGCCTGGAAAAGCTATCACAGGTTTCTAGCGGCTAACCCCGGGGCTATACCAGGAGATCTCCATCATATCCTGGCCTTCATTTCATACTGCCACACTCAGCTGAAGTTATCCTACAACACTATTAGACTCTACCTAGCTGGCATCCAGCATTTCACCTCTTTACTAGATCCTAACAAACCATCTTTGTTCGCTACCCATGCGGTCAAGGCCATCCTCCGAGGCATCCACAAGCAGAAACCCCAAGTTAGTGGTAAACGCTTACCAGTCACCAGTGCCATGTTTCGAGACATGTCCACTATACTCTCACGCTCACCTTTCGGTTTTTTGCCCAGCTTGGTCATCCAAGCAGCCATCTACCTGGCATTTTATGGCTTTCTACGACCCAGCGAATTCACAGTCAGCAGCACCAGTCATAGGGCCTTACGCAGACGCCACCTCACGCGTCACCACAGCCACTTCACAATACACCTCGAGGTGTCCAAAACACAACAGTCCGGTCCAGGGGTTGACATCAAGCTCTTCAGAACGCACAACGCCTGGTGCCCCGTAGCCATCCTAGATCGTCTATTAGCCCATTTACCTGATCCCTCGCAGGACAGCCCATTGCTGCCGTTCCCGATCAGCCTTAGTACCAACCAGTTCACTACTCACGTCAGGATCCTTCTGCGCAACTTAGGCCTTGACCCCAACCGTTATTCTGGACATTCTTTCCGCATTGGAGCAGCATCAGCAGCCTCACGAAATGGAGTCCCGGACCACGTGATCAGGAAAATGGGAAGGTGGAAATCCACCTGCTTTGCTCGCTACATTCCCAATCCACAAGTAGAAACGTCACGAGCCTTTTGCAAGCTCGCTCTGTAAGATGACCATAAACTTAAATAAAACATTACCTCCCTAAACCAAGTCTTTTTGCGCCCTTTTCTGGCATACCGCCCAGCAGATCTGGGTTTACCATACAGCAGGCCAGGGCACACTTCAGGTCTATTTATGTTGTTAGTCTTGTGACGTGTTTATGTGTTTCATATCCATCAGGACGGAGGGCTCCGACCATAAATAGGAAGGCCGGTTTACCGGCCTGAAATTATGGGAGGAGCCTGGAGGGTATATAACCAGACCATCCACGATGGTCTGTGTCGGTTCCAGTGCGCGGTACCCACCCACCCATTCCCCTTCTCAAGGTACTTCTCTTCAAACAATTTCTCTACAGAAATATCCATTACTTTCTTAAGGTATGCGCCCTTCTCTGGCATACCGCCCAGCAGATCTGGGTTTACCATACAGCAGGCCAGGGCACACTTCAGGTCTATTTATGTTGTTAGTCTTGTGACGTGTTTATGTGTTTCATATCTGTCAGGACGGAGGGCTCCGACCATAAATAATCTTTACTTGTTATATATTTTCTTTATTCCCTTTTTCAGTATAGTATTGATTTTGCCTTTTGGCCTTTGCTAGTTTTTTGAGGAACACCTAAAGCTCTTTATGCATTGTTATTTTCATTCCTAATTTATAACTTATTGTAAATTACAGTGAAATGCCATTAATGAAAAAATATTTTAAAAAAATTGAGTTACAGTGAGCGCTGGCTTGTTTTCGAGGCAAGGTAAGTGTCATTTACAACAGGTGTTGTAATTATGAATGACATACAAAGACGATCATCAGTGGTCCTTCAAACAGAGCCTGTCACATGGAATTCAGTCCTCGCCGGGGGAGGAGGACCTTTCACTGCAGGCATCCCGTAGTAAATGAGGTTCATGGTGCACCTGCAGATGCGAGCGTCAAGTAATTTCTACAGTATCTTGCGTAAAAACAAAAAAAGAGCCTAACCTTTTCCAACCTGTGACCTTTTCCAGCTAACATAAACTAATTATGTTTCGGGAGGGGAAAAAAAAAAGAAAGAAAGAGCAATGTTGCAGTTCTCGGTTGGAGTTGTCACTTGTGCTTTGTTCACGCCGGCCAGATTTGCTCAGTGCCCTTGCAAACACAAATTTGGCTTCATCAGCTCATAGCCCAGGAAGTTTGATTGAATAAAGAGATACAGAATTATCTGGAATAAAATTGACCGCGGCTATCAGTACACATTCTACTGCCTATAGCCGCAGCACAAGAGCCTCATTGTTCGGCATCACTTAGCAGCAATTACAGCCCGTCAAAACACTTTTTGTTTTACGACAACGTGTTAATGGGCCCACGGTTGGGTGTGAGAAGTAACCCAAGCCACATGCACAGAAGCAAGGTTAGAGGTTAATTGAGACTCCCTAACACAGTGCATGAGATTTTTGCAACCTTTTGCTGAGACAGAAAATTCAGACAAAAAGAATATAATGTGATACAATTTGTTGGAAGGCAGGAGGGTCAAAATTCCCAGATGCAAAGGAAAAGCGGCCAAGTAAATCAGGACAGACAGGCCACCTGGGCCGGAGCAAGTGCCAAATATAGCTGGAGTCATTTGTCTAGTGTACAAAACAAGTAGGTGGCAAGGTTAAAAAAAAAAAATAATAAAAAAAAAAAAGACAAACCCTTCCTCTGTATGCTTACCCCAAAATGTATTTTTCCAGGTCTTGTCCAGTTGTTATATTTGCGCTTTGGAGTCATTCAAAATGTAAAATTTAGGGATTTCCTCTAATGCCGCGTACACACGGTCCTACTTTTCGTCTACAAAAGTCCAACAGACGCTGATGGACTAAAGCTGGCTGGTAATCCGATCGTGTGTGGGCTTCTCCGGACTTTCAACCGACTTTTTTAGCCTCAAATACGACGTACTTTAGATTTGAAACATGCTTCAAAACTTTTACTTCGTACCTACGACGGACCCCGAAATCCGCTCGTCTGTGTGCTAGTCCGACGGACAAAAAGCCACGCTAGGGCACCTATTGGCTACTGGCTATGAACTTCCTTATTTTAGTCCGGTGTACGTCATCACGTACGAATCCGACCGACTTTTGTGTGGTCGTGTGTAGGCAAGTCCGGTCGTTAGAAAGTAGGCCGCAAGTCCGCGGCAAGTCCACCGAAAGTCTGCCGGAAGTCTGTCCGACAGGCTGTCCGACTTTTGTAGACGAAAAGTACGACCGTGTGTACGCGGCATAAGACTTTCTAATATATCGTAAAAACAGCATGTGTACCGTTGGCTCGTGCAATGCGAAGTTCCCCCCTTCTAAATGAAATTTGCTTTGCTTTTGTTATTTTAATATTTCAAAGTAATTTTAACCTTTTTTTTTTTTTTGTTTTGAATTATAGGAACCAAATCCTTCTTCAGTGTTCCAGCTGGCTGAAGAACAGGGTAGTATCTCATAAAGCTGCCTCAATAACATTTTTTTTTTTTTTTTTATATCTTTACCCCTTTGAGATCATTCATAAAAATGGAAACAAATCTTTCCGCGAAAGAACATGGTTTTATTTTCAGATTTTTGAGTAGCACTGATACGATTTACTGGAGGTTTTATGTTGCGTTTTCACTGTAGCTTTCCAATACTGTCATGGTTGTCATGCTTTAAAGACGTACAGTACTGTGCAAAAATTTTAAGGCAAGTGTGAAGAAATGCTGTAAAGTAAGAATCCTTTCAAAAATATATATTTTAATTTTGTTTATTTTTTTATCAATTTATAAAATACAAACAGAAGACAAATCTAAATGAAATCGATATTTAATGTGACTGCTCTTTGGCTGCAAACCAGCATCAATTCTTACACCTGGACACTTTGTACACTTGCACAAAGTCAGTGTAGTAGGATTAGAGTCAAGTGTATGATTATCCAATTAAACCAAGCAGGTGCTAATGATCTTAAATTTCATATGTAGGCTGAAACAAAGTCATTAACTGGGTGAGGAATAGCCAAACTCTGCTAATAAGGTGAGGTTGTGGAAAACTGTTTCATGTTGGCAAGACACAGCAACAAAACACAAGGTAGTTATACTGCATCAGCAAGGTCTCCCCAAGGCAATGATTTCAAAGCAATGTTGAGAAAGGGGGGGTTGTGGAGGCGCCAACTGTAGTAGCCTATTTGTGCAAAAATGAAAGTTAGTGTAAAGATTACACTTACTGGTTCGCAGGGTGGAAGTGTCCTTTAAGGTTGGCAGTGTCCTGGGATGTGCTGTTGTCCTGTTTCCGGCTCGGATCTCGTCCCTTCAGCCGTCTGGGTGTAGAACCTGTTCACAGGCTGAACCGCTGCATCCAGTGTATGGAAAGCTCCACACTGACCACTCTGGAGCGCGGAAGCGGAAATGATGTCACTGATGCACGGCAAGCGTCCAGGCTGGTGTTGGGGATGGTACAGGCAGTGCCGGGACAAGGTCATTTGGTGCCCAGGGCGAAGATGGCAAACTGCGCCCCCCCCCAAACACACACACACACAATATTTTCGAGCCCGCAGCACAGCATTGGAGCTCATTGTGGCAGTCAGTAATTGCTTAACCTGCTGTCCTCTAGCAGTATTAGGGGTAGAGGATAGCAGGTTAGGCAGTTCCTAATGGCTCAGTCCCTAGGATCAGTAAAGGATAATGGCCGACAGGCCCTCTTACCAGACCCAGGGAAACTGCCGCAGTGATCCTTCCAGATAGATGTTTGCTCACTCTGTGTTGCCCAGGGGTGACTCTGGTCAGTAGTGTAGCATGTCTGTGCCCTGGTAGTGGCTCAGTGTGGCTCTCTCTGGTGGTTCTGGTTAGCAGCATGACTCTCTCTGGTGGTTCTGGTTAGCAGTGTGGCTCTCTGGTGGCGCTGGTTGGCAGCGTGACTCTCTCTGGTGGCGCTGGTTAGCAGCGTGGCTCTCTCTGGTGATTCTGGTTGGCAGCGTGCCTCTCTCTGGTGGTGCTGGTTGGCAGCGTGGCTCTCTCTGGTGGTGCTGGTTGGCAGCGTGGCTCTCTCTGGTGGCGCTGGTTGGCAGCGTGGCTCTCTCTGGTGGCGCTGGTTGGCAGCGTGGCTCTCTAGTGGCGCTGGTTAGCAGTGTGGCTCTCTCGGGTGGCGCTGGTTAGCAGCGTGGCTCTCTCGGGTGGTGCTGGTTAGCAGCGTGGCTCTCTCGGGTGGTGCTGGTTGGTAGCGTGGCCCTCTCTGGTGGCGCTGGTTGGCAGTGTGGCTCTCTCTGGTGACGCTGGTTGGCAGCGTGGCTCTCTCTTGTGGTGCTGGTTGGTAGCGTGGCCCTCTCTGGTGGCGCTGGTTAGCAGCGTGGCTCTCTCTGGTGGCGCTGGTTAGCAGCGTGGCTCTCTCTGGTGGCGCTGGTTAGCAGCGTGGCTCTCTCTGATGGCGCTGGTTAGCAGTGTGGCTCTCTCTGGTGGCGCTGGTTGGCAGCGTGGCTCTCTCTGGTGGCGCTGGTTGGCAGCGTGGCTCTCTCTTGTGGTGCTGGTTGGTAGCGTGGCCCTCTCTGGTGGCGCTGGTTAGCAGCATGGCTCTCTCTGGTGGCGCTGGTTAGCAGCGTGGCTCTCTCTGGTGGCACTGGTTAGCAGCGTGGCTCTCTCTGGTGGCGCTGGTTGGCAGCGTGGCTCTCTCTGGTGGCGCTGGTTGGCAGCGTGGCTCTCTCTGGTGGCGCTGGCTGGCAGTGTGGCTCACTCTGGTTAGCAGCATGGCTCTCTGTTTGGCTTCCCCAGGTACACTCCTTTCTCTCTGTTTCTGTCTTTTGGAGCAGTATAGCACTCATTCCCCCAGCTTGTTTCTGAGTTCCGGGCTCTCTCTCTTTTTTTCCCCCAGCAGAGTGCATGCTGGGAGCTGTAGTCTCTTCCCTGTGGAGAGCAATGGGTCGCTGTGATTGGCCCTGTGTTGTGGCCAATGGGATGGGGAAAAGAGCGGCAGGAAGCTGGGCGGCGAACCTAATGAGAGAGCTGCTATCTCTCCTCCCGCACTGCTGACAGGAGAAAGGGGGGGAGGGGGGCGAGTGGGGGAAACATTCTGACATCCCGCAGCTCGCCTCTCCCCTGTCACGCCGCCACAATCAGAGCTTCACTGATGGGGGGTGGAGGGAGGGGGGCTTGACAGAACCCACTAAAACTGCCAGCTTTCTTTATGGCGTTACCCAGGTGCGGTCACCCCCATCCCCATCCCCATAGCAACGCCACGCCACTGCTCCCATCCCGCCTCCGGCCAGCCTCTCAGTGTGTGACGCTGGGCAGGGAATACCAAGTGCCTGTCAGGGGGAGTATCTCCCCTGACAGGTGAGTAAATAAGTGAAGCGCTGATCTGTTCTAGGCTTGTGCCGGGTGCAGGAGCGCACTCGGCACATATTTACAGGTGTAGGTATTAGCGGCTGGTGCATCCAGACAATTTTAGAAGCACACAGCCATCACTTCACATGCGCCCCCTTTCCTCCAGTAAATAGTTCCGCCCAGGGCATCCGCCCCTTCCGCCCCCCCCTTGTACCGGCCCTGGGTACAGGGATAGTACAGGCTACGCGCTCTGGGCTCACAGCTCCTTCTACTGGCCAGCTTCTTCCGTGCTCCAGAGTGGTCAGCGTGGAGCTTTCCATACACTGGATGCAGCGGTTCAGCCTGTGAACAGGTTCTACACCCAGACGGCTGAAGGGACGAGATCTGAGCCGGAAACAGGACAACAGCACATCCCAGGACACTGCCAACCTTAAAGGACACTTCCACCCTGCGAACCAGTAAGTGTAATCTTTACACTAACTTTCATTTTTGCACAAATAGGCTACTACAGTTGGCGCCTCCACAACCCCCCCTTTCTCAACATTGATTATTAACAGAGGTAATGGATACCCTCTGAGGATGGCTGCCTCCTCATTCCAGATTTTACCTGCCTTATGTTAATGTGCTATTATAGCTACTATTGTACTATTTACTTTAGACATCACATTTTACGGAGCGCCGGAACCCCCCTCTTTTTTCTCTAGTGATTTCAAAGCAGCCCAGGGTTTCAAGATTTGCTGTTCAAGCTGTTTTGAAGAAGCATAAAGAAATGAGCAATTTTGAGGACCATAGGCGCAGTAGTCAGCCAGGGCAACTTAAAGTGGATGTAAACCTGAATTTTTTTTTTTTTTAATTAAGGCTTGCACTCTGTACAGTATAGGATTTCATGTCATCTGTACCCAGTCTTGCCACGAAGAGTTAATTTAACTCTGAGCATTCCTCTTATCTTTTTTTCAGTTAGATAAAAAGGATAGACAGAGAAATAGGAGTCCGTTTCTCCCCCTTGCCGTGACAGGTGATTTACATATCTCATGCAAGAGTGTGAGAGAGACATTCTGTGTACTTCAGATCCACTCCTCCTTTCTTCTCCAGCTCTCCCAGGATTGGCTGCTCCACACCCCAGCATGATCGGCATGCTGAAGTCTTGTAGTGACTTTTCTGGGTTTTGACTGGATGTTTGTGATCATAGAAGAAGTTCAGTGTAAGAAATACACAGGAGAAAATGCATATTGACAAGGGGAGTGTAGAGGTGGGCGGGGAGTCTACTGACATCACGACTCCACCCACCGAGCTCCGGACAACAGACCCGCCCACAGAATCTGCAGTTTTTCGGGTCTCATAACAGACAGAGGGGAGACATTTGACAGGTAAAGATACATGCAGGAGAAATGTATATCCTTATAGATAACCCCTATGGCAGTAGTTTAGAAAGGACGAGAGTGGATTTACATCCACTTTAATGCAGCAGATGAAAGACACATCATGCTTACTTCCCTTTTATATCGGAAGATGTCCAGCAGTGCCATCAGCACACAACTGGCGGAAACCAGTGGGACCCAGGAGGTACTCATCTACTGTCAGGAGAATTCTGACAAGAAGTGGTCTTCATGGAAGAATGGTGGCCAAAGAGTCATACCTCCGACGTGGAAATAAGGCTAAGAGACTCAACTATGTATGAAAACATGGGGTGCAGAAAAATGGCAGCGGGTGCTTTGGACTGAGGAGTAAAAATATGAAATATTTGGCTGTAGCAGGAGGCAGTTTGTTGGTGAAGGGTTGCATACCTCCTAACTTTTTGAGAAGCGAATGAGGGACACCTATTAGCAAAAGCTTGTAGGCCCCCTTGAAGGAGAATTATACCAAAAAAAATGGATTAGTTAAACCCACAAGTGATTTTTTTTACCACCACTATTCCTTTATATTGGCTTTTGAAATTTACAAATGCAGCAATTTAGAAATTGGATGAAAGGTTTAGCACTGGGAAACACTTTTTGCAAGATAAAAAGTGCATTTTATACACATCTATATAGATCAGACCAAAATGGGGGACAAATGAGGAGGAATGAGGGACAGAGGGACATTGCTCCAAATCAGGGACAGTCCCTTCAAATCAGGGACAGTTGGGAGCTATGGCCCGGGTTGGAGAGCGGTACAATAATGAGTGTCTGCAGGCAACAGTGGAGCATGGTGGAGGTTCCTTGCAAGTTAAGGGCTGCATTTCTACAAATGGAGTTGGAGATTTGGTCAGGATCAATGGTGTCCTCAATACTGAGAAATACAGACAGATACTTATCGATCATTCCACACCATCAGGGAGGCATGTGATTGGCCCCAAATTCTGCAGCAGGACAACAAAACCCTTACACAGAGCAGGTAAGTATAACACGTTTGTTAAAAAAAAATGAGACTTTAATATCGCTTCCAGTAAATAAATACCATAGTGTCTAATGCCCCATCATTTACACCTAAGCAAAAAAGTTCTGCATGCTGTATCTTTGATGCACTTTAATCAAAATGTGTGTGCTACAACGTTCAATAGTATTGTGCCTTAAAAGCAAGTAAAACTAACTAAAATGCAACAACACTCATAAAAAAACAAAAACAAAAACAAAAAAACATAGATGTGAACTGGCTATAACAGTCACATACCTGTGAATTATTATTTTTTTTAAATGACCCCCTCCTCATATTTACAGCATGCCTTGCATGGCTTTTCGTTGCAGCACCAGCTGCTCCAGTCTTCTGCCTTGGGGCCCCAGCCAGTTCCTTCACAGACAGCGCTTTCCACATCTGTACACACAGTTTTACTTGCACTGGCTCACCAGCCCAGCCCCATTACCTGACTCATTAGTGAACTGCTTCCTCCTAGAAATAATTAAATACATATATGTGTGTGCGTGTCTATATATATATATATATATATATATATATATATATATATATATATATATATATATATATGACAAGATAGGGTTCTTTAGCTCAGTGGTAGCACCAAAATAGTAAGTTTGCTCCACACCAGTGATAGTTTTCAGGGCTTTCCTGCCCACTTTTTTTTTAAGAAAGCAAAAAGTTCATACAGATTTGTCTTCCCACCCAGGGGGTTCTCATCATCAAGTCAACACAACAAAACAATATTCAAGGCTAGTGCCTCTCTTGGCAGCTTTACTGCTCCAATTAGTACCTCTTGGTCCTCCTGACCATCAGCACCTTTTGGTCCTCCTGACCATTAAACACAACCCAGCTCTGCGTCTTTCCTTGCAGCTCCCTAGCTGCTTTGTTCTTCATGGACTCTCTCTCAAGATCAGGACTCTGGCTTGGGGCACCTCTGTCCCCCAGGTGAGACCCTGTCTCTCAGCTTCTTGGCCTTTCCTGTTGGACAGCACAGTGCAAACGTGCACCCTCATCTCCCTTACAATTACTGACTCCCTTCGGGAGGGTGTTGGGGCCCTGAGCTCCATCAGTGTGCTTGCTTCTTACAAAATCTGGCATGAACCCCCATATTAAACAGTGGCATAGGCTCGTCCTGCCACAGTATATACACTATATTTCCAAAAGTATTGGGATGCCTGCATTTACACGCACATGAACTTTAATGGCAACCTAGTCTTAGTTCGTAGGGTTCAATATTGAGTTGGCCCACCCTTTGCAGCTATAACAGCTTCAACTCTTCTGGGAAGGCCGCCCACAAGGTTTAGGAGTGTGTCTATGGGAATGTTTGACCACTCTTCGAGTCTTATGCCGCGTACACACGATCGGACATTCGGACAACAAAACCGTGGATTTTCTTCTGAAGGGTGTTGGCTCAAACTTGTCTTGCATACACACGGTCACACAAATGTTGTCGGAAATATCGAAAGTCGAGAACGCGGTGACATACAAGATGTACGACGAGCCGAGAAAAAGGAAGTTCAATAGCCTTCTGCATGATTCAGAGCATGCGTGAACTTTTGTGCAACGGACTTGTGTACACAAGATCGAACTTTCCGACAACAAGTTTGTCGGACAACAACTTGTCGATAAAATTTAGGAACCTGCTAAGAAACATTTGTTGGCGGAAAGTCCGACAGCAAATGTTCGATGAAGCATACACACGGTCAGACTTTCCGACAACAAGCTCACATCGAACATTTCCTTTCGGAAATTCCCATTGTGTGTACGGGTTTAATATTGAGTTGGCCCACCCTTTGCAGCAATAATAGCTTAAACTCTTGTGGGAAGGGTGTCTACAAGGTTTAGGAGTGTGTCTATGGGAATGTTTGACCATTCTTCCAGTCCGTAGGGTTCAATATTGAATATAATATATGTGTGTATGTATATAATACTACTAGAGTGTATGTATAAACATTTGAAACTTATGGCTAGGGCCTTTTTTTCTTACTTTTAAAAGTTTTTGAATCTGTTGTACATCTGTATTTACTAAATGTATCAAATAGATAAATACCTGTATGTCGTACAAATAAATATTAAAAGGGAGTCAGTAGTATCTGCCTTGAGGCTGGCTTTGTCTGATAGAAAATTTGGACTAAGTTGATTAATAAGGGTTGAGACGCTGAGATAAGTCATTCAGTTCTATATGTAAATTGCAGATTGAGCTACAGAGCTCTGTAACCAAAAAGCTTCATTAAAAAAAAACCAAAAAAAAAAACCCTGCTAAGCACTGGAAGACCTGAAATGGAGGCTAAAGCTCCACCTGCTGGCTAACAATTCAATATTTCATATTAACTAATAATATAAAACAAAATAAACAAAATAAAAAAGCATTTTATTTTCCTGAACATAATAAATAAATACACACAAAAATTGTACAAAATATTTACACATTACCTTTAAAGGAGAAAATCCCCATAATTATTTGCTGTAAAGGGCAACCCTGCATATTTAGTTTATCTCTGTATTTTAAAATGATTTTGTTACTCTGTATTAGAAGGAAAAAGTAATAGTTATGCAATAGTATATTTTTTTATATACATACTGTCTAGCTTCTCTCAATTACTATATGTCTGATCATCTTTTCAGTCACTAACTGTTAATGATAGAAACAAATGGACCAGACGTAACAGTGTGTGGAAATATATTAAAAAGAAAATACATGCAGTCATAAATGCAGGTACAATAGAGCTCTGGCCAATTGGAAAGAGAGATAATCTGAAATCCTGATGTTGATCTAAGCTGGGAATCCTATGGCTCAGGCGTGGTGTAATGTGTCATTCTCCTGGCCTTTGTACGTGGCTTGTACTGCTTTCTGTCAGAGAACACTTTACTCTATCCTGGGCCTTTCCATCTACAGCTTGATCTTCCCAGGCCTGTGTACCCTCTTTATTCCTAGGGTATGTTGACTCAGAGCACTGATATGTTTTCATAACTGTGCAGTTCACATCACTCAAAATAATATTTGATTTTTTTTTTTTTAATTTGTGCTATATATATTTTTATATGTTGCTAAGAAAATAACCAAGTAAGATACAACTTGTTAAAATTAAATATATATTAAGTATTTTATATGCTAATTTTTAATTTAAAATGTTACAAGTTTTCAAAAATGTTGGAATCTCACAATACAAAATATAATTAATATAATTTCTATATATAATTAATACTACTAATAGTAATAATAATAGTATTAATAATATTAATAATCTAAATCTGAAAATGCAGATGCATACTGTACATAGGTGATCTGTGACTCAGTAAGCCTTACTTACTAGAGGAACATAAAAAAATCTATCTATTATATATATATATACCGTATTTATCAGCGTATAACACACACCCCAAGTTTAGGAGGGAATTTTAAGGAAAAAAAAACTTTTAGGAGGGAAGTTAAAGGGAATGTCAGTGCAGCCTTGTCAGTGCAGCCTTGTCAGTGCAGCCTCCCCCAGTGTCCATTGCAGCCTTATCCCAGTGCAGCCTTGCCCCAGTGCAGCCTTGCAGCTCGCAGTTTGAAAATGGCTCCGCTCCCCTGCGATCCTGTGATCCCCTGTGATCCTGAGCTTCAAAATCGCCGACCGTGATTTGAAAATGGCGCCGCCGGCGCCGAAATACACAGAGCCGGTCCTTGGTTCTTCTCGGCGGCTCTAGTTCACTTTCGGCTCCACTCGTAGTCCCGCCCGGGATGGGCGTGACTGTGAGCGGAGCTATCCCAACCTAGCCGAGTACATTCGGCTAGGTTCGGGCGGCGCTTGAGTGAAGCCGAAAGTGGCTGAGAAGAGCCGAGGACCGGCTCTGTGTATTTTCAAATTTTCAAATCGCGGTCGGCGATTTTGAAGATCTGTCAGCTCAGGATCGCAGGGGATCGGCGTATAACACGCACCCGCGATTTTCCCCTGATTTTAAGGGGAAAAAAGTGCGTGTTATACGCCGATAAATACGGTATATATATATATATATATATATATATATATACAGTATCTCACAAAAGTGAGTACACCCGTCACATTTTTGTGAATGTTTTATTATATCTTTTCATGTCACAACACTAAAGAAACGACACTTTGCTACAATGTAAAGTAGTGAGTGTACAGCTTGTATAACAGTGTAAAATAAGGCCCCTTTCACATGATCGGACCGTTCAGGTCCGCCTGTCAGTATTGACGGCAGACCTGAACGGGCGCTCCATGTTAGCCTATGGAGCGACGGATGTCAACGGAGACATGTCCACTGACATCCGACCTGGTCCGATCCGCAAAAAACAGACAGATGGCCCTACGTCCGGATCCGTCGCTGGCGGATCGGATCGGGTAAGATCTGATGAAAACGGACATTCTGTCCGTTTTCATCTGATCCCTCCATAGGCAGCAGCGGCGCCTGACAAGCCCCTCCCTGCTCAGTGAGCAGAGAGGGACCTGTCATCCGCCGGCTCAGCGGAGATCAAAGGAGAGATCTCCCGCTGAGCTGGCGGACCGAGGCGGACTCCATGGAAGCCGAGTCCGCCTCGTGTGAATGAGGCCTTACTCAACACACAGCCATTAATGTCTAAATCGCTGGCAAGAAAAGTGAGTACACCGCTAAGTGAAAATGTCCAAATTGGGCCCAATTAGCCATTTTCTCTCCCCGGTGTCATGTGACTCTTTAGTGTTACAAGGTCTCAGGTGTGAATGGGGAGCAGGTGTGTTAAACTTGGTGTTATTGCTCTCACTCTCTCATACTGGTCACTGGAAGTTCAACATGGCACCTCGTATCAAAGAGTGCTACAATGGGAAAGCAGTATTTGGGAAAAGTTGCTTTCTCACATGGTCATGTGTCCATTATCATGAGATGGGAGTTGATATGTTGTGTGTCTCTTTGCTATGTTAACGTAATGATACTACTCCAAGGGTCATGTGAGATGTTCTCTAAGTGACCCTATAGGTGTATACTCTGAATGCCTCTGTCTACTTAGAAAAAGAAGTGGAAGGCTTGCGTCTGGTTTTTCCAATAGGCTCAGGCCTGGCAGTCACACTCCCAGAGACTTTAGGGCTCTTCTGAGTTACACGTGGTCAAAGACCTCAACTTGTGACTCTGAAATTCTCTAATGGCACGCTAATTGTCTCTAGAGAGTCTTCCTTCAAGACAAGCCACAAAGTCTATAGGCTGGCTGTCTTCTTCTAAGGAAAACTGGTGTATAGGCCCTGCAACCTTCCCACATAAAAGCTCCGCCCGGTGCTCAGACCTCGAGGCTGCTGACACCTCCAACGTACCAGAGTAAAGAAAGGGATGGTCGGCACTCAGGATGACATCCAAAATGGTATTTTTTTATCAAATACATATACAAAGCTGTAAAACATCCTACGCGTTTCGGATGTTAGTCCTTAGTCATGACTAAGGACTAACGTCCAAAACGCGCAGACTGTTTTACAACTTTGTACATTTAATTAATAAAGAAATACCATTTTGGATATCATCCTGAGTGCCGACCATCCATTTCCTTATTCTGGTTGGCTTCTTCTGGCTTTCCCTACAGACCCTTTTAGAGGCCCACGAAGTCCCAAAGTTACTCAGGCAAAGCCAATAAGTAGAAAATACAGTAGTGACTTAGTCTCTTATGAAGGTTACTTCTAAACTTTACTACCCAGGTAGCTCTAGGTTTTAATTGGAGGACGTCTTTTGGGTGACTCAGGAGCTCACTTAGTCTCTTATAGAGGTTACTTCTAAATGTACTTACCCAGGTAGCTCTAGGTTTCAATTGGAGGAAGTGCTTCTAGAGCATGATGCATTTCTTATTGCTAGCACACGAGAACCCCTTTTTGCTCATTCAATATGTGTAAAAAAAACAATTACAAGCCTATTATCAAGCAATGAAAATATGGGACCGGGGGCGTGACCGGAAGCCGCACTGAATGGCAGCCTGATTCCTCTGCTCTCTCTCAGCCCGGGAAAAAACGGCGCATAGGGGACTCCACACAGCACTCATATGGGCAAATCCAGGACCACCAGATCCGCGGCAGCCAGGGGATCATCCTTACCCCCTCCGGGACCCTCCTCAGACCTCCGGTCCTTCTTTCCGCCATCGGACATGCCACAGACCGGAACAGCCAAGATGGCGCCGGATCCCTCTGCGGCCTACCTTCAGAGATCCGCCCGGAGCTCTCCAACACCTCATCTACCGCAGCGGACATCTATGGACCCCGGATCTGCTCCACTGGACAGCACAACCGGACCCCGTAATCCGGGAGCGGTGAGTCCCCCATCCGGATCCCCGCCTCATGAGGCAACGCAGCATGGCCCCCAGGACACCATGACGCCCTCCCTCCCCCAGCAGTACACTCAGTGCTCGGAAGCGTTCCCCCGCTTGCTGAGAACAGCATCAGACCCATGTCTGCACAGCACTGAACCGGACTCCCCAACCTCCTCAGTCCTCTCTATGGACTTTCCGGCCCTGCCGGCCCCCATGCACCCAACCAGCTGCATCATTCCGGAACCCGCTGCGAGCACAGCATCCCATAACCACACAGAGCCTGCTTCACCACCACCACAGGCCCAAAAAATGGCGCTCCCACAGGCACTTGACTTGCCCAGAGACTGGACAATACCACAGGCCACCTATGCCCAAAAAGTGAGTCTACCCGGCCCCCGCTTCCAGAGAACGGAAGCAACAGGGACCAACCCATCTACCCAGACTCCAACCTGGAGTGAACCCTGGGACTCCCCACCAGGAACTGCACACCAGGCTTTAGACCTCACCGCATCAGGCCCCCCACCTTTACCACCCCGCACACCCCCGGCGCAGTGGTCCGCTTTATCAGAGCACCCCCAACCAGCACCCCCACAATGGCAAACCTATTTGCAAGCAATCCCCACTAAAGAGGATTTCCGACAGTTAATAGAGGACGTAAAGTCCACGTGCCGCTCGGAAATACAAGTGCTCCAGTCAGGCCTCAAACACCTAGCCGACAGAGTTGAAATGGCTGAAGAAGAGATCCAAGAGACCAAGCTTGCAGTCCACAGAACCCAACTCCAGGGAGCAGACCATCACACCATGCTAAGAGACATGCAGCGTCATGTGGAAGACTTGGACAACAGAGGACGCAGGAACAACATACGGGTGAGAGGAATTCCAGAAGTTGAAGGCCCAGAGGACATTCAACATATTCTACAAGACGTGTTTAACAATCTCTTGGGAGAGCCAGTCACCAAGCTCATAGAAATGGACAGAGCCCACCGAGCTTTGCGACCCAAGAATACCACTACGCAACCAAGAGACATTATCTGCAGGATTAACTCCTACCCCCTGAAAGAGGACATTATGCGACAAGCTCGCCTAGCACGCAGAGTGACTTACAAAAATGCTCAGGTGCAGCTATACCCTGATCTCTCATGGATCACATTACAGAAACGAAGACTCCTTCAACCACTACTATGCATCTTACAAGAAGAAAATATCCCCTACCGCTGGGGTTTCCCCTTCAGCCTTACAGCCAAAAACCAAGGCAAATCTGCGGTTCTACGTTACCCGGAAGACCTACAAGCCTTCTGCAATACAGTGGGAATATCCGTCCCCCGTCTCCCAGATTGGGACCTGATCACCAATCCACCCGCACCACCCGCAACATGGCAGAAAGTTTCCTCTTCCAACAGATCCCGAAACAAAGATGCCTCACGCAAGAGTACCAAGCACGGAAATGGCTGACTTCAGATGTACCGACAGCATCTTCAGGATGCCTTCCAATAGCCTTTGGTGATCGCCAGACAATACTGGTGAATTTGCCCTGGACATTATAGTTTACTTAGTCCCCCCCTTGCTGCGCCCTCAATTTATATTTTAGTTTACATTACGGGCACATCTCCGCGGAGATTCGAGAGAGTAGGAGATATCACTCTTGACCACCCCCCCTTGGTTAGCTGATAACAGTTGTAGTTATTTCACAGTTCGTGTTTTCTATGACCAAATTAGGGCTTCCTTGCATCCACCCGACGGGTCCTTCTGGGCCGCAGCTGGGAGGATCCTTGGAATCCCGTATTGACCTAGGCCTTTCTGCCTTTCGAGGTCGTTTGATATTGGACCGAATTTATACCCTTATGATTTGTACTAATCACATGTTTTTCTTTCTTCTTCTCTCTCCCTTTTCCCCCCCCTCTCTACCCGTCCCCCCCCCCACCCTTCCACCATTGAGTAACTCAACGGAAAACCCGTGGAATCCACCTGGCTCCTCCCTCGGGGCATGTGCACAGCCAACCCACCGCCTTCTGAACA
The DNA here is from genome assembly GCA_037952835.1 of Lithobates septentrionalis. Taxonomy (NCBI): domain Eukaryota; kingdom Metazoa; phylum Chordata; class Amphibia; order Anura; family Ranidae; genus Lithobates; species Lithobates septentrionalis. The sequence goes on along the minus strand of JBBDGP010000897.1, from coordinate 810,111 downwards.
TCCTCTCCACATCAGGTAAGACAACCACCCACCCCAGACTAACACTATGGCTAAGATCCTATCTTTAAATGTTCACGGCCTAAATTCTGATAAAAAGAGACATCTGGCGATGAGGGAATTTAAACAATCTGGAGCAGATATTGTTTTTGTCCAAGAAACGCACTTTGATAAAGGGGGCTCATTTTCATTCGCTTCTAAACATTTCTCCCAAATATACCACTCTTCAGGCCCACATAAACGGGCAGGGGTCGCCATCCTCATTAAAAATGGATCCCCCTTTAAATGTACTGCGCAATATAGCGATCCACACGGCCACTTTGTCATCCTTCAAGGACAGTGGCAAAAACAGGCACTTACTCTCTGCACCCTCTATACCCCCAATATTAAACAATATAACTTCCTGACTAAAGTATTTACCCGACTCTTTAAATCTGAACACGAGATACTAGTAGTGGGGGGCGATTTTAATCTAACTCACTCAACAACTGCGGATCGTCAGGTGGTGGGCCCCAGGGCAACACCGGCTCGGGCCCTACGGGACTCGAAGCTCTTCCGCAGACTCTCCAGACGCTATGCTCTCTTCGACGCCTGGAGGGCTCTCCACCCTGGCGACCGCCAGTACACGTTCTACTCAGCCCCCCACCAAATACACTCACGCATCGACTACTTCTTCTTAAATAATACTGCGCTTAGACACACAAAAGAAGCAAAGATACTGCCGATCTCATGGTCTGACCATGCACCTATATCACTTAAATTAGAACTAGGTACCACCGCCCATAGGCCATACAATTGGAAATTAAATACATTCCTCCTCCAGCATATCCCATCGAAAACAGAATTAATAACTACTCTCACCCACTATTTTGCAGAGAACAATACCCCTGACATATCTACATCTACACTATGGGAAGCCCATAAGGCCGTGATCCGAGGCAGATGCATGGCACTGTCCTCTGCTATGAAAAAGGATGCCCTGGCCACAAAACTTCAAACCGAAAAAGAACTTAGGGCCATAGAAAACCAATTACAACAGTCACCAACCCTAACCCTTCTTAAAAAAGTCGTAAAACTGCGAACAACATTGAGCGATTTGGCAATGGGACGGGTAGAAAAAGCCATCCTCAGACTAAGACAGTTGTACTATGATAAAGGCAACAAAGCACACTCCTTACTAGCGAAAAAACTACGCGATAACTCTCACATATCCACACCACACCAAATTAAGACTAAATCAGGCTCCCTACTATCCCACCCTAAGGACATCGCTGATACCTTTGCGAACTACTATCAGGACCTTTACAATAATCCTAACATCCCTAGTAACCCCGCCCCTCCAGACCTTCTCCACCGAATGCAGCGCTATTTGGCGGAGAGTGGAGTTCCACAGCTCCAAAACTCTGACCTGACAACCCTAAACATGCCAATCACTGAAGAGGAAATAGAACAGACTATAAAGACTCTCCCGTCACGCAAGGCCCCCGGACCAGACGGACTACCTTACGAATACTACAAAGCAGTTCTCCCCATCCTATTACCACATATGTGCAAACTTTTTAATGCCTTCTACCGTGACTCCCCCATCCCATCAGACATGCAGCGCTCATTTATCACTCTGATCCCTAAACCAGAAAAAGACCCTACCCTATGTGCCAACTATAGACCTATTGCCCTGCTGAACTCAGACCTGAAAATTTTCACTAAACTACTATCAATTCGGTTGAACACAATCCTCCCATCCCTAATTCACAAGGACCAAGTGGGCTTTGTCCCCCTTAGGCAGGCAGGAGACAACACCAGGAAGGTGATTGATCTGGTAGATGTGGCAAACAGGGAGAAAACGGCAGCTCTGCTACTCAGCCTAGATGCCGAAAAGGCCTTTGACCGACTTGGGTGGCCCTTCCTGTTCGCCACACTACAACACGTAGGATTTCGGGGACCGTTCCTGAGAGCCATTAAACATCTCTATACAAATCCCTCCTCACAGGTCAGAACTCCCTTTGCCATCTCTCCAGCTTTTTCGATAACAAACGGCACCCGACAGGGATGCCCACTATCACCCCTGTTATTTGCATTATGTGTCGAACCCTTGGCGGCCTCTATCCGAGGCAATCAGGATATTCGGGGGGTCTCTGTTAGGGGGCGGGAGTTTAAGATCTCGTTGTTTGCAGACGATGTGATCCTCACCCTGACCCAACCCAGAGTCTCCCTGCCAAATCTACACGCAGAACTGGACAAATATGGAGCCCTGTCGGGCTATAAAATTAATACCTCTAAATCAGAAGCCCTTCCAATCAACATCTCGGACACGGAAACAACACACCTGAAAGCAGAGGCGTAACTACAATCTTCAGGGCCCCGATGCAAGAAACCATGGAGGGCCCCCCTGACAGGGCTCTTTTCTCCGAGCCCGATGGCGGAACACCAGGGCCCGGTCGCAAGTGGGTGGCTGCATGTAAAGGAATCGTTTCCCCCCCCCCCCCCCCCCGCTTTTCCTCCTCTTCCTCCCACAGGCATTCAGGGGCTGCAGGAGGAAAATGGAGATGGGTTCCTCTATGTCGGTGTTTCTCAATCTTTTTCCAGTCAGGGCACCCTTGAAGTGGCTGCACTGCAACCACCCTGCAACTGTGTGCATTGCATGCAGTTGCAGCATAGTGATGATGCATTTAAGGGGTTAAAACAGGCGGTCAGGAGGCAACATATTGCCTCTTTACCGGCTGTCAAATGCCTCTGAAAAGCGATTTGAGCATGGATCACTTTTCAGAGGAACAGCATTTTTTTTTGCTGGTACTATGAACAAGCAAAAAAAAAAAATCGGATCTAATGGGACACATATAGGGGGTCAGGATTAAAAGCGCATACATAAAATGTGCATATATACATGTAAACACACATACACACACACACATACACATACATAAATACACACACACATTTTATATATATATATATATATATATATATATATATATATATATACATAAATGCACACACACATAAACCAGTGGCAGATGGTGCTCAAAATTTTTTGGGGGGCGTGGGGGGCGTAAGCAAACTGAAAAATTCTTTAAAAAAAACGCATCAATTGCAGCCTCACTGTGCACATCAATTGCCACCACTGTACCCATCATATGCAGCCACTGTGCCCATCAAATGCAGCCACTGTGCCCATCAAATGCAGCCACTGTGCCCATCAAATGCAGCCACTGTGCCCATCAAACGCAGCCACTGTGCCCATCAATTGCAACCCCTGTGCCCTCAAACGCAGCCACTGTGCCCATCAAATGCAGCCACTGTGCCCATCAAATGCAGCCACTGTGCCCATCAATTGCAACCCCTGTGCCCTCAAACGCAGCCACTGTGCCCATCAAACGCAGCCACTGTGCCCATCAAACGCAGCCACTGTGCCCATCAATTGCAACCCCTGTGCCCATCAAACGCAGCCACTGTGCCCATCAATTGCAATCCCTGTGCCCATCAAACGCAGCCACTGTGCCCATCAATTGTCACCACTGTGCCCATCAAACACAGCCACTGTGCCCATCAAACGCAGCCACTGTGCCCATCAAACGCAGCCACTGTGCCCATCAATTGCTGCCACTGTGCCCATCAATTGCAACCCCTGTGCCCATCAAACGCAGCCACTGTGCCCATCAATTGTCACCCCTGTGCCCATCAAACGCAGCCACTGTGCCCATCAAACGCAGCCACTGTGCCCATCAAACGCAGCCACTGTGCCCATCAATTGCAACCCCTGTGCCCATCAAACGCAGCCACTGTGCCCATCAATTGCAACCCCTGTGCCCATCAAACGCAGCCACTGTGCCCATCAATTGTCACCCCTGTGCCCATCAAACGCAGCCACTGTGCCCATCAAACGCAGCCACTGTGCCCATCAAACGCAGCCACTGTGCCCATCAAACACAGTCACTGTGCCCATCAATTGCTGCCACTGTGACCCCCCCCTGCCCGCTCGCAGTCTGCCCGGAACTTACCCTGTCTAGGTGGGGCAGCGGGTGACGGCGTCGAGCAGGGTCCTCCATGCGTTTCCTCCCAACCTCTCCTCCTGATAGGCATCCAATAGCGGCGCCTGTCGTTTCAGCCAATCAGGTGATGGGTAACAGACCTGAGCACCTGATTGGTGGAGAGGCGTTTCAGTGTTAGGAAAGCAAATATTTATTCGCTTTTCTAACACACCTGGGTGGACTGTGAGCACCAAGCATGGCACTCACAGTTCACCTATTTTGAAGCCTATTTAGTGCTTTAAAAACACCCCCACCTGTGTCATTCAGGCGCCCGGCGTCCAAAAAGGGACCAGGCGTCTGAATAGGGGGGACAGTGGTGGCCATAGATAGATTCACGCTATGCATGAATCTATCTATTTGTGATAGAGGGGTGCCTGGAGAGAGGGGGCGGCACCCATGCGCCCCTATCGACGCACCGCCACTGAATACACACATATACATACATGCTCACACACATGCACATACATGCTCACACACATGCACATACATGCTCTCACACATGCACATATACATACATGCTCACACACACACACACACACATGCACATATACATACATGCTCACACACACACATGCACATATACATACATGCTCACACACACACATGCACATATACATACATGCTCACACACACACATGCACATATACATACATGCTCACACACATATAAACACACATACAGTAGATAAAAAAATGGCAGACCTTTACCTTATCTCTTCCTGCCGGGTACTGCACTGTAGGGGGAGACAAAGAGCACAGCACTGTGCTTTCACTTTGTAATCAATGTGAGCAGCTCCCTGCACAGTGCCGAATACAGTTCGGCTTAGGATCGGGGAGCTTGTCTCCGCTCCTCTCCTCCTATCAAAGTACTGTATACAGGGGGCCCTCAAGGGCCCCCTGCAGCAAGGGGCCCGGTCGCCATGGCAACCTCAGCGACCCCTATAATTCCGCCACTGCCTGAAAGCAAACTTCACATATCACTGGAAAACCACTTCCTTGAAATACCTAGGGGTACACATCACTACAAAATTTAACACTCTATATCAGGAAAACTTTCCCCCCATATACCGCTCCATCAGAGCCCTGTTAGCATCATGGAAAAAACATCACATCTCCCTACTAGGTCGGATCGCGTCGATTAAAATGACAATCCTCCCGAAACTGCTCTACCTTTTCCAAACTCTACCCATCCCTGTCCCCCAAAGCCACCTGAGTAAACTACAATCTGACCTTTTTAAATTTACCTGGAACTACAAAAGACATAGGGTGCCCCGGTCGGTAATGATGGCGGCACGCTCAGATGGAGGTCTCGCGTTCCCCAACCTCATTAAATACTATCAAGCCACCCAACTACGAGCTATAGCCTCCTGGTTTACCCAATGGTCCTATAATAGGTGGACAGAGATTGAAAAAATATGGTTAGCCCCGACCCACCCTAATAACCTGCTATGGAACGCGAGGGCGGAGGTCCCCCCCGAGCGCTTACTGGGAGCCGTGTCCCATCTTCGCCGACTGTGGTACAAATTATCAAATGTGCATGAATTGTCCTCAGAAAAATCGGTCCTAACATCCTTCATTTATAACCCCAAAATTCCAGACAGCCTTACTCGCCAGATGTCTCACCCGTGGTCGTCGCGGAACCTTTTCCACTACAGACACATAGTAGACCCTAGAACCCGCAGACTATTGCCCTACTCTGATCTCCAAACCAAATATGACCTTCCACGTCAGGCCTTCTACAGCTACCTGCAAATACGCCATTACGCCTTGTCCATAGCGTCTGACCTACAGTTCTCCCCTCCAACGCCTTTCGAAAACCTAATCATGGGAGGCACAGCCCAGAAGGGCCTAATCTCTGATATTTACAAAATAATAAATGCCTACCCATTAGAAACTAAAGGTAAGCATGCTTACATGATCAAGTGGGAGAAGGCCCTCGAGGAGGAACTTCCCATGGAGCAGTGGCAGACGATATGGACCCAGGCGGCAAAAAGTTCCCTCTGTACCCTATACAAGGAGAATGCCTATAAAATCCTCCTATACTGGTATATGACCCCAGACACCCTCCACGCCATATACCCCTCCAGCCCCGACCGCTGCTGGCGATGTCAGAAAGAAAGGGGAACACTCCTTCACATATACTGGAGCTGTCCATTGATTACCCCCTATTGGACTGAGGTCCACCAATTGCTGACCGGTCTTTTGGAGGTTCAGGTTCCCATGACTCCCAAGTTCTTTCTTCTAGGAGTCCTACAACTAAAAATCCCTAAGACATACAAAAAACTAATGCGTCATATTCTCACAGCGGCGCGCTGCCTTATCGCCCTAAATTGGAAAAAAACCTCCCCCCCCACTCCTGAGGCCTTATACGCCAGGATTAAAGATGTGGAGTTGATGGAAAAGATGACGGCCAGAATACAGGACAGGCTGGAAGCACATAACAAAGTATGGGAGCTGTGGCACCGTCGGGAGGACCCGCCTTGAACAAGTAAACAAATCAATGTAATAACCACCTCCCCCCCTCCCCTTCCTTACCCTTCTTCCCTACTCCCCCCTCTTTCTTTCTTTTTGTACTGAATGTTTTAATGACTTGTACGGTTTTGAACGATGGTATACACTATGTAATCTTGTAATACAAATATAACAATAAACTGTTATTTGAAAAAAAAAAAAGAAAATATGGGACCTCCCCTAAAGGGATCCTGACACTTTGTCACACACTTACTTGAGTTAAGCTGGATTCTTGTCTTGTGGTGGAGGGAAAACAGATGGGTGCAAGTCACTTTCGTAAGGTTTATGGATTTATTGCTGGGCACTCAAGGGAGTGTACCTGTATGCCATTAGCTAAATTCATACAAATATCAATATAATCATCTTCTGCCTGTTCCTGAAGCTATGCATATGGAAACAGAGACCATTGTGTTCCATCATCACTGCCCCCTCTATGATCCTGCCATAGCTTCACCCATACTCACTAGAGCTTCAGTTGGATGTTCTACAGAATAACATAATATAAAACTACAATGGGCTGCATACATTAAAGTGGAACTTCAAAAGGGGAAGTTCCGCTCTTCCTTCTCCTCCCCCTTCCTCCTTTACATTTGGCACTTTTGTTTTGTGGGGGGGAGGTTACCTGAGTTTGACAGGTACCTGCTCCTCCACTTCTGGTCAGATTGCTGTGGCTATCTGAGTGGAAGTTTGGCCCCCTCCTTCCTCCGCAGCCTTTTGGGACACATCACAGGTCCCAAAAGACTGCTGGACCAATCAGGAAGCCAACTGTGAAGCCGTAAGGCTTCATTGACGTTTTTCCGGTAGTGAAGATGCCGGCGCCTGCACCCGAAGCTGGTTGAAAAATTGGCTTGGGTGATGACATCGCTGGATCCAGGGGCAGGTAATTGTCCTCATATTAAAAGTCAGCAGCTACAGTAGCTGCTGACTTTTAATGTATTTCGGACTGGAGCGCCTCTTTAGATTGGGTTCACATATGTGCGGCTGCGGTTTGCAGTCCGGGGTACGGTGCATTCCTGTTCACCAGTTCAGATGCGATTGAGGTGCAAATTTTTGCCTGAGTTTGCACCTGAAATGAACCTAAAAACGCACAGCACCCTTTTTGAAATGGCAGCACTGGATATTGAGAGCTGGTCACATTCACATGTCATGCGAATTGGATGCAGTTTAAAATGCATGCAATTCACATATATGTGAACCCAGCCTCAAGGTTAACATTAAAGACCAACTCCAGCCCCACCTTTTAATTCATTCTCAGTTAATGTTCCCTAGAGCAGGTAAGGGTTCAAGCCTCTGCCAAGTTTTCATTGTCCATGTTTCTACTGACTCTTATGCCTCATACACACGATCGGAAATTCCGCCAGCAAAAGTCCGATGTGAACCTGTGGTCGGAAATTCCAACCGTGTGTATGCTCCTTCGGACTTTTGCTAAGGGAATTTCCGCCAGCAAAAGATTGAGAGCAGGTTCTCTATTTTTCCGTCGGAAAAAATTCTTATCGGAAATTCCATTCATCTGTATGCAATTCGGATGTGCAAAAAAACACGCATGCTTAGAATCATTGCTTCGTATGGAACTTCCCTTTTCCAGTGCCGTCGTACGTGTTGTACATTACCGCGTTCTTGACGGTCGAAAGTTCAGAGAACTTTTGTGTGACCGTGCGTATGCAAGCCAAGCTTGAGAGGAATTCTGTCGGAAAAACCATCCAAGGTTTTTCCGACGAAAATTCTGATCGTGTGTACAGGGCATTACTTCCAGTCAAGACAGGAAGCGAAGCACCCCTTTCCAATGGGTTCCATATAATTCAAATTTGTGAAGGACCATGCCACATCCATAAATAAGCAAGAACTATCGAAGAAAAAGAGAAGAAGCTGGACATTTAAGGCACCATATAGACCATATATTGAAGTTTCATTAAAACCTTATTTCATTACAATATTCATAAAATCACTAGATATACATAAGCTACCCATAAACAACAATGGGATATCTTTGCTGCACATCGTCGTTAAATATTGCAAACAAGCATGACCTCTATTAATTTGACCTCCCCATTTGTCCTGGTCCAACTATTGCATGCAAATATATTAAACTTTTCACTCTTTAGATATATCACAAAAAGTCACATTGCTGGTTTTGTGATCAAATGGGGATGGCTTGGCTCAGCACATTTCACAGTCTAGTGATACTGCTTCAGGCATCCAATTGGTGCAGCTGGCTATTTCCCTATGTAGGGCAGGCACAGGGGTACTCAAGGATTGACTGGGGGGGTCTCATTTCCAGGGCAACAGCGATGGGAGGACTTGCTGTCTCATCTTGAAGCTACCTGATATGGCCACTTGCAGCTCTATTCGTACCAGGCCAAAGAGACCATTAGGGTCTTTCCTATCACCACTAGGATGAGCTTATGTAGAAGTCCACATTTGCTCCTGGCCAACAGAAATTATATTGTCTATTAGCTGATATGACTGTAGAGATTGCTAGGTGTTGTAGTACTATAGGGATCCCATCTGGATACCTCATTTTGCTTCAGGGATTTTGTGATATGTTTACTATATTTGTTTTCAATATTATAGCTGGGTTGGGACAAATGGTAAAGTCAAAAAAATTATCCCTGATATGTTTATAGAACGGACATTTGGTCTTTCCTATAGAAAAGCCTCTACAGAGGCATGAGGTGAGATACATTACTCCTATAGTTTGACATGTAAACGACCATTCTATAAACGTATCAGGGATCATGTTGTGCCTATTTAGAAACGCCTTATGGAAAACGGCTCTGTGGTCATGCAGGGTCCTCTCTCCATCCTTTGATGCTGGTGGGAGTTTGTCGGTGACTGCTTGGGTAAGAGGGGATGGTTATGACAGGATAAATATTGCTTTATCTAAATGTTACTAACTATTGTATTAAAGCATATTATATGTTAATTTCAAGTGACTATTATGTATTATTTTCTTTTCTGTTATAGTCCATTAATTATTAGTGTCTTTCAAAGTCCCCTGAAAAAGCCATCACTGGCGAAACATGTCGGGAGCAGGCACTAATCTATCCAAGTTGACCATATTATGAACATGTGCATTTTATTAATTACCATGTTTTTACTGTGTATCAATTAAAGTTTGTAAATTTTGCTATTTTGATGGATCTTGTTTTTGGCACCTCTATAATCCCATTATTAATTCATTCCACTTTTGCCAATTCATGCATTACTATATTTTAGCCTTGCCGTTATTTTAAGACATTCAAAGTAAAAAATAAGGTTGTAAGGAATTGTTAATATATGGTTTACAGTGGGGACGGAAAGTATTCAGACCCACTTAAATTTTTCATTCTTTGTTATATTGCAGCCATTTGCTAAAATCATTTAAGTTCATTTTTTTTCCTCATTAATGTACACACAGCACCCCATATTGACAGAAAAACACAGAATTGTTGACAGATTTATTAAAAAAGAAAAATTGAAATATCACATGGTCCTAAGTATTCAGACCCTTTGCTGTGACACTCATATATTTAACTCAGGTGCTGTCCATTTCTTCTGATTATCCTTGAGATGGTTCTACACCTTCATTTGAGTCCAGCTGTGTTTGATTATACTGATTGGACTTGATTAGGAAAGCTACACACCTGTCTATATAAGACCTTACAGCTCACAGTGCATGTCAGAGCAAATGAGAATCATGAGGTCAAAGGAACTGCCTGAAGAGCTCAGAGACAGAATTGTGGCAAGGCACAGATCTGGCCAAGGTTACAAAAAAATTTCTGCTGCACTTAAGGTTCCTAAGTGCACAGTGGCCTCCATAATCCTTAAATGGAAGACGTTTGGGACGACCAGAACCCTTCCCAGAGCTGGCCGTCCGGCCAAACTGAGCTATCGGGGGAGAAGAGTCTTGGTGAGAGAGGTAAAGAAGAACCCAAAGATCACTGTGGCTGAGCTCCAGAGATGCAGTTGGGAGATGGGAGAAAGTTGTAGAAAGTCAACCATCACTGCAGCCCTACACCAGTCGGGGCTTTATGGCAGAGTGGCCCAACGGAAGCCTCTCCTCAGTGAAAGACCCATAAAAGCCCGTATGGAGTTTGCTAAAAAAACACCCGAAGGACTCCAAGATGGTGATAAATAAGATTCTCTGGTCTGATGAGACCAAGACTGAACTTTTTGGCCTTAATTCTAAGTGGTATGTGTGGAGAAAACCAGGCACTGCTCATCACCTGTCCAATACAGTCCCAACAGTGAAGCATGGTGGTGGCAGCATCATGCTGTGGGGTTGTTTTTCAGCTGCAGGGACAGGACTACTGGTTGCAATTCAGGGAAAGATGAATGCGGCCAAGTACAGGGATATCCTGGACGAAAACCTTCTCCAGAGTGCTCAGGACCTCAGACTGGGCCGAAGGTTTACCTTCGAACAAGACAATGACCCTAAGCACACAGCTAAAATAACGAAGGAGTGGCCTCACAACAACTCCGTGACTGTTTTTGAATGGCCCAGCCAGAGCCCTGACCTGGAACCCAATTGAGCATCTCTGGAGAGACCTAAAAATGGCCGTCCACCAACGTTTACCAACCAACCTGACAGAACTGGAGAGGATCTGCAAGGAGGAATGGCAGAGGATCCCCAAATCCAGGTGTGAAAAACTTGTTGCATCTTTCCCAAAAAGACTCATGGCTGTATTAGATCAAAAGGGTGCTTCTACTAAATACCGAGCAAAGGGTCTGAATACTTAGGACCATGTGATATTTCAGTTTTTCTTTTTTAATAAATCTGCAAAAATGTCAACAATTCTGTGTTTTTCTGTCAATATGGGGTGCTGTGTGTACATTAATGAGGAAAAAAAAATTAACTTAAATGCTTTTAGCAAATGGCTGCAATATAACAAAGAGTGAAAAATTTAAGGGGGTTTGAATACTTTCCGTCCCCACTATATATATATATATATATATATATATATATATATATATATATATATATATATCAGCAAACAAAAACCAAAGGTAAATACAATAAATGTTATAATGTTTTGGTTGCACTACACTTTTTAGTTTTCAATGATTCTGTTGGGTCCTTAAGGACTTCACTTGTACTCACATTGCCTGAACAATGACAATCCAACAGTTGGGGGTCTCAGCACACTTTTTTTGAGAACCAAGAATAAAAAAGTTTAACACCTCAAATTTATTGTATGGCTAACACGGCACCGTGCTTGGACTGGGATGCAAAAACAAAAGGTGGAAGAGGAAGGCAAGGTTAACCAAGCCGTGGATATTTGCAGGGATGTATTGCTGCTCTCTAATATATTCTGTCTTGCTGTTTTCAAACTGACAGCAATGAAATTTAACAGCATGGGTGTATTAAAGTTTTCTCACAAGTGTTTTATCTATTTATATGCCTGCTGTAGACACTCGTTTTATCATTTTCCAATGAACAGCAGGACATAATCCCAAAATCCTTTCCAACAAGGATATTTTTTTGTAAAAATCATTGAAACCAAATAATTTTTCCAGCTGGAAGCCAAAAGGTGTCACATAGTTTCACTGGAGTCAAATAAGCACCTGTAATGCTTTGCCACTTCAGTTCCGCAGTGCGGTTGGAAACAGAATTTATTTCAGTACAACTTGCCAGCTTCTTTCTTTTTTCCTTTCTTTTACTCTAAACGTATTAACAGGAGAAGAGAAGAGATGGAACTGCAAAATGTGTCATAAAAATGTCGAAGTGAACCTGTCACCTCATTGAAGCACAGGGAACCATTTTGTTCAATGAACAAGAATAGATGGGAATGGAATCTATAGATACGGTGCCTTGCAAAAGTATTCACCCCATTGGTATTTTTCGTGTTTTGTTGCCTCACAACCTGGAATTAACATGGATTGTTTGAGGATTTGCATCATTTAATTTATAGGACATGCCCAAAACTTTGAAGATGTTTTTTTTTTTTTTTAATTGTGAAGCAAACAACAAATAGGACAAAATAATAGAAGTACATAACTATTCACCCCCCTAAAGTCAATACTTTGTAGAGCCACCTTTTGCAGCTATCACAGCTCCAAGTCGCTTTGGATAAGTCTCTATGAGCTTGCCACATCTTACCACTGGGATTTTTGCCCATTCCTCCTTGCAAAACTGCTCCAGCTCCTTCAAGTTGGATGGTTTGCGCTCGTGAACAGCAATCTTAAAGTCTGACCACAGATTTTCTATTGGATTGAGGTCTGGGCTATGACTAGGCCATTCCAACACATTTACACGTTTCCCCTTAAACCACTCAAGTGTTGCTTTAGCAGTGTGTTTGGGGTCATTGTCCTGCTGTAAGGTGAACCTCCGTCCTAGCCTCAAATTGCACACAGAATGCTACAGGTTTTGCTCAAGAATATCCCTGTATTTAGCACCATCCATCTTTCCCTCAACTCTGACCAGTTTCCCAGTCCTGACTGATGTGGTCTTTGGGTGATGTGATGTGTTGGGTTTGCGCCAGACATAGAGTTTTCTTTGATGGCCAAAAAGTTCAATTTTATTTTTATCAGACCAGAGCACCTTCCTCCATACATTTTGGGAGTCTCCCACATGCCTTTTTGCAAACTCAAAACGTGCCATTTTTGTTTTTGCTGAAAGTAATGTCTTTCTTCTGGCCACTCTGCCATAAAGCCCAACTCTATGGAGCGTACGGCTTATTGTGGTCCTATGTACAGATACTCCAGTCTCTGCTGTGGAACTCTGCAGCTCCTCCAGGGTTACCTTAGGTCTCTGTGCTCCTCTCTGATTAATGCCCTCCTTGCCCGGTCCGTGAGTTTTGGTGTGCGGCCGTCTCTTGGCAGGTTTGCTGTTGTGCCATGTTCTTTCCATTTGGTTATGATAGATTTGATGGTGCTCCTAGGGATCATCAAAGATTTGAATATTTTTTTATTCATGGCAGTGTTTGGTTAGTGGTGCCTCTTGCTTATGTTGCAGCCTCTGGGGCCTTTCAAAAAAGGTGTGTCTATGTAATGACAGCTCATGTGACACTTAGATTGCACACAGGTGGACATCATTTCACTAATTATGTGACTTCTGAAGGTAATTGGTTGCACCAGAGCTTTTTATGGGCTTTATAACAGAGGGGTGAATACATACGCACATGCCAATTATCAGTTTTTATTTTTGAAAAATAGTTTTATGTATATATTTTTCTAATTTAACTTCACCAACTTAGACTATTGTGTTCTGATCCATCACATATAATTCAGATTAAACAAAAACATTGAACTAAAGGCTGTAATGTAACAGAATAGGTAAAAAGCCAAGGGGGGTGAATACTTTTGCAAGGCACTGTACGATTAGGGCAATGCACATTTGGCTCATTGAAAAAAAAATTACCATAACAGTTAATTGTGAAGGTTTTACATGTGGTGAGAAGCCATACGGCTTTCAAATTCACTTGGAATGGCTTTTTTATATATATCAAATACTTTTTATCGAAAAATTTTCATCTTATACAACAATGCAAAAATAAATTTTTCCCCTATCCCACCCCCTCCCCCACCTCTCCCACCATTCCCCCACCTCTCCCACCATTCCCTCCCCTCTCTACCCCCTCCCACCCCGAAGTCCTCCCAATCCCCCTACTCTTTCACCCCCACACACTTGTTACCATCTTTCATTTATCCCTCCCATGTCCAAACACGTCTCCATCTCCGTATAACTGGGATTACTCCACCTCTAACCATCATTTCCACAATCTCTTATATTTCTTAATGTTTCCCCTCGTACTATATGTCAATTTTTCCTTCCATATCGTATCCTTCATCACTTTCATCCATTCTTCCACCGTCGGGGGAGCTTTTGCTTGCCACTTCTGTGCAATCAGCTTCCTTTCTTGAAACAGACATCTAGTTATTGCAATCTGTATATCTCCTGACAAACCATGCCTTTCTAAAAACCCCAAGACACAAGTCTTATCCTCCATGTCTAGAGATGTCCCAAATACAAAATTTATTTTATTAACTGTTTCCCTCCAACACCTATATCATTTGGGACATCTCCAGACCATATGCACCAGGTCTCCCCTTACATCCCCACACCTTGGACAATTTCACTTCTAGTCTTCTTCCAAACAGGATCAGAGGCGTGTAGTATGATCTATGTACCAAAAATAGGTGAGATATAATCTGTGAGGGAGATAATGAGACCGTAGGCCCCAATGCCAGTATTCGGCTCCATTGCTCCTCAGTTATTTGTCCAATATCCTCCTCCCATTTACCCCTATTAGGAAGTCCTACACCCCCCCCCCCCCCAGTTCTGCCTTACTTATACATCCATACATGTCAGAAATCAGCCCCTTAGAGGTCCTAGCATTGACCAACTTTCGGAGAGAGGGCATTTCACTCCACTCTAGTGCCCTCTCCCCATAAACTGTGTGTCCAGAGCATGTCTGACCTGCAGGTACCGGTAAAAAGACCAGTTTGGGACGGCGTACTCCTCCCTTATCTCCTGGAATGATTTTAATTTACCTGCTCTATACAATTGTGCCAAGCAGGGAATACCACTTCGTTCCCATTCCTCAATTTTCCCCATCGCCTTAAGTTCCTTTAAGTTTTTATTATCCCATAAGGGGGAGAATTCAGAAAACCCATTGTATCCCAACGGGGCCTTAATGGTTTCCCAACTCTTTACCATCAGTTGTACTGTAGGACACCTGGAGCTAAAATAATCCGCCTCAACTGCCTCCACTACTGTATCATGACTAGTATCTACCAACGCCAATCCCCTTCCTACCTCCCTCCCTACCGGCAGTTTACTTCCTCTCATATGCTGCATTTGTGCCGCCAAGAAATAATTTCTCGGGCTTGGTAACACTATCCCTCCTTCCTCTCTCGGCAGATGCATTGTTCGCAAACGGATTCTGGCCCCACCATTTTTCCAAATCAGCTCTCTAAAATGCTATCCATTTTTTTAAACCAATGCTTTGGAATCCAAACTGGAGAATTATACAAGTACAAAATCTGTGGCATCCAAACCATTTTAATTAAATTACGACCAGCTACCGAGAGAGGAAGCCGACTCCACACCCAACATTTCTGTTTTAATTTTGTCATAAGTGGAACTACAGTATCTCACAAAAGTGTGTACACCCCTCACATTTTTGTAAATATTTTCTTCTATCTTTTCATGTGACAACACTGAAGAAATGACACTTTGCTACAATGTAAAGTAGTGAGTGTACAGCTTGTATAACAGTGTAAATTTGCTGTCCCCTCAAAATAACTCAACACACGGCCATTAATGTCTAAACCGCTGGCAACAAAAGTGAGTACACCCCTAAGTGAAAATGTCCAAATTGGGCCCAATTAGCCATATTCTCTCCCCGATGTCATGTGACTCGTTAGTGTTACAAGGCCTCAGGTATAATTAAGGAGAAGGTGTGTTAAATTTGGTGTTATCGCTCTCACTCTCTCATACTGGTCACTGGAAGTTCAACATGGCACCTCATCACAAATAACTCTCTGAGGATCTGAAAAGAAGAATTGTTGCAATACATAAAGATGGCCTAGGCTATAAGAAGATTGCCAAGAGCCTGTAACTGAGCTGCAGCACGGTGGCCAAGACCATACAGCGGTATAACAGGACAGGTTCCACTCAGAACAGGCCTTGCCGTGGTCAACCAAAGAAGTTGAGTGCACGTGCTCAGCGTCATATCCAGAGGTTGTCTTTGGGAAATAGATGTATGAGTGCTGCCAGCATTGTTGAAGGGGTGGGGGGTGGAGTCAGCCTGTCAGTGCTCAGACCATACGCCGCACACTGCATAAAATTGGTCTGCAGGGCTGTCATCCCAGAAGGAAGCCACTTCTAAAGATGATGCACAAGAAAGCCCGCAAACAGTTTGCTGAAGACAAGCAGACCAATGAAATGGATTACTGGAACCATGTCCTATGGTCTGATAAGACTGAGATAAACTTATTTGGTTCAGATGGTGTCAAGTGTGGGTGGCAGCAACCAGGTGAGGAGTATAAAGACAAGTGTGTCTTGCCTACAGTCAAGCATGGTGGTGGGAGTGTCATGGTCTGGGGCTGCATGAATTCTACCGGCACTGGGGAGCTACAGTTCATTGATGGAACCATGAATGCCAACATGTACTGTGACATACTGAAGCAGAGCATGATCCCCTCCCTTTGGAGCCTGGGCCACAGGGCAGTATTACAACATGATAACGACCCCAAACACACCTCCAAGATGACTATTCCCTTGCTAAAGAGGCTGAGGGTAAAGGTGATGGACTGGCCAAGCATGTCTCCAGACCTAAACGCTATTGAGCATCTGTGGGACATCCTCAAATGAAAGGTGGAGGAGCGCAAGGTCTCTAACATCCACCAGCTCTGTGATGTTGTCATGGAGGAGTAGAAGAGGATTCCAGTGGCAACCTGTGAACCTCTGGTGAACTCCATGCCCAAGAGGGTTAAGGTAGTGCTGAAAAATAATGGTGGCCACACAAAATATTGACACTTTGGGCCCAATTTGGACATTTTCACTTAGGGGTGTACTCACTTTTGTTAAAAAAAAAAAAAAAACAAGAAAAAGGGGAATTCTTTAGTGAGGAACATGCAGTAGACAGTTTTATGAATATAAATTATTTAATAGGATAATCACAATAATCACCAGTCCAAAAAATGTACTGTGAAGACAGGTACCATCACCAATTAAAAAGACAATATTGTCAAAGACATGCGCAGATGGCCACCTCACTCAGCCACAGATTCAACCCAAGCATATGAACTTCATTCATAAATAATGCATAATAGGTAACAACAAGAAGATTTAGATGCGCCAGTATGCAAAAAAGTCCTTAGTAATCAAAGGAGAGCAGCTGGTTGGGACATGTAGACTGAGCTTGGGCAATATAAAAGTAAAGAGACCGGCCTGGTTGTAAAAGTAGATGCCTGCTGAGATCAGGAGAAGAGGAGAAGATGCTGGGGATGTAGGGGGTCTGTAGTAATAAACCACCGGATCGTGGGACCCCAGGCTGTGGAACAGCATTAATGGTGAATATGCACGCCTGTATGATGAATGTCTCTCTAGATAGCTTATCGCTAGAGGTGTGAGAGGCAACTTGCACCTAACCCGAAGATACACAGAGTGACTGATTCAGTAGAGTGGATGCAGTAGACAGACTCAGGATGTATTAATACAGTGGCAATCCCATAGCTGGGATGCATAAAGGTTAAATCTCACCCGGTGTCAGCTGCTATCCTCTTCAGGGATGGAGGGTGATGATAACTTTCACCATCTCACACGTGTAGATTGCGGGTTACTGGGTCTTCCGCAGGGTCAATTAGGGTGCAGAGTCGTTGACGATCCCATGGGAATCAGGGTAGTAATTGTCCTGGTGGGGTGTCGTGCCGGAGTCAGGTATACAGGCAATGGTATGCTTCCTCTTTTCCGTCACTCCGAATATGTGCAGGTAAGCGTGGTAATGCAGGCCGGAGGTTTGGAGAGGCTGGTGGGTGGTTCTGCGCCACTGCCAGGACGCTATAGGCAGCGTGATGGCGTCATGCTGACGCGTTTCATCCGGGTCTCGGATTTCCTCACTTTTGTTGCCCGCGGTTTAGACATTAATGGCTGTGTGTTGAGTTATTTTGAGGGGACAGCAAATTTACACTGTTATACAAGCTGTACACTCACTACTTTACATTGTAGCAAAGTGTCATTTCTTCAGTGTTGTCACATGAAAAGATAGAAGAAAATATTTACAAAAATGTGAGGGGTGTACTCACTTTTGTCAGATACTGTATATTACTATCTATATATTGTCTCGGGTCCCTTGTTATATTAATACCTAAGTACTTCATTTGATTTACTACCCTTACTTGAGGTATCTGTTGCGGCAGGGGCTCTGTAAGAGGATCTATTGGCAAAAGTACGGATTTTTCCCAACTAATTACCAACCCGGAAAGTTGCCCAAAATCTCTATATATAACTATACCCATTGCTGCCCCCAGGAAGGTCTGCGTATCCGCCAAAAATAGCAATACGTCATCCGCCTATAAGGCGACCTTCTCTTCTCCCTTTGTGCTCCTAAATCTGCGTACATTCGGGGAGGATCGTAAAGCGATGGCCAGTGGCTCTATTGCGAGGGCGAAAAGCAGGGGCAATAGAGGGCACCCCTGTCTCGTCCCCCTCGCCAACTGGAACCACTCAGAGCACTCTCCATTTATTCTCACTTTGGCTATAGGTGCCTCATATAGTATTCTAATCCATTTAACAAAATTGGGACCAGATTGAAATTCCGCTAATACTTGCCAGAGGTAGTGCCATTCAAGGCTATCAAAGGTCTTAACTGCATCTAGTGACAAAACAGCCCTTGTCCCCTCCTCTTCCGTTGGTAACTGGATGTTTAGATATGCCCGCCTTATATTCACACTTGTGGCTCTATCCGGTATAAATCCGGTTTGATCCGAGTGTATACGTTTTTTGAAATTATTCTATTCAACCTTGCCGCTAGCACCTTTGCTAAAATCTTTACGTCTGAACACAAGAGGGATATTGGCCTATAAGATGCTACTTCAAGTTGATTTTTCTCCTCCTTGGCATGGCTTTAATATGGATTGTGTTAAATTAAATACTCTTAAAGAACATGCACATTTAGTATTTGTGATCAAAATACAATGCATGGCTATGCTGATCCTCATATCTATGTGATGTAATCATATCAGTAATATTTTACATTGCAAATAGGAATATACGCTATTGACACGTGGGATTTTTGTTGGGTTAGTATTTTTGTCACTATTTTCACAATAATATACTCTATTACCAAAAGTATTGGGACGCCTGCATTTACACACACATGAACTTTAATGACATCCCAGTCTTAGTCCGTAGGGTTCAATATTGAGTTGGCCCACCCTTTGCAGCTATAACAGCTTCAACTCTTATGGGAAGGCTGTCCACAAAGTTTAGGAGTGTGTCTATGGGAATGTTTGACCATTCTTCCGGAAGCGCATTTGTGAGTTCAGGCACTGATGTTGGACGAGAAGGCCTGGCTTGCAGTCTCCTCTCTAATTCATCCCAAAGGTGTTCTATCGGATTGAGGTCAGGACTCTGTGCAGGCCAGTCAAGTTCTACCACCCCAAACTCGCTCATCCATGTCTTTTCGGACCTTGCTTTGTGCACTGGTCCAAATCATTTGGTGGAGGGGGGATTATGATGTGGGGTTGTTTTTGAGGGGTTGAGCTTTGCCCCTTAGTTCCAGAGAAGGGAACTCTTAAGGCGTCAGCATACCAAGACATTTTGGACAATTTCATGCTCTTAACTTTGTGGGAACAGTTTGGGGACGGCCCCTTCCTGTTCCAACATGACTGCACACCAGTGCACAAAGCAAGGTCCATAAAGACATGGATGAGCGAGTTTGGGGTGGAGGAACTTGACTGCCTTGCCTCCACCCCAGTCCTGACCTCAACCCGATTAGTGCCTGACCTCACAAATGCATTTTTGGAAGAATGGTCAAACCTTCCCATAGACACACTCCTAAACCTTGTGGACGGCCTTCCCAGAAGCGTTGAAGCTGTTATAGCTGAAAAGGGTGGGCCAACTCAATATTGAACCCTACGGTTCGATGGGATGTCAATAAAGTTCATGTGTGTGTAAAGGCAGGCGTTTCAATACTTTTGGTAATATAGTGTAGTATGTATTGCTGTAATAGTGAGTTCAAACTAGTGAGAGTGTTAGATTCCAGTTAAGGGTTAAGTTTTAGGGTTAGATTCGGGATAAACCATTATTTCAGTTTGATTGAGTTCCTGGATCTGCACACCTTCTGAGGCCAGTATGAAGGATTCCCACTCTCCCTGATGGAGTTTGCTTTCTTAATGTTATATAATTTTGAATTGTGTCTTCGGGAATTTGTGCCCTATCAGCCAAAACAGCTTTTGTGTGGTCAAGTACTGATGTCGAATGAAAAGACCTGGCTCACAATCAAAGTTACAATTCATCAAACAGCTCTTCAATAGGGTTGAGGTCAGGGATTTGTGAAGGCCACTCGAGTTCCTCCACACCAAACTCATCAACCATGTCTTTACGGACCTGGCTTTGTGCACAGGGGAACAGTCATGCTGAAACAGAAAACAGTTGCTATAATGTTGTGTATCCTGCCATAAGCAGTAGTATCCCTTTTCTAAATTTAGTTATGCTGGGCTGTAATCAGACCAAAAGGAACCCAACATCCTACATCCAAGCAACCTTGTATACTGAATATTAAAAACATTATACTTTTTTTTTAACATATACCGTACCATTTTTTTTTTATGGGGCAGTCATTTCATGTTTTATAAAAATGCATGTATTTTGTAACATGCGGTTTATGGTCTAATAATACTTTTAGTATTCGGTATACAAGGTTGTTTGAATCCAGAATGTTGGGTTCCTTTTGGGTTGCTTTTCTCAGTTTTGTACCACATGGACTCCGACCTTGGGATTGTTTCTCAGATTTTTCTTTATATTGTTTTGGGCTTTGAGGTAGCTTTTTGTTTATAGTGGGATTGAGATTAATTGACCGTTCTGCTTTCTGTGGGTTTTCCCCTAAGTCCTGCTGCATGGGGGTGTCCATGGCAATAGTGTGAGAGGATCGAATACCCTGCATTGTGAATTTGTGTATCTACCCTGCCAACCTCTAGGAGGCTTATTGCCAGTGGTGCATGCTGGGGAAAGGTATAAGAATTTAGGGGAACCATTTGGAAGCTTTGCCTCCTAGGCTCTGCCAGGGGAGGATGTATGTGCCTGTTGCCTGGGGAGGACACATGTGTCTGAGAAAGGTAGGTCCAAGGCTGGGGCATGACGCTTGCCCTGTCAGAGGTGTTGCCTGGAAGGAGCGATGCTGGATCCTGGACTGGAGCACCAAGGAGGAACTTGGTGGAGAATGTTCTGTAGAACAAGATGAATGCTTGAATACTGCAATATAATCACTTGTCCAGTTCGAAAGGGCTATTACTGCAATCATGAGAACAGAACTTGTCTGGCTTAAAAGTCCTTTTGCTGTATCTGCTGTGAATAGGATTGTTGGAGTCCACATATTGTTCTTTGGGTATCCTTTGTTCTAACCCATTCCCCCTGGAATTTATTGGCCCTAATAAACTTTATTGATTGTCCAAAATTGACTGGTGCCCATCTGTTCATCTCATTAACACACATTAAGTATTTTATTGTGAGATGAAATGTCAGCTCACCTGATCTCTGGGGGTTCCTAATAGCCTTTAGGGGGTACTGGGAGCTATAGTTAGACTCATGACTTTATGATCTGGAGGCATGTCCACATACTTTTGTCCATATAGGTTAGTGTGATGGCCAGCTGTCAGATTTAGAAAATGCGAAGGTGGGTTGGAACAGAGCCAGGGGGCTGCTGTGGTATAGAAGATATATAGGATAATGGGGTCCCTTTAACTTAAAGAAAATGTCAACCCACAATTTCTTATTCCTGATATGTGCCTGCTGTACCATGTACTTGTATGAAAAAGTATTCTGTTCTCTTTGTGTTGCTTCTTTTGTGTGAAATTCCTGGTGTCCCTCTGATTTCCTATTACAACCTGACCACAGCAGGCATGAGAGCACATGGTGGTCAGTTTTCTAGCTGTGATGAGAACGTAGCCTGCTGTCCTCCAATGATCAGGCTTTTGCTGACTCACCCCCCCTCTGCACATACATTTACTGGGGAGACCAGTGTGCTGCTTCTTTTCCTCTCCCAGCTTTCTAAGATCCTTATGCAGCTGAGAACAGAGGATATGTGATTACTGGGAAAAAAAGGTATTTATAATGTTTTTTTATATACACAAATGTTTTGTCTTTAAATCGGTTGCAGCGTTATTTTTAAAAACAAAAAAACCTGCAAATCAAAGGCATAATGAGCTAGTATGCAGCGCATACTAGCTCATTATGAAATACTCACCTTAGAACGAGGCCTCGACATCTGATCCCGGTCCACGCCGAGGGAGCTGACATGTTCCCTCTGCGTTTCTTCCGGGTATCGCGGCTCCGGCGCTGTGAGTGGCCGGAACCGCGATTACGTCACTCCCGCGCACGCGAGTCTTTTTCCCGGGAAGGTCTGGCAGCGTCTGCCGGACATTTAGCCGGGCCTTCACAGCGCATGCGCTGCTCACGTCAGTGGCTGCATGCAAAGTAAATTTCTTCTAAACCGTAAAGGTTTAGGAGATATTCATTTTACCTACAGGTAAGCCTTATTATAGCTCTGATGCCGTGTACACACGGGCGGACTTTTCGGCATTAAAGGTCCGACGGTCTTTCCGACGGACTTGCGAACGAACGGACTTGCCTACACACGATCATGCCAAAGTCCGACGGATTCGTACGTGATGACGTACGACCGGACTAAAATAAGGAAGTTGGTAGCCAATTGCCAATAGCTGCCCTAGCGTCGTTAAGATTTGAAACATGTTCCAAATCTAAAGCCCGTCTGATTTTCGACCGAAAAAGTCCGCCGCAGGTCCAAAGAAGCCCACACACGGTCGGATTGTCCGACGGATTTGACCCGTCGGACCAGTCCGGTCGAAAAGTCCGCCCGTGTGTACATAAGACCGAGAAACGAGCGATCAAACACTGCTCGGTTCTCAGTGCTCCGTGAGCTCACTGGAGCGCTGGGCTGTGGAGGGGGTGGGAGCGGCTGGTTCAGGCTCGTAGCGGCTCACTGAGAGGCTGAGCCAGGTGCAAGTCCAGGGTTCTGGGCAGATCCTGACCATATGGTTGCGACCTTTCCCCAGCTTGGACCAGCTCTGTGACGTCAGCCGACAGTGGGCTTCTGCCCGCTGTCAGCTGAAAACGGGGTCACTGGAGTGCAGAACGAACTGCACTCCTGTGTTTTACACAGGAGAAGCACAGCCAAACAAGCTTTGGCTGTACTTCTCCTTTCAATAGCGTTAGCCAAACCTACTTTAAACCAAACCCAGGTACGTTTGGCTCATCCCTATTCAGCACCTAGTTTATGAGTTACTCTTTATCACATGTGATAACTGTATAACAAAAGCAGAGCTAGTAGTACTGAAAATTTCTGGTGCCAACACTCCTGCACCAGGATATACCCCCCACCCCAGCACACAATTTTCAGCACATGAAAACAAGAGTGCAGCTTTAGGGCGTTGCTAGGTCTACAAAAGATCTGGGGCTAGAGCCCATAGCAGCGTAGTAAAGAAAGTCATATGCTTGGGCAGGCATACACATGTATATACAGTAATATACGTGTGTGTGTGTGTATGTATATCCCCAGAGAGCCCCCCACTTACATCAGGGTCCCCAGAGAGCCCCCCTTACATCAGAGTCCCCAGAGAGCCTCCTCCTTATATCAGAGTCCCCATAGAGCCTCCCTCTTACATCAGGGTCCCCAGAGAGCCCCCCCCTTACATCAGGGTCCCCAGAGAGCCTCCTCCTTATATTAGAGTCCCCAGAGAGCCTCCCTCTTACATCTGGGTCCCCAGAGAGCCCCTCACTTACATCAGGGTTCCCAGAGAGCCCCCCTTACATTAGGGTCCACAGAGAGCCTCCCCCTTACATCAGAGTCCCCAGAGAGCCTCCCCCTTAAAATCAGGGTCCCCAGAGAGCCTCCTCCTTGCATCAGGGTCCCCAGAGAGCCCCCACTTATATCAGGGTCCCCAGAGAACCTCCCCTCCCCTTGGTGACCCCTGTAGAGACTCTGGGCTATGGGCCCCAGATTCGGGGCTATAGCCCCAAAAGCCACCCCCTAGCAACGCCTCTGAGCTTTAGTATAGTTTCTGCAAAGGAAATGTATTGAGAATAGTAGAGCGGAGACAGATGAGAAATGTTCTATGAAAGATGGTATTTCCAGCATCCCTTCAGGATCTATAGATTGGAATATGTAGACAAGAAATCTGAACCGACGAATCTCTGCAAATCTCTATGGAACTCTCAGGGAACAGAAACAGAAAGGAAAAAAGGTGACAAGTTATATTTGTAAATGTCCATTGATTACCAGGTTGTATTTACCAAGACAATGCATGCACTTATTCCTAAAAAGAAAAGGATCACATTTACATGGTGCACTGGCTATTAGTTCTGGGCTTGTTTTTTTTTTTTTCCATTTTTCAAATGTGTCCAAGCGTTTGATATCAGACTTGCTCAGCTTCATTTATCCATCTGGCTTTGTAAGTCCTGTGGCTTTGGAACTGGAAAAACTATTACGACAATAATGGTGCAATCCCTGTAGGTGCCAGAAACCCCTAAAATAGAAAATCGGTGAAGATCCTGCAAAGTCTGCACTCCCTGTACAGAAATCTTCGATTAAAAAAAAAAGCTTTTATGAAAAAGAAAAAAAGATGAGGGTTAGACGACATTGCAGCAGAGAATAACGCTAAAATGTAAACCACTACAACCTACTGTATGTGGGCTGAGGTAGGTTGTGCTTACAAATACGAGGTGTCTTCAAAAAGTTTCCCCGTTTTTTTAGATTTAATAGAGTAAAAAAAATGTGGAAACTTTTTGAAGAACCCTCGTATATATCTATTATTGTGAAGGACCATCCTTGCACCACCCCAAGATAAAATATAATCAGACATACTTGATTAGAGTGGGCCCAAAGCCAACCAATTAGAGATTTGCTATCTTAGCTCCAATTTACACCTGGCCATGGCCTTATTTGGTCAATGACATCACCTGGGAGAAACTGCCCCTTTGTTAACTTTTAGCAGCAGAGACCGGGAGATGTCATTCTGTGCGTTTCAGATTGTGATCTGAGTGTATGCATGCCAACTGAAGATTTTTTCTGATATCTATACATATGTATTGATTTTTCCCGTTATACTTTTAGCCTGGATCTCCTCCTTAAACTAAAGGAAGGAAGCCTACCAAAAAGGTCACTTTAGTGGCACACCACGGTTGAATAAAAATATTTTACTGCAGAAAACGCACCATCAATATCACAAAACAGCAAAAAAGTCAGCGAATAACCATCCAACAATATTAAAAAGACAACCTTGTCATGATAAAGGGAATCGCAGCTGCGCATGCACCCATTTATTCAATCAAACACACTGCTAATTGGTCTGATAATTAAAGTTGTGGAAAACTGGACTTGGCCATAAAAATTACATAACCAAACTAACATAGCAGTCCAAGATTGCTTAAGACCAAAAAAGGGGAGTGTGTATGAAGTACAGTGGGGATGGAAAGTATTCAAACCCCCTTAATTTTTTCACTCTTTGTTATATTGCAGCCATTTGCTAAAAGCATTTAAAGTTCATTTTTTTCCCTCATTAATGTACACACAGCACCCCATATTGACAGAAAAACACAGAATTGTTGACATTTTTGCAGATTTATTTAAAAAGAAAAACTGAAATATCACATGGTCCTAAGTATTCAGACCCTTTGCTCAGTATTTAGTAGAAGCCCCTTTTGATCTAATACAGCCATGAGTCTTTTTGGGAAAGATGCAACAAGTTTTTCACACCTGGATTTGGGGATCCTCTGCCATTCCTCCTTGCAGATCCTCTCCAGTTCTGTCAGGTTGGATGGTAAATGTTGGTGGACGGCCATTTTTAGGTCTCTCCAGAGATGCTCAATTGGGTTTAAGTCAGGGCTCTGGCTGGGCCATTCAAGAACAGTCACGGAGTTGTTGTGAAGCCACTCCTTCCTTATTTTAGCTGTGTGCTTAGGGTCATTGTCTTGTTGGAAGGTAAACCTTCGGCCCAGTCTGAGGTCCTGAGCACTCTGGAGAAGGTTTTCGGCCAGGATATCCCTGTACTTGGCCGCATTCATCTTTCCCTGAATTGCAACCAGTTGTCCTGTCCCTGCAGCTGAAACCCCCCCCCCACAGCATGATGCTGCCACCACCATGCTTAACTGTTGGGACTGTATTGGACAGGTGATGAGCAGTGCCTGGTTTTCTCCACACATACCACTTAGAATTAAGGCCAAAAAGTTCTATCTTGGTCTCATCAGACCAGAGAATCTTATTTCTCACCATCTTGGAGTCCTTCAGGTGTTTTTTTAGCAAACTCCATGCGGGCTTTCATGTGTCTTGCACTGAGGAGAAGCTTCCGTCGGGCCACTCTGCCATAAAGCCCCGACTGGTGGAGGGCTGCAGTGATGGTTGACTTTCTACAACATTCTCCCATCTCCCGACTGCATCTCTGGAGCTCAGCCACAGTGATCTTTGGGTTCTTCTTTACCTCTCTCACCAAGGCTCTTCTCCAGCGATAGATCAGTTTGGCCAGACAGCCAGCTCTAGGAAGGGTTCTGGTCGTCCCAAACGTTTTCCATTTAAGGATTATGGAGGCCCCTGTGCACTTAGGAACCTTAAGTGCAGCAGAAATTTTTGGCCAGATCTGTGCCTTGCCACAATTCTGTCTCTGAGCTCTTCAGGCAGTTCCTTTGACCTCATGATTCTCATTTGCTCTGACATGCACTGTGAGCTGTAAGGTCTTATATAGACAGGTGTGTGGCTTTCCTAATCAAGTTCAATCAGTATAATCAAGCACAGCTGGACTCAAATTAAGGTGTAGAACCATCTCCAGGATGATCAGAAGAAATGGACAGCACCTGAGTTAAATATATGAGTGTCACAGCAAAGGGTCTGAATACTTAGGACCATGTGATATTTCAGTTTTTCTTTTTTAATAAATCTGCAAAAATGTCAACAATTCTGTGTTTTTCTGTCAATATGGGGTGCTGTGTGTACAATAATGAGGAAAAAAAATGAACTTAAATGATTTTAGCAAATGGCTGCAATATAACAAAGAGTGAAAAATTTAAGGGGGTCTGAATACTTTCCATCCCCACTGTAACTATGTATTTACCATACCTGTGTGATCGCTCTAGATACTGGAAATAACTGCAGTAGACACCACGACTCCAGTGATTCCCACTTTCTTCCGGGGCAGTGCTGGGACAAGATCAACCAGCACCCAGGGCAAAGATGGCAAACTTTGTACTCAAAGATAGTATTCTTGTATCTGCCCAGGTCTAGTTCTGGTTCGCCCACCGCCTAACAGATCTGTAGCATAAAGTCTAGGGAAGTGCTACCAGATGGTGGACGGGCCAGCGGGCGGGAAAAGAAGCCAACAGAGGATGCAGGAAATGCAGGCACTAGACTTGGACAGATATAAGAATACTAAGCCTTACAGGTGGTGGGCGGGCTGGCAGAAACTGACAGGGTTGGTGCTGTTGCTGAAATGCAGGAAGGGCCAAAGCTCACAAGCTCCCCCTCAACACTGTACCGGGGCAGGTGCCCCTTCTGCCCCCTCTTGTCCAGGCCCTGCTTCCGGGTCCCATGCAGAGCGGCTACCCTGCTGCATTGTGAGTGAACACAGGAGGTCAGATGTAGAGGTGGGGCGGCAACCTGGAAGCTGGTGGAGATCCCACAGATATGGGATATGCAGAGGCGGCTCTAGGCTTTGTGAGGCCTTAGGCAAAACTTACACATGAGGCCCCACGGACTGGGACGCTCCGTGATGAGGCCGCTATTCCTCAGGCTGCGGGCAGTATCTGATTTGTCCGTCAGCTCCTAAGCCACAGAGTCCCAGTGGGGGTAGGCGGAGCCGCCGGCGTCAACTTCAGTGATTGAGAACAGGCAAATTAGGCGGCCGCGAGGCCCCTGTGAGTGCGAGGCCTTAGGGGACCGCCTAATTTGCCTAATTAGGGAGCCGCCTCTGGGGATATGCATAGTTACATTGGTCCAAGCAGGACCAGTGTAACTATGTAAAAATATCCATACCTGGAATTACCTGGCATTCTTTCTATAAGCACGTACCTGTACAAAGTTTTTAGTTTGACCAGCAGTACATGGTACATTTAACTGCACTGTAAAAAGTCTGTGAACCTGAAAATTGTGTGGGTGGATCAGGAATCTTTGTCCATTGATCAAGTGATTTTGGCAAACTGAAATCCAACACCGGTTTCAGGGCAGAGGGTGGTCAGTTCACCAAGTGGCATGGAGTTTTTTTTTTTTTTTCTTCTGTAGGCACCTTACTTACCAGTGTGAATCATCTTTTCCTATGCCTACATTAATATACCCCAATCCATCAAAAATATGTGATTTTGTGGCTGTCTTCTTTTAATGTTTTCATACTTGGTGTAACATGAAATAGCGTTCGTCTAGCTGTCGTTATAAAAATTTCTTCGGACCATCTGTGGTCCAAGCCAGCCAGCCTTAATGTTTTCGTTTACCGAATACACTGACTAAAATTTCATCTTTGAAGGAAAATATATTAAAGGAATTATGTAAGAAATAAATCATATTCTGAAGGCTTCATTACTGGCATAGAACATTCACGTTCAATAACCTTCCTGATTAAGAAGAGCTATTTCTAGGTTCGCTTCCAAACGTATCAGCGTACGAAATGGAAAGAAGTGATGAAATTTGATGATGCACATGGTAGTAGTTCAGAGACTTCCTATGAATGAATTTATTATTTCTTAACATAGAAGAATTTTGGAAAGGAAAAAAAAAAAGAGCCTTACTATTTGACAGTTATGAAGCTCATGAATTGATTCAGCCCGTGTTTTCTTAACAAGTTGATGTGAGTCTAAAACTCCCTGATTGGATGCTAAATTTAATGACGTTATCTACAACCATACAGTATGTTGGTTTATAGGACACGATGACATAGTTAGGCGAAATATAATAATGCTATAAAAAAAAAGTTTAGTAATGCACATTTATTGCTCTCACAAAATAACTTTAGGTACATATTTTTATTAATTTTAATAACTTTTTTATTTTTACCTTGACCTTTATCAGCCCTTATTGTGAAAAGTTGTATTTTATGATGTAGTTAACAGTTTTGAACCTTTTAAACTTTTCATTTGATACCTTAATGTTGAATTATGGATAGTTTCTTGTAGGTAACACAACCGGGACCACTTGGAGAAGAGTGTCTACTGGAAAAAAAATATTTTTCTTGCCTCTTGGAACGGATAAGATTTGTCCTCCCCCAATTTCAGTACTTCATAAGGAAACATAATTTTAATTTTGAATACAGCTTGACTCTTGCAATAGATAAGAGTTTGTCTTGCCACTTTATAGGGAAACAACATTTTTATTACAGATATTTACAGTTAATTAATGTGGTTCTAAAGCAAAGCTTCAGGAGCTCACAGGGGGGGGTGTTACAAGGAGGCAGAAAAACACAGTAAGGGCTTGTGTACACTAGGGATGAGCCGAACACCCCCCGGTTCGGTTCGCACCAGAACCTGCGAACGGACCGAAAGTTCGCACGAACGTTAGAACCCCATTGACGTCTATGGGACTCGAACGTTCGAAATCAAAAGTGCTCATTTTAAAGGCTAATTTGCATGGTATTGTCCTAAAAAGGGTTTGGGGACCCGGGTCCTACCCCAGGGGACATGTATCAATGCAAAAAAAACTTTTAAAAACGGCCGTTTTTTCGGGAGCAGTGATTTTAATGATGCTTGAAGTAAAAAAAAAAAAAGTGAAATATTCCTTTAAATATCGTAATGGGGGGTGTCTATAGTATGCCTGTAAAGTGACGCGTGTTTCCCGTGTTTAGAACAGTCCCTGCACCAAATGTCATTTTTAAAGGAAAAAATCTCATTTAAAACTGCTTGCGGGTTTAATGTAATGTCGGGTCATGGCAATATGGATGAAAATCGGTGAGACAAACGGCATGGGTACCCCCCAGTCCATTACCAGGCCCTTTGGGTCTTGTATGGATATTAAGGGGAACCCCGCACCCAAATTAAAATAAGGAAAGGTGTGGGGCCACCAGGCCCTATATACTCTGAACAGCAGTATACAGGCGGTGCAAACAAGACAGGGACTGTAGGTTTGTTGTTAAGTAGAATCTGTTTGTAATTTTGAACGGGTACATTTTTAACGTGTTTAGCTCCAGCCAAAAAATCTTTTTTAAGCTTTTTGGAAAACATAGGGAAGGGTTATCACCCTTGTGACATTTGTTTTGCTGTCTTTCCTCCTCTTCAGAAGATTTCATCTCACTTTTTGTCCCAATGAAAAATGTTTTTTGAAAATTTGGGTTTTTTTGTGGAACAAGGATTGTAAAGCATCAGTGGAAAGGAGAAATTTTTTTCCCATATTAACTCTTACAGGAGAGAATTTCCCTTCCTAGGGGTAGATTTCATCTCACTTCCTGTTGTCTCCTTCCGTTTGCAAGTAGGAGTCGTTTGTAAGTTAGATGTTTGAAAGTAGGGTCCTGCCCTATATACTCAGCAGAAATTTGGGCCTTAGGTGTTGCTGTGGCCACAACACTGTAAGCCCTCACAGGGCCCTGCTGTGAAATATTAGATCAAGAATTGTAATTACATGCCCCTGTTGAACAGGAGCTGAAAAATTAGGCCTTAGGCACTGGTGCTAGTGCCACAACACTGCAACCCCTCACAGACACTCTAGTTGGAACGCAGGAACGAGCCCTGCTGCAAAGTATTGCATCAAAAATTGTAATCACACGCCCCTGTTAGACAGGGGCAGAAAAATTGGGCCTTAGGCACTGGTGCTGGTGCCACAACACTGCAACCCCTCACAGACACTCTAGTTGGAATGCAGGAACGAGCCCTGCTGCAAAGTATTACATCAAAAATTGTAATTACACGCCCCTGTTAAACAGGGGCTGAAAAATTGTGCCTTAGGCACTGGTGGTGGCGCCCAGAACCAAAAATGTTCTTACAAGCTATCAGCGTGATGATTGAGGAGGAAGAGGATAATTACTCAGGGATAGTCACTCAGCATCAGCATAGGCAGTCTTTGAAGGGATCTGAGATTTCAAAAAAAATTATTCGGTTACATCAGCATCAGGTGCTTGGTAGCTGGTGGTGATCCAAGACTGATTCATTTTTATGAAGGTCAGTCGATCGACCGAGTCGGTGGACAGACGCACCCTGTGATCGGTTACCACGTCTCCAGCAGCACTGAATGTGCGTTCCGAAAGAACGCTGGATGCAGGACAGGCCAGTAGCTCAATTGCATACTGTGCAAGCTCTGGCCAGTGATCCATCCTCAAGACCCAGTAACCCAGAGGATTTTCGGTGGGAAAGGTGTCCAAGTCTGATCTTGCCCCTAGGTATTCCTGCACCATGTAAAACAGACGCTGGCGATGGTTGCTGGAACCGATCATACCTTGGGGCTGCGGACCAAAAAATTGTCTGAACGCATCGGTCAGACGGCCACCTTCTCCACCGCTCCTTCTTTGACTGACCGAAGCCTCAGCAACACGTTGTCCAGAAACAGGCGTTTGTAACCTCCCAGTCTCTGGGAACACGTTGCACAGACCTTTCTGCAAGGCCTCCCGAAGATGTTTCATCCTCTGCTCCCTCTGCGATGGCAAGATAAGGTCCGCAACCTTACCCTTGTAACGTGGATCAAGGAGGGTTGCCAGCCAGTATTGGTCCTTCTCCTTGATACCACGAATACGAGGATCCTTACGCAGGCTTTGCAGGATCAGGGAGGCCATGCAGCGTAGGTTTGCTGAGGCATTCGGTCCGGAGTCCTCTGGGTCACTAAGGACGACAACGTCCGCAGCCACCTCCTCCCAGCCACGTACAAGTCCATGTGTTTCTTGGGACTGATCCCTTAAAGACTGCTGCTGATGCTGAGTGCCAGGCTCCACCTCCATACTGACACAATCTTCCTCCTCCTCCTCCTCCTCCTCCTCCTCTTCCTGTGTGATCGGCGGGCACGCAGGAACACTGTCTGGATAAAGGGGGCCTTGAGAGCTAAGGAAGTCCTCCTCTTCCTGCCTCTGTTCTGCCTCAAGTGCCCTGTCCATTATTCCACGCAGCGTGTGCTCCAACAGGTGGACAAGGGGGACAGTGTCACTGATGCATGCACTGTCACTGCTCACCATCCTCGTGGCCCCCTCGAATGGTGACAGGACAGTGCATGCATCCCTGATCATGGCCCACTGGCGTGGGGAAAAAAAACCAAGCTCCCCTCACCCTGTCCTGGTGCCATAGTCGCACAGGTACTCATTGATGGCCCTCTGCTGCGTGTGCAGCCACTGCAGCATGGCCAACGTTGAGTTCCACCTGGTGGGCATGTCACAGATTAGGCGGTTCTTGGGCAGGTTAAACTCCTTTTGGAGGTCCGTCAGCCGAGCACTGGCATTATATGACCGGCGGAAATGCACACAGACTTTCCTGGCCTGCCTCAGGACATCCTGTAAGCCCGGGTACCTGCCCAAGAACCGCTGCACCACCAAGTTAAGGACGTGAGCCAAACAGGGCACATGGGTCATTTGTCCCTGTCGGAGGGCAGAGAGGAGGTTGGTGCCATTGTCGCAAACCACCATTCCTGCCTTAAGTTGGCGTGGCGTCAACCACCTCTGAACCTGCCCCTGCAGAGCTGACAGAACCTCTGCCCCAGTGTGGCTCCTGTCCCCCAAGCACACCAGCTCAAGCACCGCATGGCATCTTTTGGCCTGCGTACTTGCGTAGCCCCTTGAACGACTACGGAGCACAGCTGGTTCCGAGGAAGAGGCCATGGAGGAAGAAGAAGAGGAGGGGGTGGAGGAGAGAGGTGTGTCACAATCATTAGCATTTTGGAGGCGTGGTGGCGGAACAACCTCCAACACTACTGCACCTTGTCCTGCATCCTTTCCAGCTGCCAGCAGAGTCACCCAATGCGCCGTGAAACTTAGGTAACGTCCCTGTCCATGCCTGCTGGACCATGAGTCAGCGGTAATATGCACCTTACCGCTGACCGCCCTGTCCAGCGAGGCATGGACATTGCCTTCCACATGCCGGTAGAGAGCCGGAATCGCCTTCCGTGAGAAAAAGTGGCGTTTGGGTACCTGCCACTGAGGAACCGCACATTCCACAAACTCACGGAAGGGGGCAGAGTCTACCAACTGAAAAGGCAGCAGTTGAAGTACTAGCAATTTTGCCAAGCTAGCATTCAACCGCTGGGCATGTGGATGGCTGGGAGCAAACTTCTTTCGGCGGTGCAGCAGCTGGGGCAGGGAAATTTGCCTGGTACAATCTGACGTCGGTGTACCAAAAGCAGATTGCCCACAAGTACTTGGCTGTGACACACCTAATTCTACACCTTCATTCCTCTCACTGCAGGTCTCAGAGAGGACTGGAGGTCTAGTGGGGTTGGAAATCTCAGCTGATGAGGAGCAAGGAGAGATCCTCTTTGTTCTTTGGTGTGGGTCTTTTAGATACGCTTGCCAACGAACTGCATGGCAGGTCAACATATGTCTGGTCAAGCATGTGGTACCCAAGCGGGAGATGTTTTGGCCACGTGAGATACGCTTGAGACATATGTTGCAAATAGCAGCGGTGCGATCTGATGCACTCGTCTCAAAAAAGGCCCACACCAAAGAACTTTTTGAATAACGCGCAGAGACTGCAGCGCCCTGCACATGTGGAGCTTTTCGGTGTGATGCAGTCAATGTGCTGCCCTTAGGCTGGCCCCTGGAGGGCATCCTGCCTCGTTGGTGATGTGCCGCCTCCTCCTCCTCCTCCTCCTCCTCCTCTCTCCTATCAGGCACCCACGTTGAGTCACTGACCTCATCATCCCCTCCCTCCTCATCACTGGAGCAAACCTGGCAGTATGCTGCAGCAGGGGGAGCATGACTGCCAGATTGCTGTCCTTCTTGGGCACCCCCTCTGTCCGTGCTCATGTTACTGCCTTCATCGAGCTCAGTATCATCATCAGAGCCTTCCAAACGCTGGGCATCCTCCTGGAGCATGTACCCAACACTGTGGTCAAACAGTTCAAGGGACTCCTCAGGAGGACATGGTGGAGCTAGGGAAGGAGTCACTGATGACATTGAGCCGAGGGAAGAGGCCGCTGCTTTGCCAGACAAAGCACCCTGGGCATGGGTGAGAGAGGATGAGGAGGATGAGGACGGCTTGGTCATCCACTCGACCAAGTCTTCCGCATGTTGCGGCTCAACACGGCCAGCTGCCGAAAAAAAGGCCAAGCGTGTCCCATGGCCACGTGCTGATGAGGATGCACCGTCTCGACGACCAGCACTAGACACAGAGCCTGCTTGCCCTCTCTTATTGGCTTGTGACTGTCTGCCTCTCCTTCTTGGCCTTCCAGACATACTAATGGCCTGTAGCTGCACTAAGCTGGGATATATATATATATATATATATATATATATATATATATATATATATGTACTGATACTGCAGCTAGCAAAATCAACTACCTGCCTGTAGTATGAGAACACCACCAACCTTCTACAGGTAGCTTTAGCTGAACACTGTGAGGTGGACGCACCCCACTAACTTGTAGGTTTAGCTGAACACTGTGAGCAGGACGCACTGTACTAACTGTAAATAGTCTACCTGCCTGACCGTGGTACTAATAGGATCAAAAGAACACCAGTAATTTTCTTCAGGTAGCTTTATATACTGTAACAAGACAAGCCTGCCTGTCAGTAGGAAGATAACAGGAACGGATCTAGCTGAACACTGTGAGCAGGACGCACTGCACTAAATGTAAATAGTCTAGCTGCCTGACCGTGGTACTAATAGGATCAAAAGAACACCAGTAATTTTCTTTAGGTAGCTGTTAATACTGTAACAAGACAAGCCTGCCTGTCAGTAGGAAGATAACAGGAACGGATCTAGCTGAACACTGTGAGCAGGACGCACTGCACTAAATGTAAATAGTCTAGATAGAAGATAACAGGAACGGATCTAGCTAAACTGAATACAGTGTATATATATATATGCAACACCTGGGATGCATATATATACACAATACACTGTAAGTGCAGCTAACTGACTGACTGTTCTGCCTAATCTATCTAACTCAATTCAAATGACACTGTCTCTCTCTCTGTCTATCTCTTTCAACGCCGGAACACACACTACACAGGGCCGCCGTGCAGGCGGCCTTATATAGTGTGGGGCGTGTACTAAATCCCCTGAGCCATAATTGGCCAAAGCGTCCTTGGCTTTGGCCAATTACGGCTCTCTGTTCAGGCGGCGCTGTGATTGGCCAAGCATGCGGGTCAAAGTGCATGCTTGGCCAATCATCAGCAAGCAATGCACTGCGATGTCGCAGTGAATTATGGGCCGTGACGCGCCACACGAATTTGGCGCGAACGGCCCATATCGTTCGCAATTCGACGAACGATCGAACAGCCGATGTTCGAGTCGAACATGGGTTTCAACTCGAACACGAAGCTCATCCCTAGTGTACACTTGCTTTGACTTTAACTCACATTAACCACTTGCTTACTGGGCACTTAAACCCCCCCTCCTATCCAGACCAATTTTCAGCTTTCAGCGCTGACGCACTTTGAATGACAATTGCGCGGTCATACAACACTGTACCCAAATGAAATTTCTATCTTTTTTTCACCACAAATAGAGCTTTCTTTAGGTGGTATTTGATCACCTCTGCGGTTTTTATTTTTTGTTAAAAAAACAGAAAAAGACTGAATTTTTAAAAAAAAAATTATTTTATTTTTTTATATTTTGTTATAAAGAATGTAAAACAGGTAATTTTTCTCCTTCATTGATGTACGCTGATGAGGCGGCAGTGATGGGCACTGATAGGCGGCAGTGATGGGAAATGATGGGTGGCAGTGATGGGCACTGATGGGTGGCAATAATGGGCACTGATCAGTTACACTGATAGGCAGCACTGCTAGGTGGCACTGATTGGCACTACTGGTGGGCATTGATAGGTGGCACTTGTGGGCATTGATAGGTGGCACTTGTGGGCACTGTTAGGTGGCACTATGGGCACCGATAGGTGGCACTGTTAGGTGGCACAGATGAGGCAGATGTGCCTCTCCCACTTC
The DNA here is from genome assembly GCA_037952835.1 of Lithobates septentrionalis. Lineage (NCBI taxonomy): Eukaryota > Metazoa > Chordata > Amphibia > Anura > Ranidae > Lithobates > Lithobates septentrionalis. The sequence continues at coordinate 773,867 of JBBDGP010000897.1, read as the reverse complement.
GGGACCTTTGTCGCTCGCATCTGAGCCGGTGATCGGCTTTTTTTTCTACTCAAGCTGTCAGCGTGAGTAGAAAAAAAAACGATTACCGATCTTTTGTTTACATCATGTGATCAGCTGTCATTGGTTGACAGCTGATCACATGGTAAGGGGCCAGTCAGAGATCACCCGAGTCTCAGTGACTCGGTGATCACAGCGCGCTTGGCGCGCACCCTCCATCGTGTGCGCAGGGGAGGCAGTCATATGACCGCCTCCCAGGAATTCAGGTCCTGGGCCGTCATTTGGCCATAGCGCAGATGTCAAGTGGTTAAAGCACCTACCACTTAAACATGCTTTTTTTATGTGTTTTTGGTTCTTCTGAGGCGATGCCTCAGTTATGCTTCCGCGAAGCTTCAATGAAGATCGGCAAATACTCTGTGTGTGTTAATTTTCTATTTGTTTTAAAAGGGGCCCAGTAGTACCCAGGAACAGTAGTACCCCCACTCAGCAAACCCGAGGCTCCTTTTTACCCTGGTTCAGCAGATCCCCAACTCCTTGGTACCATCGATCAGCAGACCCGCAGCTTAGTAGTACCCCCATTTAGCAGATCCCCAAGCTCTGCCGATGCCCCACTCTGCAGTACCCCCATCTTTGCTTACCCCCCAAGCAGTATTAATCCCCAACTCTGCAGATCTCCTGCTCAATAGTAACCTCCTGCTCTGCAGTTCCCCCACTCATTAGTAACCCCCAGCTCTGCTGATCCCCCACTCAGTAGTAACCCCCAGCTCTGCTGATCCCCTGCTCAGTAGTAACCCCCAGCTCTGCTGATCCCCTGCTCAGTTGTAACCCCCTGCTCTGCTGATCCCCCACTCAGTAGTAACCCCCAGCTCTGCTGATCCCCCACTCAGTAGTAACCCCCTGCTCTGCTGATCCCCCACTCAGTTGTAACCCCCTGCTCTGCTGATCCCCCACTCAGTAGTAACTCCCAGCTCTGCTGATCCCCCACTCAGTAGTAACCCCCTGCTCTGCTGATCCCCCACTCAGTAGTAACCCCCAGCTCTGCTGATCCCCCACTCAGTAGTAACCCCCAGCTCTGCTGATCCCCCACTCAGTAGTAACCCCCAGCTCTGCTGATCTCCCACTAAGTAGTAACCACCAGCTCTGCTGATCCCCCACTCAGTGGTAACTCCTAGCTCTGCTGATCCCCCACTCAGTAGTAACCCCTAGCTCTGCTGATCCTCTGGTTTGTTGGTTCTCCTCTCTCTGAGGTCCCCACACACCTCCTACTATATTGCTCCCATGCTGCGCACCACATTTGACATTGCTAGTTTCTCCTGCTCTGGTCTGTCAGCTCTGCTGATCCTCCACCTCTCTGTTCTCTCTCTCTGGTCCCCGCTCGCCTTCCGCTATAGTGTTCCCATGTTGCACGCCATGTGTGCCATCTGCTAGTTGCTCTGCTCCAGTCCAGATCCTGTTCACCTTCCTGCTGCTCCAGACTATATACACATGAACCAGAAGTGACTGCTGATGACATTTGTTCATCTGTTTCGTCTGTTGGTTTCCCAGTGCATCCTGGGACTTCTCATACCTGCAATACCTCCAAAACAAAGCGAAGCTAACTCTGAATAAATACCGCTCAAAAGCTGCAGGTGCTGTTAGCGAGCGTTGTGATAGACTTCTATAGAGGTGTTGGAGATGCTTTGAAGCACAGAGAAAGTGACATGGGGGATATTTTTTGAAGCAAAGCAAAGCATACGCAATGTGTGAACAGGGTGATAAGCTTACCATTTTATTTAGTGATAGGTGTTTTGATTGGCATTCAGAGTGCTTTAAAAAAGCGTGCCCAATGCCATATTTTGAAGCACGTTTAAATGAGCCCTTAGAGAAGATTTCATGAAAATAGGTTACAGGAGCATTGAGTAATGGATGTATTTTTTTTTTTGTGAAGAATAAGGATATCTTTTAGTGTCACTTTAATCCTTAGATCAAATGTGTCAAACACAAGGCCTGCGGGCCGAATCTGGCCCTCCAGGACATTTTATGTGGCTCTCACACCCCTCCTGCAGCTGCAGCACCCCCCTTGTCTCCACCCCTACCTTGTCTCATAGAGCATAGAGGAGAACAGAACTCCTCTGCCAGATCCTGCACTTCTCCATGCAGCTGCAGAGAGGCTCGTCTCTGCCACACCACCCTCCCCTTCTCAGCAGTCGGCAGCAGAGAGGAGGACAGAACTCCTCCTACAGATACTGCACTTCTCCGTGCAGCTGCAGCACCCTCTTGTCTCCGCCTTTCATGGTCTCAGCATTCAGCAGACTTCAGCAGCTGACTCAAGCCCTCCTCTGGTCCTCCAGACCCTGCACTTTCTTCTTCCCAGTGCCACCTCCAGCATCTTCCCAGCAGCAGCACATGGTAAGGGGGTGCACTGTGATGTAAGGGAGTGTGGGGGAGTCTTGATGTATGATGGTGGGGGGGCTCTTGACATCTGATATAAGGAGGTGTGGGGTGCTCTGGACACCTAGTCTTACAGATACAACTGGGCCTTTGGGGGCAATCATAATGCAGATGTGGCTCGCAATGGAACAGAGTTTGATACGTTCTATCATCCTGTGCCCGTCAACTCTTCTCTACCTTCAACTCTCTACTTCGTCCTCCACCGCCTCCACCTGCCAACTCACTCACTGCCCAGTAGATCGTCAATCACTTCAACAGAAGATTGATACATTTCGCGCGGAGATCTCTACTGTTCCGATACCCTCCACCCTTTACACTTCATGCCCACAGGCACAATCATTACTTCCCTCTTTCAACCCCACCACTATAGACGAGGTTGCTAAACTACTTGGTAATGTCCACCTTACCGAGACTATTCTGTACTCCTACTCCTGGACCCCTCTGCTGCCTTTGATACGGTTGACCACCCTCTCCTCCACAAAAAACTACACGCCTTTGGTCTCCGTGACTGTACTCTTCGCTGGTTCTCTTCCTTCTTATCCAACCTTACCTTTAGCGTTTCTTACAAATCTACTTCCTCCTCTCCTCTTCCTTTCTCTGTTGGGGTCCCCCAAGATTCTGTTCTTGGACCTCTCCTATTTTCAATCTACACCTCCTCCCTGGGTCAGCTGATAGCCTCCCATGGCTTCCAATACCACCTCTACACTGAAGACACCCAAATATATTTCCCTACCCCTCGGCTCACTCCCTCTGTCTCCTCACGTATCACTAATTTAATATCAGATATATCAGTCTGGATGTCACACCACTTCCTCAAACTCAATCTATCCAAAACCAAACTTATAATTTTTCCTCCCCCATATGCCTCTTCCCCTGATCTCTCTGTCAAAATCGATGGCACAACTATAAGCCCATCCCCCACATGCCAAGGTTCTAGGTGTCGTCCTAGATTCTGAACTCTCCTTCATGCAACACGTCCAATCACTGTCCAAATCCTGCCGCCTCAACCTCCGCAACATCTCCAAAGTATGCCCCTTTCTAACCAATGACACAACAAAGCTCTTAATTCACTCTCTGGTCATCTCTCGTCTTGACTACTGCAACTCCCTTCTCAATGGCTTGCCTCTACATAGTCTATCACCTCTTCAATCCATCATGAATGCTGCTGCCAGACTCATCCACCTTACCAATCGCTCTTTGTCTGCTACTCCTCTCTGTCAATCCCTCCACTGGCTTCCGCTCGGCCAAAGAAATAAATTCAAATTACTAACAACTACGTACAGAGCCATCCACAATTTCGCCCCCAGCTACATCACTAGCCTAATCTCTAAATACCAACCTACTCGTTCTCTTCATTCCTCTCAAGACCTCCTGCTCCCTAGCTCCCTCATCACCTCCTCCCATGCTCATCTCCAGGACTTTTCCAAAGCCTCTCCAATCCTATGGAATGCCCTAACCCAATCTGTCCGCTTATCTCCTACTCTATTAGCTTTTAGATGATCCCTGAAAACCCTTCTCTTCAGAGAAGCCTACCCTACCCACACCTAACAACAACTGTTTTTTCATTTTCTCCATCAGCTCACCCCCACAGTTATTACCTTTTGTTTCCACTTGACCCTCCCTTCTAGATTGTTAGCTCTAACGAGCAGGGCCCTCTGATCCCTCCTGTATTGATTTGTATTTTAAGTGCCCTCATGTTGTAAAGCACTTACAATTATGTAATGATGGGGGGGACTTGTCTGGGTGGGAATCTAATGCTTGTGGTTGAGTTTACATTGTAGTGAGTGAGTTACGGGATCCAATAGACCCCTTTACCAATTCACATTTTTGGATTCCATTTTTATTTTGATTCCTTAATGTTAAATTCTAAATAGCTTCTTGTAGGTAACACAATTAGGACAACTTGCAGAAGAGTGACTATTGGAAGAACTCTTAGTGCCTCTTGGAATTGATAGGATTTGTCCCCTCAATTTCAGTACTTTATAAGGAAACATAATTTTTATTTTGAATACAGCTGTTAATTAAAGTGGTTCTAATGCCGCGTACACACGGTCGGACTTTTCGTCTACAAAAGTCTGACGGACGCCGACAGACTAAAGCTGGCTGACAATCCGATCGTGTGTGGGCTTCCCTGGACTTTCAGCGGACTTTCAGCGGACTTTTCCAGCCTCAAATCTGACGGACTTTAGATTTGAAACATGCTTTAAATCTTTACATCGTAACTACGCCGGACCCAGAAATCGGCTCGTCTGTGTGCTAGTCCGACGGGCAAAAACCCACGCTAGGGCAGCTATTGGCTACTGGCTATCAACTTCCTTATTTTAGTCCGGTGTACGTCATCACGTACGAATCCGTCGGACTTTTGTGTGATCGTATGTAGGCAAGTCCGTACGTAAGAAAGTCTGCCGCAAGTCTGCCAAAAGTCCGACAAAAAAACGTCGAAAGTCTGTCGGACAGGCTGTCGGACTTTTGTAGACGAAAAGTCCGGCCGTGTGTACGCGGCATAACGCCAAAATGTTTTTATTTTTTTTTATTTAATGCATCACCTGCATTAAGGTAAAAAACGCAAACCTGTGCCTATAGGTGCAAGGGGGGAAAGATGCTGCTTTTCCCTCTATACTTTTTGGCTGTACATTGTTTTCTCTATCAGTATAAATAAAGCTTCTCATATTTACTCAATGCTAGTGGACATTTTTATGGTGCTCTTGGACAATAACAGGCTTTGTTATGGTGCCTACCTTATTATTGTACTGACAGATATAATGGCACTGTATAATGCTGGATATTGTTTTAGTGATATTAGATATTATTATTAATATTAGAAATGATAAGGGTACTTGCGCATGGTACTGATGCTTGAACTTTAGTATTCCTGGCCACAATTTCTTGCATTCATTTTGCGTGTATTTGCACATTCATGAATAAAATAAATTTTAGCTCTCAGAATGTGATTTTAAAAACTCTTCAAAATAAAATTTTACATGCATGCGCACACATTGGCGCGCATTATGCGCATACACGTGTAAAATACTGACCGGCACCTTGGGTTTCTATATTTTTATACTTATCTATGCGCATCGCATAAACGTGCATACGGGTAAAAGAGTAAAAGAAGGACTATATGGCCTGTATCATCCAATCAGTGCACGCTATTTATGTTTTTATTAGACATGTGCAATTCGTTTTATTCCGAATGAGTTCTTTAACGAATTTCAACAAATTACCCGAATGAATACCCAGATGAATGAAAACCTGTTTAACTAATTTTTCCGAAAATTTGTAAATTCCGAATGCGAAAATCCGAACATTGGAAAATCTGAAATAATAACTAACTAATAATAACTTAACTATTACTAACTATTAAATTACAGGTATTGGAATTGCCTTTCAAATTTGACTGTTAGTGATTGTCCGAAATAACAAACGCCTTATCTAAACGAATGGAACGTAACAAATTAATAATAATAATAAATAACAATAATGATAATAAAAACGTTTTATTATTATTATTATTATCAATTTATTCCGTTCCATTTGTTTAGATGCGGCTTTCGTTATTTTGGATAATTCATAACTTTGGATAAATTCGTATTCATTAAATTCACTAACAGCCAAATTTGAAAGGTAATTCCAATACCTATAATTTAATAGTTAGTTATTGTTAGTTAGCTAGTTAGTTAGTTAGTTATTTACTTTCTTGTTTTCATATTTTTCAATTTACGAATTTAGGAATTTTCAAATTTACGAATGCGATCATAACGAAAAAAAAAACAACAAAACGAATTAAACTAAAACTAATTTTTCGGCAGTGCATATGTCTATTTTTTTTGACTGTCTTTTCACTACTTTTGTAATAAACATCTCTGGTTCATTATTCTGTGCATGCTCACCATGCACCAACATTTCCTCTGGCATACAGTGCCTTGAAAAAGTATTCACACCCCTTGAAATTTTTTACATTTTGTCATGTTACAACCAAAAATGTAAATGGTTTTTATTGGGATTTTATGTGATAGACCAACACAAAGTGGCACAAAATTGTGCAGTGGAATGAAGATGATAAATGGTTTTCACATTTTTTTTACAAATAAATATGTGAAAAGTGTGGGGTACATTCGTATGGCGCCCCCCGAGTCAATCATTTGTAGAACCGCCTTTCACTGCAGTTACAGCTGCAAGTCTTTTTGGGGATGTCTCCAGGGCCGGACTGGCCTACAGGGATACCGGGACATTTCCTGGTAGGCTGCCTGCCCTGGGGCTTGAGCTGTGGCTGCAGCGCTCCCCTCCCTCCTCCTCCCCCTCATACACAGTTACATAGTAGGTGAGGTTGAAAAAAGACACAAGTCCATCAAGTCCAACCTATGTGTGTGATTATATGTCAGTATTACATTGTATATCCCTGTATGTTGCGGTCATTCAGGTGCTTATCTAATAGTCTCTTGAAACTATCGATGCCCCCCCGCTGAGACCACCGCCTGTGGAAGGGAATTCCACATCCTTGCCGCTCTTACAGTAAAGAACCCTCTACGTAGTTTAAGGTTAAACCTCTTTTCTTCTAATTTTAATGAGTGGCCACGAGTCTTTTTAAACTCTCTTCTGCGAAAAAGTTTTATTTCTATTGTAGGGTCACCAGTACGGTATTTGTATATTGAAATCATATCCCCTCTCAAGCGTCTCTTCTCCAGAGAGAATAAGTTCAGTGCTCGCAACCTTTCCTTATAACTAATATCCTCCAGACCCTTTATTAGCTTTGTTGCCCTTCTTTTGTACTCGCTCCATTTCCAGTACATCCTTCCTGAGGACTGGTGCCCAGAACTGGACAGCATACTCTAGGTGCGGCCGGACCAGAGTCTTGTAGAGCGGGAGAATTATCACTTTATCTCTGGAGTTAATCCCCTTTTTAATGCCAATATTCTGTTTGCTTTGTTAGCAGCAGCTTGGCATTGCATGCCATTGCTGAGCCTATCATCTACTAGGACCCCCTGGTCCTTCTCCATCCTAGATTCCCCCAGAGGTTCTCCCCCCAGTGTATAGATTACATTCACATTTTTGCCACCAAAATGCATTATTTTAAATTTTTCTACATTGAACTTCATTTGCCATGTAGTTGCCCACCCCATTCATTTGTTCAGATCTTTTTGCAAGGTTTCCACACCCTCTTCTTGTCTACATGTCACATACACAGCGTGAGACCCCTGTGTCACGGAGCTCAGTCTGAAATGTTCGGCCGCACGGTGACAAAGATCCCGCCCTCCTCCTAGACCAGCTCGTGTGATAGGCGCAGTGTTCTATCTATCGCACGAGCTGGTCTAGGAGGATGGCGGGACTTTTGTCACAGCGCGGCCGAACATTTCAGACTGAGCTCCGTGATACAGCGGGAGATACCCGCTGTGCGTAATCCAGGCACTGACTGGTGAGGCTGCATGGACGGGCACAGTCAGTGTAGTGAGGCTACATTGATGGGCACAATGAGGCTACATTGATGGGCACAGCAAGGCCGCAAGAATTGTACAAAAAAATGATTAGTTAAAAGCACCATTGCTTTTTTTACCACTACTATTCCTTTATATTGGCTTTTGGAATTTACAAATGCAGCAATTTAGAAATCAGATGAAAGGTTTAGCGCTGGGAAACACTTTTTGGAAGATAAAAAGTGCATTTTCTATACAACTATACAGATCAGACCAAAATGAGGGACAAATGAGGAGGAATGAGGGACAGAGGGACAGTTGGGAGCTATGGATCTGTGTGAGACCTGTGCCACTGACCCTAGACAAAGGCCGGATAAAACCATGCAGCGGGCCAGATTAGGGAATCTATGGGAATTGAAATGCGAGTTGATACAGCTTAGAAGCAGGTCAATTGAAGGTTAGATAGAGGTTGACTACGGGGCTATTGCACCTGTCAATGAACTTTACATCATCCCAGACGCATCTCCAACTGATCTCAAATGCAAGTGCCCCCGATAGCAAGTTGCATTTGCCCATAGCTCCCCACTGTCCCTGATTTGGAGGGACTGTCCCTGATTTGGAGCAATGTCCATCTGTCCCTCTTTCCTCCTCATTTGTCCCTCATTTTGGTCTGATCTATATAGATGTATATAAAATGCACTTTTTTATCTATCAAAAAGTGTTTTCCAGCGCTAAACCTCTTCATCTGATTTCTAAATTGCTGCATTTTGTAAATTCCAAAAGCCAATATAAAGTAATAGTAGTGGTAAAAAAAGCACTTGTGGGTTTAACCAATCTTGTTTTTTTTGTACAATGCTCCTTTAAGGGGGCGTGGCAAGGGGCGTGTCCTATGCCTGCATACTTTTGCTGATAAAAGGTTTACTTCCTCTTAAAAAGTTGATGGAAACCTGCATGCTGCAATGGCTGACATCCTAGTTGCCTGTCTTCATTATCAATGAATCGAGGTCCTGGAACAAGCATGCAGCAAGTGAAGACAAAACTACTGATTGACACACTTGTTCTGGGCCATTGGTTAAAAGTATTAATAACCCCTTCCCGCCGAGCGTACGCAGATGTGCGCACTCGGCTTTCCAGGGTTATACTGGGATGATGCCTGCGGCTGCAGGCATCATCCCGGTACCGTTGTTTAGAGCCAGCGATCGGCTATCCGAGTATTACAACCGATGCGGCTAAAAGCCGCTCGGCTGTTATACCGGAGGAGCGGGAGGGGACGTCACCCCTTCCCGCCTCCTCCCGCCGCTCTTACCGGTCCTCCCGTTCGATCGGGAGGCCCAATGACCAATCGGCTGCCTCTGGCGGCTGGGGGCGGACTGGAACGAAGCTGTGGGTGGCTTCGTTCCAGCCTCCTCATTGTAAACGCGGAAGCGACATCATGACGTCACTTCCCGTTTACTCGGCTGCCAATGGCGCCGGTTTTAAAAAAATACACAGTATTCAGAATCGCCGTTTTCGGCGATCTGAATACTTTGAAGTGCAAAAGAGGGATAGGGGGTCTTTTAGACCCCCTGATCCCTCCATAAAGAGTACCTGTCACCTATTACTGTCACAAGGGATGTTTACATTCCTTGTGACAGCAAAAAAAGTCATCAATATTTTTTTTTTTAAAAAACACAATTTATAAATATATAATTAAATAAAATAAATAAAAAAAATGTTTTTTTAAAGCACCCCCCGTCCCCGCGCAGCTCACGCAGCAAAGAAAACGCATACGGAAGTCGCACCAGCATATGTAAACAGTGTTCAAATCACACATGTGAGGTATTGCCGCGATCGTCAGAGCGAGAGCAATAATTCTAGCCCTAGACCTCCTCTGTAACTCTAACCTGGTAACCGTAAAAAAAAATTTAAAGCGCCGCCTATGGAAATTCTTAGGTACCGTAGTTTGTCGTCATTCCACGAGTGAGTGCAATTATAAAGCGTGACATGTTTGGTATCTGTTTACTCGGCGTAACATCATCTTTCACATTATATAAAAAAAATTGGGGTAACTTTACTGTTTGGATTTTTTAAAATTCGTGAAAGTGTCCCTTTTCCCAAAAATTTTGCGTTTAAAACACCGCTGCACAAATACCGTGTGATATAAAATATTGCAACAATCTCCATTTTATTCTCTAGATTCTCTGCTAAAAAAAATATATATATATATATATATATATATATATAATATTTGGGGGTTCTAAGTAATTTTTTAGCAAAAAATACGGATTTTAACTTGTAAACACCAAATTTCAAAAATAGGGTTAGTCATGAAAGGGATGAAGAAACAAGCAAGGCTACTAGCTTTTTCAGAAGTAGAAGGTTGTTATGAGCAGCCTACTTATTTCTTTTAATGCAGGTCTCCTTTAATATCGAGACTTTTTCCAGATATTGTTTATTGTAAGACTGAATTCTTCCACTAGATGACAGCATTGAGACAATATATATGTATATATGTGCGTCGGTATAAAAAGATGATTAATGACCACAGCTCTGTCTGACAACATGCGTGTATTCGTACTTATGGTTTGTATAATATTTAGTGAAGTGGGTTCACAATACTATTCTTCTCATAGGTTCTTTGTATTGTTTGTTTAGACAAATTGCTTCTTTTTCCCATCAATTTATAGATCCTATTGTTTTGCAGCATATAAAAATCTAGGCATGGCTCATTTTACTAGGTGTCGGAAAACTGAAATCTCACTGCGAATTACTGCCCATTGGGGTTTATTTTCTAAAACCGGAGAGTGCAAAATCTGGTGCGGCTCTGCATAGAAACCAATCCGCTTCCAGGTTTTATTACCAAAGTTTAATTGAACAATCTGAAGTTAGAAGCTGATTGGTTACCGTGCACAGCTGCGCCAGATTCTGAGTGCTCCAGTTTTAGTAAATCTACCCCAGTCAATCATCATCCTTGGGTCGTCTTATTAATCCTAGTTCCACCCAAAAGTGGAACCTCCACTTATTTGCTCCCCCCCCCCCTCCGGCATACCTCCCAACATTTTCAGATGAGAATGAGGGACACCTACTAACAAACCTATGTAGGCACAGGACACGCCCCCTGCCACACCCCCTTAAAGGAGAATTAACCAAAAAAAAAGGTCAATTAAATCCACAAGGACTTTTTTTTACTTTTTTTTGGCTTTTAAAATTTACAAATGCAGCAATTTAGAAATTGGATGAAAGGTTTAGCACTGGGAAACACTTTTTGATAGATAAAAAGTGCATTTTATATACATCTATATAGATCAGACCAAAATAAGGGACAAATGAGGAGGAACGAGAGACAGAGGGACATTGCTCCAAATCAGGGACAGTCGCTCGGAATTAGGGACACTTGGGAGCTATGCCTCGGGTGCCACAAGTGGTACCTTTCAGGGGGGGAGGGGAGAACGGGGACCTGTTTTTCACAGGTACCCTTCCCTACTTCCGGGAGACGGCGCCGCGGTGCCACCCCCCAGAAGTTCAGCCCCCTCCTTCTCCCTCCTCCTTCCTCCGCCGCCGGGCCAGTTAGCAAGTGCAGCGTGCTTTGCGCATGCGCAGTATGGAACAGGCTGTGATCCTAAAAGGCTTCACTGCCGGTTTCCTTTAGTGTAGATGGCGGCGGCAGCACCCAACATCGCGGGATCCCTAGACAGGTAAGTCCTTTTCATTTTCATGTATGTCTTCCATCTGAATTACTTGGTTGATCCTGCCAGTCACCTTTCTTCTTTGTTCTAAAACAGTGGTCTCTAAACTGAAACCTTTGGCTTGCCTTTATCCGGCCCTTGAGGCAATATTCCTTCCACTGACACCAACAATGGGGCAATATTCCTTCCACTGACACCAACAATGGGACACTATTGCTTCCACTGACACCAACAATGGAACACTATTGCTTCCACTGACACCAACAATGGGACACTATTCCTTCCACTGACACCAACAATGGGACACTATTCCTTCCACTGACACCAACAATGGGACACTATTCCTTCCACTGACACCAACAATGGGGCACTATTCCTTCCACTGACACCAACAATGGGACACTATTGCTTCCACTGACACCAACAATGGGACACTATTCCTTCCACTGACACCAACAATGGGACACTATTCCTTCCACTAACACCAACAATGGGACACTATTCCTTCCACTGACACCAACAATGGGGCACTATTCCTTCCACTGACACCAACAATGGGGCACTATTCCTTCCACTGACACCAACAATGGGGCACTATTCCTTCCACTGACACCAACAATGGGACACTATTCCTTCCACTGACACCAACAATGGGACACTATTCCTTCCACTGACACCAACAATGGGGCACTATTCCTTCCACTGACACCAACAATGGGGCACTATTCATTCCACTAACCAGTGGCGGCTGGTAGGTTCTTCTTTCGGGGGGGGGGGGGGGGGAGGAAAACAAACAACAACCCCCTCTGGCGGCACATCACTGACTGCACCCCTCCCTGCAGGAGATCCGGCACTTACCTGCTTGTGTGGCGGGGCTGTGGTGTCCTCTCCTTCTCTCCTGGAATGCGGGCAGTGGCGGCTGCGGTGCCTGCTCCTCAAGCTTGTGTCTCCTCTTCCGCCAAAACGCTAGGCATCCAATAGGATCGCCTGCTGCTTTGGCCAATCGGGAAACAGGTTTCAGGACCCGCCTTCTGTTTGGCGAGGAGGAATTTTAGTGTGAAAATAGCAAAAATTAATTCGCTATCGTCACACAACTGGGTGGGATCGGAGTGCAATGCTCTGCGCCCCGAGGCCACCCTATTTTTGAAGCCTATTAGAGCCTCTGGCTCTAATCAGGCACTTCTAAAAACAGCCACCCTGCATTTGAATCCATGGCCCGGCACTCTGTTATGTAGATCAGGGGGCCGGAAGCATGGATAGGGGAGGCGGAGCCTGGGTGCCCTCTATGGACGGGCCGCCACTGACACCAACAATGGGGCACTATTCCTTCCACTGACACCAACAATGGGACACTATTGCATTACTGACACCAACCACACTGTATTACCAAAAGTATTGGGATGCCTCCCTTTACACGCACATGAACTAAACGTGGGCATATTGTTTTTCCTAACTTACATACACTATATTGTCAAAAGTATTGGGACACCTGCCTTTACACGCACATGAACTTTAATGACATCCCAGTCTTAGTCCGTAGGGTTCAATATTGAGTTGGCCCACACTTTGCAGCTATAACAGCTTCAACTCTTCTGGGAAGGCCATCCACAAGGTTTAGGAGCGTGTCTATGGGAATGTTTGACCATTCTTCCAGAAGCGCATTTGTGAGGTTAGGCACTGATGTTGGATGAGAAGGCCTGGTTTGCAGTTTCCGCTGCAATTCATCCCAATGGTGTTATATTGGGTTGGGATCAGGACTTTGTATTGGCCAGTCAAGTTGCTCCACCCTAAACTCGCTCATCCATGTCTTTATGGACCTTTCTTTGTGCACTGGTGGGCAGTCATGTTGGACCAGGAAGGGGCCATCCCCAAATCTGTTCCCACAAAGTTGGGAGCATGAAATTGTCCAAAATGTCTTGGTATGCTGATGCCTTAAGAATTCCCTTCACCGGAACTAAGGGGCCAAGCCCAACCCCTGAAAAACAACCCCACATCATAATCCCCCCTCCACCAAATTATTAGCACCAGTGCATAAAGCAAGGTCCATTAAGACATGGAGGAGTGAGTTTGGGGTGGGGAAACTTGAATGGCCTGCACAGAGTCCTGACCTCAACCCCATAGAACGCCTTTGGGATAAATTAGAGCCAGGCCTTCTCGTCCACATTAGTGCCTGACCTCACAAATGCGCTTCTGGAAGAATGGTAAAACATTCCCATAGGCCATGGATATGCAATTAGCGGACCTCCAACTGTTGCAGAACTACAAGTCCCATGAGGCATAGCAAGACTCTGACAGCCACAAGCAGGACGCCAAGAGGCAGAGGCATGATGGGACTTGTAGTTTTGCAACAGCTGGAGGTCTGCTAATTGCATATCACTGCCATAGACACACTCCTAAACCTTGTGGACGACCTTCCAAGAAGAGATGAAGCTGTTATAGCTGCAAAGGGTGGGCCGACTCAATATTGAACTGTATGCAGCATTTTGGGGCAGATCTCTGCAGACAGCACGGGGTGATTAGGGTGTGCCCAGGAACATCCGACACACCCCGTGCACACGCCTATGACTACAGCGCCACCTGCTGGCACAGACAGCTATAATGCATATGCACAGTCACAGTATGTAAGCAGATTGCTGTTGTTTTTCCAACAAATCCATCTAAAACCTTTATTGCACTTCAAACTGTATTCAACTACCCACATTTGTACAATGAATCAGTGCTTAAAGCGGGGGTCCACCTATCTATCGTTTTTTTTTTTGGAGTTCATTCACAAACTTTTCTTCTCATGATTATCTACTCACATGTTCTGTGTAATAAGTCCGCCTGTGTCCGATTTTGTTGTAAAGAATAACTTATAAAATTCACTAAAGGCGGTTTCCATCTTCATTGTGGGCATTTGAAGCCCACAAGCATGTATTTCCTGGATGCAGTGAATGCTGTGCTCCCAGCATTCACCGAGATGTTGTGATGACGCTGTTGCACAATGCATGCTGGGAAGCCTGAGACTAGCTCCCAGGGGGCTGTGGGAGGCCTGGGAGAGGCTAGAAACACGCCTACTCCCATGGGAGGAAAACCAGGAAGTGCAAAGAAGATTAGAAAAAAAAGGTAATTACGGCGATTTAAATTTTTTTACACAGCATGTCAGCATCTAGGCAAGAAAGAGAATGCATAGAGATAATGTTCAAAATTTGGGTGGAACCCCACTTTAAGTATGTAAAACATTCCCGGGCAATGTAGCAAAAGCTCCAAACAATACTTCAAACAATTACCGGTCCAGAGAGGCGTGACAACGTCACATGCATAAGCTCCTCCCAATGTATTTAGTCATAACTGACGTAATCAGGGGCAGGGTTATAACGTGTTATACTGTAGTTATATATATATATATATATATATATATATATATATATATATATATATATATATATATATTAATAACAGTCAAAACTGCTTTTGCTCAATTTTGGAAATTATCTTTCTTATTTTTCTTTACAAGATTACGAAGTTCTGTCATGTGACCATACATCTCTTGTTTCTGATAATGGGGGACAGTGTGCTTGTATTCCATAGTCTGTTCAGCCTGAGATGCAGGCTGAGCTTGAGCAGCGTGTGTGTGCACGAGGCAAGCTGTGATTGGGGGGGGGGGGGGTTGGTTGAACAAATTACCCAATACAGGCATGCCCAATTAATAAATAAAATATACACTCACTTTATTAGGTACACCTGTTCAATTGTTAACTGCTAATCAGCCAATCACATGGCAGCAACTCAAAGCATTTAGGCATCTAGAGATGGGCAAGCATCAGAATGGGGAAGAAAGGGGATTTAAGTAACTTTGAACATGACATGGTTGTTGGTACCAGACAGGCTGCTCTGAGTATTTCAAAAACTTCTGATCTACTGGGATTTTCACACACAACCATCTCTCAGGTTTACAGAGAATGGTCCGAAAAAGAGAAAATATCCAGTGAGCGGCAGTTGTGCTATGTTGATGGACATGTGGTTAGCAATAGGAGGCAAGGCAGTCTTCTGTCCTTATGGCTCCAATTTGACCTTCCTATCCCTCAAATTGGTTCCTCTGAATCCTTGTGCAGCAACAAAAGCTCTATGATAACTCACATCTCATACCAAATAATTTTTTTTTTCTTTATTTAGTGCTTCCTTTCATACAGAACATTTGGAAGTCTGTCTTCAGATACTGAAGCCACAAGTTCATACCGACAGTCTCTGCTGCTGACTGTTGTTTAACACAGGAACAGGTTAACCACACTGGTGATTTCCATGAAACCTGCTCGCCCTGTTTTACGGTGAACCAAAATAGGAACCGTTCCAATTACCCAACACCGGAGTAAAGCTGAACCACCTGTGATGTCATAAGGGAATCCTTGTATGTAAATTTTTGACAAGTCGTATTATGCAGCTGGCAGAGTGTCAGGTAACATGCCTGTGCTTTACTCCGATTGTGATGGGACATAAACAATGCAATACACCTTCTTCTGCTGCCAAAGAAACATAGCAACGGATTTATTGCTGGCAATTTCTGATTGGTGTTTAAAAAAATAAGGATCTTTGCTGTTGCGAGAAACAGAGCTGGAGGCATAGTTCTATCAGCGTTAATTTCGTCAACTAAAACATTTTACTCGGCGAAATTAATACTAGTTTAGTCGACTAAAATACGACTAAAGCATTTGAGATGACTAAAATACCACTAAAACTAAAATGCCATTTTAGTCAAAAAAGAGACTGTGACTAAAACTGAATTGAAATTTGACTTCAAAATGAACACCGGTCTGTAGTGCATGTTCATACCTCAATACCATAAATAATAATAACATATTCGATTTTTCATCTCCAGCAGTTTATAATGAGTTTGGAAATTGTAGAGAAAGGTTAACTAATGCATTACAATTTAAATTACACCCGTTGGATTTTAGACGACTAAAATGAGTTTTAGTCGACTAAAATGTACTGGAGATTTAGTTGACTAAATACGACCAAAGCTAAAACAATTGCAGAAGACTAAAATGGCACTAAAACTAAAATGCCATATTAGACTAAGACTAAAACTAAATCGGAAATTTGCTGCCAAAATGAACACTATGCATTTCTATGTTCTATGCATACTTATAGCATATTTATAGGCATATTTATGCTTTTTTATATTTATTTATTTATATTTATTTATTTATATTTATTTTTATATTTATTTTATTATTTTAAATACTATTTATTTCATTTTACTGCAATACCTATTTTATTTATTTGTTCGTTATTTTATTTAATTATTCTTTTATATTATTTATTGATTGTTTTATATTATTTATTTATTATTTTATACTATTATTTATATACACTATGTCCTCAAAAGTATTGGTACGCCTGCCTTTACACACACATGAACTTTCGCCCATAGGGTTCAATATTGAGTTGGCCCACCCTTTGCAGCTATAACAGCTTCAACTCTTCTGGGAAGGCCGTCCACAACGTTTAGGAGGGTGTCTGTGCTTTGTGTGAGCCAGTTTACTGTCCCTAATGCCGCGTACACACGAGCGGACTTTACGGCGGACTTTGCCCGGCGGACTGGATTTCGTCGGACAATTCGATGTGTGTGGGCTCCAGCGGACTTTGTTTTCTCAAAAGTTGGACGGACTTAGATTTGAAACTTGTTTAAAATTTATCCGTTGAAATCGAGTCCGGTCGAAAAGTCCGCCGTCTGTATGCTAGTTCGACGGACAAAAAGCCACGCTAGGGCAGCTATTGGCTACTGGCTATGAACTTCCTTGTTTTAGTCCGGTCGTACGTCATCACGTACGAATTCGACGGACTTTGGTGGATTGTGTGTAGGCAAGTCCGTTCATTCAGAAAGTCCGTCGGAAAGTACGTCGAAAAGTCCGCCGGGCAAAGTCCGCCGTAAAGTCCGCTCGTGTGTACGCGGCATAAGAGTTTAGCAGGGCCAGACTGTGCTCAGTGGGAGTAAACAATGCCCAATCTTTGGTATAAGGGGGAGAAATAGACTATATTACCAAAGTATTGGGACGCCTGCCTTTACACGCAGATGAACTTAATGACATCCCAGTCTTAGTCCGTAGGGTTCAATAATGAGTTGGCCCACCCTTTGCTTCATGCATTGGTCCAAATCATTTGGTGGAGGGGGGATTATGGTGGGAGGTTGTTTTTCAGGGGTTAGGCTTGGCCCCTTAGTTCCAGTGAAGGGAACTCTTAAGGCGTCAGCATACCAAGACATGTTGGACAATTTCATGCTCCCAACTTTGTGGGAACAGTTTGGGGGATGGCCCCTTCCTGTTCCAACATGACTGCAGACCAGTGCACAAAGCAAGGTCCATAAAGACACGGATGAGCGAGTTTGGGGTGGAGGAACTTGACTGGCCTGCACAGAGTCCTGACCTCAACCCGATAGAACATCTTTGGGATGTTCACCCCGTTCGCCCTTTCACATCAAAGTCGCGATGACGTCAGAGCGTCAACCTCCCGACGTACGTTTCGTCTATAACTGACGTCGTCTGGGGAACGGGCGACGATCTGACTCATCGCAATTTATACACGTAAGTATAACCACGCCCCATCGTGACTTCTCAATGGCGGGGAAGAAACAGCCAATCTCCTTAACGGACTGAAATTTAAGAAGCACTTAAATTAATAATAAAAAACATGTTTACCATGATAAAAGGACGAGAGCAAGAAAAATAAGTTAGATGTTAAGTGCATCAAAAGTTTACACTGTCGATACCAAGCGGTGAGTCAAAACCCAGACCAGCACATATATCTGTATGGACGTAGAGTATAAATTGAACATCACTCCGCCTCTTTATTGCGAGATCTGGGGTGAAAAAAGACCTCAAATATCACAAAAAAAAATGGTCCTTTAGGCCAGGGGTCATCAACCCCCGGGCCGCGGCCCACTGCCGGGCCATGGCCTATTTGCAGCCGGGCCGTGAAGGCTGCACTGTTTGACGAGCGGCGGCGGCGGAACGAGCAGAGAGATGGCATCATCTCTCACCGCCCGCATCACCGCTGTTCAGTGCTCACAGCGGGGTTATACTAAGGCGAGCGAGCAGAGTGGCATCCTAGTTTGAACCCTACGGACTAAGACTGGGATGCCATTAAAGTTCATGTGCGTGTAAAGGCAGGCGTCCCAATACTTTTGGTAATATAATGTAGGTACATTATTGCAATGAGATTTTTTGCAACTGGAGATCTGCTGAATGTAGTTAGCTGTGGCTGGGTCCCAATATAACTTTTTTTTAGCAAGAGAGAGTAATTGGTATGGCGTGGAAGGCAAATGTTTGCTGTTTTATGTTGATATATGTGTTGACGACTGATCCAATCAATGGTTGTCATATAACGTTAATTAATTGCTAATTTTTTCTGTTCGCAAAAAACCCAGGAAAGAAAACATGTTAATGCTTTATTCTGAAGTTTGTTCAAACAGATGGAAAAAATAGCATGTCAACATATTTTCCATGGTAACTGTTTCCAATTTTAGTTAATGTTTTGGCTTGCCCAGAGCGGTCTGCCACCTGTTTGGGGCAGGTTGTTTTCTCGATGATGCAAGACCCGAAAAAGACATTTTCTTATGTCTAGCACAAGTTGTTATCATGGGACGGACATGAGAGAGCCACAAAACTTTAAAACCAAAGTGCTGACTTATAAAGTGTGAATGTTGTCGTCAAAGTTCAGTACTTCCCATTGCATTAACTTTGAAAGCAGACCTATGTTTTAAATACATAAGTATTCAACATTCAGACAGAAACACGTTTAAATTAAATTAAGGACCAAGCCATTTAAATTAGTATTTTTTGCTACTACTTCATCCAGACCGGCCGGCCTACTTTAATTTTGCAAACACGCAAAAAAAAAGTATATAAACTATACGCAATTGTGCAAAAAAAAAAATAAGTAAAAACATTCCACTGAAGTATAATTTTTTTTTTGTTTCAGGGTCCCCAGAGAGCCTCCCCCTTACATCAGGGTCCCCAGAGAGCCTCTGCCTTACATCAGGGTCCCCAGAGAGCCCCCCCTTACATCAGGGTCCCCAGAGAGCCCCCCTTACATCAGGGTCCCCAGAGAGCCTCTGCCTTACATCAGGGTCCCCAGAGAGCCCCCCCTTACATCAGGGTCCCCAGAGAGCCCCCCTTACATCAGGGTCCCCAGAGAGCCCCCCTTACATCAGGGTCCCCAGAGAGCCCCCCTTACATCAGGGTCCCCAGAGAGCCTCTGCCTTACATCAGGGTCCCCAGAGAGCCCCCCCTTACATCAGGGTCCCCAGAGAGCCCCCCTTACATCAGGGTCCCCAGAGAGCCCCCCTTACATCAGGGTCCCCAGGCACTATGCCTCCCATTGACACCTACCATGGGGCACTATGCCTGCCATTGATACCAACCACAGGGCACTATTCTTCCCACTGAAAACAACCATGGGGCACTATTGCTCTCATTGATAACAACCATGGGGCACTGTTCCTCCCATTGATACCAATTATGGGGCACTATTCCTCTCATTGATACCAACCATGGGGCATTATTCCTCCTGCTAACTCCTACTAGTGCTGGGACATTTTTTTACCCACACTAGTCACAGTCCGGCCCCCCTAAAGCCTGAAGGACACTAAACTGGCCCTTTGCTTAAAAAGTTTGGAGACCCATGTTCCAGACCAAACAAAGGCTGCAGTTTCCATGATTGTGAATATCAACATTTACTAAAGCAAAGCCCAAACAATGGAAGTCCTGGGCAGACTGGTTTCCTGACATGAATTGTAAAGCTAGATATTCAGTTTTGCCTGGATTGATTGAAACAACCATCTCCATCTGTGTTCTTAAAATCTGACCCGGGCTTGTCCTCCTGCTTTGGACTTTTGAAGGGGGTAATTAATTTTGGTTATTATTCACAGTTCATTTATTGGAAAGTTTTTTCACAACAACTTTCCGCTTGAGTGCCAATTTTGAAAATGCATTTCACAATGTTTCCATTTGGGAGACATGTCTGGACATAAAAGTGGCATTAAGCAAAAATGTGGCAAAGGGAATACCATAAAGAAAACACAGAGGAGATACAACATGGGGATGGATATGACATTTCCAGATGCAGACACTTTCTACTGATTGCTAAATATGGTAAAGTCTAGGGGATTATAAAATGTAACTTTGTCTAAGCAGTACGCAGTTATGTATAGTATCTGCTAACTGCATTAGAAAAAAAAAAAGAAACTGCAAATATTTTCTGAATTTAAGGTCAACAACCATGCTTGGAGTGCTAAGATATAAAAATAGAAATGATTGAATATGTCTAAACTTGGAGTGTTTTACTTAGCGTAGAAAATAAAACAGGAAGATGGGAAATTAATTTATGAAGTTGTAACCCTGGTATAGAAAAAAACAGATGACATATTTCAATTTGTTTGAATACATTTTGTTTTTAGACAGGATAGTTTTTTTTCTTAAATAGATCCCCCAGACAGTGTTAAAAAAAGCAAGCTCAGACACTTACACTATATTGTCAAAAGTATTGGGACACCTGCCTTCACACATGAACTTTAATGGCATCCCAGTCTTAGTCCGTAGGGTTCAATATTGAGTTGGCCCACCCTTTGCAGCTATAACAGCTTCAACTCTTCTGGGAAAGCTGTCCACAAGGTTTAGGAGTGTGTCTATGGGAATGTTTGACCATTCTTCCAGAAGCGCATTTGTGAGGTCAGGCACTGATGTTGGACGCGAAGGCCTGGCTCACAGCCTCTGCTCTAATTAATCCCAAAGGTGTTCTATTGGGTTGAGGTCAGGACTTTGTGCAGGCCAGTCACGTTCCTTCACCCCAAACTCACTCATCCGTGTCTTTATTGACCTTGTTTTGATCTCAACCCAAAATAACACCTTTGGGATAAATTGGAGCAGAGACTGCAGGCCAGGCCTTCTCACCCAACATCAGTGTCTGACCCCACAATTGCGCTTCGGGGAGAATGGTCAAACATTCCCATAGACACACTCCTAACCCTTGTGGACAGCCTTCCCAGAAGAGTTGAAGCTGTTATAGCTGCAAAGGGTGGGCCAACTCAATATTGAACCCTACGGGCTAAGACTGGGATACCATTAAAGTTCATGTGCGTGTAAGGACAGGTGTCCCAATACTTTTGACAATATAGTATCTTAAATCTGTAATGTGTAGTACCTCTTCTTTACCATAAGATGTCCTCCGTCATTTGGATTAAATAACACCCAATAACACCCAACATCACCTAATCTGGAAGACTCAGGACATACTGTAAGTTCTGTACTTTATGGAAGGCATAGCAATGGCATCCTTAAAGCAGAATTAAAGTCTAAAACAAAAAAACTTATGAGGGGGCTCTTTATTGCAGAAGAGCCATGCAATGTCCCCTCTGCAATCAAACAAACCTACCTGCCTGTTGGCCAGCTTCTTTAAATTGTACACTTAGCTGCAGATGGTTACCTTATTGGCACATAGCCTGCATGCTGGGATTAATGAACTCCTGCCAATAAAAACATCCAAAGACCCAGCACCTGGAAGAAGCCAGGGAGAAGATGCCAGTGCAGGCAAGGGACCTCAAGGACGTTGGACTTTTGGAGGGGAGGTGAGCATTATGGACTTTAGTTGGCCGTCTTGATTGGCAGGATGAATTAACTATTCCATTTAATATGCCCAAAGACAGGTCAGCCTGGAAGAATCCTAGGAGAAAATGTCAGTGCAGGCGAAGGACCTCAAGGATGTTGGACTGTTGGAGGGGAGGTGAGCATTATGGACTTTAGTTAACAGTCTTGATTGGCAGGTTGAATAAACTATTCAAATTAATATGGCCAAAGACCCGGCAGCCTGGAAGAAGCCAGGAAGAAGATTCTGGTGACCTCGTGGACTTCAGACCATTGGAGGGGAGGTGAGCAATACAGACTTTAGTTCCGCTTTAACTCGCAGTGTTCTGATGCAGGCAGTGGCAATGACATTATTACATCAGATATGCTCCCTGTTTTAGCGAAAACTACTAAATAAATTAAATTAATTTTACAAAACTATATAATTTCTCTTATGCTGAACAGCAAGCACTAATTACATTGGTCACTGGGTCTGGCCCTGCTATTTCCTACTGGTGCAACCAAAGCCAGCAACCATTGAAGCTGGTATGTAATTGTTGTAAGGCAAGATGGTTTAATATCATATTTCTGGAGTTTCACTTCCTGGTTGATACAGACAGGTGGAATGTAACAAGTTGCACATCAAAGCTTTGTAGAACAAAAGCTTGGCTTCTGACCAACTGGTGTGATAAAATGGAGATCCTTGATTAGCACTCTGCAAGCAAGCTTCAAAGAGAGATGATTGATGAAGTTGAGCTACAGGAGATCAAAGGGCCAACTAATACTGAAGGTGACCCGGGTCACATAGCGATGATACATGGACGAATGCTGCCCCTAGAGGCCAATACAGCAGGATGGACAGAAATATAATATATTGAGAAGGACTGCCCTGTATCTACTTTCATTCATTAGAAACCTAAATGGCCTGGCAATGGGGTTGGGTCTGGACGGTGTATGGATGAAGTTAAAAAAGTGCATATAGAAGGCAAGTCGTCCCTTTTTCCGCTCTTGGCTCTTGCCTGATGGTTCTCTGAGCCTCATGGCTCTCTGTTACCATTTTGAGCCCAGCTGACGAGACAATATCTACAGGACAGCCTTGCGATAAGTATCTTTGATGTTCTTTTGTTATATGCTTTGTAATATCTTCCTTTAGTGTTTTCATGTTAGCATTTTCCTACTTTCTTGGGAAATAAATAAGACGTTGTTTTACTAAGCAGTGTGTTTGTTTTCATAGCTAACCTTATATCATTGTGCTTATCAACAGTAACATTATCAGAGTTTGAATAGACTAGCTAACTATAGGAATAGACAAGTTAATACATATATGCAATAAATAGATGGAATCCGTAACCACCCTTGGATATTATTTATTTTAGCATTTATTTCAATAGCAGTTATTTCAATTGGCACCCCGGAAGGCGTGTGGAATTTATTTGTGCACAGAACGCAAACCCTAATGTATTTTTGTCTTGAGTTCCTATAAGCTAAGGAATCAACTACACCTAAAATGGAAAGCCTTCTCTACTGTGGACAAGATTTGCGCTGGTTCGTGAACTCTGAAGCCCTACTTGAATGGCCTTGAAAGTTCTATGAAATATTTCATCAGTGAGCGGATGCGCAAAACCTGGTGAGATTTTTGGCTGGTATATGTGTATGTGTGAACGTTTATTGTATTGCTAATGCAAATTGTTTGAGGCTTGTGTAGCTGGTCAAGTGTGCTGGCGAGTGAGGGGCTGATCACCCTTGGTTATCTGATGTACTCTGCAGATTGACAGGATAAACCAGACATCTTTGAGGAGAAAGTGGGAGAAATATAGATTATAAATTAATATTATTATATTTAATTTTTTTTATTATTGTGAACAGTGGGTGGAAATACCGCGCCAGTTGTGGTGGTGAGCAGCCAACACAACAATTAGACAAATTGTAAAGTGACAAATAAAACAAAAAAGCGTGGCACTTAATGATGTCTATTATTGCACAAAGACCTGACCAGAATGGAAATGTGGAGGAAAGTTGTGCCATAAAAGTTTGAATGGAACACTCAAACTAAGAAGTGTATAGATACCTGTGAAAAACTAAAAAAATAGGCAATACATACATGAGTGTACAAAACCTGTAAAACATCAACCATAAAACATGGTCTAGATACACATGTGTTCACACAAGGGGTGAATGTATATTTCAACACATATCTGATTGTGTGTATCACCAAATAAAAAATTAATACAGTGTCAACTATATTGCTGTAGGTGACACTTATGGCTCAATATGTGTTGCTAGACCTCTAAGTTTAATTTATTTGTTTGGTGTTGCTTTAAATGCTTTACAGTTGTAGTCACATTTATGACTGTTTCTATATATGATATTTCGCTATTTCATATATACTCCAGTTTATGCACAGTATTGTACTTATATCACCTTTTATTGATACTCCACTTTTTGTTTGAGTTTTGGGTATCAGCAATATAGTTTGATTCATATTCATCACAACATCTCCTTGGGTTCAATTTTAGTTTTCACATTACACAGTCCACCATCCCCTGTTGGTTTGGTTTTATTTTTATTTTTAGCGGGTATGTTTCTAGGTTGTAGTTTTTTTAGTTCACACACTTCATACTACTATTCATCACTTCAATCACTCACAGACATAGGCTCATTTCATTACATCAACACATTTATTTCACACGGTTTCATTTTCCTATCCTTGCAGAGCAGTGTGGACTGTTAAGCACACACCAGAATCACATGGTCGTGACATGATCACTTGGTCTTCACCTGACTGCTGTCTCTGGTTTGGATGGGATTCCTCACCTCAGCCCCGGGGGAGATGATCATCCTTGTCCCTCTTCTTCCCTTGGATTTAAGGTTGGGCGACATCATTTGGCCGTACTGTAAGTTACACACCATTATTTTGAGAGATTGATCTCCGTTTAAAGGATATCCTATACTTATCAATATTACTGACTTTATTTCAGAGCATTTTACTCCTGATGATTGGCATGAGCCATGAAACATGCGTTGAGTTACACCGAACTGATGCTTAGACAATTTTTGCCTACCATGAAAAATTGATTATGTTCATTGAACTTTTATGAATGGATGAGTGTCGTTTTGTAACTATAATGCCTATTATGTTTTATCTTACTCTGTATAATTATTATATATTCATGCAAATATATTACATTATATTGTGCCCTGTATTAGATTGACACCTTATATGATGTGATTTGTTATTAATAAATAATTTTATAAATGAACTGAATAAGGTATGCATTCAGTGACTTGCCTCATATAAAGTCTCATTTTTTCCCCCACCCTTTATTGTATAGACTAGTTGAGCAACCTTCAGTATAGACTAGCTAGCGCATCAATGGAAGTCATTGAAGATTTTCTTAAAAAAACATGCCTGTGTTAAATTCAACACTATGCCAGAAAGCGCTTTAACACACCAATTTAATGAACTTTTGAAACAATGTAATATTCATAATGATGAGACAAAACATAAAACGTATTTGAAAAAAGACAGGAAAGCGAGAATGGCCAATGTTGTATGCATGTTATTGAAAATGAAAGACATTGCTATAGCGAAAGAAGGCCAATGGTATACTGAGAGAAAGCAATGATTGGAGCAGGTACAAAGTGTAACTAAGAATATATTAACAATGGTTGCAAAGGCAGATGCAAGTGTTTGTGATCACATTGAACAATTAGTGACTGAGAAATGTGTATTGAAACATAAAATGAATGAATTAGAGGAAATGTGTAAACAAAGAGAAAGTTGTATTGCCTCTTTGAATCAGATGGAGGCTGAGAATGAGCGTATTATAATACTGCTTAGGAAGGAATTACATGAAGCCCAGTCTGCCATGGAGTTCTCCTCTGCACATGCTCAGTGCTTAGCAAAGATAGAGACTCTGAAACAACATGTAGAAAAGCCAAATGCTAGTGTTGCTGCAAGTGATGTTGCTATGGTGGGAATCAATGTTGGAGATCTGAATGAGGAATATTTAAATAAAAGTGCAGTAACTGCACTTGAAATTGATTCAGGGGTTGAAACAGTGGAGACTTCTGACAAGTCCATTGCTAGTGACTTCTCAGACAATGAAAGTATAAAGTCGGTTGATTGCAATCATAGTAATGTTATGCAGCAATGTGAGTCTCCATCGCCATATGCTCAGAGAAGGGCCTATGCAGGGATACCAGCTCTCAAGTGCTTTGTTTGTAAAAAGGGAGGTCCCATAGCTAGGTATTGTTTGGTGGCTAATAATGATATGAAAAGGAAATCGCACTACCCTAAAACTACACCAAGGTGTTATGAAGTTTATTCTGCGAGATGGGGTAGCAATCTAAGGCATAGAGGCCATAGTAATCAAACCCGTTTCCCTTTTAAGACCCAAATGCTGAGATTACAAACCGAAAATAGTCAATTAAGACCGGAAAGGCGTCACTATGTAGAACAGTTGCATAAACTCAAAATGGAGGTAGCCGCATGTTCATTTAAATATAGCACTGGGGAAACAATGTTAGCAGCCCTTAGTGAGCTGTATGGATGGTAAACATGGATTGTACCTTACTGGTAAGCATGGATGGTACCTTACTGGTATGGCGGGGCTGTCACTTCAATAGAAACAATGCTTGAATAAGAAGGAAGGAGCACCCGGTGTAGAAAATAATGCAGCTCTTGGTGGAAGAATACAAACGTTTATTGAAAGTGTGAGAACATACGGATCGAGCCAATGCATTTGGGGTAATGGCCTCCCCTTCTTCTTCGTGGCAGCAAAGGTGTCCAGTGCGTCAACTCACCAATATTCCAACAGTACAAATTAATGGCCACTGCCCCGTCTATAACTGTCTTCGCAGCAAGAAGCACATGGAAGGGCAATGCATGCAAAACAAAACCAAAGAAAATTCCCAGCTCAACTTACCAACCAGCTTGCAACCAACTGGATTATTCTGTCTAACAGTATGTATACAAAACGTTTGCGTATGTTTTCGCACCAGAATCAATTTTATATATGATTTATTACATTCAAACTGACATGAAGTATTTACATCTTCTCAACCTTCACGATCTGTCTGAAGTACACCTTGGGATTCATGCACCAGTACTTGAAAATCAGTGCAGGTTTTCCCATTAGCATAGTAAAATCTATACTAGATTTGGGTGTAGGGAATTTAAGATTCGGAGATTTCTAATTGGGGGCGATGTTCCATTTTACTGCTCCCAAGATGGTAAGAAGTCTTTTAGCGTTTCAATAAATAAGTGACAGGTCAATGTTGTCACCGACTTTGGGCTGCAGGAGGACCATTGCCCAGAGAACTCTGTGTTTTAATGTGTTCTTAAGTTATCCAGAGCTGGTCACTAATTGCTTTTAGCTTCTTATGCAGAAGTTAGTCCTATGGGGGGGGGGGGCGGACTGTCTAAGGTGGTCATTGTCATGATAATAGGATTAGCTCTACTGTCTAAAGTGACCATTGTGTGAGATAATGGGAGTAGCCCTTATCTGATGGTTTTCTGTATAAATTCAGTGTGTGTTTCTCAAATAAAGCAGTTCTTAGTCTAGTTCACTCCAAGACTTGGTGTTGTCTGGTCCTTGGGGTTACTATAGCCAGATCCATTGGTCTCGTGTTCCAGGACTTGGGAAGCAGCTTTTTGGCAAAAATACCCAACAGGGTATCCGGATTCCGTCACAAATGTAATCATGCATATAATGAGGACCTGAACTGTGGTAGCGGTACCTATAAAAACACAAGCAGAGGGCAAAGGACCAGTCTCCAATACTGCTTGTGATCCCCCTACAGCTAATCTTTTCCTGATTACTGACTTACCAGGCCTTGTTTTGTCTCTGTGTAGAGGTTGCCATCCTGGTAAAAGAGCAGCATAATGCTTCCTCATAGCAGATCCATACCCTATTGAGTCATAATCTGATGTCTGATGGGATAATATTTAGGAAGCATTAGGGAGAGGTGAAGGAAACACAGATCCTTGGGATGCATGAAACAGAAACAGGGAGATTCTTGCACTGCAGGTCCTCAAGTACAGCATCTTCTTCAGGAAGGAGAACAGTGAACGTCACAGTAATGACATCACCGAATCTCATACCAAACCGGGAGAGACACACTTCCGGACTGCCCACTGTATATACACGTCATGTGCATGACAAAAAAAATTGTATTCGTTATTCTACTTATTTAGTTTTGTTAAAGTCGGCTGATTCGTTCAATTCGCATTCAGAATTCCTATCCAGAATTTTTCTAATTTTCTTCTAATTTACCGTTTTGGTTTTTTTTCGATTCAAAGCGTTCGAATTTAAAACTTTAGATTTATTTCTTTTTTTCGATTACAATGTGGCAAAGGGAACAAACAAAGGAAAAATCTTTATCAAATGATTACAATGACTTTTTAAATTGTTGCTCTCACTCTAATGCCCCGTACACACGATCGGACATTCCGACAACAAAATCCTAGGATTTTTTCTGACGGATGTTGGCTCAAACTTGTCTTGCATACACACGGTCACACAAAGTTTTCGGAACATCCGATCATTCTGAACGCGGTGACGTAAAACACATACGTCGGGACTATAAACGGGGCAGTAGCCAATAGCTTTCATCTCTTTATTTATTCTGAGCATGCGTGGCACTTTGTGCATCGGATTTGTGTACACACGATCGGAAATTCCGACAACGGATTTTGTTGTCAGAAAATTTTATAGCCTGCTCTCAAACTTTGTGTGTCGGAAATTCCGATGGAAAATGTGTGATGGAGCCCACACACGGTCGGAATTTCTGACAACAAGGTCCTATCACACATTTTCCATCGGAAAAATCCGACCGTGTGTACGGGGCATAACAATTGCGGCAATACCTCACATGTGACGTTAAATACTGCAGTTATGGCGGCAGCTAGCTGCCATAACCCCAGTATTTTTTTATACAATGGGCGATTCTCTTTTACATAAAAGTGATCCCCGGATCATTTTTAAAGGCGGCGGGAGAGGTCCCTCCCCCCCTCCTGCCGCTTCCCGGTCATCTTCGGGCTGACCGGATTTTTACGCAAGTCGTGCCCACATATGTAACCAGAGTTCAAACCCCACATGTGAGGTATCGCCGCAATTGTTAGAGTGAGAGCAACCATTCTAGCAGACATGTGTGGTTCCTTTCCTTCCGAAATATTATTTGGACGAATTTTCGCTATTCGGAGATTCGGATATCTCCGAATACCCGAATTACAATATAAACAAATTTTACCGAATGCTCCGAATAACAAAACGAAATTCAGACTGAAATTTGAATCAAATTTTACATCGAACTCCAGTCGAAATCTAACTGTACACATATTGCTGAAATCAAAGACCGCGTGTTATTAGAGTACCTTTGCGAAAAATAATGCTGTTTTAGTTAAGCCAAAGGTGATTTAAAGAGTCATTGTAATCATTTGATGAAGATTTTTCTTTTGTTTGTGCACTATGCCACATTGGAATCGAAAGAAAAAAAAAAATCTAAAGTTTTCGATTTGAACGTTTTGAATTGAAAAAAAAAAACCCAGTAAATTCGAAGAAAATTCGAAAAAATTTTGAATACGAATCCCGAATGCGAATTGAATGAATCAACCGACTTCAGCAAAACTAAATAGATTAACAAATCGAAACAAAACTATTTTTATTGTCATGCACATGTTTAAGTTCTAGCACTAGACTTCCTCTAGATCCCTAAACCTATAACCTGTAAAAAATGTTTAAGGCGTCGCCTATGGAGATTTTTAAGTACCGTAGTTTGTCGCCATTCCACAAGCGTGTGCAACTTTAAAGTGTGACATGTTAGGTATCTATTTACTATACGAAAAAATTGGGCTAACTTTATGGTTTTCTTTTTTTTAATTCAAAATAAGTGTATTATTTCCAAAAAAATTGTGCTTGTAAGACCGCTGCGCAAATACGGTGTGACATAAAATATTGCAACGATCTCCATTTTATTCTCTGGGGTCTCTGCTAAAAAAAAAATATATAATACTTGGGGATTCTAAGTAATTTTCTAGCAAAAAATACTGACTTTAACTTATTAACAACTAATGCCAAAAACAGGCCTGGTCCTTGAGTGGTTAAGGCGGCCATACATGGATCGAAATTCAGCCGGTTTAGCAGGGACCGGCTGAATTTCGATCCATATATGGGCACCCTGGTTGTACAGAAGTCGATCTACTGATCGACTTCTGTACAACCAGCCTGTTGGATAAAGGTCGCTCGATCAGCACAGCAGGCTATAGCTGGCAGCACTGATCAGTGTGTTCTGACAGCGGGGAAGGCCCCCTGCTGTCAGAACACAATAGTTAAGCGGGTGTCATTCGGGAATCGGGTCTTTGTTTTTTTTTTGTTTAGCCAGATGGTTGAATGAAAAAAAAATAACCATCTATGGGCTGCCTCGGATGATTTTACACTGTGGACATGAGGCTAAAAGCAAAGAGAGCACACTGCTGCTTTACAGGAGGGTTTCAAGGCAAAAGGTAATTTAATTAGGCTATTTCTTAGGCTTGATTAACCGCTTAAGGACTGCCCCACGTACATATACTGCGGCAGGGCAGCCCTTAAGTGCAAAATCATGTACCTGTATGCGATTTCTTATACCTTGTCATGGGGCGCACACACGCGCCACCGGAGACCCGCTCCCGCTGTGATTGGGCAGAGTGGAAACCAATCAGTGGGTCTGGTGGACCCGATGTCCGCTGAGAACCCGGCAATCGTTTGGAGTGAGGGGAAAATGTGAACAAGGCCGGCCGGAGTTCTACCAGAGGGGAAAATTGAGATCTTGTGTTTCTGCTAAGCAGAAACACAGATCTCTGTTTTCCTTTAGTCAAAGCACATCCCCCACTGTTAGAAAGCACCCCCCCTAGGGACACATTTAACCTTTTGACCGCCCCTGATGTTAAGTCTTCCCTGCCAGTGTCATTAGTACAGTGACAGTGCTTTTTTTTTTTTAGCACTGATCACTGTATTGGTGTCACTGGTCCCCAAAAAGTGTCACTTAGTGTCAGATTTGTCCGCCGCAATATTGCAGTCCTGCTAAGAATCACCGATCGCCGCCATTACTAGTAAAAAATATATAAAAAGTCCCTAAATATATATCCCATATTTTGTAGATACTATAACTTTTGCGCAAACCTATCAATATATGCTTATTGGGATTTTTTTTACCAAAAAATATGTAGCAGAATACATATTGTCCTAAATTAATGAAGAAATTTGATTTTTTACATTTTTTATTGAATATGTTTTATAGCAGAAAGTAAAAAATATCGGGGTTTTTTTTTTCATAATTTTTGTTTATAGCGCAAAAAAAAACAAAAAACGCTGAGGTGATCAAATGCCACCAAAAGAAAGCTCTATTTATAGGAAAAAAAGGACATCAATTGTATTTGGGTACAGCGTCGCACGACCGCGCAATTGGCAGTTAAAGCGACGCAGTGCCGTATCGTGAAAAATGGCCTGGTCAGGAAGGGGGTAAAACCTTTCGGAGCTGAAGTGGTTAACATATCTAGATTCAACCTACAAGATAGCAAACCTTAATTTATTGACACAGAAGGGAGGGTGAAGAAAACTCTCCGAAGTAAGTTGAAATCTCCTCTAGCCAATTGCCGCCATTAATGTGCGTTTTGGAGGATTTTCCCTCTAATCCTATTCTGGTAAAAAAAAAAACACCAGTAGGTGGAGCTCTAGCTCATTTTGACATGTTTCCCAAGGAAATCTTAAATCCATTACTGAAAATCCCCGGTGTTTAGAGAGATCAATAGCCCAATTACCAAATGGCTAAATGAGAGTGAGACTCCTCCCCTTCCCTCCCAGTCCTTGACTTCTCTGCTCATAAGAGAGAAGACAAAGAGAATCAAATGGAGAGAGACAATCTGAAATCATTGAGCTTCTCCTTATTTCTCTTTATTAAATCTGTGAATCCATTGTAAGATGTGTACCTTGTATTAAATGTTTATTTGTGAAATAAAGGTGTTATATATTAAAAACTGAAATTAAAATCATATGAGCGTAAAAAAAAAAAAAAAAAAACTAAATTACAATTGACACAAAACCATTATAGTGTTGGAAGCTAATGTAGTATGAATATTTTTATGCAGTATTTTTCTAAATTCTCTTTTTGGTAATTTGGGATCTGTGAGGCTGAATTCACACTCCAATGAAGTGTGATTAACCGCTCCGGCAGCTCTCCGTTGCCGGCTGCAGTAGGGGGCAGTGTTGTGCACAATTCCACACATCACACTGCTCCTTTTTTTGTTTTGTTTTGTACAAACTTTATTTGAAGTGTACAAAATGTGCACTTCATTTATTGCAATGTACAGCAGCGCGATGCGATACAATGCTGTACATAGATTCAGCACTGTGTGCTGTGATAAAGTGCAGCATGTCTGCATTTTATTACAGCATGCTGCAGCGCAGCCATATGCTGCATTGCAGTGTGAATGGGACACATAGAAAACTATTGTTTCCTAGTGTCCCTGCGGTCCCTGCAATGAAAAAGAAGAAGATTTACTATAGAGGAAGAGTTACTCTACCAACATGTGAAATTTGAACAATATACGCTATATTACCAAAAGTATTGGACGCCTTTACACACACATGAACTTTAATGGCATCCCAGTCTTCGTCCGTAGGATTCAATATTGAGTTGGCCCACCCTTTGCAGCTATAACAGCTTCAACTCTTGTGGGAAGGCTGTCCACAAGGTTTAGGAGTGTGTCTATGGGAATGTTTGACCATTCTTCCAGAAGCGCATTTGTGAGGTCAGGTACTGATGTTGGATTAGGCCTGGCTTGCAGTCTGCGTTCTAATTCATTCTAACGGGTTGAGGTCAGGACTCCTTGCAGGCCAGTCAAGTTTCTCCACCCCAAACTGGCTCATCCATGTCTTTATGGACCTTGCTATGCACACCGATGTGCAGTCATGTTAGAACAGGAAGGGGCCATCCCCAAACTGTTCCTACAAAGTTGGGAGCATGAAATTGTCCAAAATGTCTTGGTATGCTGACGCCTTAATGCCCTGCGCACACGGTCGGATTTTCCAGCGGAAAAAGTGCGATCAGATCGTGTTGTCGGAAATTCCGACCGTGTGTGGGCTCCATCGGACTTTTTTCCATCAGAATTTCTGACACACAAAGTTTGAGAGCAGGCTATAAAATTTTCCAACAACAAAATCCGATCGGTTAAATTCCAAACGTGTGTACGCAAATCCGACGCACAAAGTGCCACGCATGCTCAGAATAAATTAAGAGAAGAAAGCTATTGGCCCGTTTATAGTCCTGACGTACGTGTTTTATGTCACCACGTTCAGAACGATCTGATTTTCGACAACTTTGTGTGACCGTGTGTATGCAAGAGACGTTTGTGCCAACATCCGTCGGAAAAAATCCATGGATTTTGTTGTCGGGATGTCCGATCAATGTCCGACCGTGTGTAGGGGGCATTAGACTGCGATGCCATTAAAGTTCATGTGCGTGTAACGGCAGGCGTCCCAATACTTTTAGACACTATAGTTAAGAAAAACAATATGCCCACTTTTACAATTGTTCCCAGTATACCGGGTTCACAAAGATCCTCATAGAATGGCCTGTCCTATTTACAGTAAGTAATGCCAGAGCGCAAAATGAAAGCCCCGGTAGGCAAGCTTTCATAGGATTGCAGGAATATCGCAACAGCCTTCCAATCAGCACAAATCTGGTCTTTGAAATACATGAAATACTGAACGGCCACAAAGGGGTTGATTTCACATTTGTTTACACACAGATGTCTACTTGTCAGCAGCTATTGGACCCAAACTAAAAGAAAGACATTTCCTAACATAAACACGCATTACTAGCTGAAGTTAAGTAAGCATTGAATCCAGGTGGCAAGTCCATGTCTCTCCAATTATGTAACAGCAAAGGCCAAAGGCAATGCACCATGGTTAACCTTGAACTTTATGTACGATAAATGTACATACAGCTGTTCCCTGTTTACAATTACCATGGCTACGCAACATAACCCATCAAATAATCGCGGTGGAAATATTTTTTCTAAATAATAGGGCTATAGAAATCTGCTCTATTTGAAATAACACTATTTTAGAAGGCATTGACATAGCCGCAATGTATGGTCTCTGTATCCTTTCAGTTAAGCATGAACAAATAAAGCTAATAAATATAATATATGATGATAAATGTTTGCCTGACATGGGCCATACCCCCTGATTGAAGCTCCAAGCTTTGTGAGACAGCTGGCAGTGCCAAGGACATTCACCATCAGATTGTGTGCAGATTAGGAGAATTAACCTGGTATCTGGAGTGCAAACAACTATTCCAAAAGTAAAGACAAACACGGTTTGGAGGGTGGTATGTAAGTACGATGATTGCTCTTGGACAGGTTTGGTTTTTAAGTCTGAGTTTATAGGAATTTACTTGGCACATGGAGACTAATAAACCAGTATAAATACGCTATATTACCAAAAGTATTGGGACACCTGCTTTTAAACGCACATGAACTTTAATGGCATCCTAGTCTAATGCCCCGTACACACGGTCGAACATCGATCGGACATTCCGACAACAAAATCCATCCACCGAGGACCACATACCTATACAGATGAGCCTTTTATATGTTTTTATCCTGTAAGTGTGTTTTTACCTGGTGTCATTAAACATCATTTGTTAATACTACACTCAGGTGGCGCTTCCTTCTCTACCCCTCTCGCAGTCTAATGCCCCGTACACACGGTCGGACATTGATCGGACATTCCGACAACAAAATCCATGGATTTTTTCCGACGGATGTTGGCTCAAACTTGTCTTGCATACACACGGTCACACAAAATTATCGGAAAATCCGATCGTTCTGAACGCGGTGACGTAAAACACGTACGTTGGGACTATAAACGGGGCAGTAGGCAATAGCTTTCGTCTCTTAATTTATTCCGAGCATGCGTGGCACTTTGTGCGTCGGATTTGTGTACACACGATCGGAATTTTCCGACAACGGATTTTGTTGTCGGAAAATTTTATAGCAAGCTCTCAATCTTTGTGTGTCGGAAATTCCGATGGAAAATGTGTGATGCAGCCCACACACGGTCGGAATTTCCGACAACAAGGTCCTATCACACATTTTCCGTCGGAAAATCCGACCGTGTGTACGGGGCATTAGTCCGTAGGGTTCGATATTGAGTTGGCCCACCCTTTGCAGCTATAACAGCTTCAACTCTTCTGAGAAAGCTGTCCACAAGGTTTAAAGCCCCGTACACACGATCGGACTTTCCGACAACAAAACCGTGGAATTTTGTTCGAAGGTTGTTGGCTCCAACTTGTCTTGCATACACACGGTCACACAAATGTTGGCCGACAATTACGAACGTAGTCACGTACATGACGTACTGCGAGCCGATAAAAAGGAAGTTCAATAGTCATGTGATATCTCCATTGCGAACGCTAGTTTTACAAGACCGGGCGCTCCTGGCTCGTCCTTGATTCCGAGCATGCGTGTTTGTACTTTGGACTTTTGTCCGAAGGAACTTGTGTACACACGATCGGAAAGTCAGACAACACACATTTGTTGACGGAAAATTTGAGAACATGCTAGCCAACATTTACTGGCGGAAAGTCCGATGGAGCGTACACACGGTTGGACTTACTGCCAACAAGCTCACATCCAACATTTCCCGTCGGAAAATCTGATTGTGTGTACCCAACATAGGCGTGCGCACAGGGTGTGTCGGGTGTGCCCAGGCACACCCTAATCACCCCGTGCACATTAGTGTTATCGCTCTGTGTAGCAGCAGAAACAGGGGAAAGATCTCCCTCTTACCGGCTCTGCCACAAGAGAAGTGTTTATGCTCTTCTCTTTCACTGTGCTGGCAGGGAGATCAATGTGCCGGGGTCATATATATGTAGACACCCACACACACATGTATGTTTAAGCTTAAGGGTGCACACCCTAATGCAATAGGCTGCGCACACCTATGGTACCCGGCATAAGAGTGTTTCTATGGAAATGTTTGACCATTCTTCCAGAAGACCTGGCTGCAAACACACTGTGTTTGTGAGATATGTTTGGGGTGCCAGTAACATCGTGCCCTAGGATTTAAGGGGTCCAGTTAGAGAACTGAAAATGTTTGTCAAGGAAAGGGCAATAATTCCACTAATATATTCTACTAACATTCCAGATATTCCACCTTATAGGTAGTAAGACCTAATATAATTATAACTATCGACTCCCAATATAAAGACCACCAATGTCCAAATATATATGATCACCACAAATCCAAAACAGGTATAGAGACACTCATGGGTCTTGTAGAGGAGAGAGACCAAAACAACAGCATTTTTATTGTTGATGTTTCAATGAAGATCACCACAAATATATAAGATACAGATATATAATATAAAGGTGTTTGATCAATTACTCAATACCATTCCATCATAGACCTTTAGTGGTGTCATCTTGGTGTGAAGCCCAAACACAAGGCCAAGACACTTCAGGTAATAAAGTGAATTAAAATACGTCTCAAACGAAAAAAAAATGAACTCTTTCCAATTTGAGGTACCGCTGTGGGCTCTATCAATCAATATAAGTCATCTAAAACACCACAATACACCTCATGTGATCAAAACATGAACAATGTCCATAATAACCACATTCCCAATGTCCAAAATAACAGGGTTCCGAAAAGTCCAAAATGTTCTCAATATTATCCATCCTTGCGTGTAAATCCTCCAAAAACATCACATGAGTTCAGAGAAGCAACCACTCCCCACAGGTTCACTCACCAGATCATAAATGATTGGCATAGAGCGCTTTATAAACCAAATACTTTCATTCGTCTTCTTACATATAAAATCCCAAATCTTCTTTCCCATATACAGTGCCTTGAAAAAGTATTCATACCCCTTGACATTTTCCACAATTTGTCATGTTACAACCAAAGACGTAAATGTATTTTATTGGGATTTTATGTGATAGACCAACACAAAGTGGCACATAATTGTGAAGTAGAAGAAAAATGATAAATGGTTCTCAAATTTTTTTACAAATAAATATCTGAAAAGTGTGGCGTGCATTTGTATTCAGCCCCCCTTTATCCTGGTACCGCTAACTAAACTGTAGTGTAGCCCATAGCCTACAAAAGTCACCTAATTAGTAAATAGAGTTCACCTGTGTGTAATTGAATCTCAGTATAAATACAGCTGTTCTGTGAAGCCCTAGGAGGTTTGTTAGAGAACCTTAGTGAACAAGCTGCATCATGACAGGTCAGGGATAAAGTTGTGGAGAAGTTTAAAGCAGGGTTAGGTTATGAAAAAATATCCCAAGCTTTGAACATCTCACAGAGCACTGTTCAATCCATCATCCAAAAATGGAAAGAGTATGGTACAACTGCAAACCTACCAAGACACGGCCGTCCACCTAAACTGACAGGCCGGGCAAAGAGAACATTCATCAGAGAAGCAGCCAAGAGGCCCATGGTAACTCTGGAGGAGCTGCAGAGATCCACAGCTCAGGTGGGAGAATCTGTCCACAGGACAACTATTAGTCGTGCTCTCCACAAATCTGGCCTTTATGGAAGAGTGGCAAGAAGAAAGACATTGTTGAAAGAAAGCCATAAGAAGTCCTGTTTGCAGTTTGCAAGAAGCCATCTGGGGGACACAGCAAACATGTGGAAAAAAGTGCTCTAATCAGATGAGACGAAAATGTAACTTTTTGGCCTAAAAACAAAACGCTATGTGTGGCGGAAAACTAAAACTGCACATCACCCTGAAACATACCATCCCCATCGTGAAACATGGTAGTGGCAACATCATGTTGTGGGGATGCTTTTTTCAGCAGAGACATGGAAGCTGGTTAGAGTTGATGGGAAGATGGATGGAGCCAAATACAGGGCAATATTAGAAGAAAACCTGTTAGAGTCTGCAAAAGACTTGAGACTGGGGTGAAGATTCACCTTCCAGCAGGACAACAACCCTAAACATACAGCCAGAGCTACAATGGAATGGTTTAGATCAAAGCATATTCATGTGTTAGAATGGCTCAAAGTCCAGACCTAAATCCAATTTCACTCTAGATGTGCAAAGCTGGTAGAGACATCCCCAAAAAGACTTGCAGCTGTAATTGCAGCGAAAGGTGCTTCTACAAAGTAGAGATGAGCCGAACAACCCCCGATTCGGTTCGCAGCAGAACATGCGAACATCCAAAAAATTTGTTCGAACGCGTGAACACTGAACGTGAAAAATCAAAAGTGCTAATTTTAAAGGCTTATATGCAAGTTATTGCCATAAATAGTGTTTGGGGACCCAGGTCCTGCCCCAGGGGACATGTATTAATGCAAAAAAAGGTTTTAAAAAGGGCCGTTTTTTCGGTAGCAGTGATTTTAATAATCCTTAAAGAGAAACAATAAAAATGAAATATTCTTTTAAATATCGTGCCTGGGGGGTGTCCTTAGTATGCCTGTAAAGTAGTGCATCTTTCCCATGTTTATAACGGTGCCACAGCAAAATTACATTTCTAAAGGAAAAAATGTCATTTATAACTGCTCGTGGCTGTAATGTATTGTTGGATCCCGGCAATATAGATAAAAATACCAAAAATACCAAAAAAATTATGTGGATGTCACCCCCCAAAATTAATACCAGGCCCTTTAGGTCTGGTATGGATATTAAGGGAAACCCAGCACCCAATTTTTTTTTAAAATAGCGTGGGGGTCCCCCAAGCACTATATACTATATGGCCTGCACTATATGCTCTGCAGAAAATTGGGCCTTAGGTGTTGGTGGTACTAGAACACTGTAAGCCCTCACAGTTACTCTTGGTGGGCGCAGGAATGGGCCTGCTGTGAAATATTATATCAAGAATTGTAAATTACATGCCCCTGTTAAACAGGGCAGAAAAATTGGGCCTTTGGTGGTGGTGCCACAACACTGTAATCCCACACAGATACTCTTGTTGGGCACAGGAACAGGCCCTGTGTTGAAATATTATATCAAGAATTTTAATTACATGCCCCTGCTAAACAGAGGCAGAAAAATTGGGCCTTGGGCAGTGGTGGTGGTGCCACAACACTGTAACCCCTCCCAGATACCCTTGTTGGGCACAGGAACAAACCCTGCTGTGAAATATTATATCGAAAAATTGTAATAACATGCTGCTGTTAAACAGGGGCACAAAAATTGGGCCTTGGGCAGTGGTGGTGGTGCCACAACACTGTAATCCCTCAAAGATACTCTTGTTTGGCGCAGGAACAGGCCCTGCTGTGAAATATTATGTCAAAAATTTTAATTACATGCCCCTGTTAAACAGGGGCCGACAAATTGGGCCTCTGGTGGTGGTGGTGCCACAACACTGTAAGCCCTCACAATTACTCTTGTTGGGTGCAGGAACGGGCCCTGGGTTAAAATATTATATCAAAAATTGTAATTACATGCCCCTGTTAAACAGGGTCAGAAAAATTGGGCCTTTGGTGGTGGTGGTGCCACAACACTGTAAGCCCTCACAGTTACTCTTGTTGGGTGCAGAAACGGGCCCTGGGTTGAAATATTATATCAAAAATTGTAATTACATGCCCCTGTTAAACAGGAGCAGAAAAATTGGGCCTTTGGTGGTGGTGGTGCCACAATACTGTAAGCCCTCACAGTTACTCTTGTTGGGCGCAGGAACGGGCCCTGCTGTGAAATATTGGATCAAAAATTGTAATTACATGCCCCTGTCAAGCAGGGGCAGAAAAATTGGGCCTTGGGTGGTGGTGGTGGTGGTGGTGCCCTAAACCAAAAATATTGGAAGAAGCTAGCATCATCAAGTTTGAGGAGGAATAGGATAGTCACCAAAGGCAGTCTTCAAGGGAACCCACATCCATTCCATAGCAAATTCAATCAGTTACATCAGCATCAGGTGCTTGATAGCTGCTGATCCGAGACTGATCCTTTTTTATGAATGTGAGCCTATCAACGGAGTCTGTGGACAGGCGCAGTCTTTGATCCGTTACAAACCCTCCAACAGCACTGAATGTGCATTCAGAAAGCATGCAGGATGCAGGACAGGCCTTGGTTGCTTGAAGCGATCAGACCTTGAAATGTTTAAAGGCATCAGCCAGCTCTTCTCCACCGTCTTCCTCTGACGGAATGAAGCCTCGGCAACACGTTGTCCAGCACCAAGAAATTGTAACCTCCCAGGGTCTGGAAATGCGTTACACAAACCTTTCTTCAAGGCCTCCTGAAGATGTTTCATCCTTTGCTCCCTCTGCGAAGGCAGGATGAGTTCCGCAACCTTACCCTTGTAACATGGATCAAGAAGGGTTGCCAGCCAGTAATGATCCCTCTCCTTGATACCAGGAATCCTAGGGTCCTTTCGCACGCTTTGCGGAATCAGGGAGGCCATGCAGCGTAAGTTTGCAGAGGCATTCGATTCTGAGTCCTCTGGGTCAATAAGGATCACATGATCTGTAACTACCTCCTCCCAGCCAAATACAATTCCTTGGGTTTCTGGGGACTGAAAACTATCCCTTGAAGACTGCTGCTGAGTGTTATATTCTACATCCACGCTGACACAATCCTCCTCCTCCTCTTCTTCCTGTGTGTTTGGTGGGACCGCAGAAATGCTATCTGGATAAAGGGGGCCTTGAGAGGTAAGGAAGTCCTCCTCTTCCTCCCGCTGTTCTGCCTCAAGTGCCCTGTCCATGATTCCACAAAGCGTGTGCTCCAACAGGAAGACTAGAGGGACAGTATCACTGATGCATGCATTTTCGCTTCTCACCATCTTTGTGGCATCCTCACATGGTGACAGGACAGTCATGCATCCTTGATCAGTAGCCACTGGCGTGGTGAAAAGAAGCCAAGTTCCCCTCACCCTGTCCTGGTGCCATACTCGCACAGGTACTCATTGATGGCCCTCTGCTGTGTGTGCAGCTGCTGCAGCATTGCCAACATTGAGTTCCACCTGGTGGGCCTGTCACAAATGAGGCGGTTGGTGGGCAGGTTGCATTCCCTTTGAATGTCAGCCAGCCGAGCACTGGCATTGTATGACCAGCGGAAATGACCACAGACTTTTCTGGCCTGCCTCAGGAGATCCTGTAACCCAAGAACCGCTGCACCACCAAATTCAGGACATGTGCCAAACATGGAACATGGGTCAAGTGTCCCTGTCAGAGGGCGGAGAGAAGGTTGGTGCCATTGTAGCATACAACCATTCCTGGCTGAAGCTGGCGTGGCGTCAACCACCTCTCAGTCTGCTGCTGCATAGCTGCCAGAATCTCTGCCCCAGTGTGGCTCCTGTCCCCTAGGCAGACCAGCTCAAGCACCGCATGGCATCTTTTAGCCTGACTGCTTAAACGCTTACGGAGCACCGCTGGTTCAGAGGACAAATCTGCAGAAGAGGCCATAGAGGAAGAAGAAGAGGAGGGTGTGGAGGAGAGAGCTGTGGCAGAATCACCACTAGCATTTTGGAGGCATGGTGGCAGAACAAGCTCCAACAACACTGAACCCTGTCCTGCATCCTTCCCAGTTGCCAGCAGAATTACCCAGTGCGCCATGAAGGAAAGGCAATGTTCCTGCCCATGCCTGCTGGACCATGAGTCAGCGGTAATATGAACCTTACTGCTGACCGCCCTATCCAACGAGGCCAAAACATTGCCTTCTACATGCAGGTAGAGAGCCAGAACGGCCTTCTGTGAAAATAAATGGCATTTTGGATCCTGCCACTGAGTTACAGCACATTCCACAAATTCACGAAAGGAGACAGAGTCTACCAGCTGAAAAGACAGCAGTTGCAGTGCTAGCAATTTGGCCAAGCTAGCATTTAGACACTGAGCAAGTGGATGGCTAGGACCAAATTTCTTTATACAGTTCAGCAACTGGGGTAGGGAAATTTGCCTGCTGCAGATTGTGGTGTACTGCTAGCAGATTGGCTGCAAGTACTTGGGACACCTATTGCTATACCTTCATTCCTCTCAGCGCAGGTTTTTGAGAGGACTGGAGGGTTGGAGATCCCAGATAAGGAGCAAGAAGTCTGCCTTTTTCTTTGATGTGGGTCTTTCAAGTGCTGTTGCCAAT
Organism: Lithobates septentrionalis; assembly: GCA_037952835.1. Classification (NCBI taxonomy): domain Eukaryota; kingdom Metazoa; phylum Chordata; class Amphibia; order Anura; family Ranidae; genus Lithobates; species Lithobates septentrionalis. The sequence goes on along the minus strand of JBBDGP010000897.1, from coordinate 731,705 downwards.
GGACTGCATGACAGGTCCTCATATGTCTGGTCAAGCATGTGATGCCCAAGCGGCTGCTGTTCTGGCCATGCTTGATCCGCTTCAGACATAGGTTGCAAACAGCAATGGTGCGATCTACTGCACACGTGTCGAAAAAAGACCCACACCAAGGAACTTTTAAAAGTCAGCGGGGAGTCAGCAGCGCCCAGCACTTGTGGAGCTCTGCGGTATGATGCAATAGGGTGGCTGCCCTTAGGCTGCCCCCTAGAGGACTTCCTGCCTCATTGGAGTTGTGCCCCCTCCTCTCTTCACTCAGGCACCCAAGTACAGTTAGTGACCTAATCATCCCCTCCCTCCTCGTCACTGGAGCAAATTTGGCAGTATGCTGCAGCTGGGGGAACATGACTGCCAGTTTCTTGTCCTTCTTGGGCACCCCCTCTCTCTAGGCTCACGTTACTCCCTTTATCAACCGGGGAACCAACATCGGAGCCTTCAAATCGCTGCGCATCCTCCAGCAGCATGTACCCGACACTGTGGTCGAATAATTCTGGGGACTCTTCCGTGCATGATGGTGGGGCTACGGAAGGAGTGACTATGGACAAGGAGCCGGTGGAATAGGCCGCTTTGGCAGCTGCGTTGGAAGGCAAACTACTCTGAGCCTGGGTGACAGAGGATGAGGAGGATAAGGACAGCTTTGTTATCCACTCCACCAACTCTTCTGCATGTTCTGGCTCAATAACATGGCCAGCAGCAGAAAAAAAGGACAAGCTTGCTCCACGGCCACCTGCAGAGGAAGCACCATGTCCACAACCAGCACTGTTGACTGTAGACACAGAAGCTGCTTGCCCTCTTTGCCAAACAACACTACACACGGCCGCCGTGTAAGCTGCCTTATATAGTGTGGGGCGTGGACTTAGTCCCCTTGAGCCATGATTTGGCCGACTATGGCTCTCTTAGCAGAGCATGCTGTGATTGGCCAAAGCATGCAGGTCAGGTGCATGCTTTGGCCATTCATCATACAGCAATGCACTGCGATCTCGCAGTGTATTATGGGGCGTTGCGCGGCGCTCAAATTTTCCACGAACGCCCCATAATGTTCGCTCTTCGGCGAACACCTGATGTTCGACCCGAACATCGAGCTCATCCCTACTAAAAAATATTGACTCAGGGGGGCTGAATACAAATGCATGCCACACTTTTCACACATTTATTTGTAAAAAATTTTGAAAAGCATTTATAATTTTCCTTCCACTTTACAATTATGTGCCACTTTGTGTTGGTCTATCACATAAAATCACAATAAAATACATTTTCGTTTTTGGTTGTAACATGACAAAATGTAGAAAATTTAAAGGGGTATGAATACTATTTCAAGGCACTGTACAGCTCCATATAAATTCCAGGAGGAGAGAGGAAACCAGGATTGAGTAATAACGTCCAAACAGCTTTATTAAAAAAGATTAAAAGTTGCTAACAAAATAACACAAAATATTGGCTTGTAACAATCCCAATGAAGTACAGAATATGCTGTCAGAACTGCTGTAACCAGTGTAGGAGCAGAGCAGACCGTGTCTCACCCCATCCTCAACAACATTACTTCAGGTGTGTCATATCAGTATTGGTGGTTGACGTCACTTCCAATTGCCGTGTATCCATGACCCGACATGCTTCATCCTTACAACTTCATCAAAAGAGGAACTCTCTTTTTAACACTTATGTTTGCACTTGTGGTTGTGGGGTGGTAAAAACACATGGTTGAGGGGTGTTTTCTCCAACTTCACCCCCCCTAAGCTGTACAGGCAGTAGACTGTACATGCGTCACTTTGCATTTATTTTGCATTACATATGGCGCAAATTGGCCCCCATTGCAGTACCCCCCACAAAACACGACCCATTCAACTAAAAAGGCCATGCCACAACCACATGCAATGTACTGGCTGTGGTGCAGATTTTTGGTTGAATGTGATTTTTTTTGGATTATACAAGAAGCATGTACAGAGACTATACAACGTCTAGTAAATAGGCACAATAAGAGATTAGTGTACAATGTGTGACAAACAGCCATAACAATGCATAACAACAAAAATGGATTAATGAACTCAATTATGTTGTAGATATTATGGATACCCTATTTCAAAACGGTGTCCAATGCCATACCCGTTTTTCAGGTTGAAGTGTGTGTTTTGTGGGGGTAGTTCTGAGGAATTGTTAAGAACAGAGTTGAACAGTAGCAGAGACTTTACACTTGGGGAGTGAAGCGCATCATGGAGAGGACGAGGTGACGTTCCTAGATATGAGGGCAATAAGAATGATGCAGTAACAAAGAAGAAATAAAAGATGAGGGGAACAGGAATGACAACAAGAACTTGAGGAATAGGGGTGGCGGGTACTCCATCATGGCTGTAGTGAATTTGTGAGCAGGGGCAGGTTGTAGTGGGATGGGGTGTCCATCATGTCCTCCATGTTTCCCTCCTCTTTGGGCGCCAAGCAAGGGTCACATGAGATGCCTACCCTGGGGTGGGTTTTCTGGGCTAGGCTAGGCACTTTGGATAGGGTGACTGCATTACACATGGGGTACCTTTGCTGGAACAAATGACTGACTTGAGTAGTCTCTCTCTGTGTACTAAACATCACTATGGTTACTGGTGCATTTGGAAATGGGGCACACAGAGCCCTTGCTCTCTCTACCTGTCCAGCTTATCACTGCTACCTCACTCCCAGTAATGGTATGGGTCTCGCCGTGCACCTAGCACTGCATGTACTTCACTTAACTTCTTCCGCACCTGTGAACAGGCTGAGGGCCCCGGCGGTGCAGATCCGCTCCCATTGCTATGGAAGACGGATCACTGTGGAAGTAGTGCCGACAACATGACCCTCGCTGCAAGAGGCTATCTCACCTGCCACATGTACACACTTGCGACAGGCTGCTAGAGAAACCTTTGTTACCCTTGGTAACCACTTGCTTACAGTATACTTCACACTGTATTAACTCTTGTGCCATTATCTAATATACTTAGTGATCCAAGCTGTAGACTATATTTGTCGGTTACTTGCATGACACCCTTTTAGTAACTTCAGACCAGGCAAAGGCAACGTTTCAAAAGCTTTTCCTAAACAATTTGGCATGATGAGATTCACAAGATAACAGTTCAACATAAAGCGCGGTCTTTTTTATACATATCTAGTCCCTAACTTCAAGCTTGTGACTGCCCCAGCATACCTGCACAGAATGAAAGCCCATACTTGGTGGAGTCTACAACAGGTTTCTTCCATGAGCACTGCAAGAACCAGGAGTCTCCGCTAACAGCGGGAATTCTGAAGTCTTCAGCATGATACTGCTGATCCAGGTTCCGGTCAACAGGGATGAGAAGCACATCTCTCTGGCTCGAAATCCTCGGCCCCTCGGGGCTCTCTGGGTGTGGACCCCATTTCATATCACACACAACCTGTGGGTTGGACCCAGCAAAGCCCACCAGAAGAAAAACCCAGGAACATAATTAACTATACCCTTCCCAACCGGGGCAGCGCTAACCTCTGCCTGCCTACAAGTCCATAGGATTAGTATCTGATATCCATGTTTTAAAAGATGATGACCATCGTACATAAGCCAAGAAGACCAGGTTTTCCTGTACTGCTCCTCTCAATCACTTTCTTGGGACAACAGACATTCCAGATCGCCAGAGTCCAACTCCAGTGCCGATAATGCTAGGGAAGGTAGGGTTGTGGTTTTCCAGTGGCAGGGTTTGACCATTCAAGCTGTAGCTAAGAAGTATATTAGGACATTTTCTATGGCCGGCCTGGAATCAGATAGAGAAGGTGCTTATTTTTACGGGTTAAAACAGGCACCATCACGCCATGACCACTGGATTCATTTACTCCTCATTCACTTTGGTTTAACCTCCACTGAGTTGATTAAACAAGCCTAAAATAATGAGATAAAACTGCCCGATAAATCAAAATGACTGAACTGTTTGACTGTTCAGTCCGCAAACGTTGCGATTTGCAAACAAACACAGTGGAAAGGCAAACTAGAAATGTAAGCATATGAAAAAAGAAATGGTGAGTTATTAGTCCATTCTGTCAAAACAAACCGCTGGTTTCCATGTTTTATACAAACCTTCATTTCATAGGAATTAAATATGTTAGACAAGCCAGATTAGAAATTGGCCTTTTTGTTTAATAAACTTTAAAATGTATCAAATGTTTGTTATAAGTGTTAAAGATTTATGAGAGACGGTGGGGTTTATTTAGGCTCCATTCACACTTGTGCGATTTGTCGTGCAACTTTGGACATTAAAGTTGCTTGACAAGTCGTTCCCCACGTTTTCCAATGATACCTATTTATATATATGTGCGACTTAAAGTTGCAGTAACTTCAGAGTAGTTAATGCACTACTTTGGTCTGACTTCCATGCAATTTGAGGGTCATAGACCCCAATGTTAACCTTCAGAAGTTGCATGAAAGTTGTACCTGAATGTTATACAATGCAACTAGTGTGTAACAGTTGTCCATTATCACTGGTCAAAGCTAAAGTTGTATCCAGGTTGCACCCATCCAAAGTCACATCAAAGTTGCACCAAACTTTCACTTTGTACAGGTGTAAATGGAGCCTTTGGGGGGTGAATTTATAAGACATTTTCAGAGCTATTCATCGTTGAACTTCCCTGGCTACAGCTGGTAAAAGTAGCAACTGAACATATACTTTTTTTCCCTCCCCTCTTCCCAGCAAACAACCAACAAGAAGGTCCCAGGCCCACAGGTGGCACAGTGGAGCTTGGCCATAGTACTAGCGATCCATGGAAGCAATTTGATCGTTGGTTTATCAAATTTACACACTGCTGTTGACATGACATAGGTTGTGGGCAGCAAAAGGGCTAGCCCTTTATCCCAGCTGTATGGATATATGTAACAGAGATGAGGGTCTCATATAAATGTTATTGGGTGACCCCCCCAAAAAAAAACCAAATAAAAACGGCGTAGAGTTCCACCGAAAATGCAGATTAGACCCTTATCCTTAATAAGAGGTTGGCATGGATGTCAAGGGGGTGCTAGGGTTGCCACCTCATCCCTTCAAACCCGAACACATATTAATTACACAGGTTCTGTGGCTAATTAAAGTGGTGTTCCGGACGAAATTATACTTTTTAAATAAAAATACCCCCATAATACACAAGCTTAATGTATTCTAGCAAAGTTAGTCTGTAAACTAAGGTCTGTTTTGTTAGTTTATAGCAGTAGTTTGTTATTTTATAAACTTACAGCAGGCCGTGGCCATCTTAAGTCTGGGCATCTGAAGCCAGACTGTATTTCTTCCTGGATCTCATCCTTGCAGATCTCGCACATGCTCAGTGCAGCACAAGCAGTGTAATCGGTTTCAGGTCAGGTTTCCATAGCAACGGCAGTGTCAGAGGAAGTTGCTGCCTCTTCCCAGAAGGCATTGCAAACAGGAAATGATGCGAAGAGCCGCGGCCAGGGAGGAGGAAGTGAAAAATGAATACAGCAGATATACAGTAGGTGCTGAGAAAAAAAAAAAAATCCAATTCGTTTACAGTGCGCAGTTTAGTGAGGGATGCTGAAGAGTTGTAAAAGTGGGTGGAACTCCACTTTAAGGTGGTAATTAAAGTCACTTGGTGCCTTATCTGCAATTAAATTAGCCTCAGAACCCGTGTAATTTATATGTGTTCGGGTTTGAAGGGATGAGGTGGTAACCCTAGCTCCCCCTTGACATCCATGCCAACCTCTTATTAAGGATAAGGGTCTAATCTGCATTTTCGGTGGAACTCTACGCCGTTTTTGGGGGGGGGTCACCCATAAACATTTAAATCAGAGGTGGCAACCCATGCAAAAATTAAAATTAAAATTAAAAAAATCCATGTAAATTCCATATCTTCAGGATTGACACTTCCTCCAGCTCTCCAACTGAAAGCACAAACCTTGCTGTGAATTAAAGCCAAATAAAACTGCACTAAAGGTCCAACCGTAACCATTTGCCCTCAGGTAGACTTTACCCCCCTTCATGACCAGGCCATTTTTTGTGTTACGACACTGCGTTACTTTAACTGACAACTGCGCGGTCGTGCGACGCTGTACCCAAATAAAATGTTGTCCTTTCCACAAATAGAGCTTTCTTTTACTGGTATTGGATCACCTCTGCGGTTTTTATTTTTTGAGCTATAAACAAAAGAAGACCGACAATTTTGAAAAAAAAAAAAAACAATATTTTTTTACTTTCTGCTACAAAACATATCCAGTAAATTATCATTAATTTAGGCCAATGTGTATTCTGCTACATATTTTTGGCAAAAAAATCCTAATAAGTGTATATTGATTAGTTTGCCCAAAAGATATAGTGTCTCCAAATGATTGGATATTTTTGTTTATTTTTAACTTTTTTTTACTAGTAATGGTGACGATCAGAGACTTATAGTGGGACTGCAATATGGCGGCGGACAAATCGGACACTAACTGACACTTTTTGTACACTAATATAGTGATCAGTGCTAAAAGATATGCACTGTCACTGTACTAATGATACTGGCTAGGAAGGGGCTAACATCAGGGGCGATCAAAGGGTTAAATGTGTTCCTAGTCAGTGTTTGTGTACTGTGTGGGAGGTGCTTTTACTAAGAGAAGGCATAGATCAGTGTCCCTGCTTTACAGGAACACAGGATCAATGTCTTTCCTACTGACAGAACGGCGCTCTGCCTTGTTTACATATGCAGATCCCCGTTCTGCCTATGTACTGAACAATCGGTAGATGCTGGCGAACATCGAGTCCGGGGTACCCGCTGCTGGTGCGCATGTGCGTCCCGGACCCGTAAGTGTTGGATCACATACTAGGTACATGGTCAGACGCAGCCGTGCCACTTTGCCGCTTAATATCTAAGTTATACGGTCGGCAAGTGGTTAACATGAACAGACAAATAGCAGCAGCTATATAGGATATAATATATTAACATTCACATTAGAGAGAAAAAGGTGTGCCGCTCTCAATTATATGACAGCGGCCATATGCATGTGTAGTGATGTCACTACTTCCGGCACCTACCTACGCGTTTTGTCACATATAACGTCATCAGTGGAATGGAGGGAGTGCAAGTCACCACATACTTATATACTGCACGATTTTTGAGGGCGGGAGGAATACAGGACGCCGTTTAAAAATGGTCAGAATGGGGTATTGCGGAAACACCGCCATCTTGTGGTCATAATAAATAAGACACCCACAATATTATACTCAATAAAGGCAAAAATATGGCATAACTTGGTATGGGCAGAGAGCTGAAGGAAGAGGCTGCAGGAGCCTGATATTGCACTCATGATCCATTGATTGTGGGTACAATGCTTTGCAGGTTCCTATGCAAAAAAAACAATAAATGCACTTTTTTTCCCAGCAAATTAGGACGCATCTGTATCTTTTTTCTAAAAGGTGGACTTATCCGTTAAATACATCAATGTAGAGCTGATGTTGTAAGACTACAAGGTTTACCGAAAGTACTTAGCAGCTGAATAATCCATTTCATTCAGGCAAAGCCAGAACACACTTCCCTTTTGTCCATTAGAAGATCAAATGCTTTTGGGGGCTTTTAATAGAAAATATTTATGGTTGCAAATTTAACAAGCGATAGTAAGATATTAAAAATGCAACATCCTGTGTATGAGCTACTGGAGTCCGAACTTATCACAAAAATCTGTTTTCGGCTCCGTGTTATTCACGTCGATTAAACAAGAGAGCATCTGTTTAATATGGTCGCCTGAACTCCTGCTGATCTTTCCATTGCAGGTGTGGGTAAAATATCTGTCTATCAAGAGGCATATGCAAGAGGGACAGATCCAGGAAAGCAAAGATCTGAGTCACTGTCTGCAAGACTCCCAAATAAAACAGTTTTCTTTTCCAACCAGATATTTTTTCATGGAAGTCCAGAAGAAAAAACACCTTCCTTGAACCCTGACCTATGGATCATCTAGAAGTCTATTCACCGACGTGAGTCATATGTTTAACTTAGAACAATTACCTGTGATTCATGACAAACATTACAACCAAGGTAAATACAGTACGGGGGGAACTGAAGAGGCCCGATGAAGATGGAATGCTACGCTATGAAGTTGTAAACACCACTGTTCTGGTTAATCCCTAAACATGTTCTGAAGTGGGAACAGGTGAAATAAAAAAGATTTGATTTGCCCACGTATTGACTTAATTATCCCTCGTAAATCGCTATAAAAGAGAGGTTAATCCTCACTTAGGAGTACACTAGTAGTACTCTACTTTTTTTTTAAATTTAAAGTGGAACTTAACTGTATCTGAGCACCACAAACTGTCAGGTCACCTTGAGGCTAGGTGACAGATGCACACCGTTGGGATCAGGAGTGCACCGCTAGGTAGTGGACCCTAAGGACTGACTGCAGCGGATTGAACCCTGGGAGGTTCAGGAAGCAGGTCTACTGGATCACTGACACAGATCCCACTGGGAGCTAGAGCATAGATTCCCCAGGGCGCGGAGTCTAAGAGCCAGCAGGTGTTCACCAGAGCCTCTAGTGGTGAGGATGGACTGCGCTGCAGTCTGGCTCCAGGTCGCGGCCCCCAGGGTCTCACAGCTCACGCTTACCGTAGAGTACAGGAGAAGAGGAAGGAGGCAGCAGGCTGGAACAACAAGGAAAGTAAGGGACAAGCCAAGGTCGGGGCCAAAAGCAGACAAGGACAACAGAGTTCACGCCAAGGTACAGGGTAACAGGCAAACAGGGATGTTCTGGGACACGCCAAAGGTCAGGGTCACGAGCAGACAGGAATAGTTAAGAACAGGCCAAAGTCGGTAACAGGAATCAGACGTAGGAAACACAGCAAGTACACATGGAGGCTAACACACAATGGTTGATAAGCACTGCTGGCTTGCAGTGCACAGGAATTTATAGGGTTCCCTGATAGGGCCTGGGGTGGGGCCATGCTTAGAGGAGAGGTTATAAAACCAGTCAGGTGAGAGGCAGCTGGTCTTTAGAGATGAACACATGGAGACAGGTAAGCTGACAGAAAACTCTATTGCATAACCATGACAGTACCCCCCCTCTTATGAGGCCCCCCTCCCCCGCCTGTGCCCAGGCTTAAAGGGAAACTCCAGATGGAACCTCCTCAATAGACGAGGAGCAAAGACCTCAAATGCAGTGATCCAAGACCTCTCCTCAGGACCAAACCCTTTCCAATGTACGAGGTACTGAAGAATGCCTTTACGGAGCCGGGAATCCAAAACTTGACTAAACTCGTACTTTAGATTATTCTCAGAGACCGAAACCGAGGTAGGGAGAGGACGAAAGGACTTATTGAGGACTAAAGGCTTTTTAGAAATGGGTAAGGTCACAAGAAGACCATCAGAAGTCTGAGCAGGGTCCCCCAGACCCATAAAGATGAGCTGGACATCCAACACAGGACCATCAGACTGGGTAGAGGTCAGTGGATCCCTGAGGTCAGGTTGGTTAGAAGGTGACGTGTCACAAGAGTTAAGCTGGATAGCTGAAACACAAACAGAATGCAGAGAGCCCTGAACAAAAGATTGAAAAGCCCACCTGGCCGAATGAGGCAGTCTATCCAAAGGATGGATTGAGCCTCTTAAACAGGTTTGAACGGACGTAGTAGCAGTAGGGTGAGGCCAGGTTACAGAAGGTCCTGAACAAGAAGCAGGAAGCTCACTGGGCATAGGCTGGACTGGTGCAGAGGCCGACTGAACAGCATCGCCATGTGCAGCGACCACCAGAATTGCATCGCAGAGTGTAGCGACTGCGGAACTGGTGGACGAGTCAGCCTGGGTATGTGTCCAAGAGGTCCAGGGACAGGCAAAGGTAAATGACCATGCAAACTGGAGTGACTGATCGGCTCAGGTTCACAGGTGGGCTCCTCATCCAGAGTGCCACACGACCCAGAGAGTGCCTCAGCCCGACTATTGCAGGAGACATTCCAGAAATCGCTATATGCAGCGGGAAGAGCAGAAGATACTGGGATGGTGGCAACAGGAAGTTTCTCTTTTGGGGTAACCTTGAGTAGGCAGGAGGAGGAACAGGAGGAACCCCAAGTCAAGATCTGTCCAGCAGTCCAGTCAACATGTGGAGAATGGAGCCGTAACCAAGGAAGACCTAATATGATAGGAGATGAAGACTTAGGTAAGACAAGGAAGGATATGCACTCCTGGTGGAGTGTCCCTACCGACATCTTATTAGGGAGGGTCTGGAAGCGGATAGGGCCCCCTGGGAGAACAGTGCCATCAATCGCCAAGACCACCAATGGCGTTGTAAGGGGCAAAAGGGTAAGTCTCATGGAAGATGCAGTTCCCCAGTCCATGAAATTGCCAGTCATGGACTCCGGAATCCAGATATGCCGAGACCGAACGAGGGGAAGCGCCAACATGAAGGAACACAGAAAGGAGAAGACGAGAAGGTGAAGGTGATATTTCAGGGTCCAATACTCCACCTTCCAGATGTATTAGCCCTGAACATTTTTCCGGACGAAGAGAACAAGTATCACGAAAATGACCTTTGACGCCACAGTAGAGGCACAGGCCCAGAGTTCTGCGCCTAGTGCGTTCTTCGGGAGACAACTTGGTCCGGCCCAGCTGCATAGGTTCCTCAGCAGGCAGGAGGTGCTCTTCGGAATGAAGAGAAGGGACATGGAGCTCAGGCTGCCTAAAGAACGGGGAGTGCGGGCGTCTTTTTTCCAGGGCCCTCTCCTGAAAGCGAATGTCGATCTGGTTACACAAGGTGATGACACCATCCAGATCAGCAGGGAGAGATCTTCCTGCTAATTCATCCTTCACTCTATCAGAGAGTCCATGTAAAAAGGTTGCAACTAGGGCTTCATTATTCCAAGTCAGCTCAGCAGTCAAAGTACGAAAATGGAGAGCGTACTGTCCCACAGAAGCGGACTCTTGACGGAGACGTTAAAGGGCGCAGGCCACTGAGGAGACACGACCCGGTTCCTCGAAGATATCCCGAAAAAGTTTCAAGAAATCAGACAGGCTAGAAACCACTGGATCATTTAGTTCCCACAGAGGGGCAGCCCAGGCTAACGCCTCGCCGGACAGGAGGGATATAATATAGGCTACCTTTCCCCGATCGGACAGTAAGTTTTGGGGCAGAAGCTCAAAATGAATTGTGCACTGGCTAAGGAACCCCCTGCAGGCCTTGGAGTCCCCAGAGAAACGGGCCGGAGCTGGCAGATGTAATGAATGTGTGGCTGCGACTGGTGCGATAGGTGCAGCAGCAGATAGCGGTTGAGGTTGTTGAACCGGGGGTCCTAATGAGGCCTGAACCTGTTCAAAACGGGATGCCAAATTCTGAAGGAATCGCATCACCTGGGTCTGATGCGATTCCTGGGTCTCAAGTCTGCGAACTAAGCCCTGCAACGGATCATCTGCAGGTAGCGGCACATCAGCCGGGTCCATGGCTGATCAAACTGTCAGGTCACCTTGAGACTAGGTGACAGATGCACTCTGTAGAAGTCAGAAGTGCACCACTAGGTAGTGGACCCTAGGACTGACTGCTGCGGATTGAACCCTGGGAGGTTCAGGAAGCAGGTCTACTGAATCACTGACACAGATCCCACTGGGAGCTAGAGCATAGATTCCCCAGGGCGCGGAGTCTAAGAGCCAGCAGGTGTTCACCAGAGTCTCTAGTGGTGAGGATGGACTGCGCTGCAGTCTGGCTCCAGGTCACGGCTCCCAGGGTCTCACAGCTCACGCTCACGGTAGATTCCAGGAGAAGAGGAAGGAGGCAGCAGGCTGGAACAACAAGGAAAGTAAGGGGCAAACCAAGATCGGGGCCACAAGCAGACAAGGACAACAGAGTACACGCCAAGGTACAGGGTCACAGGCAAATAGGGATGGTCGGGGACACGCCAAAGGTCAGGGTCACGAGCAGACAGGAATAGTTAAGAACAGGCCAAAGTCGGTAACAGGAATCAGACGTAGGAAACACAGCAAGTACACACGGAGGCTAACACACAATGGTTGATCAGCACTGCTGGCTTGCAGTGCACAGGAATATATAGGGTTCCCTGATAGGGCCTGGGGTGGGGCCATGCTTAGAGGAGAGGTTATAAAACCAGTCAGGTGAGAGGCAGCTGGTCTTTAGAGATGAACACATGGAGACAGGTAAGCTGACAGAAAACTATATTGCATAACCATGACACAAACCAAAAACGCTATTTAATTTTTTTTTATATTCAAAGCAAACTCACCCATGCATCCATGTCTCCACGCTTTATTTTATGAGAAACCACTTTGCAAAAACACCCCCTCGTACCTTACTCCACATTTGGTGGACCCTTCCCCAAGGCGATCCGCTTTTGGACCCAGACGTACGCTATGATGAGAGCTGTATGGAACATATCCCCGGGCCTGTAGTCTGTCGGAGGCTCTGACACACAAGCCTATAATGGCTCTGTCAAGAACCAGAGGAGATTAGTTGGTTTTGATTTTTAGGCGGGTCGCCAGACACTGGCCAAGGCCTGGTGACAACAGTTTCTCAACCTAGCTGAGGTTAAACAACGACTCATGGGGACTATGGTGGATGAGAAGCTCACCTCTACTCTGAATGACACACATGCTAAATTTTTGTAGATATGATAACCATGGATCACCTATAACAGTGATGGCGAACCTTGGCCCAGATGTTTTGGAACTACATTTCCCACAATGCTCATGCACTCTGCAGTGTAGCTGAGCATCATGGAAAATGACGTTCCAAAACATCTGGGGTGCCAAGGTTCGCCATCACTGGCCTATAATGACAATTTGAACCTGGACTGCTCCTTATTTAGACTTGATGAACTTCCAGCACCCTTCAGCTGTGGACATGTGGGTGTATCCTGCAGGATCTCCCCCACCCCACTCCCTTCTCCTCCAACCCCCTCCATCCTTCCTTTATCTTTCTGCTCTGTTCTCCTTATCATTTTTGGGCTCCTTCAGTCCTTATGTTTGTTGGCTTGACAGGTATTGCTTAGGTCATCTCCTCCCCTAGATATTGGGTTGTATTTGTTAAACAGGAGGTGCAGACCCTGTGCAGTAGGCTTGCTCCTTTGGCATATGCATTCCCACAATACAGCTACACTATATTGTCCAAAGTACTGGGGCACCTGCCTTTACACACATAGTTACATAGTAGGTGAGGTTGAAAAAAGACACAAGTCCATCAAGTCCAACCTATGTGTGTGAATATATGTCAGTATTACATTGTATATCCCTGTATGTTGCGGTCGTTCAGGTGCTTATCTAATAGTTTCTTGAAACTATCGATGCCCCCCGCTGAGACCTGAGACCACTCACATGAACTTTAATGGCATCCCAGTCCAGTGCGCAAAGCAAGGTCCATAAAGACATGGAGGAGCGAGTTTGGGGTGGAGGAACTTCACTGGCCTGCACAAAGTCCTGACTTCAACCCGATAGAACACCTTTGGGATGAATTTGAGCCGAGACTGCAAGTCAGGCCTTCTTGTCCAACATCAGCGCCTGACCTCACAAATGCGCTTCTGGAAGAATGGTCAAACATTCCCATAGACACACTCCTAAACCTTGTGGACGGCCTTCCCAGAAGAGTTGAAGCTGTTGTAGCTGCAAAGGGTGGGCCAACTCAATATTGAACCCTACGGACTAAGACTGGGATGCCATTAAAGTTCATGTGTGTGTAAAGGCAGGCATACTTTTGACAATATAGTGTATATTCACTCTGCCGGATATCATTGTGACAGTGACTTACTTATTTTGATTTTCCTTCGATATCTTTGGCCTACTTGTCCACTCCTTTTTCACCTCCGCATTTGTACTCACAGGTTTTTTTGCAATGTTATCTTGTGCTGTTCAAAATGGTTGAAAAACATCTGTGACGGGAGGGCCCATGGAACTCAGAATACATCTTATGTCTAAGTCACCCTGTGCCATCCTGGCACAGGGTGAGTGAGAAAATATATCTTGGACTACTTAAAATGGGACAGTAATATTTGTCCACAATATCTCCCAGGATGTATGTAGAGACTATTATTGGTTTGGTTGATTCTGAACTCAACCTGTTAATTGAGTGAGCTGATCACATTAGCCTCCAGGACTGGCTAGGAGCAGAACTGTTGATGAATAGGCTGAGGAGGGGGGAGATTGTTGTTTGTATTGTTAATTGTAATTAGCTCCTGCTATTGTGTTTATACTACTGTGTGAAGCTCGGTGCCCACAAGTCTGTCATCTGGTCTGGGTAAATGTTTTCAGTAAATTAGCTCATGTTAATTAGGTTAGCTTTGAGTCATCCCTGCTGTATAAATTTGTGTGAGATCTCAAATAAAGAGTTAGTTCTGATGTACTCCAAGACTGGTGTTGTCTAGTTCTTGGGGGTTCCTATAGCCAGATCTATTGGGCTCGTGTTCCAGAACTTAGGAAGCGGTATACTGACGGAAGCACTCAAGCGGAGTGTGGGACGTTCCGTGACAACATCAATAAACATTTTTGTAAAAGAAAAGCACACCTAGCATTTTTAGCCATTTTGAGTAAGGGCAGATAATTCATGTAGCAGTTACTTCCTGGAATCCATCTGCCCTTAGATCAGGTATGCAAGCGGGAGGGTGTGCTTAGCTGAGAAAGCCTCTCTTCCCCCTTCTCCCATGAAGACTCCTGGAATGTATGACATAATTTTAGCCAATGCCAAAAACCAGGGGTTGGGGGGGGGGGGGGGGGGGTTTGGGGGCTGGAGCTCTGCTTTAAATGTATTTATAATTGGTACTGAGACAGTCCATGTATCTTGTTAGAAGACCCCTCCCTTATACTGGGGTTTTCTCAGGGTTGATCCCTCAATTTTTGGATGAATCAATTTTGGATGTTGGTACCCACCCTCTATTTAAGTACATTAATTTTATCCAATTGAGGCATTCTAAATAAATTACATAGCAAACCTTTATAGTTTATACAGCTCCTGATACCTCAGAAAGATTAGAGAGGATCACATGCACAATTTTAGCTTTAGTATACTAAATTGTAATCCCTTCTCCCTATTTTATTATATTCAGAGAACAATTTACTTTTTTTCTACCATAACCACACAAAAATTATACACTGTAAATCTGAGTGGGTTTTTCCAAGACACAACACTACACTATAGCCAGTGAACAAGGCTGGATAGAAAGAACACATGGAGACTAAAGGATAAAGAGAGCGTGTAAATATTTGCGTCTCACACTGTTTTAGATACAGCGCCTTGAAAAAATATTCATACCCCTTGAAATTTTCCACATTTTGTCATGTTACAACCAAAAACGTAAATGTATTTTATTGGGATTTCATGTGATAGACCAACACAAAGTGGCACATAATTGTGAAGTGGAAGGAAAATGATAAATGGTTTTCAATATTTTTTTACAAATAAATATGTGAAAAGTGTGGGGTACATTTGTATGGCGCCCCCCGGAGTCAATACTTTGTAGAACCGCCTTTCTCTGCAATTACAGCTGCAAGTCTTTTTGGGGATGTCTCTACCAGCTTTGCACATCTAGAGAGGGACATTTTTGCCCATTCTTCTTTACAAAATAGCTCAAGCTCTGTCAGATCAGATGGAGAGCGTCTGTGAACAGCAATTTTCAAGTCTTCACAGATTCTCAATTGGATTTAGGTCTGGACTTTCACTGGGCCATTCTAACACATGAATGTGCTTTGATCTAAACCATTCCATTGTAGCTCTGGCTGTATGTTTAGAGTTGTTGTCCTGCTGGAAGGTGAACCTCCGCCTCATCTCATGTGTTTTGCAGACTCTAATGCCCCGTACACACGGTCGGACTTTGTTCGGACATTCCAACAACAAAATCCTAGGACGTACGTCGGAACTATAAACGGGGCAGTGGCCAATAGCTTTCATCCCTTTATTTATTCTGAGCATGCGTGGCACTTTGTCCGTCGGATTTGTGTACACACGATCGGAATTTCCGACAACGGATTTTGTTGTCGGAAAATTTTATATCCTGCTCTCAAACTTTGTGGGTCGGAAAATCCGATGGAAAATGTGTGATGGAGCCCACACACGGTCGGAATTTCCGACAACAAGGTCCTATCACACATTTGTTGTCGGAAAATCCGACCGTGTGTACGGGGCATTACAGATTTTCTTCTAATGCTGTGTACACACGAGCGGATTTCTCGTCCACCTGAACTCCGAAGGACTTTTTCGACAGAGTTCCGACGGAGTTCCAACGAATCAAACTTTCCTACACACGATCACACCAAAGTCTAATCGTTTTGGTTGTGATGACGTACGACCGGACTAAAATAAGGAAGTTCATAGCCAGTAGCCAAAACCTGCCCTAGCGTCGGTTTTAGTCCATCGGACTAGCATACAGACGAACGGATTTTTCGACCGGACTCAAGCCCGTCGGAAAGATTTGAAACATGTTCCAAATCTAAAGTCCGTCTGATTTTTCGTCAGCAAAGGTCCAGTGAAGCCTACACACGATCGGATTGTCTGATTGTCAGATTGTCTGGCGGATTCGTTCCGTTGGACCTTTGCTGTCGAAAAATTCAGTCGTGTGTACACGGCATAAGGTTGCCCTGTATTTGCCTCCATCCACCTTCCCATCAACTCTGACCAGCTTCCCTGTCCCTGCTGAAGAAAAGCATCTCCACAACATGATACTGTCACCACCATGTTTCACGGTGGGGATGATGTGTTCAGGGTGATGTGAAGTGTTAGTTTTCTGCCACATATAGCGTTTTGCTTCTAGGCCAAAAAGTTACATTTTGGTCTCATCTGACCAGAGCACCTTCTTCCACATGTTTGCTGTGTCCTCCACATGGGATCTCGCAAACTGCAAACTGGACTTCTCAGGGCTTTCTTTCACCAATGTCTTTCTTCTTTCCACTCTTCCATAAAGGCCAGATTTGTGGAGAGTACAACTAATAGTTGTCCTGTGGACAGATTCTCCCACCTGAGCTGTGGATCTCTGCAGCTCCTCCAGAGTTATCATGGGCCTCTTGGCTGCTTCTCTGATAAGGGCTCTCCTTGCCCGGCCTGTCAGTTTAGGTGGACGGCCATGTCTTGGTAGGTTCGCAGTTGTGCCATACTCTTTCCATTTTCAGGTGATGGATTGAACAGAGCTCTGTGAGATGTTCAAAGCTTGGAATATTTTTATATAGCCTAATCCTGCCTAAAACTTCTCCACAACTTTATCTCTGACCTGTCTGGTGTGTTCCTTGGCCTTCATAATGCTGTTTATTAACTAAGGTTCTCTAACAAACCTCTGAGGGTTTCACAGAACAGCTGTATTTATACTGAGATTAAATTATACACAGGTGCAATCTATTTACTAATTAGGTGACTTCTGAAGGCAATTGGTCCCACTAGATTTTAGTTAGGGGCATCAGAGTAAAGGGGGCTGAATACAAATGCCCCCCCACACTTTTCACATATTTATTTGTAAAAAAATTTAAAAAACATATATCATTTTCCTTCCACTTTACAATTATGTGCCACTTTGTGTTGGTCTATCACACAAAATCCCAATAAAACACATTTACATTTTTTGGTTATAACATGACAAAATTTGGAAAATTTCAAGGGGTATGAATACCTTTTCGAGGCACTGTAAATATGCTCACATGGCTTTGCTCACTGGGTGTTTTCTGTTTGGGTGGGGGGCTGACTAACTCCAAATAACAGCTCACCCAGCAGCTCCGGTGACAAGACCTGTAATTTTGTCCCAAAAGGAAATTCTTCATTCATTCAGAAGCACGTTTTTTTTTTTTTTTTTTTTTCAAATTAGTTACTAAAGTAAATCTCAGCGGAAGTCTGGCCTGGTCTGGCCAAATGTTAAAGCATTCCCTTTCTGATATCTGTTTTTTTTTAATTCTTTTTAAAAAAAACGTCTTCAAGTTTTAAGTACAAGTCATAATGTAGTTTACAACGCAAAGGGGGTACTTATCATAAAGTCCAGAATGATCAAAACAGGGACCTAATATATTATTAGCATTTCTTTAAGCATAGGCCACGACCCTTTAAAGGTGGCTTACCGGAAATGTCAAAGGGCACTTCACACAATGATCCAAGGTTCTGATGAAGGGGTCAATAGCAAAAAACATATAGCGGGGGGGACTCAAAGGATAGCCCTGGTGAACACCAGAGATGACATCAAAGGCCATCTAACCCAACCTTTAACAAGCTCTCAGGCCCTCTCAGGCAATCACAGCTACTCATGGTTCATCTGATCA
This sequence comes from Lithobates septentrionalis, assembly GCA_037952835.1. Lineage (NCBI taxonomy): Eukaryota > Metazoa > Chordata > Amphibia > Anura > Ranidae > Lithobates > Lithobates septentrionalis. The sequence goes on along the minus strand of JBBDGP010000897.1, from coordinate 713,513 downwards.
AAAGCCTTCATCTGATTTACTGTCAGAAAAACTTTCTATAACCAGCAGTCCTGCACTGTTCCAAAGCCTTCCTGACAGCTAAAACCACTTAAAAAATACTTCTGGGCAGAACAGTGTTGAGTATGGGACAACTAAACTCCTGCAACTGAAGACATGCCCAACAAATGGCCACTGCCCTCACCTATAACTGGCCTTCACGGCAAGGAGCACATGAAAGGGCAACGCATGTAAAAGAAAACCAAAGACAATTCCCAACTCAACCCGCTGGCCAGCCTGAAACCAACCGAATTGTCCCGTCTAACAGTATGCGTTAAAAACAGGGGTTTTCGTTTTGCACACATTTGCAAATACATGCGTAAGCTGCAGAGGCCGCGACAAGGCACCCCAATATTATCCTAACTCTATACATGTTTGAGAGCCTCCATGGTAGAAGGCCATGTATTCTAATGCATAGGCAGAGGACAAGTGAGCCTGTAAGGAGCCCACCCCTCCTTAAAGGCACAGGGCGCACTTAATTCCAAAGCTGCACTGGTGTGAACCAGGGCTTACTCTACCAACCAGTGGCGGCTGGTGCTCAAAATTTTTTGGGGGGTGCAAACAAGCTGAAAAATACTGAAAAAAATCCCATCAATTGCAACCACCTGTGCCCATCGATTGCAGCCACTGTGCCTATCAAATGCAGCCACTTGTGCCCATGATATGCAGCCACTTGTGCCCCATAAAATGAAGCCACTTGTGCCCATCACATGTAGCCACTTGTGCCCATCATATGCCGCCACTTGTGCCCCATCAAATTCCACCACTTGTGCCCCATCAAATACAGCCACTTGTGCCCATCATATGCAGCCACCTGTGCCCATCAATTGCAGCCATTGTGCCCATCAAACGCAACCACTTGTGCCCATCATATGCAGCCATTCGTGCCCATTATAAGCAGCCATTTGTGCCCATTATAAGCAGCCACTTGTGCCCATCATATGCCACCACTTGTGCCCATCAAATGCAGCCACTTGTGCCCCATCATATGCAGCCACTTGTGCCCATCAAATGTTGCCACTTGTGCCCATCAAATGCTGCCACTTGTGCCCCATCATATGCAGCCACTTGTGCCCATCCAATGTTGCCACTTGTGCCCATCAAATGCTGCCACTTGTGCCCATCATGTGCCGCCACTGTCACCCCCGCCCGCCCATTGTCTGCCCGGCACTTACCCCATCTTATTGGCGGGTCAGGCAGCGGGTGATGGTGGCGAGCTGTGGGACGGCTCCTGTGTCCTCCATCCTCATTCCCATCCTCTGTTTTTCCATTCTGCTAGGCGTCCAATTGGAGCGCCTGTATCTTCAGCCAATCAGGTGACGGGCATTAGACCTGCACATCCTGATTGACGGAGAGGCGATTCAGTGTTAGAAAAGCAAATATTAATTTGCTTTGGTAACACATCTGGGTGGACTGAGAGCGCAATGCATGGCGCTCCAAGTCCACCGTTTTTGAAGCCTATTAGAGCCTATGGCTCTAATCAGGTGCTTTAAACAAACACCCCCGCCCCGAAAAGGGGGTGGAAATGCATGAATCTATTCATTAGTCATATAGGGGGGTGGCATGACAGAGGAGGCAGCGCCCATGTGCCCTTATTGGACGGCCCACCCTTGCTATCAACACATTAAATTTGAATGTCCTATATAAGGTATTCACTTGACCTCAGGAAGATTTACCTCCCTTCATTACCAGGTCATTTTATGTGTTACGGCACTGAGTCACTTTAACTGACAATTGTGCGGTCATGCAAAGCTATACCCCCCAAAAAATATGTCATTTTTTTCCCCACAAATAGAGCTTTCTTTTGGGTGTATTTGATCACCTCTGTGTTTTTTATAGTGCTTTTTGCACTATAAACAAAAAGAAGACAAAACCAACGTTGCTATAGCTTTCTGCTATAAAACACATCCAATGAAAAAAAAAAATTAAAAATCTAATTTCTTCTCATTTTTAATTTAATTTCTTCATCAATTTAGGCCAATATCTATTTTGCTACATGTTTTTGTTAAAAAAAAAAAAAAAAACAATAAGTCTATATTGATTGGTTTTCACAAAAGTTATAGCGTCTACAAACTATGGGATATATACTGGAATTTTTATTTAAAAAAAATGTTTTTATACTAGTACAGGGGGTCCCCGGGTTACAAACAAGATAGGGACTTTAGGTTTGTTCTTAAGTTGAATCTGTTTGTAAGTCAGAACAGGTACATTTTTTAAGTGTAGCTCCAGCCAAAAAATCTATTTTTAAGTCTTTTAGATAACCCTTCCCTAGGCTATCACCCCTGTAACATTTGTTTTGCTGTCTGTGCCCCTGTTCAGAAGATTTCACCTCACTTTCTGTCCCAATGACAATTGGATTTTGAAAATTTGGGGTTATTAGGGAAATAAGGATTGGTGATAAAGCATCAGTGGAGACACCTTTTTCCCATGTTAACTCTTACAGGAGTGAATTCCCCTTCCTAGGGGTAGATTTCCTCTCACTTCCTGTTGTCTCCTTCCGTTTGTAAGTAGGAGTCGTTTGTAAGTCGGGTGTTTGTAAGTAGGGGACCCCCTGTAATGGCGACGATCAGCAACCTATAGCAGGACTGTGATACTGTGGCAGATATTCTGACACTAACTGACACTTTTGACACTTTGTGGGAACCAGTGATACTAATACAGTGATCAGTGCTAAAAATAAACACTGTCACTGTACTAATGACACTGGCTGAGAAGGGGTTAAACATCTATTGCGATCAAAGGGTTAAATGTGTGCCTGACCAGTGTTTGTGTGTACTGCTTTCACTGAGGGATGTGATGCATTTTATTCCCCGCTTTGTAGGGAAAGAAAATCCATCACATCCTCACTATCAGAACGGAGGTCTGCTTTGTTTACATAGGCAGAGCACCGTCCTGCGTCTCTTCCCAAAGATCAGCAGGTACCAGCGGACATCCATTATCTGGCACCTGCTGATCGGCTTCTGCTGTGACAAATCACAGCAGAAGCGGCGCGATGATGGGCGCCTACCTGAAGTGCAGAATCACGATATATATATATATATATATACACACACACTTTATTACAATAAGTATTGGGACGCCTGCCTTTACACGCACATTAACTTTAATGGCACCCCAGTCTTAGTCCATAGGGTTCAATATTGGGTTGGCCCACCCTTTGCAGCTATAACAGCTTCAACTCTTCTGGGAAGGCTGTCCACAAGATTTAGGAGTGTGTCTATGGGAATGTTTGACCATTCTTCCAGAAGAAGAGGTCAGGCACTGATGTTGGATGAGAAGGTCTGGCTCACAGTCTGCGCTCTAATTCTTCCCAAAGGTGTTCTATTGGGTTGAGGTCAGGACTCTGTGCAGGCCAGTCAAGTTCCTCCACCCCAAACTCGCTCATCCATGTCTTTATAGACCTTGCTTTGTGCACTGGTGTGCAGTCATGTTGGAACAGGAAGGGGCCATCCCCAAACTGTTCCCACAAAGTTGGGAGCATGAAATTGTCCAAAATGTCTTGGAATGCTGACGCCTTAAATGTTCCCTTCACTGGAACTAAGGGGCCAAGCCCAACCCCTGAAAAACAACCCCCACACCATAATCCCCCCTCCACCAAATGATTTGAACCAGTGCACAAAGCAAGGTCCATAAAGACATGGATGAGCGAGTTTGGGGTGGAGGAACTTGACTGGCCTGCACAGATCCTGGCCTCGCAGGACAGAACACCTTTGGGATACATTAGAGTGGAGACTGCGAGCCAGGCCTTCTCGTCCACATAATTGCCTGACCTCACAAATGCACTTCTGGAAGAATGGTCAAACATTCCCATGGACACACTCCTAAACCTTGTGGACGGCCTTCCCAGAAGAGTTGAAGCTGTTATAACTGCAAAGGGTGGGCCAACTCAATATTGAACCCTACAGACTAAGACTGGGATGCCATCAGGCCTATTTTTCAGCGGGAACGCGGGGGAACGCAGTTCCGGCACCTTCAGCACTGAATGTATGTAATAGCACGGGGTGTGGGGTGTGCTGGAGGATCTATTGATGTTGGCTGCTGGGGGATCTATTGTCACTGGTTGGGATCTGATTTTGTGTGAGGGTTTATTGTTGCTGATGGTGAATCTATTGTTGCTGGGGGAGGTCTTATGTTGCTGGAAGGGATCTACTGTTGAGGGAGAGGTCTATTTATACTGGCTGCTGGAGGGTCTTTTGATGCTGGCTGCTGGGGCAGTACTGGTAGGTGGTGGAATCATAGGACGGTGGTCAGAGGTGGGTAGGGGACAGAGACAAGGGGTGACTCAGACGGGGGGGAGTTTCTGCACTTACTCTCTGAGAAAAAAAGCCCTGGATGCCATTAAAGTTCATGTGCGTGTAAAGGCCGGCGTCCCAATACTTTTGGTAATAAAGTGTATATATACTGTATTTAGGCTGTACCGAAATTAAAAAGTGGGCATAACTCCACTTTCAGACCGCACCATAGCAAATGTACTGCTATAGGACGGCCGCGCTGTGTTTATCTGCGTGTAAAGGTATGCGTCAGGGGCGGACTGATTGTTGAGCGACTCGGGCACTGCCCGAGGGCCCTGGGCCACTAGGGGGCCCCTTCAGGGTTGTCAGCCTCAGTAAAACCAGGGACAGTATGTATAAATCTGTGGTTTTTTTTTTTACATCTGTCTGTGTATACTGTGTGTACATGTATGTGTATACTGTGTGATTGTATACTGTGTGTGTGTATACTGTGTGGTCCCATAATCTCTGATTGCCTGGGGGGGCCCATAATCTCCTATTGCCCGGGGGCCCCATGAGTTATCAGTTGGCCCCTGGTAGGCGTCCCAATACTTTTGGTAACATTGTGTATATACTCATACACACACATACTGCATTTCCATATAATTATTCTTAGTAAGTATCTCTCCCAAGAACTTCAAAGCAGCTGTAGATTTTCCTTTTTAACAAAAATACAGCTAAAATGTTCATCAGTGATTAAAATACAGCAACCAATTATATCTGGGCTGCTTTTTTTATAACTTCTGTGCGGAGCCTTTAATTAGCTCTGTCAATTGCACTGTGCACCCTACCTACAGGACAGGATGAAAAGGACGGACCATCTAATTCTCACAGAGTGCAATTACAAGTATCTTGCAAAGCAACGTGCCAACTCCTTTTTTTGGGGACTGCTTAAAATAGTTAAGTTTTTGGTCTATTTTAGGAACTATTTTTTTTTTTTTTTTATTCGTCTTAGGCAAACCACAAAAAAAAAAAAAAAACAGGAAAAAAAAAACCCCAACAAAGCTTGATGTTACTAACACAATGCTACCTTCTGATTTCTAAACAGATGCGGGAGAAGCAACGTTCATGCTACCATATTAAATGCGCCATTGTCAGACACATGTTGCAATAATTAAACATGTTTTGTTTTATTAAGTAACATTACTGAGGAAAAGTCAGAATACATTTCTGTGGTCTTCCTCAAAGGACCTCTTAGCATGACTCAGTGACTCTAAACTTTAACATGTGGCTTTAAACATACACATAATCCAAATACAGCACTTATGATTCATAGGATTCTGAAAATAATACTTTGTTTGACAATTCCACTATTGGACGGTTGTAGAAGTTTATATACGGCAGCCCATCTTCCTGCGGCTTCGTCGCCTAGAAACATGACATTTAGAACTTTGGTAGATCGGTGGTAATGTTGGTTTTTGATAGGGGGGGGTTCCCAGACTCTTAAGCTCATTGACTCTTTCTTGAAGTTTCATGGACCCCTAAACATTTATTATATGGAAATAATTAAATAAATACTACTTTATGCTACACATGTACTGTATACAACATCACGGAGGCGGGCCTCCTTTCATACAGTGCATTTTTTGTTACTCCAAAATGGATTAAATTCAGTATTTTCCTCAAAATTCTACAAATAATAATGAATTGAATCCATTTTGGAGTAACAAAAAATGCACTGTATGAAAGGAGGCCCGCCTCCGTGATGTTGTATACAGTACATGTGTAGTATAAAGTAGTATTTATTTAATTATTTTCATATAATAAATGTTTAGGGGTCCATGAAACTTCAAGAAAGAGTCAATGTAATGATGTTTGTTTGAAATCTTTGCTAATTTATTTTAAAAAAATAAATTAAAAAAATCCCATGTACAGAAGTATCGCAACCTTTGATCAATACTTTGGTGAAGCCCCTTTGGCACCAGTTACAGCCTCAAGTCTTTCTGAGTATGATACTACAAGCTTGGCACACCTATTTTTGGGCAGTTTTTCCCATTCCAATTTGCAGGACCTCTCAAGCTCCATCAGGCTGGATGGGGAGCGTCGGTGCACAGCCATTATCAGATCTCTCCAGAGATGTTCAATCAGGTTCAAGTCTGGGCTCTGGTCGGGCCACTCAAGGACATTCACAGAGTTGTTCCGTAGCCACTCCTTTGTTATCTTGACTGTGTGCTTAGGGTGGTTGTCCTGTTGGAACATGAACTTCACCCCAGTCTGAGGTCCAGAGCGTCCCAGAGCAGGTTTTCATCAAGGATGTCTCTGTACATTACTGCATTCATCTTTCCCTCGATCCTTACTAGTCTGCCAGTTCCTGCTGCTGAAAAACATCCCCACAGCATGATGCTGCCACCACCATGCTTCACTGTAGGGATGGTATTGGCCAGGTGATGAGCGGTGCCTGTTTTCCTCCAGACGCTTGCCATTCAGGGCAAAGAGTTCAATCTGTGTTTCATCAGACCAAAGAATTTTGTTTCTCATGGTCTTGAGAGTCCTTCAGGTGCCTTTTGGCAAACTCCAGGTGGGCAGTCATGTGCCTTTTACTGAGGAGTGGCTTCCGTCTGGCTACTCTACCATACAGGCCTGATTGGTGGAGTGCTGTAGAGATGGTTGTTCTTCTGGAAGGTTCTTCTCTCTCCACAGAGAAAGCTGGAGCACTGTCAGAGTGACCATCGGGTTCTTGGACACCTCCCTGACTAAAGCCCTTTTCCCCCGATCACTCAGTTTGGCCAGGCGGCCCACTCTAGGAAGAGTCCTGGTGGTTTCAAACTTCTTCTAATTACCGATGATGGAGGCCACTGTGGTCATTGGGATCTTCAATGCTGCAGACATTTTTCTGTACCCTTCCCCAGATCTGTGCCTCCATACAAACCTGTCTCAGAGGTCTACAGGCAATTCCTTGGACTTCATGGCTTGGTTTATACTCTGACATGCACTGTTAACTGTGGGACCTTACATAGACAGGTGCGTGTGTCTTTCCAAATCATGTCCAATAACCTAAATTTACCACAGGTGGACTCCACTCAAGTTGTAGAAACATCTCAAGGTTGATCAGTGGAAAACAGGAGGCACCTCAGCTCAATTTTGAGTGTCATGACAAAGGCTGTGAATGTACATGGGATTTTTTTATTTTTAATAAATTTGCAAAGATTTCAAACAAACTTCTTTCAAGTTGTCATTATGGGGTATTGTTTGTAGAATTTTGAGGAAAATAATGAATTGAATCCATTTTGGAATAAGGCTGTAACATAACAAAATGTGGAAAAGGTGAAGCTCTGTGAATACTCTCCTGATGCACTGTATATGGTCACCAGTGTTTGTGCTGGAAGCACACATCATAACATGCTCCCAGTGTAGAGAATGAGTTGTCACCGACAGCTTCAGGTCTCATACAGGGGATCAGGAGCCAAGAGGATCAGCTCCCGGTCACATGATCACTGTGATAGCCTGCAATTGCCTATCAAAGTGATCACTCCTTAAAACCTACCCGTTTTCTCTTCTTCTTTCTGAATGGAACAAAACTATTTTGTTTTCCTAGTCAGAGAAGAATGTAAGCCAGAAAAACAGTCTCTGTAAACAAAAAATTAAATCAAATAATAATAATATTCTTGATATTAATTATGATATTAATAATAATAATAATAATAATAATAATAATAATAATAAAATATAAATAGCTAGAATCATGCCTTGATCTAGGTTAGTGTCAGAGTCAGTATGTTTTGGGTAGGAATAATAAAACATATATATTAAAAAGTCAGAGTGTTTTCGCCTCGGCTCAGACCTATGCTGCTGCATTCTGCGTATAAGGCAGCTCATTCATTTCAGTAAATAAAAAGTTTCTCTGCACTCACAGTTGAAATCACAATAACTGTTGAAGAAGTACTGTAATAGTAAGGAAAGTTCATATGAACATACAGTATTAAAGGACTTATTCCTACTGGCGTGGTATGCTGGGTTAATGGACTGATAAAATCATGCTCCCGGTAGGTACAGTGCCTTGAAAAAGTATTCATACCCCTGAATTTTTCCACATTTTATCATGATGCAAAAAAAAATGTAAATGTATTTTATTGGGATTTCATGTAATAGATCAACACAAAGTTGCACATAATTGTAAAGTGTAAGGAAAATGATGAATGGTTTTCATATTTTTTTTACAAATAAATGTGTGAAAAGTGTGGCGTACATTTGTATTCAGCCCCCTTTACTCTGATACCCCTACTTAAAATCTAGTAGAACCAATTGCCTTCAGAAGACACCTAATTAGTAAATAGAGTCCACCTGTTTGTAATTTAATCTCAGTATACATACAGCTGTTCTGTGAAGCCCTCATAGGTTTGTTAGAGAACCTTAGTGAACAAACAGCATCATGAAGGCCAAGTAACACACCAGACAGGTCAGGGATAAAGTTGTGTGATTGGCTTGTTCACTGCTGGTGCCATGTGGATTGATTTATGCACCGTGGAAGGTTTTGGGATTCTCCTTAAATTCGTATATCTATTTTTCCTGCACTCTTTGTGGGATTGTATGAATGGACACAATTTCTTAATACTTGAATGGACTTAGGCTATGTTATTATGGTTTTAGCGCTGCATGAATGTATATACAGTTCTGCTCATACGTTTACATACCCTGGCAGAATTTATGATTTCTTGGCCATTTTTCAAAGAATATGAATGATAACAGAAAAACTATTCTTTCACTCATGGTTAGTGTTTGGCTGAAGCCATTTATTTGCAATCAACTGTGTTTACTCTTTTTAAATCATAATCACAACAGAAACTACCCAAATGACCCAGTTTAACATCATATAGTTTTGTGTGCATTACTGCCAGCTTAACGCCATATAGTTCTGTGCGTCACTGTACATTTGCCGCATCATATTGCAGTATATTATAGTGTATCCGTGAAGTGTGTCTGTGTAGTGTGAGTACTCAAATTAAAGTGCACCAAACACCTATATACATTGATTAAAGTGCATCTACTTACAGAGTTCAACTTCTTCTTTACATTTGCTTATAAGCACCGCCCCCTCCATCTCAATAATGTCTGAGAGGACAAAAGCAGGGCCGTCTTTAAGGCAGGGCAAAAGGGGCAGCTGCCCTGGGCCCTGTCATTGTTGTGGGGCCCAAAGCAGCTGCCTCATACTTGCCAACTATCCCAGTTTAAATTCCCTCGTCCCTTGTAGTTTAAGTCCTGTGCTGTGCACCGATATCTCAGTGTGAAGTGCTGCTACTAATGCTGCCCAAATCTGCCCTATTGTTGTGTACAGAATACTCACCTGCAGACCCTGTGTTTACATGTAAACAACCGCCATTCATATGTAAATAGCTGCGACTGGCAGCATTGATATGTAAATAAAGGCGGCATTCATATGTATATCATGCCCCCCTGCAGTGAGGAGATGATGTGCTATAACCTCCAGCAACCACTCAGTGAGCAGTATTACTGTACAGTAATCTATAGCAACCAATTAACAAGCAGAAATCATTTGCTCTAACCTCTAGCAACTAATCAGTGAGCCGTAATGTGTGCTGTAACCTCTAGCAACCAATCAAAATAGCTGCCTGATCTGATACAGTAAACTAATTTTAAGTCTAGTTGCTATTTATTGTATGTCTCAGAGCAGGTGGAGAGCGAAGTTGCATGGGGGGGGGGGGGGGGCAAGAAAATTTTTGCCCAGGGTCCAATCAATATTAAAGACGGCCCTGACAACAAGGAGAGGCAGACATTCCATTGGCACTGTAAGGGGGCCAGCAACAAATGTGTCCACAGGCAAAGGGCATAATTTCCTCTGTTTAGTGAGTTTGCCCGTGTTATCCAGCCACAGCATGCAGAGGAGGTGGTGGACTTGCTTACTAAACCTTCCTTATCCTCCTCATCCTCTTCATCCTCCGTCACGCAAGCAGAGACAAGTGTGCAGTCCCCTGCAGTTGCCAGAGTGGATAAACCTGGCTCCTCGTCCACATCTATTCCTACCATAGCCCCAACATCAGCCATTGAGGAGTCAGCTGAGTTATTTGACCACAGTGTCAGCCACTTGCTCCTTGATGATGCCCAGCCATTACTGGATTCAGATGTTGGTTCTGAGGTTGGGGATGACAGGAACATAAGCCTAGAGAGAGGGAGGAACACTGGTAGACAAATTGGCATCGATGTTCCCCCAGCCGCAGCGTATTGCCAAGTTGTTTCCAGTGGTAATGATGAAGATGGAGGAGATGGAGATGGAAATGATGATGATGATTATGATGAGGTCACTGATGTGACTTGGGTGCCAGATAGAGCAGAGGAGGAAACTAAAGGTGAGGCGGCATAACCCCAAGGAGGCCGGCATCAAGTAAGAGTAGAAAGCAGCCACCCTATTCCATGACATTCTGCAGCTGTTATCTACTGGCCCACTCCCCAAAGCTCAGCTGTCTGGGCCTTTTTCAGCACATCTGCAGCAGATCACACAGTTGTTATCTGGAAACTGTGTCTCAGGCACATCAAATGTGGCAAAAACACCAACAATTTGGGTACCACATGCCTAACAAGGCATTTAACGTCCAACCACTCAGCCCATTGGCAAGAGCACCTAAAAGCCACACAACAGGGGCACAAATCTGTTCCTCCTCCCCCATCTCCACCTCACCCACTTCAGTCTGCCCCTGCGATACCGAGTCATTACCTTTCAGCAGCCTCCACTGACAGGGATATTGGTATAGCACAGGGTGTCCCAGGTCCTAGCAGTACATCTGCCAGCAGCACACCACCAGCTGTAGACTGTAGCCGGAAAATTTCTCTGCCCCATCTGCTGCAACGGAAAAAAAAATACAGTTCCTGCCACCCACATGCCCAGCATCTGAATGCAAGCTTGTTAAAGCTGTTGGCTCTCCAACTTCTGCCTTTCAGCCTGGTGGATTCAGCTCCCTTCCGAGAACTCGCACAATGTGCTGTACCACAATGGCAGGTTCCCAGTCGCTACTAATTTTCACGTAAGGCCATTCCATCTCTCTACCATCACGTGGAAGGAAATGTTCTGGCATCGTTGGGCAAGGCAGTCAGCCGTAAAATCCACTTTACTGCTGACACGTGGTCCAGCAAGCATGGGCAGGGACAATATAATTCGTTCACAGCACACTGGGTAACGCTGCTTGCAACTCAAAAGGATGCAGGACAGGGCTCGGTGCTGCAGCTTGTTGTGCCCCCATGTCTCCATACAGCTGGTGGTGATGATGCCAGACCTGTGAGCTCTATCTCCTCCTCCTCCTCCTCCGCCACCTCCATGCCCTCCTCTGCAGAATTGTCCTATGAACATCAGATACCCCCTAAGCGTTCGAAGGGCTATTCCCAGAGCCAGGCTAAAAGGTGCAATGCAGTGCTTCAGCTGGTGTATTTAGGGGACAGGAACCACACCAGGGCATAGATTCTTGAAGCTCTGCAGGGACAGGCCCAGAGGTGGTTCACACCACGCCAGCTGGAGCCAGGAATGGTGGTGTTCGATAATGTCTCAAACCTCCTGTCTGCCCTTAGACAGGAAAAGTTGACACATGTGCCATGCCTGGCACATGCAATCAATTTGGTGGTGCAGCGTTTCCTAAGTACGTACCCAGGGTTGCAAGATGTACTAAAACAGGCCAGAAGAATCTGTAGCCATTTCAGGCGGTCATACACAGCCAGTGCTCGGTTGGCTGAAATTCAGCGGAAATTCCACCTGCACATAAACCGCCTGATTTGTGACATGCCCGTTATGTTGCCCAGTATGGCACGACCACAGGCTCAGCCTGCCTCGGTTTTTATTCCCACGCCAATGGCTGATCATTAAGGATGCATGCACTGTATTGTCACCATTTGAGGAGGCTACAAGGATGGTGAGCAGTAACAGTGTATGCATCAGTGACACAATCCCTGTTGTGTTCCTGCTGGAACAGACTCTGCGTGGTTTTATGGACAGGGCACTGGAGGCAGAGCAGCAGGAGGAAGAGAAGGACTTCCTTTCCTCTCAAGGCCCACTTTATCCAGACACCATCATTCCTATGTCACAGAACACACAGGGGGAGAGAGGTGAGGAGGATGAGTAGGAGGATTCTGGCACTTTCATAGGCTTCGAAGAAGAGGAAGACATGTGTCAATCTGTAAGCGATGGCTTTCCAACCCCAGGACCCTTGGGAGTAGTACATGGCTGGGAGGAGGAAGTTCCAGATGCTGTCATCCTAAGTGACCCAGAGGGGTCTGCTTCTCAAGCCTTGGCAAATTTAAGGCACATGGGCAACCTCATGCTTCAAAGCCTTTGAAAGGACCCAAGAATACTTGGCATAAAGGAGATGGATGATTACTTCTCCTTTATGCCACTTCTTTAACTCCTTGTTAAAGAGGATTTTATTGAACGTTTTTCCTGACTCCAGTAAGTTACAGTGTGGTGGAAAACGTCGTTTTGAGTCTTCTGTTGGTCAAGAGAGGAGCGTTGGAGAAGGCGTCCGCCTAAGTGAGGGATTTCGGTATTTTTTTAGTCCTCGCCGTCCAGGACTATAAGCTTTCACATTCCATCGACAGCGACTGCATCACATGGTGAATGATTACCTCGGGGCCAAAACAGAGATGGAGAGCTTTCCAGCTGACGATCCTGCTGACTTACTGGGTTGTGAGAATAGACCAGAACTTGCCCAGTATGCTATTGAGTTGTTGGGCTGCCCTGCATCCAGCGTGCTTTCAGAACGGGCATTCAGTGCTGCAGGAGGTTTCGTTACTGATCATAGAACGCATCTGTCCACAGACTCCGTGGACCGTTTGACTTTTATAAAAATGAATCAGTCCTGGATTACCAGCTATGAAGCCCCTGATGCCGATGTCACCGATTAAGTCTTTTTGGGATGTGGAATCTCTGCAGGACTTCGAGGCTGCCTAGCTTTGAGGGTGTTCAATCATTTCATCTGGAAGAATGTTTTTGGTATAGGTTTCATGAGCACAATTAACACACAAAGACCAATTTTTCAGGACCTGTTTGACAGGTGCATATCATTGCAATTTTTTAAGGCAAGGCCAATTCTTGTTTTAATCAAGAGTACCTCTATAGGGTTACAGTGGGAAGGTGCCCCCGACACCCAAAGAGTAATTTTTCTGCACCTGTTTGACAGGTGCATATCATTGCAATTTTTTACAGCAAGGCCAATTCTTGCTTTCATCAAGATTACCTCTATAGGGTTACGGTGGGAAGGTGCCACCGACACCCAAAGACTAATTTTTACGTACCCGTTACTTCTATCCAAAGTCAAAGTGACACCAGAAAGAATTCAAAAAATCTCTAATCTAATCCAGACACTATATTGGAAGGAATTTTTCATTTTTATGCTTTCACTTTAAAAATCAAAAAATCACTGCTTATTTAAAATTTTCATTTTTCACAAACTTTTTCTTTATTGATAGATGTCCCCCAGGGCAGGACCCGGGCTCCTATAACCATTGTATGCCCAATGACTTTCATATAAGCCTTCAAAATGGACACTTTTGATTTTTGATGTTTAGATCCTATTGACTTTAATGGGGTTCATTATTCACTGGGTTTGAAAGTTCTGGTGCGAACCGAACAGGGGTCCGTTCGGCCCATCCCTAATCCAGAGGAGAACAATCTCCTCTGTGAAGGCCGGAGAATGGAGCAGTGAAAATTTTTCACTGCTTCATAAATGGACAGATAGCTGCAGAGTGCACAGAGCTGAACACAAGCTAGTGAAACAACAGGTGCCAGCTGGCCTACAGCAGTAAAGGCAGGGAAGTTTAATATCATTCCAACACTCATTATTTTGTGGCAGCCTTTACATCTGTGGGTGTGGGCACTGTCCTTTGTGATATAATTTTACTGAACTTCCTGAAAGGAGCGGATCAGTACAAAGCAAAGAAGTTTGAGGAGTTATCCGGTTTTCCTTTGCAAAAATGGGGATACGTGGACATCATATGTGAGCCTGGAGATTTACCCCCCCATCGGAACACCGGGAGTGTCAGCAAGCTAAAAGGCCTTGGCTGGGCTAAAGCCACTTGCCCTTTTTTGCTTGCCATCTGGTAAGCAGGATCAACTACTACGGTGGATTGACACTATTGCTTATAGGTGCACGGTGGTGGTGTTTTTACTCTGGAAGGATTCAAAAATTCCTTTTCTTTGCTGTTATTTGTATGGACTATCATTTAACTTTTAGCGCAGCTTATTTACAGGACTTTAGAATATTGGTGTAATCGCACTATATGCTGCTGCTTACTTATATTTTCTGTTAGCGCGGTTCTCCCTATTTTTCATAAATGGACACCTCAGTATCTTCCTCAAGCATCACCCCCGCTTCCCTGCTGAGTCCCTACCTTGGCATTCACACATACTCCTCAAGCATCACCCCAATGGTCTGCTCGGTCCCTGGCTTGGCACACAAGACTGCTCTGCAAGCGTCACTTCCGCTGCCTAGGTCCCTGGCTTGACACCTTGCTGCAGTTTCCCAGTTCTTCACCGTCCCCGGTTGGTGAGAATACTACTCTGGTACTTGCTTTGGCTACTCACTGTGGTCCCCGGTAACAAGGTGGATGGTCCCTTAGTGGTGACAGCTTCCCCTCTACCTCCGACCACAACAGGTTCTCCGGCAGGCAGAACCGTCACTTCTGGCTGGACTGCAAGCCGCAGTCCCAACCCTATGCTTCTGGATAGGCCAACAGCCTAGCAGCCAGACGTCCCCGGGATAGGCCTCAGGCTCTGGCCTAGCAGCCCAGGGCAGCATATAACACGTCCACCCAGACAGCCATCCAGGCGGCACAGACCCCGATCACCTGACTCCACCCAAATAAATAGGCTCTCCCAGCAGGCCAAGGGATTCTAGAAAACCCCAACTCATTGGTTGAGATACCCCATACACTCATAACCTGTCCTTGCAATGCCCTTGTCTTATCCAATGTCGCCAGGTACCAGGCCACCTAGAGAGAATGCAGCAATTCCAGAATTAGGGTGAAGTCAGTTGACCCCCTAGCAATTGGCCAAGACAACTATCACTTGGCAGATAAATTTAAGAGCAACCCTGCCCAAACATCAGGGTGCTACAGAGGGATCCAGAAAGTGGCTGGGAATAAATTTTAGGGAAGCTCTGGGTGAGTGTCTTTCCTCTTCAGGGAGAGTTGTAGTCTCCTGGGGGGCTATTGCCCCTTGGAGAGAGTTTCTAAAAAGGGTGATTGCAGTCTAAATCTCAGCTGGAGCTGGTCTGAGGGCCTGGGGAAGACTGCTATAGGAGTATTTGCTAGAGGGCACTGTGCTTAAATCCTGGTCTGGAGAAGAATCTTTTTATCGCCCTCACTGTGGATGCTGGATGGCAGAAAGCTCCAAGGACATTGTACAGACCTGGCTGTGGACTTTGGGTATTCTTGTGCTAGAAGAAATCTAAGTGCCAAAGGTTGCTACATGGACTGGGGCTGTTTTGGCAGGGTCCTAGATATAGTGTCCGTTCCCTGTCACCTCCAGAAAAGGCTGCTGTAAGAATGTCAGTGAGATGTTTGTCCTCCTATTATTCCTTTTGATCTTTTTGGAAAATCCTGTTACCCTAAATCCCTCTCCTGGTAAAGTTTCTTTAAGCCAACTAAATAGCTAAGGTAATGATTAAGCACAGGTCAGATGTGTGAAACACATCTACGGGACTAATACTGTACCTGGTGTCCCTTGGTGTATCCTGGTCGTTTTCAATAAAAGGCATTGTTTTGGAACCTTTGGATGTGCAGCCATTTCTTCTTTTTCTTAAATAGCTAGGCTTACAAAGCCTGTAGGAACTTGGGACGAAACACTGACAAAAAAAACTGAGGCAATAGGAAATTTAGGGGAGGAGCAAATAACTTTTCCTAGGGAAGGCCCTTTGGCAAATTACCTTGTCCCCGTGTTGATGAGGACAATAGCCTCTTTCCCACAACCCTGGCCCAGTGCTTGTGGGGGTCTGCAGGCAAGGGAAGGCTTATTGGAAACTGGAAGCTCCCTTTAAATATAAGGTGGCACCCAGATACCCACCCCCCTATGTTAATGATAGCCTGGTACATACTACCCCTACTGAAAAAAAAAAACCCTAGAAATAAAGATACCCAAACATTTGACAAGTCCTGTATTAGAAAAATAGAAATCCCACAAAAAAAAATCCCTCATTGTAAATCCATTGTCAATCTTTATGCCTGCCAACTCGTTGAAAGAAAACAACAGATTGACCTAGTGTGACCCGATGCTACTCTTTGGTGAATGATAACTCCCTGAGGTGGTGATTGGTGCCATCATTGACAAAACATGACCATGGCATGGCTATCCCTGCCACTTAGCTTATGTGGCCAGGTATTCCTGGCCATGTAAGTTAATGGCGTTGTCAGTGTTTTCTGGGCATGTGGTGAGTGCCAGTACCCGCCCCTTCCTTAGCAACCATTGACAAGCTGGCATATATAAGAGTGGTAGAAATATCACTTCTATGTATGATGTATGGCTCCCATCAGAGCAAAAGTTTGGGCGCTTGTCCAATTGTTCAAATAGCCTAAGTTTGGACCGAACCGTTGGCTCACCCCTAATCCAGAGCTTCAGGTGGCTCAGTAGGAAGAGCTACTTCCAGAAATTCTGGGTTCTGATCCTGACATATACTATATTGCCAAAAGTATTGGTACACCTGCCTTTACACGCACATGAATTTAATGGTATCCCAGTCTTAGTCCGTGGGGTTCAATATTGAGTTGGCCCACCCTTTGCAGCTATAACAGCTTCAGCTCTTTTAGGAAGGCTGTCCACAAGGTTTAGGAGTGTGTCTATGGTAATGTTTGACCAATCTTCCAGAAGCGCATTTGTAAGGTCAGGCACTGATGTGGCCGAGAAGGCCTGGCTCACAGATCAAATTCACCCCAAAGGTGTTCTATCAGGTTGAGGTAGGACTCTGTGCACGCCAGTCAAATTCGTTCACCCCAAACTTGCTCATCAACACTATACTGCCTAAAGTATTGGGCTAACCCTTTTAATCATTTGGTGGAGGGGGAATTATAGTGTGGGGTTGTTTTTCAGGGATTGGGCTTTGTCTCTTGGTCTGCACCTGACCTCAACTCGATAGAACACCTTTGGGATGAATTAGAGCGGAGACTGCGAGCCAGGACTTCTCTCCAACATTAGTGCCTGACCTCACAAATGCGCTTCTGGAAGAATGGTCAAACATTCCCATAGACACACTCCTCAACCTTGTGGACAGCCTTCCCAGAAGAGTTGAAGCTGTTATAGCTGTAAAGGGTTGGCCAACGCAATATTGAACCCTACGGACTAAGACTGGGATGTCATTAAAGTTCATCTGCGTGCAAAGAAAGGTGTCACAATACTTTTGGCAATATAGTGTACATGGTGCTGAGGAAAGAGTCTGAACGTTGGGTCTGCAGCCCACCTGACCTGAATTTCCACACAGGAATTCCACTTTTTTTTTTTTCTGCCATACCCAGATCATTTCTGGTGGGGTCATGCAGGACACATCAACGAAAAGCATATGTTATATGCAAAACAGACATTTTACACCATAAACACACAATGTTCTATAATACAATTACATTTGTTCTATGGTTTTAAATCATCTGAAGACAATTTACATTGTCAAGAAAATTATAAACCCGAATATAATATACAAACTCATAAAACATGTCAAAAATATTCCAGGCGAATGTGACATTTACACAGTAAATGTAATTTTCCTTTAATTATACCAGGAAAATAAAAAAAAAATATACAGTTTACGTTCATCCCAATAAAAACAAATTGGTTACACAACATTTTCTGACCTTTGCAACGCTGTCATGAGTGGCTGGTGACCAAGCTAAAACATATGGAGTAGCTATAAATATACTGCATTATAGAGAATTTCTTTTGATTAGTAAGTAGGAATAAAGATCCAGGTATTTCTAATGTGTTTTGGAAAATCACTATGTGATATACTTCCCTTCTGATTGTTTTATTTTTTAAAAGCCTAAGTTAAGGTAAAAAATGTAATAAATTAAAATAAATAGCACAAGGGACAGTACTATTATTTATAGAGAAGTGTCCTTTGTGCTGGTTTTGTAAAGCAAACATACACTACACTACAATACAATACAATACATTACAGGGGCTTCTACCCTGTTTCCCCGAAAATAAGACCTAGCGTGATTGTCAGTGATGGCTGCAATATAAGCCCTACCCCCCAAAAAAGCCCTACCCTGTTTCCCCGAAAATAAGCCCTACCCTGAAAATAAGACCTACAAGGACTTTAACTAGGGCTTATTTGGGGGGTAGGGCTTATATTGCAGCCATCACCGACAATCATGCTGGGTCTTATTTTCGGGGAAACAGGGTGAGCTTCATTGCTTTACTTCATTGCTGAAAAGACGCAAAGTAAAACAGCATCTTCACCCTTTCTCGTGTTCACAGGGGTGCAGAGTAAGTTCATTCATGAGTTTAAATCACAGAAGAGGAAACAAATTAATCAATGGTGTGAATGAAAAAAAAAAAAAAGTCATCACCACTGTCCCAAGGTAGCTAGTAATACATATAATAAACAAATAACAAATAATAAATATGCAAAATAACTACATTTGGTTGCAGAAAATCAAAATACACTATATTACCAAAAGTATTGGGACGCCGGCCTTTACACGCACATGAACTTTAATGCCATCCCAGTCTTATGCTGGCCATACACTATATGAAAAATCGGCCGGAAAATCGTTCGTATAGACACTTCGTTCGTTTTTCGGCAAGTTAATGGGCACAAATCGATAATCGTTTGTGACGTTTTTGTGGTAAAAAAACGAACGGGAAGTTTGGTAAATTTCTGCCGAACGTACGATAAATTGCAAGGTTAATGTGTTTCCCGTCCGAACTTTCTGCACTAGGTATATGTAAAAAAACGAACAAATAATTATTTATTCATGTCCACTGAACAATTTATCGGTCATTATATGATGGCACGATCGTTTGCGGTCACGGTCGAACGTTCGTTTTTCGAAAATGGGTTCGGCCGATTTTCTGTATAGTGTATGGCCAGCATTAGTCTGTAGGGTTCAATATTGAGTTGGCCCACCCTTTGCAACTATAACAGCTTCAACTCTTCTGGGAAGGCTGTCCACAAGGTTTAGGAGTGTGTCTATGGGAATGTTTGACCATTCTTCCAGGAAGCACATTTGTGAGGTCAGGCACAGATGATGGACGAGAAGGCCTGGTCTCCGCTCTGATTTATCCCAAAAGTGTTCTATTGGGTTGGGTTCAGGACTCTGTGCAGGCCAGTCAAGTTCCCCCACCCGAAACTCGCTCATCCATGTCTTTATGGACCTTGCTTTGTGCACTGGTCCTAATCATTTGGTGGATGGTGGATTATGGTGTGGGGGTTGTTTTTCAGGGGTTGGGTTTGGCCCCTTAGTTCCAGTGAAGGGAACTCTTAAGGCATCAGCATACCAAGACATTTTGGACAATTTCATGCTCCCAAGTTTGTGGGAACAGTTTGGGGATGGCCCCTTCCTGTTCCAACATGACTGCCCACCAGTGCACAAAGCAAGGTCCATAAAGACATAGATGAGCGAGTTTGGGGTAGAGGAACTTGACGGGCCTGCACAGAGTCCTGACCTCATCCTGATAGAACACCTTTGGGATGAATTAGAGCGGAGACTGAGAGCCAGGCCTTCTCCTCCAACATCAGTGCCTGATCTCACAAATGCAGTTCTGGAAGAATGGTCAAACATTCCCATAGACACACTCCTAAACCTTGTGGGCAGCCTTCCCAGAAGAGTTGAAGCTGTAAAGGGTGGGCCAACTCAATATTGAACCCTACAGAATAAGGTGCCAATACTTTTGATAGTATAGTGTATATTGGATCAAAGTTTATAGAGCTTAACAATTCATAGCAATCTGAAAGCAAAATATATAGAGCATAGATCAGAATAATCCATTTATGCAGTGATGCAGGGCTGGTAGTTTATAAATCCACCATATTGGGCCACAAGTAATTTGTAATTGTGGGGATGACCATATTGGGGCCAGAGCCATTGCTGAGTTTGTAATTGTGAAGATGATGTGGTTCCTCTTCGGTGATTCAATGATGATTACCTGAGGATGATCGGCCCTTGCCATAGATTGTCTGACAATTCATTTACATCATGGGGTCTTTTTTTTTTTTTTTTTACTGTTTACAATATTTGTGAATGAGTAGAGGTATTATGCACCCTTTACTCATTCATGTAGGTGGATGCAAGTATCTGGGGGCCCCCTTATTGTTAAAAGTGGGCGTCCAGATTCTGATCCTACAACCACGGGGCCAGCATTGTGGGGAAGAGCCCCTTGTCCTCATCAACATAGGGACAATGTGCTTTGTCAAGAAGGGGTCCCCCTGGCTAGGTACCACCCATGTTGAGGGCATGTAGCCTGGAATGGTTTGGGGGAGGGGAGCACGCTCGTCCCCATCCTTTTTTGGCATTCCAAGCTGCATTCTGGGATATGGTATGGCTTTTGGAGTGTAGCCATGCTTTTTTTTCTTGATTTCTCCAAGAGGTTCCACCTTAAAATCCATACCAGACCTTTCTGGAGGAGAATTTTGGCTTGGACGTTGTTTGTTTGTTTTTGTTTTGTGTGTGGCGCCCATATTAAAATTCATACCAGACCTGAAGGGCCTAGAATGAATTATGGGAACCCCCCAGGACATATTATTTTGATATTCCCTACTCCTTTGCTTACGTGGCTGGGTATTTCCATCCTTGTAAGTGGATGGGGATGGTGAAGTCACTGCTTGTTAAAGTGGTTCTAAGGGCAGAAGGTTTCTTACCTTAATGCATTCTATGCATTTAGATAAAAAACCTTCTGTGCTCAGCAGCTCCCCTAGCCCCCATAATACTTACCTGAACCCCAAGTGGGCAAGGCACACTATTCCCTACACTTGATTTTATTTTACGTGATCACGGTTTAAATTATTTGTATATTGGTTCGACCCAATAAACCTACCTCTTTGACCTGCACTATTGGAGTACTCCATTTTTTCTCTCCTCATACTCTTTGGATTGGATACGAGATCTGGATGCCCTCCATTTTTTGCACAGTTTCTTCCGGTTGGTGAACACCACTGCAGCAGGTCCAGTCTACAGGAGATGTCCTTTGAGATCCGGGACTTCCATCTCCTCGCAGGACAGCCATCCATCTGGATCTCTAAGCCTGTTTGATTCGGTGTCGCCGACATCCGAATCCACCTGTTCTGGTAAGAGTGTTTCACCTCTTTCTACTTCAAGATTCCCATGCTGATGAATTATACACCAGAAGATTTTTCACTTGCACTGGATTTCATATCTTATTGCACTGTGGGACTTTATCACTTATGTTGTCTATATTTATGTTACAGTGGATATTACTCACTGGTCATTGAACTTTATTCACTTATATACATTTTGGTTTTGTTTTGTTTTAGCGCTACATTTTCACATTACCCCATCGCGATCCATTGATGTGCATGAGAGCCTCAGCTCCGGGGACTCTCCCTCCTCATTGGCTGAGACAGCAGCGGGCACCATCGGCTCCTGCTGTTGTCAATCACAGTCAGTGAGTCAATAAAAAGATAGAGGGGCGGTGCTGAACTGCGGCTCTCTGTGTGAATGGACACACAGAGCAGCGGCTCAGGTGCCCCCATTGCAAGCTGTTTGCTCATACGTTGTATTAAGAATAAAGAAAAGTCCCATTTTCAAGAAATGCAATGGTTGAGGGAACCCTACTGTAATGTTGCGATGCCCAGTGGGGGAGGTGGGTTGTTATTATGTGTTGCTTTGCCTACATGGCACACATATACAGTATATACAGTATATACACCTCAAGAGAGGATAATCTAGAGGATGTTCTTTTGCTGCTATTCTGCTGCGCCCTTGCATTGTTTGTGTGAATAGTTACCATCACAGTTATGTATCATTTCCTTTTTTTCTGGTCAGCCTCAGCGAGTTTGTTTTGCGCCGTCCTATTCTCAGATGAACACATGTTGTGTACTTTCTCTTAGATAAACCACATACACTTTATTGAGATTTAAATATATAGCAGAGCACATTTATTTCCTGGAACAAGACACAGATTTCCTTTGAGGGCAACTCCATCTATTTTTCCATCCTAAAATAGTTTACAAATGTCGTATTTTGATGCATTTGCGTGGAGTCTCCCAATCTGGGTGATTTTAGGACAATCCAAGATAATTCTTTTTTATTTAACATACTTCTAATCCCCAAACAGAAATGGATCCAGTATAAAAAGATATTACACGTCAAAAGTAAAATTCTTCGCCTGTGAAAGAAAAGTTATATGAAAAAAAAAAAGGTAAAAGTTAAACAGTCATCATGGTAACTGACTACAGTTAAATATGAAATATTTCTTTTCTGTGCATTGAGTCCTAGGAACAGCTGGATGTGGGAGTAACCTGAAGGAACTACTCGATAATGATTTAAGCAGCCGGTATTCCCACTGTGAGCCTGATTTGACATTTCAACCGGTGTGTTGTTTGACTGTATTTCAATACAAAGGAAGATTACAGTTAATTATGGGTGGAACAGATGGGCTGAATTGTAGAGAACATAATTTGTCAGCTGGTGGTGTCTGTTACTGCCTATAGACATGCAACTGTCGTCTTCCAGCCATTGATGTCTACCACTGCCCATAGACATGACGCTTTCATCTGTCAGCTAGAGGTGTCTGCCACTGCCCATATACATGAGGCTGTCATCAGTCAGGTGGAGGTGTCTGCCACTGCCCATACACATGAGATTGTCATCTGTCAGGTGGAGGTGTCTGCCACTGGCCATAGGCAATGAGACTGTCATCTGTCAGTTGAAGGTGTCTGCCACTGGCCATAGGCAATGAGACTGTCATCTGTCAGGTGGAGGTGTCTGCCACTGGCCATACACATGAGACTGTCATCTGTCGGGTGGAGAGGTCTGCAACTGACATGCAACCATCATCTGTAAGCTTGTAGTGTCTGTCACTGCCAACAGATATAAGACCATCATATGTTAGCTGGTGGTATCTGTCACTGCCCATAGACATGAGACTGGTGTTGTCTGCCACCGTTCATTGACAGGACTCTCAACTGGTGGTGTCCGCCACTGCCAACAGACATAAGACAGTCATCTGTTGGCTGAGAGTGCCTGCCACTGCCCATAGACAGGACTGTCAACTGTTGGTGTCTACCACTGTCCATAGACATAGGACTGTCACCTAGCGATGTCTACCACTAGCCATAAACATGAGACTGTTAACAAGTGGTTTCTGCCACTGCCCAAAGACACGAGGCTGTAATTTGTCAGTTGGTGGTGTATGCCACTGCCAATATGCATAAGACAGTCATCTGTCAGCTGGAAGTTTCTGCCACTGTTCATAGACATAAGACAGTTAACTGGTGGTATCTACCACTGCCTTTAAACATAAGACTGTAAACTGGTGGTATCTACCACTGCCCATAGACATAGGACTATTAACTGTTGGTATCTCCCACTGCCCACTGACATAAGATTGTGAGCTAGTGATGTCTAGCACTAGCCATAAACGCGAGACTGTTAACTGATGGTTTCTGCCACTGCTCAAAGACATGAGGCTATCATCTGTCAGCTGGTGGTTCTGTCACTGCCAATAGACATAAGACAGTCATTTGTCAGCTGGTAGAGTCTGCCACTTCCCATAGACACAGGACTGTCAACTGATGGTGTCTACCACTGCCCAAAGACGTAAGACTGTCAACTGGTGGTATTTACCACTGCCCATAGAGATAGGACTATCAACTGTTGGTATCTACCACTGCCCATAGAGATAGGACTATCAACTGTTGGTATCTACCACTGCCCATAGAGATAGGATTATCAATTGGTGGTATCTTCCATGGCCCATAGACACAAGACTGTCAGCTGGTTATGTCTGCCACCACCCCACATAGACATGAGCCTTTCAGCTGTTGGTTTTGCCACCATAAATATGAAGCTGTTGTCCCACGTGATGAACACTTTTAGTTTGTTATATTTGGTGATTTTTTCCTTCTTCAAAAGCGACGTCCTGATTTTAATTAGATTGGAATTCATCTTTAACATTTCTGTTCCACTTCAGTTGGAATGATGATGGGCTGTGTATGGACATGCTAAATTACTTTGACATATCTAAACACACAGAGTACAAGGTAATCTATATATGTTTCTTATGTTTCAGACATAATGGTTGGGTATTGGCCAATATTTTGCAGTTCAAACTCCCATCTTTCAAGCGTGCTCGGATTATCACCCTGAGAAAGTGTATCGGTACTTTCCATGAGACACTTTTATGGTCCATATCTTCATAAACCTCTGGAGAAGTTGAAGGGATAGCTTTTGACAGGTGTGCCTGAGCTTCACTAAATAACCATTTCATCTATCAGCCACAATCTAGGTTACATAGTTTCTTCACAAGAGCAGATTTTTCAATTAAACTGACAGTGTTTATTTTTTTATGTTTTATATATGAACACTCCAACTGACATTGTATTCAGATTTATTGAGGAAATTCAATACAAATGGGATTTTTTAATAGAAATCTATTATTCAAATTTAGCACATTTTCTCAGCAAGAGAAAAAAAAAAGTTATGAGTTTCCACATAGACTATATAAAAAGCTGATAACATGTCTGCTCTGTGAATACAATATTGTATGCAATGAAAGATCTGTCAAGATATAAATTATAACACGCATGAAGTAGATTTCCAACTGAGAGCTATATTTCTCTCGCACAGTAATGACGCGCTCCTTTGCAGAAGTAAAGGAAGTTCAGGAAGGTTGACAAAACAAAGTCGACCATTTTAATAATATGCAGAAGAAACTTAGAATGTTACCATCAAACTAGCAGTTAGTGGAAATACAGATATATATGGGCAAGGTAAGATCGTACTTGGTATAGATCTTAAAGCTGAATTCCAGGTATGGTTTGTATTGCATAGTTACTTTGACCCAGCTTGGACCAATGTAAGCAGGCATATTCCATACCAGTTGATTCACTGTGGAAGCAGCTTCTAGAGTGATGGCCACACAGTCTTCAGGGTCCCATGACAAGCAGCTGCCCTGCTGCATAGTAACCATGGGTCCAGCTTGGGCTTATGTATGTATATTCTATATTCAGGTTGAACTAGATGGACTGATGTCTTTATTCAACCTTATCAACCATGTAATTATGTAGCCAGGTCTGTGGGACCACCATGGAAGTGACTGCTAGAGTGACGGCCGTGGTCTTCAGGGTTTCATATCAAGTGGCTGTCCTGCTGCATAGAACCACAAAGTGTTGCTTTCTCAGCTTGGTCGCTATTCAGAGAACTGCTTGCATACATCTCAATGAATGCAAAGCGTTTTCTAATTGGATGAGGAGGAGATCATGACATCATCACCCCAAAGTCTTCCTTTTTAATATTACGCAGAAGAAACTTAAAATGCTA
Organism: Lithobates septentrionalis; assembly: GCA_037952835.1. Taxonomy (NCBI): domain Eukaryota; kingdom Metazoa; phylum Chordata; class Amphibia; order Anura; family Ranidae; genus Lithobates; species Lithobates septentrionalis. The sequence continues at coordinate 687,786 of JBBDGP010000897.1, read as the reverse complement.
CTATCAAACTAGCGGTTAGTGAAAATGCCGATATATGAGCAAGGTAAGACACTATACTTGGTATAGTTCTTAAAGCTAAACACATTGGTTTGTATATTATAGTTACCTTGGCCCAGCTTGAACCAATGTAAACAGGCATATTCCATACCGGTTGGTTCACTGTGGAAGCAACTTCTACAGCGATAGCCGCAATCTTCAGGGCCCCATGCAAAGCAGCTGCCCTGCTGCATATATATGGGCCCAGTTTGGAGCAATGTATTAATAAGAGGATTGGAGGACCTCAATTACGAGGAGCGACTACACGCACTAAATTTATTCTCGCTGGAGAGGAGACGCTTGAGAGGGGACATGATAGCGATTTATAAATACCTCAATTGTTATTCCAGCATAGGAAAAAAGGTATTCAGGCTGGGATCACACCAATCGTGAATTGGATGCGGGATCCCCGTATCCAATTCGCAATAGCAGGAGATTTTGACAGGCTCTCTATGGAGTCGATTCACATATCACCGCAGCCGGTCTGGTGCAGGTTGCACAAAAACGTGCTTCTTTTGGTCTGTTTCAGGTCCGAATTCAGCCCAAAATTTGAGCTGAAATCGGACCTGAAACGGTGAACCAGCACACACTGGACCCCGCATGTGGCTCATATATGAACCGAGCCTCAGTCTCAAGGAGTGTAGGAGGACACAGGGCCACACATGAGATTATTATTATTATTATACAGTATTTATATAGCGCCAACAGTTTACGCAGCGCTTTACAGTATAAAAGGGAGACAATACAGTTATAATACAATAATATACAAAAGGATTAAGAGGGCCCTGCTCAGAAGAGCTTACAATCTAATAGGGTGGGGCAGGTGGTGCAAAAGGTTGTAATTGCGGGGAATGAGCTGATGGCAGGGGTAAAAGATTACTTGGAGACATGATAGGCTTCCCTGAAGAGATGAGTTTTCAGGGATCGCCTGAAGGTAGCAAGAGTAGGAGATAGCCGGACAGGTTGAGGTAGCGAGTTCCAGAGGATGGGAGAGGCTCTGGAGAAATCCTGGAGAATAGCAAGGGAGGAGGAGATGAGAGAGCTTGACAGTAGGGGGTCTTGAGAAGAGCGGAGAGGACGGTTTGGGTGATATTTGGAGACAAGATTGGTGATGTAGCTCGGGGCAGAGTTGTGAATGGCTTTGTATGTTGCGGTTAGTATTTTGAATTTAATTCGCTGGGTGATTGGGAGCCAGTGTAGGGATTGGAGGAGAGGGTTGGCAGACACCGGACGGTTGGTAAGTCTGGCAGCAGCATTCATGATAGACTGAAGAGGGGATAGCCTATGGAGAGGCAGGCCAATGAGAAGGGAGTTGCAATAGTCAAGGTGAGAGATAACAAGGGAGTGAATGAGGAGCTTGGTGGTTTAATTTGTTAAAAAGGGGCAAATTTTAGAGATGTTACGGAGGTGAATTCTACAAACTTTTGACAACGATTGGATTTGAGGCTGAAATGACAAGTCAGAGTCTAGGATTACACCGAGTACCCTGGCGTGAGGGGAGGGACTGATAGTTGCATTGTTGATTTTGATGGAAAAGTCATGGAGTGGGGGCGGGGGAGGAATATTAATAGCTCGGTTTTAGAGAGATTTAGTTTAAGGAAGCGGTGCAACATCCATGCTGATATGTCAGTTAGTAAGTTAGTAATGCGAGAGGAGACTGAAGGAGTGAGGTGAGGAGTAGACGGATAGATATGGGTGTCATCGGCATATAACTAGTATTGGAAGCTGTGGGCGGTTATCAAGTGACCAAGGGAGAAGGTGTAGAGAAGAGAAGGGGTCCAAGAACAGAGCCTTGGGGGACCTCCACAGAAAGGGGCAATGGAGAGGAGGAGACAGAGTTGTAGGTAACACTGAAGGAACGCTGTGATAGATAGGCAAAGAACCAGGATAGAGCAGAATCTTGAAGGCCAAGGGAATGTAGTTTATTGAGAAGGAGTGGGTGGTCAACAGTATCAAATGCTGCAGAGAGGTCAAGTAGTAGGGGTATGGAGTACTGGCTGTTGGTTTTAGCAGTTAGTAAATCATTAGTGAGTTTTAGGAAGGCAGTTTACGTGGAGTGCTGCGAGCGAAAGCCAGACTGTAAGGGGTCAAGAGGTTATTTTCTCTGAGGTAGGAGCTAAGACGGTTGTAGACTGGAGGAGAAGTGGTTTAACCTTAAGCTGCGTAGGGGTTTTATCACTGTCAGTGTCATAAGGATGTGGAACTCTCTTCCACAATAGGTGGTGTCAGCAGGGAGTATTGATATTTTTAAAAGACTCTTTTACGTGCATCTTAAAGAACACAACAGACAGGGATATGGGAAATAATTATCAACACTGTTTGACACTCATACACCTACACAGGTTGAACTGGACGGACTACTGTCTTCATTCAACCCTGCCTACTATGAATCTATGAAACTATGTATGCATATTCTATGTCAGCAGGACCACCATGGAAGCGACTACTAGATTGATAACCACCATTTTCAGGTTCTCATACCAAGTGACTACCCTGCCGTATAGAATCACAAGGGGCTGCTTTCTCAGTTTGGTCGCTATTCAGAGAACAGCTTGCATTTTTCTCAATTAATACAAATTCTGGTTGGGCGAAGTGGAGATCATCATATCACCACCCCAAAAATGAATCAACTCCAGCCTTGGTCTATGACAAATAAATGTCCACTTTTGAATTCTAATAGCGTGCTGGTGATTTTTTGGTGGTTTTTTTTTGGATTCTTTTGATGGTGCCATCTATTACTGGTTCACCATAGAACTGGTGATTGTAAAGGTTTATGTTTGTATGGAATGCACTGGATTCAATGCATTTGCGATCTCCCAGACAAGACACAGATTTCAAAGGGGTAAAACACCTCCCTAAAAAATAAAATGCCTTTAGATGCACTTTAACAAAAGCAGGTCTTTCCTAGAAACACATTTTTGAGAATCAATGTGGATTCCAGGAAATGTTGTTGAGTAGAAAGTAAGCCCAGTTGACCTATTTGTGGGCTCCTTTATCAATGTCAAAGGAAGTGGATCACCCTTAAGTCAAGTTTGGTTTGAACACAGAGTACATAGTCTTAGGCTAAAGGAAGAACATTAACACCATTAATAACATTACTAAACAAAGGACAGACAGCTGTATTGTAATCAAATTTGAAATAAGTAGCAACATAGTTGAATGCAGATGTTCCATAAAAGCCACTGTACTTGGTTAAATAATTATATTTCAAGAAAAGAATTAATGGAAAGAGCTATTGTCTGATGATAGGAGAACAATTCTAGAAAACAAATAAAATAAATCAGTGAGCTTTTGATTCTAGAAAACGGGGTTATTATGTTTTGGCACCAAGAACACAGTTCTGGACATTTTTAGTGTAGGGTTTTTGGTAATGAATAAAACAGAACCCAACTCCAGCCTTGGTCTATGATAAATAATAGTCCACTTTTAAATTCTAATGGTGTGCTGGTGATTTATTGGTGGTTTTTTTTTGGGTTCTTTTGATGGTGCCATCTATTAATGGTTCACCATAGAACCGGTGATTGTAAAGGTTTATGTTTGTATGGAATGCACTGGATTCAATGCATTTGTGATCTCCCAGACAAGACACCAGTTTCAAAGGGGTAAAACACCTCCCTATAAAAAAATGCCTTTAGATGCACTTTAACAAAAGCAGGTCTTTCCTAGAAACACATTTTCCAGAATCAATGTGGATTCCAGGAAATGTTGAGTAGAAAGTAAGCCCAGTTGACCTATTTGTGGGCTCCATTATCAATGTCAAAGGAAGTGGATCGCCCTTAACTCAAGTTTGGTTTGAACACAGAGTACATAGTCTTAGGCTAAAGGAAGATAATTAACACCATTAGTAACATTACTAAACAAAGGACAGGCAGCTTTATTGTAATCAAATTCGAAATAAGTAGCAACATAGTTGAATGCAGATGTTCCATAAAAGCCATTGTACTTGGTTAAATAATTTCAAGAAAAGAATTAATGGAAAGAGCTATTGTCTGATGATAGGAGAACAACTCTAGGCAACAAAAAAAATAAATCAGTGAGCTTTTGATTCTAGGAAACGGGGTTATTATGTTTTGGCATCAAGAACACAGTTCTGGACATTTTTAGTGTAGAGTTTTTGGTAATGAAAAAAAACAGAACAAATGTTCCCCCATACTCCAACCTCTAATCTTAAAATGTATGTGTAATCCCCTAAAAAATATTTTTATCTCTGTGTGTGTTTGTCTATGTATCTGTTTCATATAATATATATTGGATGATATAGATGCAGCGCTAAATAGAAGTGAACGGTGCACATATATGTGACTACCAAACATACAAAAAAGTGGTGTAACGACCATATGTGAAAGAAAATTTAAAAAAAATTTTCATGAAATAACTATTTAGTCCATAGCCATATGAGTGTCCAACTCAGTGAGTGTTCTAATCGTATAAGTGTCCAACGAGGTGGGATGGTATGTCTATGGGTGGACAAGAAATTAATCTTAGATGTCCTATAAATCACAAGGATGGTGTCCCAAAACTCTTGGATGCCATGTGAATCACAGGGATGTTGTTCCAATAATCGATATCCACAAAAAAGCATAGAAGGAGCAAATACCCTTACCGGAATGGGTGGACACGTTTGCCATACGGCTAGGTGTCATACAGGCTTGTGGATCACCGATCCCAATAGAAGCTCGATGGGAGGACGTATACAGCAGGTTCCCCTGGTTCCTCTGTGGCAATCGTTGGTGAGCTGAGGGAGATGGATAATCCAGGACTAGATGTAGGTGCCTCACCCGCAAAGGTATGATAAAGTAATGCAGCCTTCAATCAGCCAGCATGGGGACATGTAGGAGGAAAGAAAGGAACCCACATGGTGCCTGAATCCACATAAATAGGTTTATTGCAAACCAAACAAGGTAAAAATCCGGATGACAACTGTCAAGATTAAAAGTGATCACAAATGGAGAATGTAAAAAATAGCGCGGTACCAGTAAAAATAGCTAATCGCAACAAGGGTTTTTACCTTGTTTGGTTTGCAATAAACCTATTTATGTGGATTCAAGCACCATGTTGGTTCCTTTCTTTCCTCCTACATGTCCCCATGCTGGCTGATTGAAGGCTGCATTCCTTTATCATACCTTTGCGGGTGAGGCACCTACATCTAGTCCTGGATTATCCATCTCCCTCAGCTCACCAACGATTGCCACAGAGGAACCAGGGGAACCTGCTGTATACGTCCTCCCATCGAGCTTCTATTGGGATCGGTGATCCACAAGCCTGTATGACACCTAGCCGTATGGCAAACGTGTCCACCCATTCCGGTAAGGGTATTTGCTCCTTCTATACTTTTTTGTGGATATCGATTATTGGAACAACATCCCTGTGATTCACATGGCATCCAAGAGTTTTGGGACACCATCGTTGTGATTTATAGGACATCTAAGATTAATTTCTTGTCCACCCATAGACATACCATCCCACCTCGTTGGACACTTATACGATTAGAACACTCACTGAGTTGGACACTCATATGGCTATGGACTAAATAGTTATTTCATGAAAAAAAAATGTAAATTTTCTTTCACATATGGTCGTTACACCACTTTTTTGTATGTTTGGTAGTCACATATATGTGCACCGTTCACTTCTATTTAGCGCTGCATCTATATCATCCATCTGTTTTACTTTGTTACTACATTGTTGATGCTGGCTGCTTTATGCGTCATCTTTTAATTTCTGTGAGTAGCGCAACATTATTGCATTTTTGTTTGTTTCATATAATATATATTAAAATCATTGCAATATTATGATAATTATTATTATACATAATATATTTTTGCACAGCTTCATGCATTCCCATGGTGTAGGGCCAGCCACCGGCATCTAATTCAGGATGGGCGACACTCAAGGCAGCCCTCAGCATTACCTTCAAAAGGCAATGGAAGTCCACGTCTCTTTAGACCTGCTATGCCTCCAGCCCCATGCCATGCTTTGGAGAAGATCAGAAGATAGGAGTGTCTTGTAAAAAGTTATCGTGAAACTGAGGACTCTGATGTGAAAGGGACGGGGGGGGATTCTGAGGATTTTAATGTGAAAGGATGGAGGGAAAACTGAGGGCTCTGATGTAAAAAGATGGGGGAGCTGAGGAATCTGAAGTGAAGGGAGCGGTGGTTATTGAAGATGCTATTGAGCGCTCTAGTAGTTCATTGAGTCTTCCTATTAGAGTGTAACTGTCTGCTCGTATCAGAGGTATTGGCAGACAGCTACACAGACAGTCTGCAGGACCATGGCATTACACCCACCATCTGCTGATCATGGGTGCAATGGTTTACAGGCTCCTAACAAAACAAATAATTCATGCATATTATTTTTACCTGCAAAAAAATGTGAACTTATCCTTTAAAGTCCCGCTAACTTCACAGAAGGGGGAGCTGTGGTGCTACTTACTAAGCAGAGTTCTCATAATGTTCTCTCCAGACTCCAGGCCTCATTGCTTTCCTCCCCAGAGGGGAATTGCTTCCTCCTAGTACTGCCTCCTGCTTTACCTTCTGCAGGCTGACCCAGATTAGCTTCTCTTCTCACTATATAAGCAGACAGGGCTGGGCTAATGAAAAAAACAATAAAGGGGAACATCTGCCTACAAACTGACCATGCAAAGCAGTGAAGTAGATTCATGCTTGTGTGGTGAGTTTGCATCCCAGGACACACAGTTAAGTGGAAACCTATCACAAACATGTCAACAACCCATTTTAGGGCTCCCAACCCATCATTTAAGAAACACTCATCTACAGCTTACACTGTTCCACATAACTGGCTTAGCCTAAAGTAAGGGGATGTGACCAGATTCCGATACACTACATTAAAAGTATTGGGATGCCTGCCTTTACACGCACATGAACTTTAATGGCATCCCAATGTGTCTATGGGAATGTTTGACCATTCTTCCAGAAGCACATTTGTGAGGTCAGGCACTGATGTTGGATGAGAAGGCCTGGCTCTCAGTCTCCACTCAAATTCATCCCAAAGGTGTTCTATCGGGTTGAGATCAGAACTCTGTGCAGGCCAGTCAAGTTCCTCCACTCCAAACATGCTCATCCATGTCTTTATGGACCTTGCTTTGTACACTGGTGCGCACAAATGTTGGAACAGGAAGGGCCCACAAAGTTGGAGGAGCATGAAATTATCCGAAATGTCTTGGTATGCTGACGCCTTAAGAGTTTCCCTTCACTGGAACTAAGGAGACAAGCCCAACCCCACACCATAATCCCCCCTCCACCACAATGATTGGATGGCCTTCCCAGAAGAGTTGAAGCTGTTATAGCTGCAAAGGGTTGGCCAACTCAATATTGAACCCTACGGACTTGCACAGAGCAGGTAAGTATAGGCAGGTTTGTTATTTTTATGCAAAAAGATTGAAGGTTTCTAAACACTTAAATGTCAAATCCAAACATCACATTTAGGGGTGAAGGGTTGTCAGAGAAAACAGCTAATTTATTTTGTAGGTATCCTTCAAGTTATATGTTAAAAGTTTGATTTTAAACATGACATCCTACGAGACTCTAAAAAGGGTGAAATCTATTTTATAATGATGAGATTACTTTTAAAACGTAGAAGGAAGTACCTTAAGTGGAATTTAATCTAAAAATCTGTATATTTCAGCAGTTTTGATTGATTAAGACAGACGTGCTTTCTGGACAAACAACAACACTAATCTGGGAAAATACAGCTGAGATGTAAATCATAAAACAATATTATAATAGAGAGGCATTTTTAAAATAAATATTTCAAATTTTTAATTAATTATGGAATTTTGAAAAGGTTACTGTGTTTGTTGTGAATACTTTAGTCATACTTTAAATACCTTTTTATGGAAAAAAAGAAATAACTATAAAAAAAAGGACACCAGGCAAATGTAGAGATCTCTATATAGTTTATATGCATATTTATGGAAATCTTGTTGGGGATCTATAGATGCTTTCCTCACTCCCATATATCTATAGAAAAAAAATGAAGAAGCCCCATGGTGAAGCACAAATTTCTGAAGTGAATGTGCAATTCTGTTAGGGCCACAGGTGGCGGTATAGCAAGCCAGGTTGAGGTGGGACTACATCAGTGCATAGTCCAATCTGATGAGTCTTATGCCACGTACACACGAGCGAACTTTGTCCGGCGTACATTTCGACGGATTTTACGACGGACTTTCCGAATGAACGGACTTGCTTACACACAATCAACCAAAGTCCGATGGATTCGTACGTGATGACGTACGACTGGACTAAAACAAGGAAGTTCATGGCCAGTAGCCAATAGCTGCCCTAGCATGGCTTTTTGTCCGTCGAACTAGCATACAGACGAGCAGACTTTTCGACCGGACTCGAGTCCGTCGGACAGATTTGAAACATGTTTCAAATCTAAGTCCGTCAAACTTTTGAGAAAACAAAGTCCGCTTGAGCCCACAAAAAATCCGGTACGCCGGACCAAGTATGCCGTAAAGTCCGATTGTGTGTACGCGGCATAAGGGGAAAATGCAGGCAGTATCACACCAAGTTACCCGATGGAACTGTAAATGGTCAACTTCTAAGCTGGAAGAGAAGGTAGCAAGGAGCAAGGGGTTCAACAAAGTGCCTCATTGCCTGTAAGAAACCAAGCCAACCAAGTTAAAGGAAAAATAGATTAGAGATTCTAACCTTTTCCACATAACCGAAAAATTCTTTACAGTTCCGCTTTAAAAGGTAAGTTCTCTGCAGGACAACCTTCCAACATTTCTTGAATCTACTCAACCAGTAGAAGGCCTACCACCATTCCCAGGTGGACCTTCCAATTAAATATATTAAACTAATGGGTTACATGCATGGTGTGGAAGAGGTTGGGGGTGGGGGGTGCACAAGATGGCTGTGTAGATAAGGGTAATGTTTCATAGATATCCTATCTTGTGGATATTGACTACCAGAAAACATAACTTTGGAGAACCAGTCATTACTCTACATACCTAAACAATCAAGTCAAGTCTCAGCTTCCCCCTATCTGGCTAGCGTGATGGTTGTAAATATCTGGACGTGTTTATGAAGACTGAACACACTTTGGAACTGAATGCATTTAGCTGTTAGCCTCCACTGCCCATGACCGCTATGTCACTACTCTAGGGATTACTCTTGTAGAAGTCAACTCTATTTCACAACTTTACAGCCCCCCTCCCAGACAGAAGGGGACACACACTTAGGTCGGACTATGCTAGAGCTGCCAAGCATAACACACTTTTTTCCTCTCATTCTCTCTGCTTAAGCTCCACACACATGCCAAGTCCCTCTAGCGCTGCTCTCTGGGGTAGTAAGGACCAATTCAAAGTGCAGGGTGGGCTCCTGAGCTTTAAGAGGGTCCTCCTTAACTCCCTCACCTTTCTGTCTTCAGGTTAATAATACATTTTAATAAGATTTGTCACTTAGCCACCACCAACTAAATTACTGGATCTCATCAAGTTTGCAGGAGACCCTTAAATCTGAGAGAAAGAGACATAACCCAACCCAGGTATCCATGGGGCTGTCTTTCTAAAGCCCTCTGCATGTTTAAGATTTAAATGGATGTATTGCTGATGGAATATCTTCTCTGAACCTACAAAATGGTCTCTGTCCTAAATGCAGACCCACCAATTTTTACACTGAGTTGGAAGCAAGATTAAGGGTCCTATACAAATGTGAGTACTTTAGGATATATGGGATCTACATAAAGTGCGTGGCGGCAGTGATTTTTTTAACCTTATCCTGGAATTTGGACACAAACATATACACTATATTGTCAAAAGTATTGGGATGCCTGCCTTTTCACGCACTTTACACATGAACTTTAATGGCATCCTAGTCTTAGTCCACAGGGTTCAATATTGAGTTGGCCCACCCTTTGCAGCTATAACAGCTTCAACTCTTCTGGGAAGGCTGTCCACAAGGTTTAGGAGTGTGTCTATGGGAATGTTTGACCATTCTTCTAGAAGCCCATTTGTGAGGTCAGACACTAATGTTGGAGGAGAAGGTCTGGCTCGCAGTCTCTACTCTAATACATCCCAAAGGTGTTCTATCAGGTTGAGGTCAGGACTCTGCGCAGGCCAGTCAAGTTTCTCCACCCCAAACTCGCTCATCCATGTCTTTATGGACCTTTAACCCTACGGACTAAGACTGAGATGCCAATAAAGTTCATGTGCGTGTAAAGGCAGGTGTCCCAATACTTTTGACAATATAGTGTGTATATATATATCTATATAGATATATATAGATATAGATATAGATATATATATCTATATATATCTATATATATATATATAAGTATATATATACACATCCTCCTCTCCTGAAGAAGTGAATTACTTTCATAAAGGTGTTGGGTATATTTATAGATTTACAGCCTCCCTATCATCAAATTGATATTTTGTTATTGTATTACTATACATTGTTGCATGTGCAATTTGACAATATGATTAATTGGGGGGTAGTCAAAAGGAGGTGTGGATAATTGCTGTGCTAAAGTGTTTTTGTAATTATTTTTATTGATAGAGGCCCCTAATCCCTAAGGCAGGAACCATTTGTAAGTGTATAGCAATACATACCTTTAAATCCTAAACATGCCGAGGAAGATAGCTCCATGGGTACCTGGGTTGGGCTGTGTCTTTTTCTCCCTTATCAAGGGTTCCCTACAAACTTTATGATTTTTTTAGTACTTCAAGATGTTTGAGATCTACATAAAGTGGAGGACCCCCCCCCACTCCTGACTCTCCTGGGTTCAACCACCAAGAGGGCAACAGTGGGATGCATACAAGTGATGGCAGTACATTTTTATAGGAGAAGTACAGCCAATGCTTGTTTGGCTGTACGTCTCCTGTGAATTACAGGAGGGCAGTTCGCTCTGCACTCCTGTGACCCGTTTTCAGCAAACAGCGGGCCGAAACCCGCTGCCAGCTGACTTTACAGAGCCGGACCAGGCAAGATTGCAACAATGAAGTCGGGATCCGCCCACATGCCTGGACCGGCACCCAGCTAAGGCTCTCAGCAAGGTGCTCCTGCTTCCTCCACAGCCCAGCACTCCAGAGAGTGCAGGGGGGGTGCACCAGTGCAGAGCAGAGAGTTGTCACTGACAGTTGCCAGCTCTCTGCTCAGGGAGTCCTGAGAGCCGAGCGATTGGCGATGTTTGATCACTCGGTTCTCACTGTTAGGGCTGGCAGGGGACAGGTGCAGCTACCAGCTAGGTAAGTATAATTCTGCAAAAAAAAAGTCCATACTTCTCTTTTAAACTCACCTTGGTATCTGGACACCAAGTGTTGCAGATATACAATATGTCCATATGATTGATGGTAGGCAAAAAGAGGTGTGGCTTAGTACTGTACTAAGGAGTTTTGGGATTTTTAAAAATAAATTTTAGTAGTAATAGAATTTACTTTTGACAGTCACTTTACTTACATATATTATTTGTACGTTAAAGGGGTTGTACAGGTAAAAGTTTTTTCACCATAATGCATTCTATGCATTAAGGTGAAAAAACATCTGACAATACCGGCCTCCCCAGCCCCCCCATTTTACTTACCTGACCCCTCGAAAATTCCAGCGCTCACCCCCGACATCCTCTTCGCCGCTCAGCCTAGCCGTTGATTGGATGGATTGAGAGCAGCGCAGCAATTGGCCCGCGCTGCTGTCTATCACATCTAATGACGCAGCGCGCCGGGGGGCGGGGCCGAGTGATACAGTAAGCGGCTATGGCTGCCGGCTGTGTCACGGGAGCGTGCCCGCAAGCACTCAACACCATGCGAGAGAGCTCGCATGAAGGTGTTGAGTCCTTGCGGGGGGGGAGCCGAGCCAGCTGCCGAGGGATCCCATAAGATCAGGTTTGGGGCCACTCTTTGCAAAACGAGCTGCACAGTGGAAGTAAGTATGATATGTTTGTTATTTTAAAAAAAATATATCTTTAGTGATCCTTTAAAGTGATACTAAAGGCTCAGTTTTTATTTTTTAACTATAACGAACATCTTATACTTGTAATGGCTTCGCATTTGCACAGAGCGGCCCCAATCCAACTCTTCTTGGGTTCCCCGCTGGCGCTCCTGGCTCCTAACCCCCCCCCCCCCCCGGGCTGAGTGCCCACTCGCTCCCGAGCCCCACAAAGCAGGGTTCAGCTCCGCCCCCTGCTCCCTCCTCACTGATTGTGGTTGACAACAGTGGGAGCCAATTGCTCCCCCTGCTGTCTCTGAGCCAATGAGGAGGCAAAAAGCCCAGTGAACAGCTGGTCTTGTTCATATGGCTGGATCGAGATCGGACTCAGGTAAGTATTGGGGTGGGGGGGGGGGCTGTATACCGAAGGTTAAAAAACCTTCAGCCTTAAGGTTAGGTTCACATCTGTGTGGGTGGTGCCACTGCGGGACCCACACCAATACCAGCAGCCACAACCACCCACACAGAGAAGTGCGGGACCCACAGGTCGGGTTCCCTTAATCCTGATGGCACGCCGTTCATACTGGAAATTGCAACAGTACTGGGAACCTCGGTTCCCGTGCGGGCTGTAATTTAAAAAAAAATAGTGCAGGGACTTCTTTCCTGCGTGGTGCGGGGCATGGCAGACCATTCAAATGAATGGGCGCTCGTGCCTGCGCAGACCGTGGTCCGCACGGCCATACAGGTGTGAACCTAGTAGCCTTAGAATCTCTATAAAAATCCAATTTTTTTCTTTCTAAAAATGTAACTGTTACTGCAAATATAAAAAAGTATGATAGGCAGTACTCAAATAAAAAAAAAAAAAAATGATTTCCACATTGTTTAAGGCTGCTCTACAGCAGTGTCATTTTGATTTGTATGATAGATTCCTTTAATGCACAGTTGGACTGCTTTATAGGCAAGTTAAACAAAGAAACATAGTATGTTAGAAAAAAAAAAACAACACCCCTATCATTTACAGAATATTTATAGTCAAAATAATATGGAAATAAATCCTTCTTGTAATTAGGGCAGATTTTTCCTTCTGAGGTGCGCTGGGGCTACTTATTCCCGCTTAACATTTAGCATTTACATACGAGAGCGATTACATCTGCACAGTTTGACGTTCAGTGTCTAGACCTGAAAAAATAAATAAAAAATGCTGTTAAATTCTATCCAAGTTTACAACCTTGTACGAGCAGGCTTATCCAAGAGGAAAAGGAAGAGAGAAAAAAAGAAAATGTGAGAACTCGAAAAAAATGCTCGAAAAAACATGTCCTGCTGTTCAAAATACCAAGAGATTTAACCTTAGTGTCTGGTGGTATGCGCTTAATCATTTTTCCAAAGATATCTACAAGATTTGAATGTTCATAGGATGTTTATATCTGAGATAAGGCCGGGATGAAATCCTATTCCACTTTGGGACCTAACAAAAGTAAAGATTTGGAATTAAATATCACTTTCTCCTAACTGAACATGAACAAGGAAGTCGAGGTCAAAAGGCCACAGTGCAAGATGGTGAGGCTCTTATCTGAGACGTAAACATGACCAGAGAGCATTTTGACCCAATTAAGGTTCTCAGATCTGAGTGATGTAAGCATTCCTCTGGTACTTAAACATGTCACCTTTATTTCTGTGCTGATGGAAAGCTGAACTCATCGGGGGTGGGGGTCAGCCATGAAAACCATGAGAGTTCCCAGAATGATAGGCAAGGGTTATCAGCCTTACTGTAAGGAACCGACCACTTGTGCAAGGCAACCTGGGAAGCTGATGGTGTGTTTAAACAGTTTCAAACAGTAAGATTAGTTAGTCATCCAAGATAAATTGAGCAATTAGGCAATTATCTAAAGAACTAACCAACCAACAAAACGAACAAACCAATAAACCACCCAACCAACCTGCCAGCCAGAAAACCAACAACACCAGCCACCAACTTCAGTAACAAGTAAGATTAATCAATTGACCTTTTTGGTGCTTCACCCCAAACTTAACGTGTCTAGATTCTAGAAGAGTATACACCCATATGGATGGGATTTTTAAGGCACAACCAAAATTTATTTCAAATTCTAAAGTTTATTTCAAAATTACATTTTCTTGAAAAAAATGACAAACATTAAAGCGGAAGTAAACCCATCCATAAAACAGTTTGATTTACGGCACGTGCCGGAAATGTAACACTCCCATTGGTTGTGCTCTCAACCAAACTGTCAAATTATCCAATGGTTGGTGTCATAACTGATCACATGTGCAGCATCATGGCAGTTAAAGATTAAACAGAGGCAAAGATGGCAGCTTCCTTGGCTGAAAACGATATGGGGGTTTACTTACACTTTAAGTTCACACCTAGGAGTTTTTGGGCGTTTTCCTGCTCTGAGGCTCTGTTCACACTTATGCCGCGTACACACGGTCTGACTTTTCGACCGGGCTTGTCTTACGGACGCCGACGGACCAAATCCGGCGGACAATCCGATCGTGTGTGGGCTTCACCGGACCTTCAGCGGACTTTTCCAGTCGCAAAACTGACGGACTTTAGATTTTAGATCTGTATGCTAGTCTGACTGACAAAAACCCATGCTAGGGCAGCTATTGGCCACTGGCTATCAACTTCCTTATTTTAGTCCGGTGTACGTCATCACGTACAAATCCGTCGGACTTTGGTGTGATCTTGTGTAGGCAAGTCCGGTCGTTAGAAAGTCTGTTGAAAGTCCGCCAAAAGTCCGTCGAATGTCTGTCGAAAGTCTGTCGGACGGGCTATCGGACTTTTGTAGCTGAAAATTCCGACCGTGTGTACGCGGCATTAGGTGTTTTCTGCTGTAAGCCACAGCTCTAAAAACGCCCAACAAGACAAATCCCATTCCTTTCAATGGCCCCTGATCACATGTGAGCGTTCTGTCGCCTGAAGCAAAACGCAGTTGCTCAAAAAAGTACAGGAGCTTCTTTTTTGGCAGATTACAGGCGTTTTACTGCTTTTACGTTGGTGACCTTTTAACCTTGAACACGCCTGTACAAAAACGCTGCAAAATTCTGCAAAAACGCCCAAAAAAAGGCCAGAAAAAAAGGCCAGAAAAAACGCCTGTAAAATAACAATGTCTAGATGTGAACAGAGCCTAAAGCCTCGTACACAGGATCAGATTGTTGGCCAACCAAGCGTCAGACTTTTGCCTGAAGGGCGTGCGCCAGGAACTTGTCTTGCATACTAACGGTACACAATTGTCGGCCAGCAAACACGAACGTAGCAATTTCAGCTCTTGAGCGCCACCCTTTGGGCACCTTCTGCTAATGTCGTGTTTGGTGAGCATTGATTCTGAGCATGCGTGTTTGTACTTTCAACTTCTGTGTGACGGACTTGTGTACAAACGATACGAAAATCTGACAACAGACCGCTGTCCGCCGGAAATTTACCAGCCTGCCATCCAACATTTGTTGGCCGACAGTTGGACAACAATTGTCTGATGGAGCGTACTAAAGGTCGGATTTTAGGCAAACAGCCTCTCATCACACAATTCCCTGCCGAAAATCCGGTCGTGTGTACGAGGCTTTAGTCTCAGCTCTAAAAACGCCAAACAGGACAACTCCCATTCATTTTGATGGTCCCTGTTCACATCTGAGCGTTCTGTCGCTTAAAACGCCCTTCGCCCCCAAAGAGGTACACAAGCTCCTTTTTTGGCAGATTACAGGCGTTTTACTGCTTTTACATTGGTGACCTTTTAACCCTGAAAATGCCTGTACAAAAACGCTGCAAAAACTCTGCAAAGACGCCCGAAAAAACGCCTGAAAATACCCTTAAAAAACGCCTGTAAAATAGCAGAGCCTAGATGTGAACGGCATTTATCAATACATAAACCTTTCCCAAAGGATGTTTTTGTTTGGTGTCCCAGATGTACACACTTTTGTTCAATGTTTATCTAAGCTGTATAGATTTTACATGTAGTTCGTCCACACACTCGACGTGTTTCTTATGCGGCGTACACACGAGCAGACTTTTCAGCATCAAAGGTCTGACGGTCTTTCCGACAGGCTTTCAACGGAGTTACGATGGACTTTCGAACGACCGGACTTGCCCACACACGAACGGAATAAAGTCCGTTCGAAAGTCCGTTGGTTTGAACGTGATGACGTACGAAGGAACTAGAATAAGCCAGTAGCCAATAGCTGCCCTTGCGTCCTTTTTTGTCCGTCGGACTAGCATAGACAAACTAATTTTTCGACCGGACTCGAGTCCGTCGGAAAGATTTGAAACATGTTCCAAATCTAAAGTCCGTCTGATTTTCAACAGAAAAAGTCCGCTGAAGGTTCGATGTAGCCCACACACGGTCAGATTGTCCAACGGATTTGTTCCGGTCGAAAAGTCCGGTCGTGTGTACACGGCTTTAGACAAAAGTCCTCTTTTGTTCATTGGTAGAGCACATATATACTCACTAAATACAAAAGAAAATATATACACACAATATTATAGTAACATAATCAGGTTAAAGTGTTGTTAGCATTCCAAATTTTGATTAAATTCATGTTGGTTGTGCAAAAAAAAAATCCCGCCATCTCTATGGGTGTACAGTGCCTTGAAAAAGTATTCATACCCCTTGCAATTTTCCACATTTTGTCATGTTACAACCCAAAACGTAAATGTATTTTATTGGGTCTTTATGGGATAGACCAGGGATATGCAATTAGCGGACCTCCAGCTGTTGCAAAACTACAAGTCCCATCGTGCCTCTGACTCTGGGTGTCATACTTGTGGCTGTCAGAGTCTTGCTATGCCTCATGGGAATTGTAGTTCTGCAACAGCTGGAGGTCCGCTAATTGCATATTCCTGGGATAGACCAACACAAAGGGGTTGATTTACTAAAGGCAAAAAGACTGTGCACTTTGGAAAGTGCAGTTGCACACGGCAAGTGCAGTTGCTCCAGAGTTTAGTAAATGAGCAGAAGCTCTGCTGACTTTCATCAACCAATCATGTGCAAGCAAAAACGCTGTTTTTTTTATTTTCCTTGCATGTGATTGGGTATTCTTTACAAAGTGAAGCTTTACCTCATTTACTAAGTTCTGGAGCAACTGCACTTGCAGAATGCAACTGCACTTTCCAAGGCGCACAGTCTATTGGCCTTTAGTAAATCAACCCCATAGTGACACATAATTGTGAAGTGGAAGGAAAATGATAAATGGTTTTCCAAATTTTTTACAAATAAATATGTGAAAAGTGTGGCGAGTCAATACTTTGTAGAACCACCTTTCGCTACATTTACAACTGCAAGCCTTTTTGGGGGTCTCTGCTCTGTATGCTGACCATCTTGAGGGGTTTTGCCTGGATTTCGTCCTTTTGGTCCTCCATTGGATAAAGGCCCTGGCCGGGTATAGGTCGCAAGCTTTTTAGAGCTTGCCGTCTGGTAAGCGAGCATTCTGTGTGGTCTATCACTGGTGTTGCGGTGGAGGATGAAATTAATGAATTGAACTACACGCACAATCCTGTTTATTAGAGCACTGCTTATTTATGAAGATGGACATTTATTAATTTTTTTTATTTTTTTATTTTTTACATTGCACATTGTTAAATTTTATTGGTGTGTGGTTTTCAATCTAGAGGTTACTTAGCGCTGCTACTTATTGCTTTATTTACGTTTGTGTGTATCTCACTTCTAGCAGCGGCTTTTTTGATTTTGATTTTTATTCATTTTATTTATTTATTTGCAATTCACTCACAGCGCAGTATTTTCTGTTTTATTATTCTTTTTGGGGATGTCTCTACCAGCTTTGCACATCTAGAGAGGGACATTTTTGCTCAAGCTCTGTCAGATTAGATGGAGAACGTCTGTGAACAGCAATTTCTCAAATGGATTTAGGTCTGGACTGTGACTGGGCCATTCTAACACATGAATATGCTTTGATCTAAACCATTCCATTGTAGCTCTGGCTGTATGTTTCGGGTCGTTGTCCTGCTGGAAGGTGAACCTCCGCCTCATCTCAAGTCTTTTTCAGACTCTAACAGGTTTTCTTGTAATGCCGTGTACACACGACCGGACTTTCCGTCAGAAAAGCTCAGACGGAATCATTCCGTCGGACATTCTGATCGTGTGTGGGCTTCATCAGACTTTTTCTTTCTAAAACTCTGACGGACCTTAGAAATAGAACATGTTTCAAATCTTTCCGATGGACTCAGTTCCTATCGGGAAAACCCTTCGTCTGTATGTTAGTCCGACAAGCCAAAAACAACGCAAGGGCAGCTATTGGCTACTGGCTATTGAACTTCCTTTTTCTACTCCTGTCCTACGTCATTGCGTTCTAAACGAATGGACTTTGGTGTGATCGTGAGTTCATTCCTACAGAAAGACCGGTCATGTGTATTTGGCTCCATCCATCTTCCCATGAACTCTGACCAGCTTTCCTTTCCCTGCTGATAAAAAGCATCCTCACAACATGATGCTGCCACCACCATGTTTCACGGTGGGGGTGGTGTGTTCAGGGTGATGTGCAGTGTTAGTTCCCCCCCACACATAGCGTTTTGCTTTTAGGCCAAAAAGTTCAATTTTGGTCTCATCTGACCAGAGCACCTTCTTCCACATGTTTGCTGTGTCCTCCACATGGCTTCTCACAAACTGCAAACTGGGCTTCTCAGGGCTTTCTTTCACCAATGTCTTTCTTCTTGTCACTCGTCCATAACGGTCAGATTTGTGGAGAGCACGACTTATGCCGCGTACACACGGTCGTACTTTTCGTCTACAAAAGTCGGACAGCCTGTCCGACAGACTTCCGGCAGACTTTCGGTGGACTTGCGGCGGACTTGCGGCCTACTTTCTAACGAACGGACTTGCCTACACACGACCACACAAAAGTCTAACGGATTCGTACGTGATGACGTACACCGGACTAAAATAAGGAAGTTCATAGCCAGTAGCCAATAGGTGCCCTAGCGTGGCTTTTTGTCCGTCGGACTAGCACACAGACGAGCGGATTTCGGGGTCCGTCGTAGTTACGAAGTAAAGTTTTAAAACATGTTTCAAATCTAAAGTACGTCGGATTTGAGGCTAAAAAAGTCAGTTGAAAGTCCGGAGAAGCCCACACACGATCGGATTACCAGCCAGCTTTAGTCCATCAGCGTCTGTTGGACTTTTGTAGACGAAAAGTAGGACCGTGTGTACGCGGCATAATAGTTGCCCTGTGGACAGATTCTCCCACCTGAGCTGTGGATCTCTGCAGCTCCTCCAGAGTTACCATGGACCTCTTGGCTGCTTCTCTGATGAATGTTCTCCTTGCCCGGCCTGTCAGTTTAGGTGGACGGCCATGTCTTGGTAGGTTTGCAATTGTGCCATACTCTTTCCATTTTCGGATGATGGATTGAACAGAGCTCCGTGAGATGTTCAAAGCTTGGGATATTTTTTGATAACCTAACCCTGCTTTACACTTCAACACAACTTTATCCCTGACCTGTCTGATGTGTTCCTTGGCCTTCATGATGCTGTTCGTTCACTAAGGTTCTCTAGCAAACCCCTGAGGGCTTCACAGAACAGCTGTATTTATACTGAGATTAAATTGCACACAAATGGACTCTATTTACTAATTAGGTGACTTTTGAAGGTAATTGGTTCCACTAGATTTTAGTTAGGGGTATCAGAGTAAAGGGGGCTAAATACAAATGCACGCCACACTTTTCACATATTTATTTGTGATTTCATTTTCCTTCCACTTCACAATTATGAGCCACTTTGTGTTGGTCTATCACATAAAATCCCAATAAAATACATTTACGTTTTTGGTTGTAACATGACAAAATTAGGGAAATGTCAAGGGGTATGAATACTTTTTCAAGGCACCCATCTAGATCTATTCAGTAACAAGGCACCAAGTGTTAATATGTTCTTAATGTGGTTATAAAAGCAAAAGTTTTTTAACCCTAAAGTGGAAGTAAACTATCCCATGTGCACCGTTTAGGAGATATTTACTTCAGATGCAGCTGGTGACGTCACCGGCGCATGCACTCTGAAGGAACGGCATGCCGCTCCTTTAGAACCGCGCCGGAGTGACGTTATCGGCGGGTCGATCATTTATATATTGCCGAAGCCCGCCAACCCTGAAGAAACACTGGGTGAAGATGGAAGCGCCTTCAGCGGTGACAGCGGTGACAGCGCACCCCTGGAGGGATTCATTTTCAGGTAAGTCTGTCATAATGTGCTAGTATGTGATGCCTACTAGCACATTATGACTTAAAGTGATACTAAAGTCTCAGTTTTTTTCATTTAAAAATAACAAACATGTTATACTTACCTCCTCTGTGCAGTGGTTTTGCACAGAACAGCCCCGATCCTCCTCTTCTTGTGTCCCTCGTCGGCGCTCCTGGCTCCTCCCCCCTGCCAAGTGCCCCCACAGCAAGCAGCTTGCAATGGGGGCACTGGAGCCGAGCCGCTGCTCTGTGTGTTTGTGTGTCCATTCAGACATGGAGCCGCGGTCTAGCCCCACCCCCTCTTTCTCCTTATTGGCTCACTGACTTTGATTGACAGCAACGGGAGCCAATGGTGCTGCACTGTTGTCTCAGCCAATGAGGGGGGAGAGTGCCAGGCAGCCAAGACTCTCCTGTAACATCGCTGGATCGAGATGGGGCTCAGGTAAGTATTAGGGGGGAGCTGCACACAGAAGGTTTTTTTTATCTTACTGCATAGAAGCCTTCTGACCTTGCAACCACTTTAACCAGTTGCCGACCGCCCCATAGCAGTTTTACTGCTACAGGGAGGCCGCGCTGCACATGATCACATACTATACATACATATATATATATATATATATATATATATATATATATATATATATATATATATATATATATATATATTTATATATGTGATCCTGCACTGCCAGGTATTGAGCGTAAGGCAGGCGGCTCACTCCCGCTATGATTCTACATCTTCATATGATTCTATGATGTCACCTGCTGATCATTTAGTACACAGGCAGAACAGCGCTCTGCCTAAGTAAACAAGGCAGATCACCGTTCTGTCAGTAGGGAAGGCATGGATCCTGTGTTACTGCACAGCAGGAACATGGATCTATGCCTTCCCCTAGTAAAAGCACCTCCCCCACTGTTAGAAAACACAGTTAACCCTTTAATCGCCCCTGATGTTTAACCCCTATCTAGCCAGTGTCATTAGTACAGTGACAGTGCATATTTTTAGCACTGATCACTGTATTAGTGTCACTGGTCCCCAAAAAGTGTCAAAAGTGTCAGTTAATGTTGGACTGTCCGCCGCAATATCGCAGTCCCGCTATAAGTCGCTGATCGCCGCCATTACCAGTAAAAAAAAAAAAAATATTCCAAAGTTTGTAGACGTTATAAGTTTTGCACAATCCAATCAATATACACTTATTGGGATATAATTCAGATTAAAAAAAAAACATTGAACTAAGGGCTGTAATGTAACAAAATAGGTAAAAAGCCAAGGGGGTGAATACTTTTGCAAGGCACTGTATATATATATATATATATATATATATATATATATATATATATATATATATATATACATTTTTATTTATTACACACACACACACACACACACACATGTTTGAGCTTTGGGGTGCACACCCTAATGCAATAGGCTGCGCACACCTATGGTGCAGTTACTAGTCAACAATCCTCAAAATGAATAGACATATATAAACCATGTATCATTAATGAAAATTAATTCATAAATGCAATAAAGTGACAATTGGTGAAAAAAATCCTGTTATAGTATTCAAGTCCTAAAGTTGATAAACAGTCCATCTAAAAATAAAGACCATCTTTCGAAAGCAAAGTGACTTGTGCCTTATTTTCCTCCCTGCTTTGTAAAAAATATTAAAGTGCAGGTGCTCCACTCCATGCTCTCCTATGTTAATGCACTCACCAGAGGGCTCTCCCCTCTAGGGGGTATTGTGCCTTCGCAGCCAACCTGCTGTATATTGGGACACAGACCTCCGCTGGCATTATTCTTGTATCCTTATTGGCCCCTTCAACTCGATAATATGCAGTACATGCAAAGAGAAATAACACTCCGTAGTGCCATACCATTTGAACATCTTTTATTCCATGGTAAACATGTAGATATGCACTTACATTATGTTTAAAATCGGTGAGCAGTAAGAAATGGGAAGTCCGTAATGCCATGCGTTCCACGGACCAAACAGCAAGTGGCGCAATGACGCTGAGGCTCCTGCCTATGCGTTTCGTCGGCAGAACGTCATTGGGAGCGGCATGGGAATTACGGACTTCCCGTTTCTTACTGCTTACTGCTTTGTCAGTTAAAGTAACGCAGTGCTGTATTGCAAAAAATGGCCTGGTCATGAATGGGGGTCAAATAGTTTAAAGCTGAGGGCCAGCTGAAAAAAAACATTTTAAAAGTCAGCAGCTACAAACCCTGTAGCTGCTGACTTTTAATAAGCACACTTACCTGTCCAGGGTGCCGTGATGAAGGCCGCCCGAGGCCGATCCATCGAGTCCCGGCGCCGCCGTTCGAACTAAGGGAAACAGGTAGTGGAGCCTTGCAGCTTCACTGCCCGTTTCCTACTGCGCATGCACAAGTGAATGGCCGGCTGTGTTCTGGGACACACACAGTTCCCAGAACACAGCTCGCCACCTTCCCCAGAATATATGTATTATTTTTTGTAAATGTTTGTAATTATTAAAGTTTGTATATTTTTTACATATCTCTCTTTCTACCCTTATGTCATTAACTAATGCCAAGATAGTCCCAATTCTCAATCCATGGGGTGTCGGCGTGGTTAGGCAAATGACAGCAGTTGCCTCCACGCCTCCACCCTTACGTCTTTTTAAGTTCCCCAGAAGACAACGCAACGAGGAGAAGAATGAAGATCACCGCCGTGTAGGAAGTGGCAGATTAGGACGATCTGCCTAGCAACAGCCATTTCTGGTAAGTAAATAAACTATTTTTTTTTTCGATTTTATTTTCAGATTTTTAGGAGCATTTTTGTGTAATTTTTTTTTTTTTTTTAGGGTGGACCTCCGCTTTAAATATGGTCTTGCTTAGATAAATCGCGGTGCTGGATTTCAATGAAATTTCTCTTGGATCTAATCATTTGTCTCAAAAGCTTCTGATAGGCCAGGGA
Source organism: Lithobates septentrionalis (assembly GCA_037952835.1). Taxonomy (NCBI): domain Eukaryota; kingdom Metazoa; phylum Chordata; class Amphibia; order Anura; family Ranidae; genus Lithobates; species Lithobates septentrionalis. Next base: position 664,732 of record JBBDGP010000897.1, on the reverse strand, counting down.
AGGTAAGCAGATACTATTCAGGTTCACAGCAGGTGACGTCAATGGCTCAGAATTGGTATCCAGCTCCAGAGTCAGAAAATATCTGTTTCAATCAGAGGCTTCTGAGAAAGTTGTTGAATCCCAAATAATTAAATTTAAATATACTGTAGTAGAACCAATTATGAAAACTGGAACAAAGGAATGTTGCACAAGGAGCCAATCAGGTGTAAGCTTTTATTTTGTGACTTATTCTAGAGCATGTTATCTGGAATTTTGCACTGGATGCCATAGAAAGCACAGAGTCAGCTCATTTATTGTTGACCTTTTAATCCGTCTAATATTGGACAATTGTAATTCTATGTTGTGTGCTTTTCCCTTTCTCGGTGCTGGAGTAGAGCCGGTCTGGAAAGTCTATCAGGAGATTTTATTAGATGTATCTCTCCTCGTCTGTGTTCATCAAGCAGGTAGCCCACTGTGAGGCATGTGAGTGCTGCAGTAAAAAGGATTTTACTTGGCCACTGGCCATATGCCCTCATATCCTGTACTCACGGAGGGTGGCAATGCTTGGATGCACCTGATCAATGGAAAAATCCCCAGATGATAAAGAAAAGTGAAAGAGCAAGTGCTATTATTATGCTCATAGCTAAATAGATGTCATATGTGGTTTTCTATATATATATATATATATATATATATATATATATATATATAAAATATATGTGTGTGTATATATATATATATATATATATATATATATATATATATATATATTATAAAATGTTATATAAATATATAGTATATTTAAAAAAATATATATATACGGTATATATATATACACACACACTATATTGTCAAAGTATTGGGACGCCTGCCTTTACACACACATTAACTTTAATGGCATCCCAGTCTTAGTCCGTAGGGTTCAATATTGAGTTGGCCCACCCTTTGCATCTATAACAGCTTCAACTCTTCTAGGAAGGCCGTCCACAAGGTTTAGGAGTGTGTCTATGGGAATGTTTGACCATTCTTCCAGAAACACATTTGTGAGGTCAGGCACTGATGTTGGACGAGAAGGCCTGGTTCACAGTTCTATAGGGTTTGGGTCAGGACTCAGGAACACAGGGGCCAAGCCCAACCCCTGAAAAACAACCCCACATCATACTCCCCCTCTCCATCAAATGATTTGGGCCAGTGCACAAAGCAAGGTTCATAAAGACATGGATGAACGAGTTTGGGGTGGAGGAACTTGACTGGCCTGCAAAGATTCCTGATCTCAACCTGATAGAACACCTTTGGGATGAATTAGAGCGGAGACTGCGAAACAGGCCTTCATTGACTGACCTTGCACATGCGCTTGTGGAAGAATGATCAAACATTCCCATAGACACACTCCTAAACCTTGTAGACGGCCTTCCCAGAAGAGTTGAAGCTGTTATAGCTGCAAAGGGTGGGCCAACTCAATATTCAACCCTACGGGCTAAGACTGGGATACCATTAAAGCTCATGTGTGTATAATGGCAGGTGTCCCAATACCTTTGGTAATATAGTGTGTATATATATATATATATATATATATATATATATATATATATATATATATATATTTAGCTACGTATTAAAAAGTTATGACTCTATTGCCAGCATGTCACTCACTCTTTTCCATATTTTGCCCCCCAAAAAGTAAAAAAATTGGAAACTAAGACTTTAAAACAATGAGAAGTTATTAGTGAGCATGTGCAGCCTGTCCCCTGGCTCTGTAAATATCATGTTATTTTTTGGAGACAGTGGAAGAAGAGGAGGATCAGAGAAGACAGGATCAAACAGTCTTTATATACAATGCAAAGGATTAACCCCTTAGGTTGCACAAGAGGAATCACTCACAAATTCCGGTCACTATTCCTATGGTAGACAGCTACTGATGTCAAAACGGCCACGGATCCCTATCTGATTTGGTCTATTTTGGAAGTCGTGGTTGCTGTACCTCCTTGGGTGTGTTACACCAAAAGCTTGGTTGACTCATCAGGCATACGCTTAGTTGGGTACAACCTGTCTGGTAAGCCCCTTTCCTTACGGTGGTGGATTATCTACAGACAACCAGTTCACACAGATTCACAGTCACTATATTTGATGTCATATATGGACTTTATGCACTTTATATGCACTGACACTGTTGATTTATACTATTTTATCATTATCGTTGTGATATTTTATTGCTGTGTATTTTTGTTTTGAATATTCATTTATCATATTCACTTTATATTGGTAAAATGTATTTATTTATTTTTTGCTTTTTTCATCTTCATCAGCGCTGCACTATACTACTTGATCTGTCTTTTCCCCCCTAAGAGAACCGGAAACTGTGTGTTTGCACACACAGATCCCGGTTCTCCGTGTGTCAGCCGCGATCGCGGGAGCCCGGCGGTGATCGTGACCGCCAGGCGCTCGCATCAGCTCCGGTGGCGAGCAGGGGACGCGCACGCCCCTAGTGGCCACAGGGCGAAGCGACGTTACATAACATCGCTTCGCCCAGCTGTGCCATTCTGCCGCAGTACAACTGCGGTGGCTGGTCGGCAAGTGGTTAAATAGGCCAGAGGGTGCCAGCATCTGTCACGTTGTGTGCGTGCATCTGCGTACGCCCATTCACGCCGTCGCGCACGGGTGTTCGTCTGAACCGGCCATGATGAATGCTGGTAAGGTTGCCAGCAGTTCGGCCGTTTCCCTGACACCAGCACTCCAGTGAGTGATTGGTTGGGGGGGGGGGGGGCAAAGCAGAGAGCTGACGGTCACCAGCTCTCTGCTCATGGAGCTCTGGGAACCGAGCGATCGGCGGTGTTTGATCGCTTGGCTCTCATTGTTAGAGCCGGTGGGGGACAGATGCTGCATCCAACTACTCTAGGTAAGTATGATTCAAGAAAAAAAAAAAAATCATACTTCTACTCTTTTAAGGATACTAACAATTGGGGAGACTTTTAAACCAAAATACAGTTGACCGGTACACTATAGCATTTGGTAGATATGCACTAGAATTTGGGATTTATGAAATAGCAGTTGGAAGGCATGCTTTTGCACTTAATAATACTGCTGTACCGACGTAATCTTTTTGGGGTGATATATTTTTTCAGTTATGTGCACCAATAAATATCACTTGCTTAGATCATCGACATGCACATTGTGTACACTATTCTGCATCTTAAATGCTTCACACGGTCATTGTAACTTGTCATGTTGTTACTACATAATTAACCAACTAGCAAGACGTTCTTTGTAATTATCCAAATAACCACTATCAGTTAGGATGCTGTAAAAACAGTGGAAAACAGCACTAAAGACGAGCTACCATTTAACTTGAAAAAAATGGAAGAGTTATTTTTCAATTAAGCTAAAAACATGGGATTTTGGTCAAAAATTAGATAATTATAACCAGAATACTTTTTTTTAAGGTCTGTTCCATTAGAAAAACAAAGAAATTATTTTAACTGACCATTGTGTTCTTCCTTGTGTATTGATGTTGTGTTAATGTTCGCTATGTGTCCCTTATTTCCTAGGGCTTTCCTGAGCTTTGAAGATACTATAAGTTTGACTTTTTTTTTTTTGTTTTTTTTTTTGCTTTAGTATAATTCTTTATTCAAAAGATTTTTTCAATTATAACCAAGCATATACGTAATAACAGAAAAGGGAATAAACCTATTTTAGAATAAAAAAAAAAGTCAAGACCAACATCGCTAAGCAGATATGACAAATAAACCAGAAATAGCACATATTAAATTCATAAACTAAAAAAATTGGAGGTTGGTACGGATTATGAATTAATACACCACCCTAATGAGAATTCATTATCAAATCAAATAGTAACTTCCAAAGTATATCTGATATGCGAAAATTACATTAATTGTTAACCTATAATACATATACCTTGACTTATCTACTTTAGGATAGAAGAAACCTTTCTCCTGGCCCCAACATTGGGGGTCCGGAGACCAAATCTACCAAAAAAAAAAAGAGAGGGAAAAAAAAAATAAAACGAGAGGGAAAGAAAAAAAATAATAAAGAGAGGGAAAATTTTTTTAAAAAAAAGACCCCAACCAACTAGCACAAGCTCAAACCCTTCAGAGTTTCCAACAACCTACCCTGCCCCCCCCCCCCCCCAAATTTCCCCCCTCCAACCCGGCCCACCCAACTTAGACGGAGATGCAATCATCATGCTGGGATGTACACGAAAAAGTCGTAGATGGCCGACAGGTGTCCCTACACTCCTCCTCTCTATGGTAGGGAGACACTGTCATAGACTCCATTGTCCTAATTTCATCTATCCTAGAGAACCAATGTTTCAAATAAGTTTGACTTTTTTTAAAAAGTATGTATTGCAGAGTATCTGAATAATAATGTACCCATATTGAACATGGCTACTTGAGTTGCCTGTCCTAGTGCTGTGGGTGGCCATGGCCATCCACAGAACTAGCATAGTCATGACTGGCATACAATGAACAAAAACGTAATAAAGTTCCTGCTGGCTGCAAAGTTATTATCAGTTGCAATTGAGACCTGCTCATCTAAGATCTCGAAAGCGGATTGGTCACAGACCGATACTTTTATTTATTTTTTAAGTTCTCTTTCATTTGTATGATTGTTGTAGCCATTTTTTTCTACAGGTGGGTGCCTGTCTGGTGCTTGTTATAACAACTCGAACCCCAAAAACCAAAATGCAATATATTGTAACTTACATAATCAAAGTGATGCGCTAGTAGATACTTAAATAGTAACAAATTATAGAAGAAAAAATAAAATAAAACTGAAATGTGCCCAATAAACCTCAAAACAAAGGCGGAAAATTCCCACAGATATAAGTCAACAATAAAAGTCCACTGTTCACAAAAAGATGTGATACGATCTGTCTCCAACAAGGTTGTCCACCCTGAGGACCACGTGTGGCCCAAGACGTTTATAAAAGCGGCCCAACACAAAATCTTAAACGTACTTAAAAATATTGTAAAAATGCAATTACACTTAGTGAACACATGTGGACAAAGAAAAATGTGATGGTGTCTCTTTACGGGAGTTTTATAACTTTTATCTTCCCAAAGTAAAATCTCCCACTCTTCACAATCTTGCATTATTCATGTCATCAGTTGTCGGCAGCCCCGGTATTTGCGAGGGACTATTTTCAAGGAAGAAACACATGAAGGGCAAAATTAGAACCAAAATATCTGATGAGCTTCCTGAGAATTCATTGAGAATTGCTACTCCATCCATCCAAGCAGAGGTTGATGCGTTTAATGAGTTTATCAAAAACTGTGTCAAATATCACACTAGTTTTATGTTGCCCTCTTTACTTTTATAGTAAAAAAATATTACAAAAAAATGAAGTTTTATTACTCAGCTAGGTACATTGTCTATATCAGTGATCATTAACCTGTGATCTGCCCGACTTTTTCTGCTCATCTGCTCTCCTTATTGTTAGTGTATTTTATGTGTGGCCCAAGACCATTCCTCTTTTTCCAATGTGGCCCAGGAAGAGCAAAAGGTTGGATGCCCCTGGTCTACACTATATCCTTCTAATGGGTGCAACAAGTGAAAGTGCAACTCTGCAAACTGAGCATCACATCACCAAAGTGTTCCTCCTCCACATGCCGCATTAAACACGCTTACGGGAAAGATTTGACCCTTTATATTAGAGAAGTCAAGGTACAGAAGTCATCCTACTCAGGTCTGCGTGGTCACCCCCCAGTTCTCAATTATACTCATGAAAAGAAACACCAAGGGCACCACATACTGTAAAACCACCTAAACTGATTTTATTAAAATAATTCAAAGTATTCACATATATTAAAAACAAACAAAGCGTATAAGATAACAGCAGGTCCTGGTAGTAAAATAGGCCGCTTCCGGACACTAACTGCGTAATGATGTCACGAATGTTGGCTCCACCCGATGCGTTTCGTCATAAATGACGTCTTCGGGGGAACTTTTTTTATGCACATTTTTTAACCATTGATATCTACAGTATTGATGTGCTAGCAGCTCAAATTTATTTTCACCTATCAGCGCAGTTACAATTCCATTTTTCACAAAATATTGTAATTTATCAGTCCTATGCCGGCTGTATTTGTTTTTATACCTGGTCATACTGCCAGCAGCACATTTCCTATTCTAGGGTGACAACGCTCCCTGACCATACTTTGGGGACAAATAGGCTGTTCACTTTGCAAGGAAATTTTTCCCTTATCTTAAAGAATGTGGTGAAAATTCACTTTGCAAAGAATACCCAATCAAGTGCAAAGAAACAAAAAAAAAAACAAAAAAAACACAGTACTTTTGCTCGCACGTGATTGGCTGATGGAAGTCGGCAGAACTTCATCTCTTTGCTAGGCTATGAAAATTATTTACATACATGCAAGGTGTTATGTTAGGCAACATGCCTTATGTGTGATCATATACTGTATGTGTTGATTATTATAGCAATACAACTATAAGTATATACTATGTTACACCAGCTGGGACATGGCCCTTCCGGATGAGGCTGATTTATTTACAATGTCTAAGAATTTCTTGTTCAAAGTAAGTTGTCGCTCAAACCAGCCCTGTGCTTTAGAAGTGGATGTAACTGTGTGTGGCCTCAGCCAGTGCGGCTCAGGCCACCCCCTCTAATAAATTTCACCCCACCCACTGGGGCTTGTTCATAGACGTCACCTCTGTGACCAAGCTCTGGTTGGCTGGTAAAAACGCGTCAGGCGGGAGCCATGGCTGTGGCTGGTGTGTTTTGGATCATTGTCCTGCTGCATAACCCAAGTGCGCTTGAGCTTGAGGTCAAGAACTGATGGCCGGACATTCTCCTACAGGATTTTCTGGTAGAGAGCAGAATTCATGGTTCCATCCATTATGGCAAGTCGCCCAGCTCATGAAGCTGCTATCACACTACATCACACTACCACCACCATGTGTGACCGTTGGTATGGTGTTCTTTTTAAGAAATGCTGTATTAGTTTTATGCCAGATGTAACGGGACGCACACCTTCCAAAAAGTTCAACTTTTGTCTCATCAGTCCACAGAATATTTGCCCAAAAGTCTTGGGGATAAGCAAGATTTTTTTGGCAAATATGAGACGAGCCTTTGTGTTCTTTTTGGTCAGCAGTGGCTTTTGCCTTGGAACTCTCCAATGGAGGCCATTTTTGCCCAGTCTCCTTCTTATTGTTGAATCATGAACACTGACCTTACCTGAGGAGAGTGAGGCCTGCAGTTCTTTAGATGTTGTTCTGGGTTCATTTTTTACCTCCTGGATGAGTTGTCGTTGTGCTCTTGGAATAATTTTGGTAGGCTGGCCACTTCTGGGAAAGTTCACCACTGTTCCACGTTTTCTCTATTTGTGGATAATGGCTCTCACCGTGGTTTGCTGGAGTCCCAAAGCCTTATGCCCCGTGCACACGGTCGGAATTTCCAACAGAAAAAGTCCGATGGGAGCTTTACATCGTATATTCCGACCGTTTGTATGCCCCATCTGACTTTTTACGCTGAAAATTCAGACGGACTTAGATAGAGAACATGTTCTATATTTTTCTGACGGAACAAATTCCTATCGGGAAAACCGCTCGTCTGTATGCTGTTCCGACGTACCAAAAATGACGCATGCTCTGAAGCAAGTACGAGACGTTGTACGTGTTGTCCCGTCGTACGTGTTGTACGTCACCGTGTTCTTGACGGTCGGAATTTGGTGTGACCGTGTGTATGCAAGACCGCTTGAGCGGAATTCCGTCGGAAAAACCTTCAGAGTTTATTCCGACGGCTAAACCAGTTGTTTGTACGGGGCATTAGAAATGGCTTTGTAACCCTTTCCAGATTGATACATTACTTTGTTTCTCATCTGTTCTTTTTTAGATTGTGGAATGATGTGTGGCTTTCTTAGCTCTTTTAGCGTGCTTCACTTTGTCAGACAGCTTCTATTTAAGTGATTTCTTGATTCAACAGGTCTGGCAGTAATCAGGCCTGGGCGAGGCAAGTGAAATGTAACTCAGCTTTCCAAAAAACATGGTTAATCACAGTTTATTCATGATTTAGCAAGGTGGGGGGCAATCACTTTTTCACATAAAGCCAGGCAGGTGTGGGCAGCTTTTTTCCCTTAATAAATTAAATCATCATTTAAAAACTGCTTTTTCTATTTACTCGGGTTATCTTTGTGTAATATTAAAATTTGTTTGATGATCTGAGTCATTTAAGTGTGACAAATATGTAAAAAAAAATAAATATCAGGACTTTTTCACAGCACTGTAGTTTTGGATATTGAGATGTGGCATATTTTTAACCTCCTCCCACCCGCCGTATAGTAAAATGATGGCGGGTGGGATCCTCTTTCATTCTGGGACAATGTCATATGATGTCGCCCAGTGTCATTGCTCTCGCGTGCCCGTGGAGATGGGCAGGGCGGCGATGGAGGATGCGCCATGTCCCTGGGACATGGCATGACCCCGATCTTGGTAAAGAGCCAATGACGCGGTTCTTTACCCATATGTTTACCCATGTTCCATGACCCATGTTCTTTACCCAACCAATCACATGTAAACACGCAAGTGTCATTTATCGGCTCTCCTCGCCTCACACTGACAGAGTGTGAGGAGAGGAGGGCCGTTCAGTGGCATCTCCTCGCAAGGGAGACATGTACAGGTAATTAGGGCACTGATCATCAGTGCAGCCCCAGCAGTGCCCAGCAGTGATGCCAGCCAGTGACCATCTGTGACACCAATCTGTGCCCTTCAGTGACACCAATCTGTGCCCATCAGTAATGCAAATTTGTGCCCATCAGTGCTAACTTTTAGTGCCCATCAGTGCCTGCTCATCAGTGCCGCCCATTAGTGCCCATCAGTGCTGCCCATCAGTGTCCATCAGTGCCGCACATCAGTGCCCATCAGTGCCACCTATCATTACCCATAAGTGCCACCTATCAGTGCCATCAGGGCAGCATATTAGTGCCTCCTCATCAGTGCCCTTCAGTGCCATCTCATAGGTGCCCATCAGTGCAGCCTGTCAGTGCCCATCTGTGCCGCCTCATCAATGAACATCAGTGAAGGAGTAAAATTACTTATTTACAAAATTTTCTGACAGAAACTTAGAAAAACTTTTTTTTTTCAAAATTTTCAGTCTTTTTTCTTTAACCACTTGCCAACCGCTGCACGCCGATATACGTCGGCACAATGGCAGCGGTGGGCAAACAAGCATACCTGTACGTCCCCTTTTAACTGGCGGGGCTAGCGGGGGCGCGCGCGGGGGCGCGCGCGCGACCGCCGCGTACAGCATGAGCGTGCCCGTGGGACCCGCAGACTCGATGTCCACCGGTGTCCCGGCGATCGTGTCACGGAGCCGCAGAACGGGGAGATGCCTATGTAAACAAGGCATTTCCCCATTCTGCCTAGTGACATGACAGAGATCTACTGCTCCCTGTCATCGGGAGCGGTGATCGCTGTCATGCCAGTGGTAGCCCATCCCCCCACAGTTAGAATCACTCCCTAGGACACACTTAACCCCTTGATCGCCCCCTAGTGTTTAACCCCTTCCCTGCCGGTGTAATTTACACAGTTATCAGTGCATTTTTATAGCACTGATCGCTGTATTAATTACAATGGTCCCAAAATAGTGTCAAAAGTATCCGATGTGTCCGCCATAATGTCGCAGTCACGATAAAAATCGCAGATCGCTGCCATTACTAATAAAAAAAAATTTATAATAAAAATGCCATAAAACTATCCCCTATTTTGTAGATGCTATAACATTTGTGCAAACCAATCAATATACGCAAATTGTGTTTTTTTTTTTTTTTTTACCAAAAATATGTAGAAGAATACATTCGGCCTAAACTGAGGAAAAAAAATTTGTTTTTTTTATATATTTTGTGGGGGTATTTATTATAGCAAAAAGTAAAAAATATTGCTTTTTTTTCAAAATTGTTGTTATTTTTTTTGTGTTTAGCGCAAAACAATAAAAACCGCAGAGGTGATCAAATACCACCAAAAGAAAGCTCTATTTGTGGGGGGAAAAAAGGACGTCAATTTTGTTTGGGTGTAACGTCGCACGACCGCGCAATAGTCAGTTAAAGCGACGCAGTGCCTGAATCGCAAAAAGTGCTCTGGTCAGGAAACGGGGTAAAATCTTCCGGGGCTAAAGCGGTTAAATACCACCAAGAGAAATTTCTACAATGATAAAAAATTAATTTGGGTACAGCGCTGAGTGACCGCGCAATTGTCATTCAAAGTGTGAGATCGCTGAAAGCTAAAAAATCTGCCTGGGCAGGAAGGGGGTTAAAGTGCCCGGGGTTGAAGCGGTTAAAGAGAGATTTTTAGATCTGGCACATGATTGGGTAGTCTTCACAAAAGGAAAATTTCACCACATTCGCTAAGAAAAGGGGAAATAAAAAAAAAAAAAAAAAAACCCTTGCAAAGTGATCAGCCTGTTTGCCTTTACTAAATCAACCCCCCATAGTGTGAGGTCAAACTACATAAATGTTATTTAAACTGGTGTATGGTTAAACATGGCCTTTCTATTGTCGGTGTATACGTTTGGTGAAAGTATTATTATGCCCTGATTAATTTGTTCCTTGCCATGTGTTGATGCCTCTCCTGCATAATGTTATCTCAGGAGGCTTTATCAAGTGCCTCCCTGTGAAAGCCCAACAGTAGCTGTTCTGCAAGACATCATCCATTACCCCGGCTTAGAACACAAGTGATGTTTACATTTAACTTAACTGTTCCCTTTTCTACTTGGGTGGTAGACTCAAGTAATTGTTATTACATTATACACAGATTACAATAATACTAGAAACCCCAAGACGTAAAGTTTTACTGCCATTTTACAGAGATTCCAGCTACTTCATCAATGAAGCATTTCAAAGCTCTTGACCGAAGTTGACCACTTTTTTCGTTTTCTTAATTAAACGGACCAGTACTTTAGTATAGTTGGAAACCACTTTTCGTTTTTCTCTTAAAAAGAAAAAAACAAAACAAAAAAAACATATACATGATTTTATAAAAATACAACTGTTTGCATAATGTTAAAATCAATACTCTAAGATTCAGAAAACGTAGTCTGGGGAATAATTACAAAATAATCATTAGCAGTAGTAGAGCATTTTGTGTTGGCCAAGGACCAGGCCTGTTTTTCAAACTTGTTGTTTACAAGTTAAAAATCATTTTTTTTTTTTTTTGCTATAAAATGACTTAGAACCCCCAAACAATATATATATTTTTTTCAGACACCCTAGAGAATAAAATTTCGTTCGTTGCAATACTTTATGTCACACCAGCGGCCTTACAAATTGGGAAAAAATACACTTTTTTGAATTAAAAAATAAGAAAACGGTAAAGTTAGCCCAATTTTTTTTTTTTCATATTGTGAAAGATAATGTTATGCCAAGTAAATTGATACCCAACATGTCACGCTTCAAAATTGCGCCCACTGGTGGAATGGTGACAGACTTTGACCCTTAAAAAATCTCCATAGGCGACGTTTAAAAATTTCGACAGGTTGCAAGTTTTGAGTTGCAGAGTCTTTTGCTAGAATTATTGCTCTCGCTCTAATGATCGCGGCGATACCTCACATGTGTGGTTGGAACACCGTTTACATATGCGGGCGCGACTTAGGTATGCATTCGATTTTGCACGCGAGCACGGCGGGATGGGGCGCTTTACTTTTTTTTATTATTATTTATTATTTATTTGACTTTTTAATTTTTATTTTTACACTGTCCCTTTAACCACTTGCTTACTGGGCACTTAAACCTCCCTCCTGTCCAGACCAATTTTCAGCTTTCAGCGCTGATGCACTTTGAATGACAATTGCGCGGTCATACAACACGGTACCCAAATGACATTTTTATCATTTTTTCCCACAAACACAGCTTTCCTTTGGTGGTATTTGATCATCTCTGCGGTTTTTATTTTTTGTTAAAAAAATAAAAAAATAAAAAAAATTTTTTTAAATTATTATTTTTTTTTTTTTATATTTTGTTATAAAATTTTGCAAACAGGTCATTTTTCTCCTTCATTATTGTACGCTGATGAGGCGGCACTGATGGACACCGATAGGTGGCAGTGATGGGCACTGATGGGTGGCAATAATGGGCACTGATCAGTTATACTGATAGGCAACACTGCTAGGTGGCACTGATTGGCACCACTGGTGGGCATTGATAGGTGGCACTCATGGGCATTGATTGGTGGCACTGGTGGGCACTGTGGGCACTGGCAGGTGGCACTGGCAGGGGGTACTGGTGGGCACAGATGAGGTATAATTGCCTCTTCCTCTTTGGGACCGATGTCCCCTGCAGATAAGCCGGTGGTCGGCTTTTTTTTCTCCTCACGCTTCTCCTCACGCTTGCCAAGCTTTTGTTTACATCATGTGATCAGCTGTCATTGGCTGACAGCTGATCATGTGGTAAGGGGCCGGGACCAGCCCCTTACTCAGATCTGTGATCACCCGAGTCTCAGTGACTCGGTGATCACACTGCAGGGCGCGCGGGGAGCGTGCAAAGGGGAGGCCGTCATATGGCGGCCTCCCGGAAATTCAGGTCCGCGCTGTAGCCGTCATTCGGCTATAGCGCGAACGGCAAGTGGTTAAAAAGTATATTTTGGATCACTTTTATTCCTATTACAAGGAATGTAAACCTCCCCTGTAATAGAAAAAAAGCATGACAGGACCTCTTTAATGTGAGAAACCTCAGATCTCACATTAACACTTAAAAGCAATAAAAATAAAAAAAATGTCTTTTTTTTTTTTTATAAAAAAAAATTTCCCCTTTAAGGCCGTTGGGCGGAAGTGACGTTTGACGTTGATTCCGTCATCCAACGTCATTGAGGCGAGTGGGGGGCCATCATTCCCTCACTTGACTCACAGCCTCTGAGGGGAAAGGACCGGATCGTCTCCGTCGCTACCGGCGGGTCCGGTAAGCGGCAGAGAAGGCCGTAACGCGGTTGGAGGGGGGTCGTCTCCTCTCCCCCGATAAAGGTGATCTTGTGGCGAATCTGCCGCAGAGACCACTTTTAGTTTAAAGAGGACCGCCCACCGTTTCAGAAAATACCGGGGTTATGGCAGCTATCTAACCCCGGTATTCTATGTCAAAGTAGCGACGTACAGCTACGGCGGTTTGCGGTAAGTGGTTAATGAGAAACGTTTGAACTGAAGTAATAACCTTTATTCACTAACTTAAAGGCCTCATGCACACTGGATGTTAAAAACGCTGCTTTTACGGGCGTCTGGCTTGTTTGTTTGTTTTTTTGTTTTTTTTTCTGCCGCTAAATGCCCCTCCATGTTAGCCTATGGGGTTGATTTACTAAAGCTGGAGCCTGCAAAATCTGGTGCAGTTCTACATAGAAACCAATCAGCTTCCAGGTTTAAGTGATATTAACCACTTGACCTCCGGAAGGTTTACCCCCCCCCCCCGACCAGGCCATTATTTGCGATACGGCACTGCGTTACTTTAACTGACAATTGCGCAGTCATGTAATGCTGTACCCAAATAAAATTGACATCCTTTTTTTTCCCCCACAAATAGAGCTTTCTTTTGGTGGTATTTGATCACCACTGCGGGTTTTATTTTTTGCGCTATAAACAACAAAAGACCGACAATTTAAAAAAAGACAAAACTATGTTTTTTACTTTCTGCTATAAAACATATCCAATAAAAAAACATTAAAAAAAAATAAAAATAAAAAAAATGTAAAAAAAAATTCTAAAAATGTCTTTATATATTTAGGTCAATATGTATTCTGCTACATATTTTTGGTAAAAAAAAACTCCAATAAGCGTCTATTGATTGATTTGTGCAAAAGTGATAGCATCTGCAAACTATGGGATAGATTTATGGAATTTTTACAATTTTTTTTTTTTTTTACTAGTAAAGTACTAGGCGGCAATCAGTGATTTTTAGCAGGACTGCGACATTGCGGTGGACAAATCTGGCACTAAGTAACACTTTGTGGGGAACAGTGACACCAATACAGTGGTCAGTGCTAAAAAAAATGCACTGTCACTGTACTAATGACACTGGTTGGGAAAGGGTTAACATCAGAGGTTAACTGTGCTCCCTGGGAGTATTTTCTAACTTTGTGGGGGAGGTGCATTTACTGTGGGAAGGCAGAGATCCGTGTTCCTGCTTAGCAGAAACAAAGGATCTCTGTCTTCCATTCTCAAAGGCAGACCGCCGTTCTGCTGATCTCTGGAACAATCGGTGGGTTCTGTCGGACCCACTGATTGACTCCGGCTGTGTACCATCACAGCGGGAGCGGGTAGCCGGCGGTGCACGCGCACGCCCCAAACCCGGAAGTGTCAGATCAGGTATACTTACTTGCTCTGTGCAGTAGATTTGCATAGAGCAGTCCCGATCCTCCTCTTCCTGGGTCCCTCACCGGCGCTCCTGGCCACTTCCTCCTGCTAAGTGCCCCCACAGCAAGCAGCTTGCTATGGGGGCACCCGAGCCACTGCTCTGTGTGTCCGTTCGGCCCCGCCCCCCCTCGTCATTGGCCCACTGACTTTCATAGACAGCAGCGGGAGCCAATGGCGCTCACTGCGTGTTTCAACCAATCAGGAGGGAGAGTCCTAAACAGCCGAGTCTCTCGTGCAACATCCCTGGATCGGGATGGGGCTCAGGTAAATATGAGGGGGGCTGAGCGGGGAGCTGCACAAAGAAGGTTTTTTTTTCTTAATGCATAGAATGCATTACGATAAAAAACCTTCTGCCTTTACAACCACTTTAAACACTTGCCGACCGCTGTACGCCGATATACGTCGGCACAATGGCAGCAGTGGGCAAATGGGCGTACCTGTACGTCCCCTTTAACTGGCGGGGCTAGCGGCGTGCCGCGTACAGCGTGACCGTGCCAATGGGACCGGCGGACTCAAAGTCTGCCGGTCTCCTGGCGATCGTGTCACGGAGCCGCACAGTTAGAATCACTCCCTAGGACACACTTAACCCCTTGATCGCCCCCTAGTGTTTAACCCCTTCCCTGCCAGTGACATTTACACAGTAATCAGTGCATTTTTACAGCACTGATCACTGTATAAATGACAATGGTCCCAAAATAGTGCCAAAATTGTCCGATGTGTCCGCCATAATGTCGCAGTCACGATAAAAATCGCAGATCGCCGCCATTGCTAGTAAAAAAAAATAAAATAATAATAATAATTAATAATAAAAATGCCATAAAACTATCCCCTATTTTCTAGACGCTATAACTTTTGCGCAAACCAATCAATATACATGTACACTTATTGCGATTTTTTAAAACAAAAATATGTAGAAGAATACATATCGGCCGAAACAGGAAAAAATGTGTTTTTTTATTTTTGGGGGATATTTATTATAGCAAAAAGTAAAAACTATTGCTTTTTTTTCAAAATTGTCTGTCTTTTTTTGTTTATAGCGCAAAAAATAAAAACCGCAGAGGTGATCAAATACCACCAAAAGAAAGCTCTATTTGTGGGTAAAAAAAAGGATGTCAATTTTGTTTGGGTGTAACGTCGCACGACCGCGCAATTGTCAGTTAAAGCGACGCAGTGCCGAATTGCAAAAAGTGCTCTGGTCAGGAAGGGGGTAAAATCTTCTGGGGCTGAAGCGGTTAAGTTAGGCAGCCCATCTAAATAAACAGACAGCCTTAATGCAATGCATGTTAATGTGCATCAATGCCTGGTTTTCTTTGTATGATTTTGTTCTGTAGGACATAAAGGAATAAATACCATTCTAGAGAAGATACAAATATTACAATGTAAAATCCTTTAAAAAGGAGATAGTAGGAAAAAAAACAGGAAAACAGTTTACGCAGCGCTTTACAATATAAACAGTACAGTTATAATACAATAAAATACAAGAGGATTAAGAGGGCCCTGCTCAGAAGAGCTTACAATCTAGGAACATCATCTATACCATGATTCCCCCCATCCTATAATTACTGATACTTATAAACTAGAGAGTCTGGAGAGAAAAAAAACAAACATATGCAGCACATCTCTGGAATTCCTGTACCTTTCCCCCTGTTTTGGCTGTACATGTGTTTTGCAATGTCCTGGGTTGCATGTCCTCCATGTGTACAGCCATGTGGTGGGGAAGCACGTAGCCACTTTAACTCATTCTTGCCAGCATAGATTGACCCCCGGCCCCTAGACACACTGAAGAGCTTTGGGTATAGGGTCCCCCCCCCGAGTGTCGAGGGGCTCCCCGGATTTACCTAACCACCAGTAGCTTGTTACGTATCTCATGGGTCTCTGGAAAGGAACCTCAACAGTAGCCAAACCAATCACAACTTCCATTTCCAGAGGGTATTCCCATCATGAGGTTAGGAGAAGGAGGGCGCCACCCCCCTGTTCATAGACGCCTCCCCTATCCATGCGTCTGGCCCCTTTCAGGATACCGGCACATGGATTCCAATGCGGGGGGCTGTTCTTTTTTAACCACTTCAATTCAAGGCACTTAAACATCTTCCTTCCCAGACCAATTTTCAGCTTTCAGCGCTGTCGCAATTTGTTCCCACAAATAGAGCTTCCTTATGGTGGTATTTGATCTGATTTCTGCTAAACAAATAAAAAAAGACCGAAAACTTTGAAAAAAGAATGTTTTTGTTTGTTTCTGTTACAAAACTTTGTAAATAAGTAAGTTTTCTCCTTCACTGATGGGCACTGATGGAGCTGCACTGACGGGCACTGATAAGGTGGCACCGATGAGGTGGCACCAATGAGGTGGCACTGATGGGCACTGATGATGGGCACTGATATGTGGCAATTATGGGGCACCGATAGGTGGCACTGATGGGCACTGAAAGGCAGCACGGATGGGTACTGATAGGCGGCACGGGTGAGCACTGATAGGCGGCACTTATGGACACTGATAGGCGGCACAGATGGGCACTGATAGGTGGCACAGATGGGCACTGATAGGTTGCACGGATGGGCATGGATGGGCACTGATAGGTGGCGCTGATGTAAACTAATAGATGGTACTGATGAATGCCAATCAGTGCCAAACAATAATGCCTGCCAATCAGTAATGCCCATTGTGGGCACTGATTGGCATCCATTGTGGGCACTGATCCCTGGTGGTCTAGGGTGGCATACTTGGTGGTGTCCCTGGTGGTCCAGTGTGGGCATAAACCATCAGCACAGACCCCCCTGTCAGAGGAGCAGCCGATAGGAACTCCTCCACTTGTGTCTGACAGACGCGAGTGAGGAAAAGCCAATCAACGGCTCTTCCTGTTTACACTGTGATCAGCTGTGATTGGACATGGCTG